>CM038049.1:148112662-149312662 GCA_021397845.1 Areca catechu | reverse complement strand
CCCACTTTTTCCCTCTTCCCCAACCTGGGAGTGACAGTTGTCCACCATCTGATCCCCAAATCATGATGGACAGTCCAATGAGAGATCCTGATCATCCACTACACTATCTCTCGGAAGGAAAATGACAAAGCACTAATACTCTCACTTCTCGAGGCAAATCTCTGCTTCGAAAACTGAGAGTAGGAGGGCAACTGTTGGGATATCCTGGTTCAGCTACGAACCAAACTCCGGCTCAACTGGTCGAAGCCCTTTTCTCCGGACCACGGACTTCGGACCAGGAAAAAGGCCAGGCCAACTGCAGGCAGCTCACTGCTTCTCACCGGACTACAACATCCGAAGGCCAGTCCTTCGGATAACGTCTTCGGCCTTAACCGAAGACCAAGTTTCTTATCGACTTCCGAAGACACGTTCTTCGTCTCTGCCGTAGACACGATCTTCGGCTCCAGGGAAAATACCAAATCTTCGACCCATGCAAGGGGAAACCCGAAGATTGGACCACAATCTGTCCAAATAGACAACTATAATCAATATTACAATCAGCATTCTTCATGCCACGATCATGGCATGTAACTTCAGCTGCCACGCCTCCGATCTGGCCGGAACCGCTCGGTGACAACCCACGATCGCCAATCATGGAAGAAATAACTCCCATGATCACCGAAAAAGAGCGAGCCATAGGCCGGAGGCCTTCTTTTAAATAATGGTAAGAAGGATGGCTAGAAGGGTACGCACACGTAGGCTCGAACATATTCTAAGAGCTTTTCTCTCATACTCTCGAACCTTCCCCATTCTGTGACTGGGATCCGTCACTGACTTAGACATCGGAGTATCCTCCGCCGGAACAACTCCGACAAAGAACCTTTTTGCAGGTGAACCAGGGAGCGATCCTGCAGCGCAGCGGCTCCGACCGGCCGATTCAGGGACTCCACGCCAACACTTAGATTATTTACTAGAGATCATAAGTTTGAATTTTATAATTTGTTAAGTTGCAGTGAGGCTAGCTATTAATTTGACAAGTCTGTCAGCAAATGTTAGATCAGGTATAACTTCACCTTCACAAGAGGCAGAAATATCATTGAGATAGATGTCACTTTGTTGACATGCTAAAATATATAAGACTATATATTTATATCAAGATAATTAGAAGTACAATTTTTTGTATGATAAGATTTTTTAAAATACTTATCTTGGATATCATTGAACCAAAATAACCCTATGCATTCCAAATTGCCAAATGGTTGATCGAGCTAGCTCCGGCCCAATACTAGCCCAAGCAAAGCTAGCTCCGGCCCAATACAAGCTTGCACATCTAGCCCAATCCAAAAAAATAAGCATGAAATCCTTGGTCAAGCTCACCTAGGTTCAAGCATTAGGTGGCCTAAACTAGATTCATTCAGCTTCATGTCCTACTTATTTATGGACCAAGTAAATCTACTCCAAGAATAGGCTGTACATGTACACCAAACTAAAATTTCGATTCATGATTTGTTTGATTGGGGAGGGGGGGATAGACTCTCAATTTGAATTGAAATAAGTGACTCCTATTCTAGCTATCTGATTTAAAGAGGTTCCATTCCTACTCAGCCATAGTATTCAATTAACTGTAAACATTTCCGGTGGATAACAAATCATGCATAGATTTTTTTTTTTGTGACAATATTTATTTTCGCTATAAATATAGTATTATATATAATATTTTCTAATAGGTTAGAGATAATTGTTGTAAAAAGATTTTTTTTCTTAATAGACCGTTGGCAAAGGTCGAGGAAAATCGAGTCTTAATCATGTCAGGTCTTAAATCAGGTCCTAAAAAGATTAAATTGGGTCTTAAAAAGATTTAAGTTTTCAACAAAATTTTCTAAACTTTTCGATTTAATTTTGGTCTTTGGAGAGGTTTCCAAGGGAGAATCATTTGTTGTTTGGTGAATTTTACAGATTCATAACACTTGGAAAAAGGATTTTTTTTTGGTAGACTGATTGGATCGGGCATTTAGATGGTGGAGAGTTGCTCGGCAAAGATGGGATGAAGATTTATTCTTATAGGGTTCAATATATTTTTTCTTTATAACCATTACTTATGATTAAATCATGTATACATTTATTTATGATTTTATTAATCAAATCTTGAATTTTCATTTTGAAAATCTTTTTAGCATGCGAAAGCAAATATTTATTAATTAATTTTATATTGAATTTGTAATTGATTTTCACTTGATATATCAGTAAATTTATATTATATATATAATATATATATATATAATATAAAATAAAAAAGAAAAAAATCATTCCTAATTGATTATATTCGTGGATAATAATCCTATAAGTAATTAGTTATACCTGGGAGCATGCTTTTCCTGAAGAACATAACCATCACTGAAATAAGTACTTACAAGTTGATGCTTATAGCTTTGGCTGACGGATAAATATTTATTAGTAAAATCTTCAATCATTTCCTATGGTAACAAAACTATGATGGAAAAAAAATATTATTTTCTGATGGATAAATAAATGTTTGTCATAAATACAATTTATTTTGATAGAATAATTGTCATTATAGGAATTTGCTTTTTTTTTTTTTTTTTCCGACCAACTTACTAAGCCATGATTTTTTTTTTTTTTTATTCTCTAACCAGACTTTTGCCGGTGACTTTGAATAGATTCAAATCTATCAAGAGAAGTTTTTGCAAAAATTTTTGTTATTTTTTCTACGAAATTTTTCATTGCAAAAATTCCTCCCTCTTGTAGTGTTCATTTCGTTCCGATTCCGATGAAAGAATCAAATATATTAATTAAGAAACATAACCATTTGGATTCCTGTTCCAATCCATGCCAAAAATTAGTTTACATTTAACCAAATGCAACATGAATTCAGCTTGCCCAACTCATGCAGACCTAGAAACCAAAAAGTTTCCTTCAAAGCTGGACCACTTGATGCAGCCAATCCTTGTGGTGTACTGGCATGCATGGAATGGTGGTGGTCCTGGCCCTCATCATTAATTTCATGGCCATGAAGCCGATATTCCCGTCCTTCAAAAGAGAACTTTGGTTCCTCCCGACCCTACACTTTGTATGCTGGAAAAGAATCATAGGGTGAGAACGATTCATCATGGATGCTCATGTGACCACAAAATCACATCTGCCTCCTATTGTTTCTTCATGTTTCTTTTTGGTAGGATTATTCCCCTCATGATAACGTTGCTCCTACTGCATCCAAATATATGCTTCTTCTACCCATTTGGTGATTTTGGTGGGGTCCGGTGATTTAGGTTTTCAAAAAAAAATTTTTTTTTTTTTGGGATAAAGAAAAGGGATAGAGAGTGTTAAACCTGGTATAGCTATCCTCGTAGACCCCTGCCCCATCGGGTAATATTCGATGCAAGGTACTTAGATTTTCGTAGCCTTTTCCCATCTATAGGTGAGTATGTCAACCTGATACCACTAAGATGCCAACTGGCAGAACATGTATAAGTGAGTATGTCAACCTGATACCACTAAGATGCCAACTGGCAGAACAGGAACAAAGAGAGAAAATCCTGACATCTCATTCAATCCAATCTGTCACGGATTCCGGAAATAGTTCCTGAATTTAATCGAGTCACCGTGCATGGATCATGCCTCGAACTCGTGACCGATTGGATGTGAGGCAAGATCTCTACCAACTGGACTATCGTCCCAATGGTGGTTTCCAAGCATTTAAATGCTTGCCGCCTCGGTCCAAAATAAATAGTCATCATGAGGAATATTTCTTGCCACTCCCAATTATGCTGTATATTATAATAAAGAAAATGTAACTATCATTATAATAGATTATTTAGCCTTATAACAATTTAGTGTGATAAAAGTAGTATAATTTATTTGCATTTGTAATAGCTCTTATTGTAGTTTTTTTGTTTGGTTGGAGAACTATGATGAGAGAAACCCAGGCTGAAATTTTGATGATAAGAGTGGGGGACTTGAACCTAGGTCCTAATTAAACACCAATCTCAGAAAAATTTACTGATTGCATTAATATTTAGTATTAAAAAATAAAATCATATACTCTAGGATAAATAAAAACTATCATAATGGTAAAGAACAATTTCCAGTGTAGATTTTTTTTTTTTTTTTGGGTTGCGGGGGGGGGGGGGGGTTGGGGGTTCAAGAGTGCAAGTCCATATTAATGGGAAAAGCCATTGCATTTGGATCAGAAACATGTTATGCCTAAAAAAACATAATTTTGTAATTTTGATTTACAATGTTATAAAATTATATAATGGTCCATACAGAACCCTTTTATTTGGGTTCTATGAGAAGGACTTTTGACAAGCTTGTTAACAATGAATCCATAATTTAATGCTAACTTTTATATTAATATTTTTAAAACATAATTAAAATCTCGATATTAAAATAATAGAATGCCACTTAAATGCATGATATTTATAAACCTGTGTTCTTTCATTTATTATGAGCAGTTAGGCGGCCATGAATGGTCATTATAACACAGTAATTAATGTATATTAAAAAAAAAAGAAGATACTTTTTAGTGGGGTTTAATTGCAAGAAATCAATTTGTTGCAAAATTGTCATGGGTTCAAATAATTTTTGTTATTTAATATCATTGATAAGTTGGGAAGGTCGAATAAACTATCGAGTTACTCCCTACTTGCCGAGAAGCATCTTCTATGATTCAAACCGATATTTAGATTACAACGAAGCAACTTTACAATTGCATAAATTTTGGAGGAACACTCGAGTGGTATTAAGTCTCGAGCTCTCATACAAACTGTTGATGCTGAACCTCCATCGATCAGATGGAGTAGTTTTTTCACCGGATCGCCGTTGATCGAAACCTGCAAAATAGATCCCTGACCGGAGATTTTCCGACGGAGGATACTCCGATGCCTAAGTTAGAAGAAGCTCGGGCAGCAACAGAATGAAGAGTTTTGAAAGCAGAGAGAGAAGAGAGAAATTCAAAATGCAAGAAAGAAAAAATAAACCAGCCCCCCTTGAGTGTCCTCTCTTATCAGTATTTATAGGCTCCAACATAACTACTTACGGTTATGGGAGTTGGCGAAAGCAACCTCCTCATAATCGTAAGTAACGGCTGTCGGAAAAACAGTTACACTCATAATTTATCCAACTTGAGGTTTTGGGCCATGTAGGTGGTTACAACAACCAAAACAGATTTTAACTGTTTGTCCAACAAACCCACATGTTCTTTTCAAGAATAAATCCGAAGTGAGCTCAACATTTTCTTTAGTAGCGCTCCTGGAGGGAATGTTAACTACACACTTCAGAAGAATCAACTTCGGAAGTAACAAAAGTAAACACTTACAGTTGAAAAGTGGGATCATACGCTCTTCGGATTGTATTGAATGAATAAAGCCGAAGATATTCGCCTGGGAGGTCAAGTCTTCGGATCAAAATAATTGTACGAATCCGAAGACATAGAGTAAATAAACGAAGCCGAAAACAATAAATAAACTTGATAAGATGTTAGGCTAAGTCTTCGGATCAAAAAGGTGGATGTACGAAGTCGAAAACAATGAATAAGCTTATCTCCTGGATCATAGATAAAATATAAAGTCATAGAAATTAGGCATAGTCTTCAGATGGAGATAATAATACGAAGCCATAGATATTAGGCATGGTCTTCGGACTTAGATAATAATACGAAGACGACCCCAGAGTTAATAAGATTATCTTCCGGAATAGATATAAAGCCAAAGATATGAAGCAGGGTCTTCGGACTGAGACAATAATACGAAGCCGAAGACCCTTTCCTTTGTCAACTGATTTGACCAATAAACCAAAAGAAAAATTGAAATTGGTTCAAAAAGCGATCCAATAATTAATTAAAATAAAACCGGGAAATCATAACAGCTGTCCCTCACTCCCAAGTTTGAAATGATTAATTTTGAAGAATGGGAATAGTTTAATTTTATCTTCTAGTGATAACTGTCAGGTAATGATAGTATTGAATCCTGACACGTCTTTCACCCATAACTACCCGGTGGTGCGATAAATGTGATGAAGACACGTGTCATTTTGTTATTGGCTGCGTCAAAAGGAAACGTCTCGATTCTGGAAAAATCCTGAGAAATTCTCAAAAAAGAGATCTTTATTTAACCGAGATCGAACACGTGGCAGTCATCCAGAGCATAATTATATCGTTGGCGTTATCACAGCTAATAATGACATTTCACACGGATCATAATGGCTTATCTCGTTATTAAAATTTTTGGAGTGCCGTACCAACGATCGAAACCACCGATACAGCGCACGATTAGCCAGATCTCCGAACCGCCTCGAAAACCCACTACCTTCACCTATAAAAGGGGAAGAACCCCTCAGAAAGAATTTTTCCTTTGCTTCCGTGCTCCTTCTCTCTGCTCTATACCGTAGTCCGCCATTGCCACTTCCTCAAAGGTTAGAAAACCTTTCTTCCTTCTTCTTTTTCTCTTTTTCTTTGCAATGTCAGAATCTGGTAGGAATCCTTCCCCTAGCATAGGTTCACCAGGGGTGACAACGATAGGGAAACAACGAGAAGGGAAACCGAGAGGAACCCACCAGGAGTTGGATCTGGTAGGGGTTCACTGAGGGACGAACCAGTAGAAGGAGAGGTTCGAATAGAAAGAGGAGTCCAGAAAGATCACCTGACTCCGTTTCAAGTTCTTTTATGCTTGCCAAGATGGAAGAGGTTAGGCAGCGTTTCCACATCCCTCGAACCTTCAAACTCATTCTTCCAAAACCCGAAAAGATGGTAGATAAGGCCCCTATGCATTCAATTGCCATTTACGAAGACCACCTTAAGGCTAGTCTTCAGCTTCCACTGCACTCCTTCTTTACCAAGATCTTCAACCTTTATCAAGTGGTCCCGGCTCAATTAACTCCCAATAGTTTTAGGAATATTTGCGGGTTTTTAGTTCTCTGCAAACTTAGGAACGTAGAGCCGAAGACCTCCTTATTCACCTCTCTTTTCATGCTGAAAAGGGATTTCCATGGCAAAGGTTGGTGGGTCATAAGTCCTCGGCCTGGCCGAAGACTGTTGAAGGGAACCCCTAGTGCCATACACGGGTAGAAACCTAGCTTCTTCTTTGCATACTATACCCATTAAGGATTTAACACAGACCGGAAAACTCCGCGTTTTTGGATGCAAATGCTGGGAAGAAAGTCCTGAGATCCAATGCGAGGGACTTTGACACCTTAGCAAAGCCGAAGATCCCCTTACTTAAAGAATTTCTGAAGGAAGAAACCTTCAACCACCGGGCCCATATCAGCGAGGTCCCGACATTAGGTATAGAATAGTAGTCTTCGGACTTTTCCTTTTCTCTTCATCTATTCTTTAGGCATATGGATATAACAATTTTTTCCTCTGATTGCAGGTGGACCGATGAAGCCTCAGCTTGAGAAAGTCCGACAAGCTTCATGAAAGAGGGCGGTGCCTGTCCCAGCCACTTCCGAAGTTCGGAAGAAAAGGAGAGCCGAAGAAGGCTCAAGTACTCCAAGAAGATCCATATCAGATGAAGAAGCATCTAAAGCAGCCCCCACCGTACCAAGTGCTCCTAAACCTGCCAGGAGTCCATCTCCGAGGAGGCCCTGCCCTCCTCCTCCTCCGATGCCGTCTTCGGATCAGCACGATGTGGCCTTCAGCAAAGAGACATTGATTGCACCTCCGAAGGGAAAGGGGAAAGAAAGGGCCAAGTATAGGTCTGAAAAGGACCCTAGGTGGAATGCATCCTCAGAAGGAGGGTGCAACGTAAACTTCACAATTTTTTCTGATAGAGAAGGCCTGGAGAACCCCGAACTGGCCAGGGAGCTATTGAAGCATACGCTTCTTCCCAAAGATTGGGAAAACACCAAGTCCCGATGTATCGAGGATGTTTCAAACTCAGTATTCTTATCGGCACTGAAGGTAAGCCTTAGATTTTGCATCCTCAAATTATAAATTTGTTGTTGCTAACTCTTCATTTTGCCAATGCAGATGATGCATGATATCACCCTGATGGAGGAGAGCATCTTCGACTATAGGGACAACTATAAAAAGATGAAGGAGAAAATAAGGCGGCTGAGATCAAGAAAGCGGTAGCTGAAGAGCAGAGGCAGGCTATGGAAGAAAAGCTAACCCGAAGCGATAACTTGGTTCAGAGCTTAAAAACCGAAATGGAGAAGATTCAATCGAAGCATTCTGAACAAGAGGCAATGTTTAAAAGAGGAAGACTAAAATCCGGTCCCTGGAAGCTTTATTTAAGGAAGCTAATCATATTTCCGAAGAAACTTCCAAAAGGACCGAAGAAGCTACTGAAGAGATCCGATCCCTGAAGGATCAACTAGGGAAGGCGATAGAGGATTACAAAGCATCTCCAGCCTTTGATGCCGAAATGGTTGAAGCTGAGACTCACAGCTATAAAGGAGGCTTCAACGATGGAGTGGAGGATGTGCAGAAGCTTTATCCAAACTTGGACATTTCAGGGATTCAACTGTTTGACCTTGAAAGTCCAAATGAGCCCGAACCCCAAAAGAACCCTGAAGCACCAACAACGACCGAAGAGGTGGTGGGTCTGATTGATCTCACCGATGATGCCCCAGTAGATAACTTGTAATTTTTCATTTTCTCCTCTTTTTGGAAGGATGTAAAAAAATCTTTATCAATGAAAAATCCTTTCTAGAATTTTTAATTGTATGTGGATGGATAGAAATTTTCCTAAGTATAAAGTCTTCGGATAACTAAGAACTCCAAAGCATATAATACCAAGTCTTCGGACTTAAGATAATAATCTTTCCCAAATCTGATCCAAGATTTTAAGATACTGAAAAACAAGAATAACTGAGATACATTAAGTCTTTGGACTTAGGAAATAATCCTTTAGAGAAAAATACCAAGTCTTCGGACTTGGAAAATATACTAAATCTTTGGACTTAGAAAATAATCTCATATAATTGTGAAGAAAACCAAATCATCAGATAAGAGTCAAGTCTTCAGCTTTGAAAATACACTAAGTCTTCGGACTTAAGATAAAAGAATACCAGATAAGAATCAAGTCTTCGGACTTGAAAATATGCTAAGTCTTTGGACTTAGGATAAAAGAATACCAGATAAGAATCAAGCCTTCGAACTTGAAAATATGCTAAGTCTTTGGACTTAGGATAAAATAATACCAGATAAGAATCAAGTCTTTGGACTTGAAAATATGCTAAGTCTTCGGACTTAGGATAAAAGAATACCAGATAAGAATCAAGTCTTCGGACTTGAAAATACGCTAAGTCTTCGGACTTAGGATAAAAGAATACCAAATAAGAATCAAGTCTTCGGACTTGAAAATACGCTAAGTCTTCGGACTTAGGATAAAAGAATACCAGATAAGAATCAAGTCTTCGGACTTGAAAATACGCTAAGTCTTCGGACTTAGGATAAAATAGACCTTGGATCATTCAAGAATTAAGATAGGCTGATTGGACCTACCTTGGGACTTTGTGAGGTAGATCCAGGGATCATTCTCATGCCTTTTCGTATTGAGACTAAGACAGGCTGATCATGCCCACCTCGGTACTTCGTGAGGTAGATCCGGAGATCATCCTCATGCCTATTTGATAAAGATGAACTATTTTAAGCCCAACTCGGCACTTCGTGAGGTAAATCCGGAGATCATCCTCATGCCTTTTTGATTAAGATGGACTGTTTTAAGCCCAACTCGGCACTTCGTGAGGTAGATCCGGAGATCATCCTCATGCCTTTAAGAAATAGAATTAAGATAGACAGATTAAATCTGTATTGATGACCTTGAATGAAACCTTTATGATAATATTTACAGAGATTTTGTACTAACCAAGGTCGAGGTAATAGGACACTTCCAAAGTTTCCAATCGATAAGTTCCGGGTCGAACAACCTCTTTGATCCAGTATGGCCCTTTCCATGTAGGAGAAAGTTTACCTTGCTCAGCTGGTTTGGATACCTCAGACTTTCGTAGAACTAGATCTTCAGGATGAAAGGTCTGTTCTTTTACCGCGAGAGTTGTAGTATCTCACCATTTTTCTTTGATATGCAGTCATTCTCAACTATGCCTGAAGTCATGTGCCTTGCAATAAATTCAGGTCAACTCTTCGATGTTCAAAATTTTCGGGTTCTTCATAGTGATCAATTCGAAGAGATTGCAAAGAGACCTCTATAGGAAGGACTGCTTCAGTACCATAAGAAAGATGAAATGGAGATTCACCAGTGGCTGTTCTGGGAGTAGTTCGATATGCCCAAAGAACTGAGTTTAACTCATTGGCCCATGAACCCTTAGCATCATTTAATCTGGTTTTAAGGCCATGAAGAATAGTCCTGTTTGTCACTTCAGCTTCTCCATTACACCGAGGATGTGCTACTGAAGTAAGCTTGTGAAGAATGTGATATTGAGTGCAGAAGCTCCTGAATTTCGGATTGTCAAACTGTCTTCTGTTGTCAGTTATTATAGAATAGGGAATCCCGAAATGGAATGATGAAATTTCTCATAAAAGCTTCAACTTTTGCTTCAGTAATATGTGCCAATGCTTCAGCCTCGATCCATTTTGTAAAGTAATCAATAGCCACTATAAAGAATTTTCGCTGCACAGAAGCTGGAGGAAACGGACCAAGAATGTCCATTCCCCATTGTGCAAAAGGCCAAGGAGCTGTCAATAGAGTTAACTGATTAGCAGGTCATCTTTGTACATTGGCATATCTCTGACAATGATCACATCTTCGAACAAATTCTGTAGAATCCTTCTGGATGGTTGGCCAATAATAACTTTGACGGATTATTTTATATGCCAAAGATCTGCCCTCCAAATGATCTCCATATATTCCTTCATGCACTTCCCTGAGTGCATAATCTACATCGGATGGGCCTAAACATTTTAGCAAAGGTTGTGTGAAAGATCTCTTATACAATGCTTTGTCCAAGATGACATATTGAGAGGCTGTCCACCGAAGCCACTTAGCTTCCAGCTTGTCTTCGGGCAAGACGCCGTCATTTAAGAACTTAAGAATTGGATCCATCCATGAAGGTTCATGTTCAACTTGACAGATTTCAGCTAGGGATTCTGAGATGCTGGGGTCATCAAGATATTCCACATATATCCTCTCAAGAGAATCTGGTGCAGTGATTGCAAGTCTTGAAAGAGCATCCGTCGAGAATTTTCTATCCCTGGCACATGAACAATCTCAAATACTCCAACCCAGATGTCAGGCTTCGGACTTTTTCTAGGTATTGGATCATATTTGGATTTCGAGCTTCGAAATCACCTTTCACTTGATTCACCACCAGCTGTGAATCGGAAAAAATTTTGACCCTTTTGATCTCCAATTTCTGAGAGATTCTAAGTCTAGCAATGAGTGCTTCATACTCTGCCTGATTATTTGATGCTTGAAAAGAAACCGAAGAGCATATTCAATAACCTGCCCATTTGGTCCAGCAAGAATTAAACCTGCACTGCAACCGTTGGCATTTGAAGCACCGTCGACATGTAACATCCAAATAAACTCCGACTTATCTTCGGATCCTTCTTCTTTGGCTATTGGCTAATCCTCTTCGGATCTCCACGTGCACTCAGCTATAAAATCCGCTAAAATTTGTTCCTTCATTGCTAATCTGGGTTGATATTCAATATCAAACTCCCCTAATTTACCAGTCCACTTTGCTATCCTTCCTGAGGTATCAGGATAACAAAGTATGGCTTTCAAAGGCTGATTTGTCAGAACTACAATAGAGTGGGCTTGGAAATAAGGCCGAAGACGCTTTGCCGCTACCACTAAAGAAAAGAGAATTTTCTGTATCCTGGGATATCAGACTTCAACTTCATGTAACACTTTGCTAGTGTAGTAAATCAGTTTCTGTGAATGATTGGCATCTCTTCATACCAGAACTGAACTAACTGCTTCATCTGTAGCTGACAGATATAAATAAAGTGTTTCTCCT
The DNA here is from genome assembly GCA_021397845.1 of Areca catechu. Taxonomy (NCBI): domain Eukaryota; kingdom Viridiplantae; phylum Streptophyta; class Magnoliopsida; order Arecales; family Arecaceae; genus Areca; species Areca catechu. The sequence goes on along the minus strand of CM038049.1, from coordinate 149,300,743 downwards.
TCACAGGACTTTGAGAGCAGAGGGGGATTCTCCAAATACTCTTTCAACTTGTCGAAGGCAATTCTGCAATCTTCTGTCCATTCAAATTTTGAGTTTGGCGAAGAACCTTGAAGAAGGATAAACACCTTTCTGAAGAACGGGAGATAAACCGGCTTAAAGAAGCAACTCTCTCCATTAACCTCTGAACTTCCTTTTTGTAAGTGGGATGCCTCATTATCCGAAGTGCCTGGATTTTTTCTGGGTTGACTTCGATACCTCGCTTGGTGACCAAGTACCCAGGAACTTCCTAGAAGTTACGTCGAAAACACATTTGGTGGGATTTAACCTCATTTGATGACATCTGAGAGCATCAAAAAACTCCTTTAGATCTGTGATATGATCAGACTTATGAAGACTTTTCACAATCATATCGTCAACATAAGCTTCCATGTTTCTCCCAATCTGGTTTTTGAAGACTTTGTTGATGAGCCTTTGAAAAGTTGCCCCAACATTCTTTAACCCAGATGGCATCACCTTGTAACAATAAAGTCCTTTTTCTATAACAAACGCAGTCTTCTCCTCATCTTCAGGATCCATTCAGATCTGATTATAGCCTGAGAAGGCATCCACGAAACTCAACATTAGATGACCAGCCATAGCGTCAACCAACTGATCGATTTTCGGTAAAGAAAAACTGTCTTTTGGACATGCTTTGTTAAGATCCGTATAGTCTATACAAATCCTCCACTTGGCGTTTGATTTCCTTACCATGACCACATTAGCTAGCCAATTTGGATATTGGACCTCCCTTATGAAGTTTGCTTCAAGGAATTTATTAACTTCTTCATCAATTACCTTCTGCTTTTTGGAGCAAAATTTCTCTTCTTTTGCCATACTGGCTTATAATTGGGAGATACTTCCAAGTGATGCGTGATCACTTTAGGCAAAATTCCAGGCATGTCTGAAGCTGTCTAAGCAAAAATATCAACATTATTTTGAAGAAAGGAAATTAGTTTTACCTTTGACTCCTCAACAAGTAAGCTGCCAATTTGCAAAAGCTTAGTTGGGTCATCTTCGGATAATGGTATGAAAAGTATTTTTTTCACTGGTTCTCCGGAGTCTTCAGATTCATCTCTTGGATCCAGCTGGTCAAGTGCCAAAGGCTTGGATGTTTGTTTGTTTTGAATCATGAGACACTAGTGAGCGATCCTTTGATCTCCTCTTACTTCCCCTATGCCTGTCCTGGTAGGAAACCGAACTAACAAATTATATGTTGAGACTATGGCTCTGAACTTATTCAATGCCGAACGCCCCAAGATTGCATTATAAGCTGAAGATGTTCTGGCCACAATAAAATTGATTGGAAGGGTCCTTTAGAATGGTTCAGATCCAAAAGTTACGGGCAAGACCGTTTCACCTTCAACCCCAACTTGATTTCCACCAACCAGTTATGGGAATGAGAGATCTTCGCAATTCACATCCAGACAATCCCATCCGAAGGAAAGTATCATACAGCAACACATCAACTGAGATTCCATTATCAATTAATATTCTTTTTACATCAAAGTTGGCAATAATTGCCGAGACCACTACAGGGTCATCATGTAAAAGTTGTACACCCTGGACATCTTCATCGGAAAAAGTTATAGCATTTTTTTCCTTTGAGCCTCTTCGGGACATTTTCCTCAACTTCAACATCCCATGCCGATGACCGATGAAGCATCCCAACATCTCCACCAGTTGGCTTTTGATAAGACAAATCAGCTTCATCGAATATTCTAGAAGGGCAGTTGCTTCGGCTTGAGACTCTGGATGGTTGAATACTTTTCCAGATATCCTCTTTTTATCAAATCCTCGATGGCATCCCGAAGCTGGAAACATTCTTCAGTGTTATGGCCATGATCTCGATGATATCGGCAATACTTGCTTTTGTCCCTTGCTTTTGCAGGTGTCTTCCGGGGACGTGGCCTTTGGAAATATTTTTCTTTTTCAATTTCCAGCAAAATTTTCTCCCTAGGCAAGTTGAGGGATGTGTAAGCGTCAAATCGATTGTTTTGCTGTCTGGATCTGGGACTATACCTAGAGACCGAAGCGTTGTTAGAAGATGTTGGCACGTTCGGTTCTCGACCACTCTTCTTCTTAGGAGGGATCTCCCCTCCGCCAGTCTTCGGCTTGCCGCTTGCTCCTTAGCGACAGCATACTTCTGAGCTCTTACCAACAGCTCGGCATAGCTCGTTGGGAATCTTTTGTCCAGGAAAAAATGAACCTAGACGATTTTAAGCCTTTCTTCAAGGCAGACATGGCCACATGCTCATTCAAGTTCAAAATTTTCAGAGTGGCCGAATTAAAATGGTAGACAAATCCTTTCAAACTTTCTCCTTCTTATTGCTGGAGAAGAAACAAACTGTCAGTGTTGCGTGGCATCTTCTGACATGTTTTGAAGTACGAGACAAATTGCTGCTCTAACTCAACAAAGGAATGAATTGAGTTTGGAGGCAGGCTCGAATACCACATTCGAGCAGACTTCTTCAAAGTGGCAGGAAAAGCAATGCAATAGAGAGCGTCAGTTGCTTCTTGCACCATCATATGAGCTTTGTAGCTTCCTAGATGGTCGAGGGGTCTGAAGTCCCATCGTAGGCCTCTAATTATGAGATCTTGAAGTACCTAGGGATAACTTCATCCATAATTTCATCAGAAAAAGGGGGCCGAGAGTTGAAGGTGACAACCTCGTCATTCCTTCTTAGTTCTGAAATCCTTGCTATCTATGCTTGCATTGCCTTGAATTTCTCTTGAACCTCATGATTGATCTCCTTTTGCCTAGAACCTTCTGGCACAAAGCTTCTAGAAGAAATAGAGGGAGAACATCGGACCCTCTTCATCCGACCATGATATTCTGCTTATCAATCTGGCGGAGAGGTGTAGCGGCCATGAGATGACCGGATCTATGAGAAACTGGGGGTGATCTCCCGGCGTTGATCTTTCTCCCTCTTAGGTTGGCAGCTAAATTGCGGAACAAGGGGAGGGCATTGTTTTTTAGCTGTAACTTCATGTAAGTGTTGTACCAGCACCATCAAGGTCTCTACCTTGTTCACCAGACTTTCGAATTGCTGCTTCTCCACCATTATCATAGGAGGCTGTGATCCCTGAACCGCTGGAAAAGTGTTGACCGGATGTCCGTTGGATGGAGGAGCCTGTTGCTCCTGACTCGTAGTTGTGTTCTTGGTTTTCCCCTTCACCATTCTTGCCCAGTGAAAACTCTCCTTCAAAATAGAGGACACAAACTTCTTCCCCTACCTGGCGCACCAATCTGTTGATGCTGAACCTCCGCCGACCGGATGGAGTGGTTCTTTCGCCAGATCGTCGTCGACCGGAACCTACAAAACAGATCCCTGACCGGAGATTTTCCGGCGGGGGACACTCCGATGCCTAAGTTAGAAGAAGCTCAGGCAGCAGCAGAATGGAGAGTTTGAAAGCAGAGAGAAAAGAGAAATTCGAAATGCAAGAAAGAAAAAATGAACCAGCCTCCCCCTGAGTGTCCCCTCTTACCAGTATTTATAGGCTCCAACATAACTACTTACGGTTATGGGAGTTGGCAAAAGCAACCTCCTCATAATCATAAATAGTGGCTGTCGGAAAAATAGTTATACTCGGAGTTTATCCAATTTGAGGTTTTGGGCCATGTGGGTGGTTGCAACAACCAAAACATATTTTAACTGTTTGTCCAAGAACCCACATGTTCAAGAATCCTCCTTTTTCAAGAATAAATTCGAAGTGAGCTCAACATTCTCTTTAGTAGCGCTCCTGAATGGAATTTAACTATACACTTCAGAAGAATCCACTTCGGAAGTAACAAAAGTAAACACATACAGTCGAAAAGTGGGATCATACGCTCTTCGGATTGTATTGAAGGAAAAAAGCCGAAGATATTCGCCTGGGAGGTCAAGTCTTCAGATCAAAGTAATTGTACGAAGCCGAAGACATAGAGTAAATAAACGAAGCCGAAAACAGTAAATAAACTTGATAAAGATGTTAGGCTAAGTCTTCGGATCAAGAAGGTGGACGTACGAAGTTGAAGACAGTGAATAAACTTATCTCCTGGATCATAGATAAAGATATGAAGCTATAGATATTAGGCATAGTCTTCGGACGGAGATAATAATACGAAGCCATAGATATTAGGCATGGTCTTCGGACTGAGATATAATACGAAGACGAAGACCCAAAGTTAATAAGCTTATCTTCCAGAATAGATATAAAGCCAAAGATATGAAGTAGGGTCTTCGGACTGAGACAATAATACAAAGCCGAAGACCCTTTCCTTTGCCAACTGATTTGACCAATAAACTAAAAGAAAAAATTGAAATTGGTTCAAAAAGCGGTCCAATAATTAATTGAAATAAAACCGGGATATCATAACACAAACAAACTTTTTATATATCAACTGTTAGGATTCATGGATCTAAAATATAGTATACATAATTTTTCAAAATAAATTTTTAGATAGCTAAAGATAAGATTAATTCTTTAATATGAGCATGCTGGATCTAATCTAATACACCTATGGATCTAACTTATATGCATGATATCAAAACAAAAATCTGAAATAAGGATCAAAGCCGTATCTGATACATTTATCCTTCTCGAAACCTTTAGATATGGATGTATTCGAGTCCCGGATGTAGTCACATAATCGTCCGACTTTTATAGAGGTATCCATACAAAGCTGACTTGATCAGAAGGTGCTAGTGCTCTTTGTAGTTCTTACTTTTTCTTTGATTGGATTTTGCTTCTTCGATTCTTCTCAAGAACGGAAAAGGCAACAAGTTGAAAAGGAACACTGCATGAATACCTTCATGCTAGAAGGAGCAAGAGAAGAGAAGGAGGATGAAGAGAGACCTTCTCTTCTTCTTCCAAAGATGGCATGAGGAAGAAGATATGGTGCAAAGAAAAGGAAACATGCCTATTTTATTTCTCTATTTTCTTTTTTAGCATTGGAAAGAAGGAAAAAATTAATTTTTTCTCTTCTACGTGAGGAATAGATGGCTTCTTTTAATCTTGCGCCTCCCCTTTAAGATAGACCCCATCCCTCTCTAATTTGAATCCAATTCAAATACTCTGATGTTATAAGGGACAAAGCCTTGAAGCTTCTTAAGAGGAGCACCAACAACTTAGTGCTTGATTTTCCTTGTAGAAAATTTTCTCTTGCAAAACCAAGCTTTCCCACTTTTGTGCACCAACTATTGGCATGGAACTTCTTTGGGCATGGAAAAGGAATAAAGGAGAGAGAGTCTCAAGCACCCAAAAAACTTGGGACGCCTCCTCCCTGTTCCTCTTTTCTTTTGGTGCAAGAAAAACAAAAAGGGGCGCTACTTATTCCTTTTTGGAACAATTCCTTCTTCCTTATAGACATGGGAATTAAGGAAGAATCCCAATTCAACTGGGTTTCTAATTCCTAATCAATTAGGAATAAATCCAAGCCCAAGTCGAATCCCATTTGAATTTGATTTGAGTTAAACACTAGTCTTAATTTAATTAAGATTCAAGTTCATTCCCAATTGGATTAGAAAACCCAATTTGATTCAAATTGAATCAGCCTAATTAAATTAAATCTAATTTAATTCAATTAATACTTGAATGAACAAATCAGATTACAGCTATTGCAAATATGTCCTCATTTTTTAATTCCTCTTACTTCATCGTATTGATAATTACATTTTGATTCAAAAGCTATTGCAAATATGTCCTCATTTTTTAATTCCTCTTACTTCATCGTATTGATAATTACATTTTGATTCAAACCAATTGTTCAAGCCTAAATCCTCATTGATCTGAAAATGATCCAAGTGAGTTCTCATAATCTACCAGTGATACATAGTAACATGTAGTAGCAATTCCAGCAAAATAGAATATATAGAATCCCTATATATGGTTATCATATAATTCAATTCTTCTATCATGAGTTCTAATAATATGGAAGTTATGAAAAAACTCGTCAAATCTCATCAATTGTCATATATAAGATTCATTTGATTTGAATTCATAATATGAAACTTGTGGAAATATTTTTTTACCATTTACTTTATCTTGATCAAGGTCTTCTAAACTCAATCTCATAAATCATACAAAACTATTCCTCATCTATCGAGATCGATAATTACATTTAGATGCATATTCTACTCCTATAGCGAACCTAATGCAACTAATATATACCACAAGGATCTAAATAGCTAGGAGATCAAGTGTATGTGCAATCAAACTATAGTAATCTTACTTGAATAGTCGAGGTACTGCAAGTTAAAGAACTTTTCACACTATCACAATATTGAAAAATTCACTGATGAGTAAGTAGATATCCAAGTGACTTTTTGTATGATCGTGTTTAGTATCGTTGTTCTGTAACAATCACTTGTACTCTTACTTCAGTGTCTCCACACTATGGACTCGAGACTTATCTATTTAATGAAAAATATTCATGCACCAATCTTAATAAATCATTACCATCCACATGATGATCCAACGATCGGAAGCAACGTAGAAATTAATCTATAATAAGATATATCTTAAATTTTTAACTCTTAAGAATATATGTCATCGCCTATTAATTTCATGGACGATAAATGGACACATATATAACATATATGAACCAATAACCTAATTAAAAATATTAAATATAAAATTATATTCCAGAAAGATAATATGCGTATGCTAGATTGACTTCTAGGTCATATATCTAACAGCCAACTACCTCATATTTACTTGAAATTCAACTAAAAATCATCTCCTACGAGTAATAGAACTAGACCTAGATCTTTTAAGCTCAACTCACTTAAAACTCAAAACATAAATATACAATTAGTACATATATATTTTTTTATATAAATATATCATATTTTATTACTATAAATTAATATATTTTAAATATTGGTTATATTTTGAAAATGATATTAAATATGGATAAAATAATTAGATCAAGGTGTATATATATATATATATATGTGTGTGTGTGTGTGTGTGTGTGATATTCATTAATAATTTAAATTTAATTCTAATTAGAAAATGAGAAGAGCTTGCCTCGTTTAAAAGAACACCCTTTTTTTAATCCCTGGGATAGAATGGGCCATGGTTGCAGATTTTTGCAGGATCTGCCACACTCCCATCTCCTCTATCTTGGGGCAACATTTCAAATAAGGACTGATCTCTGGATATCATACCACACATACTGCATATAATACCATCATGATATGCTAACCATACTTCCTAAGTTCAAAGACAGCATTATTCCTCTCAATCCTCCCTAATGTGATGACACCACATCTGAGTCTACTTAAAGATATGGCTTGACCGGATCACAAAGACCACCGCATGCATCCACTGTAAAATAGTACAAAAGATGTACATCTTTTTAATATTTTTCAGCCTAGGGAAGACCAGGCATAATTGCCAAGATACTCATCATAAATATTTGTTTTTTTTCGTCCACATCTCCGAGGCAGCAGAGATTGTCACTTTATACCTCGCCTACTGTACACAGTACACCCCACCCATATCAAATCAGTAAAACAATTATTCCCGCCCCCAATAAAAAAAATCAGTAATTTGGTCCCACTCATCGTAGTTGTGCTACTCATGAAATGCCACATCAGTGTACATAATCTTGGTAACTCAGCAAGTAAAATTGCAGCATCACATAATATATGATTAATTACATATTTGCAAATAGATTTTTTTAATATGCTTATCATAATTTAAAATATGTATAATTATTTTAAAATTTTATATAAATAAAAATATTACATGAAATGCTACTCAATATATTATCCTTACACAAACAACATGATATGGCTAGAACGCTGACGTGGCACGAGGTAGCTGACATGGAGTCCCCATCAGACGTCGACAAGCTTTCGACATGAGCGCCTTCGCCGAGCTAAGCTTTCCTGAAGCAACACTTCTGCCCGCCGAAGGCAAGCTCCATCCCCTGCCAGGTCCGTTCCCGCAAGTCCGGAATGCCTAGGCCGGAGCCGAGTCCGAGTCCCCACCTAGGACGGACCCCTCGAGATCGGCCCCGTGGTCGGGAGTCGAGCTCAGCCTCCTCCGCCATGAGGTGCCCCTCGAGCTCAGGTCCCCTGGGCTGGGCAGCACCCCCGCCGAGCTCGTCTGAGGTCGGGCCCCATGGTCAAGAGTCGAGCCCAGCCTCCTCTGCCACGAGGCACCCCTCCGCGACCGAGCTCGGTCCACCTCCATCCTACCGAGCAGCACCGAGGCGAGTCCATCGAAGATGGCCCTACCCCTCCAACTCGGTCCTCAGTCCAAACCAACGCGCCAGCCACCAAGGGAGCCATGCCTCTCCTCCGAGGACAGTGACGATGCTCCCAAGGGCCGTACGACACCAACCATGCTGCAATTAATGCCCTCGGCCGTCACTCACTCCAGAAAAAAAGGAAAGCTCACATCAAGGCGCCATACCCTCTGCCGATCTACCGTACAACTGGAGAAAAGATCCTACCGGAGAGTGCGGTCCCAAGATCGACGGCTCGTCGATCGAGGCCCTGTCAGATTCTCAGGGGAGGGATAGGCAGAAAGAATGTCAGAAATCTACGGAGGCTTCCCCGACTGTCAAAACAGGAGAGGCATCCCGTCCACGTCACGGTACCTCGTCGTACACGATAGCAGGGGAGATCCCAAAGCAAACCAAGGTAGAGAACCCTGCCAGGTAAGAAAAAGAGGTATCGGCATCTAACTCAAAAAGTGGATACTCTTCAACTCAAGGAAGGAACCATAGCAACACAAGGGAAGAAGGCCAGAGAGGACGGCAAGACCACCTCGGCCAACACTACTCCCAGCTCGTCCTCATCTTTCACTCACACTATATCCACTCCTCCCAGCGTGGAGCTCATACAGAGGGGCTCGATCAGGAGGATATGTTTCCTGAATCGTCACTAACTTGACCATCGGAGTGCCCCCGCCGAATCTCCGGCCCGGGTCACTGACGTTGGCTTTCTTGCAGGTCCCAAGGCACCGGAGGCATCTCCGGCGAGCGGACACGGAACACCCGGCACCACCAGCAGCTACGGGCCATGACGATCCGAGCGGCAACAGATTGGCGTGCCAGGAAGGGGAGCAGAACGCACATTGATCCAGTTCAAACCCTGCTTAGCTAGTCCATTGGGAGGATGGTGACCACTCGGACAAGGGAGCTTCTTCCAACCGTGCGGAGGCATCCCCTTCTCACGGGAACCCGAATGGACCAGAGACAGAAGTGGAGCCACTCACTCCGGTCAACCACCTCCACCATAACCCAGCTGGCCACACTTGCCCAGCAGATGCAAGTTCTTGTCACGGCAGTGCACCAGTTTTAACACCAGCACCGGTTCGTGGCCACCACCAGTAGCCAGGGACCCCGGCGACCCATGCTGCGGCTCCCCGCGACAGCCTGCGCTCCTTCCAAGGAAGGCCATCGCAACCGCAGGGCCACCACTGACAACCGGGGCGACCATCAAGCTCCGACGAAAAGGCAACGGCCGGCTCTCCTAACAGAGTGAGCCGCTCACCAAATCTCGGGCGGGAGGCGCCCAGACCCCACCGAGGCAAAAAAGCAGGACCCTCCACCATGGGTGCCATGCATCTATGTCACCTTCTTCGCCTCCTTCGGCGGAGGAATCCACGGACGAAGCCATCAGGCATATGACGGAGAAGCGCCTGGAGGAAAATGACCACAAGCTGGCATAGCTGTCTCAACCGGTTCGCCAACTTGCCTGGCCCCACTATTGAGTCAATGGGCCATGAAGCCCATCCTCCTTTCCCTCAAGAGATTCAGGCAGAGCCGATTTCCCATTGGTTCCGCATGCCGCAGGTGGACCTCTATGATGGGACTACCGACCCCCTGGACCACCTGGAAAGTTATCGGGCCCTCATGAGGGTCCCAGGGAGCCGCCGACGCTTTGTTTTGTGTCACCTTCTCGCTACTCCTCCGGAAGGCAGCTCGAGTATGGTTCTCCCGCCTCGAGCAGCCAGAGAGCATCAACTCCTTCGTCCAGCGGGGCAGAAGTTCGTGACTCATTCGATGCCTGTCAGAAGATGCCACGCGAGGCGGACAGCCTCTTCTCCATCAGGCAACAGGATCAGAGCCGCTGCAGGATTACGTGGCTCGTTTCAAGGCTGCCGCCCTGGAGATCTACTGTTGGAGGAGTCGATCGCCATATTGGCCTTGAAGTGAGGGCTCAAGACTTCCCGCTTGACGTACTCGCTCGACAAAAAGCCTCCAAAGTCTTACTCCAAGCTCCTCATTCATGCCCAGAAGTACATCGACGCCGAGGAGGCGGATCGCACCCGACGAGAGCTCAATGGGAGGACACTGAAAAGGCCCGCGCCCGCCGAGGCGCCTGGGGCACAGAAGCCGGCCCCATCAACTCGAAGCTTCTGCCCTGGACTGGGCCAAGGAACACTCCTATCCCTGAAAGGAATCTCTCCCCTTCTCGGTCCAAGGATAAAGATCCCCATGGAGATCGAGGGCGAGACCTATCTGAGACGCTCGTCGCCATTGAAGCCGTCTGCCACCCGTGACAAGTCAAAGTACTGTCGCTTCCATCGCGACAATGGTCACGATACCGAGGAATGCCGCGACCTCAAGTGGGAGATTGAGGAGCTCACCAAGAAAGGCTACCTCGGAAGGTATGTGGGGGGCAGTTGGAATCCCAGGCGCTCGTCGCTCTTCCACCAGTCCCAGCGATCGACAATCGCCCCACTGAGAAAACGGTGGGGATGACACACTGGGGGACTGGGTGCGCCCCTAAGAAGGCCCAGGGGGCAAGGGGTGGAAAAGCTCCCGAGCGTCCTGTGAGCCTACCACACAACGCCCAGAACGGCAATGGGCAAAGCGCCATTCGACCTCGTCTTCGGCGTGGAGATAGTGATTCCAGTTGAGCTCGGCGCACCCCTCCTCAACCTGGACCCCCTCGAAGAAACGAGGGTCAGAGCCTGGCTTTGGATGGCAGCGTACCGGTAACGGGTCACCCCGACATTGTAACATCCGAGTGAAGTTGAAGACCTTCCGACCTGGCGACCTGGTATTGTGCTGAGCTAAGACGTCTCAACCCAGAGAGCGCGGTAAACTCTCGCTGAATTGGGAAGGCCCATACAAAGTGGCCGAGGCCTTCTACAGGGGGCCTACTATCTCGAGGACCTGGGTGGAACCGATTCCCCCGGACATGGAATGCTTGTAATCGAGGAATTACTGCCAATGGTGTAAGTTCTCCCTCCTCTTGAAATAAAGGTCCTTTTCCTGTGCAACGGTTTATTTACCTTGCAGGAACTCGAAGACCGGACGACCCTCCGGCACCGGCGAGCCCACCTCCCAGGCGAAGGACCTGGGAAACCCCCCAGGCACTGGCGAGCCTAGCTCCCCGACAACAAAGCCCAGAGAAGAGCCCTCTGGCACGAAGACCTGGGAAACCCCCAAGCACCGGTGAGCCTAGCTCCCCGGCATCGAAGACCGGACGACCCTCCAGCACCAGCGAGCCCAGCTCCCCGCGAAAGACCTGGGAAGCCCCCGGCACTAGCGAGCCTAGCTCCCCGACAACAAGCCTAGAGAAGAGTCCTTTGGCACAAAGACCTGGGAAGCCCCCGGCACCAGCAAGCCTAGCTCCCCGGCATCAAAGACCGGACGACCCTCCGGCACCAAAGACTGGATCACCCTCCGGCACCAGCGAGCCCAGCTCCCTGGCGAAGGACCTGGGAAGCCCCCAGGCACTCAACATCTTCGAGCCTAGCTCCAAGGCGTCATCTCAAATTATCAATGTCCTCGAGCCCAGCTCCAGGGCACCTTCTCAGATTATCAACATCCCCAAGCCCAGCTCCAGGACGCCTGCTCAAGATCGGAGCTCAGATCTCTGGCCAAGAGAATTTTCCATCAATGTGTCTTCGAGCCCAGCCCTAAGGCGCTGTCTCAAATCATCGAAGTCCCCGAGCCCAGCTCCAGGACACCTGCTCGAGATCGGAGCTCAGATCTCCGACCAAGGGCACTCCGAGCTGCGCAGCTCATCATCAACAGCGCTCCCGGGCTCGGCCTTGCGACAACAGCCAAAGCTGGGCCCGTCCTCCGCCAGGTCAGCTCCCGCAAGCCCGGGATGCCTAGGCCGGAGCCGAGCATGAACTTCCACCCAAGGCGGACCCCTCGAGATCGAGCCCCGTGGTCAAGAGTCGAGCCCAGCCTCCTCCGCCACGAGGCGCCCTTCCAAGCTCAGGTCTCCTGGGTTGGGCAGTATCGTCGCCAATCAAAGACCTGGGAAGCCCCCAGGCACCGGCGAGCCTGCTCCCCGGCACCAAAGACCGGATGACCCTCCGGCACCGGCGAGCCCAGCTCCCTGGCGAAGGACCTGGGAAGCTCCCAGGCACTTAGTGCCTCCGAGCCCAACCCCAGGATGCCAAGGCCTAGAACTCAGATTTCTGGCACCGTAATCCCAAGCGTCGACATCCTTGAGACTGGCTCCGAGAGACTAAGGTTCAAGACTCAGACTTCCAACACCAGGGATCTCAGCCTCCGACGCCGCCGAGCCTAGCTCCAAGACGGCGACCACTGAATTATGCCCCTAAGCAGTTGAGTCCAGGGTTAACATCCATCACCGGCATGGCCTCAAGCTCAACGCTGGGTCCGTGCCAGTTGGAGCCCTCGGCTCCTCTCTCGAACCTCCCTGCACCAAAAAAGAAGAAGAAGCAGAGAAAGGGGGGAGAAGGGAGAGAAGGGACATTTCACATTGCGGATGATGGAGACACCATGATTGCAAAAGTGAGTTTCATTACTGAAAGAGTTGATTACACTATCCTCTGGCCTCGACAGGCTGGGTGACTCGGTCAAGAAAAAAGAAAGGACAAGAGAAAAAGTACAAGTATAAAAAGAAGAAAGATCCTATTCTAAGGGCTAGCTCCTTCCCTGGGCGGCACACTACTGGAACCTCCCCCTCATTCACCTCTGCAAGAGGAGCAGGTTCAGCTGCTGGGGCCGCTGGGGTCGGATCACCTGCCTCCGGCTGCGGTGCAGGTGCTGCCCTCGCCGCCGTCGGTGTCGGCTCCCTGGGGCCGGGCGCTTCCGAGGTCGCTGGAGCCCGAGCCTCGGTTGGAGCAGCTCCTTGTTTTGCCGCCACCGTCGTCGTTCAGCAGAGGAAGCCTTCTTCCTCGGGACGTAGTGCGCGGCCAGTTGCTCCTTGAATAGAACTCCCTGTAGCTGGGATCGGCAGTATGCGAACCCTTCAGCGGAGGAGTCCGTCGCCGCTTCCCGGAAGTCCTTAAGGTACTCCGGGGTTGCCTTTAAGCAGCCATAGCATCAGCAGCTACTTTCTCTACAACCTCGGCCGGCACCGGACCTCCTCAAGCTCCGCCTTCAGGTGCTCGGACAGACGGACGGCCGTCGCTAGTGCCTTCTCGGTGGATTCGGTGGAACGGTGGGAAAGAGCGGCCTTCTCCTCCGCATTGGCAGCCCTCCTCTCGACCGTAGCCACCTTTTCTCAATGGAGGTGGCCCTCTCTCTGGCCGCCTCCGACTCAGCCGGAGCTCCTTTGGCCAGGCCCGCTTGGACTCGAGCTCGCTGTCGAGCTCCTTCCTTATTCTGGCCACATCAGCTGCTTCGGTCTGGAGGCTCTTCACCTTCTGGCCAGCCTCCCGGACCTCCGCATCCTTCCAGCCTACTTCAGCCTTGAGGGACGCGAGCTCGGCTCCCTGCTCTCTATCCCTCCTTGCCCAGTTGCGGCAGTAATCCCTTATGAGGATTAGCTCCCGCCCTTGCTGAAGCAAGAAGAGCCAAGTCAACAACAAACTAAAAGAGAAGAAGGCAAAAAGATGTCAAGGTAAGGGAAAGCTACTTACAGTATATAGCTGGGCGAATGACGCTGTGATGACATCACCGAGGAGTCGCCCACTCCCCTCGTGCCTGCCGCATGACTGGACCGAAAAGTCCATCATGCGCTCCGCTAGACTTGCATCCTTCACCAAGGACACATTCGGGCCTAGCCGGAAAGGGACTCGCGGTAGTCCTCTCCTGTGTTCTCGTCGATTCAGCTCCTTCGCCGGCGGAAGGCTCCCTCGGCGCCAACTGGGAGATTGGCACCACATCGGACCGGACTTGGAGCGCCAACCTAACTTCTTGCGCCCCCTCGTTCTCCTCCGCGCTGGCGACCTCCGGGGTGGGGGGCGCCGACTTGACGGTAGCGACGGCTGACCTCGTGCGGACAACCACCTCGGCTCAGACATGGCAACCGACTCGCGCCGCCCTGCAGGCTCAAGGACGGGCTCTCCCGCCCTCTTCTGTCTACGCTGTGCCGGCGCGTCCGCCCTAGCCTGCACCGGCACGTCCGCCCCATCCTGCACCGGCCTCGCCCCGTCCTCAGTTCGAGCTCTCTTCGGCGCCGGCTCGACGGCCTCAGTGGCATGCTCCGCTCCTCAGAGAACGAGAGCAGCTCATCCATTGAGAACTTCATTGCTGCACCAAGACAGAAATACGGTCAGAACCCCCCCCCCAAAAAAAAGAAAAGAGGGACGGCCAAGTGGGACTCACCTGACTCCCGCGCCGGGCCCACCCCAGCCTCGCGAAGATTTTGTTAGGACAGCAAAAACTCGAGCGAGGGTATCTCCGCCGATCTGAGCTGCTTGTACAGTTCGACATCGGCCTCCTCGACAGCAGAATTCTGATTTGGGAACCGATTTGGGTCACTCCAAACCCAGTCAACCCCTCTATGGAAGCAAAAAAAAACTTACTCTTCCATCCCTTAATGAAAGAGGGGAGGACAAACTTTATTTCCGAGGGCGGGAAGAAAGAGACCACCACCCCTCCTCGGTGGGGTGGCGTTTCAAGGTGAAAAAAGTCCTAAAAAGGGAAAAAACGGGCAACAATCCCGTGAAAGTGACACAAGACTATGAAGGCAAAGATGGTCCTGATAGCGTTGGGGACCAACCGAGCCGGGACAAGACGGTAGTTGGCCAGAAATGAAAGGAAGAAGGGGTAGAGAGGAAAACGGAGGCCCCCAGCGAAGGCCTCCTCATAAAGGGCGATCCGCCTAGGACCACCAGAAGTCACCCGCTTCCTCGGACGAGGAACGGAAAGACGGACGGACTCGGAAATCCCATAGGCTTCCCGGATGGCCAGCAGATCTTCAGAGGTAATCGTCGAAGCAATCCCTTCGGGACCCGTCGACCGAGAAGGCTCAGGCTCAGAAAGGACTTGAGGAACAGGAGGAGAAGACCCGGGCTCCCTGATGATCACCGGACCCTGTGCGGGCCGCCTACTACTGCCTCCGTCTCCTCGTCGAAGGAGGAGGGAGTCCTCGACCGGGACGGTCCGACTTCGGCTTGACGAGAGGGACGGAACTCCGGACCAAAGCGATCCATGGAGAAAAGAAAGAAGGAAAAAGAAAGGAAGGGACAGGAGAAACCCTAAGATGACCCTAGAGGACGAGAAGAAAGGGGGGCTAACCTGCAAGAACTCTAAGGAGCGCTGGCGGCCGGAAGGGAGGAAGAAAAGGGAGAATACTCCTGTGGGAGGCTGGGCGCGCAAAGTTTGAACGAGGGTAAGCTTCAAAAAGACTTACCCCTCCTTCCCAAGCCGCTTATGCCCGATCGTACCTTTGCGGCCCCCCAGAAGGCGCCCGCCGCATGTCGACCATTCGTTGGGCCCGTGCGCCCATCCGACCGCGGTCGCTCCGACTTTCGCGCCCGCCTCGACGGCCCCCCTCTTGCATGGCCACGTGGCATCCTCCCACAAGCTCGTAAGACCGTAGAGCGAGGCGCCACCGATTTTGGCCATTATTGCATCGGATTTCTCCGCCTTTCCATGTCAGCGCCATAATTACGCCCTTCGCCCCAAGCGCCGCGCGTCAATGGGCCTCGGGTGTGGGGGGCAAATGATGTGGCCAGAACGCTGACGTGGCACGAGGCAGCTGACGTGGAGTCCCCATCAGACGCCATGACAAGCTTTCAACATGAGCGCCTTCGCCGAGCTGAGCTTCCCTGAAGCAACACCTCCGCCCGCCGAAGGCAAGCTTCGTCCTCCGCCAGGTCCGTTCCCGCAAGTCCGAATGCCTAGGCCGGAGCCGAGTCCGAGTCCCCACCTAGGACAGACCCCTCGAGATCGGGCCCCGTGGTCAGGAGTCGAGCTCAGCCTCCTCCGCCACGAGGTGCCCCTCCGAGCTCAGGTCCCCTGGGCTGGGCGGCACCCCGGCGCCGAGCTCGTCTGAGGTCGGGCCCCATAGTCAAGAGTCGAGCCCAGCCTCCTTCGCCACGAGGCGCCCTCCGCGACCGAGCTTGGTCCACCTCCGTCCTGCCGAGCAGCATCGAGGCGAGTCAATCGAAGATGGGCCCTACCCCTCCAGCTCGGCCCTTAGTCCAAACCAAGCGCCAGCCACACCAAGGGAGCCATGCCTCTCCTCCGAGGACAGTGACGATGCTCCCAAGGGCCGTACGACACCAACCATGCCGCAATTAATGCCCTCGGCCGTCACTCACTCCAGAAAAAAAAAGGAAAGCTCACATCAAGGCGCCATACTCTCTGCCGATCTACCGTATAACCGGAGAAAAGACCCTACCGGAGAGTGCGGGTCCCAAGATCGTGGCCCGCCGATCGAGGCCCTGTCAGATTCCCAGGAGAGGGATAGGCAGAAGGAATGTCAGAAATCTACGGAGGCTTCCTCGACTGTCAAAACAGGAGAGGCGTCCCGTCCGCGTCATGGTACCTCGCCGTACACGATAGCAGGGAGAGATCCCAAAGCAAACCAAGGTAGAGAACCCCGCCAGGATAAGAAAAAGATGTATCAGCATCTAACTCAAAAGGAGGATACTCTTCAATTCAAGGGAGGAACCAGAGCAACACAAGAGAAGAAGGCCAGAGAGGAGGGCAAGACCACCTCGGCCAACACCACTCTCAGCTCGTCCTCGTCTTTCACTCACACTATATCCACTCCTCCTAGCATGGAGCTCATCCAGAGGGGCTCGACCAGGAGGATCTGTTCCCCTGGATCGTCACTGACTTGACCGTCGGAGTGCCCCCACCGGAATCTCGGCCCGGGTCACTGACGTTGGCTTTCTTGCAGGTCCCGAGGCACCGGAGGCATCTCCCACGGGCAGACGCGGAACACCCGGCACCACCAGCAGCTACAGGCCACGACGATCCGGACGGCAATACAACATATTTTACAATATTTATCTCCCAAGTGCTGGCTTTACCCTCAAGGACATATATATATTCAAGATAAATGATTTAGATCATTGCTGATTGTAGTCACAACATATATATGACATACCATGAGTGCATGAGATTTATGATACTCTCTATCAATCACAATCTTTTTCATGTTTGGTACTAATTTTCTTAATTTAAATACTATTTTTCATCATTTTTAAATGTTAATTTTTTTTGCGCTCTAATATTCTATATCTAAGTAGGGATTGTGATCACATATATTGCAAAGAAAACCAATTCCTCTCATGGGGACCAATATTGTGAGAGGCATTGATGTAGAGGGTAACAATATTCATTCCACCAAATCTCTCACCATGGCAATTGTTGGCGTGGAGTCCCTGAATCGGCCGGTCAGAGCTGCTGCATCGCAGGACCGCTTCCTGGTTCACCTGCAAAACAGGTTCCTTGCCGGAGTTGTTCCGGCAGGGGACACTCCGATGCCTAAGTCAGTGGCGGATCCCAGTCACAGAATGGGGAAGGGTGTCAAGAGTATAAGAGAAAAGCTCTTAGAGTATGTATGAGTGTATGTGAGCGTTTGCGTACCTCCCTTCCCATTATTCTTAGCACCATTTAAAAGGAGGCCTTTGGCCGCGGCCCGCTCTTTTTCCGGTAATTATGGAAAGTCAATTTCTCCCATGATTGGCGATCGTGGGTTGTCATTGAACGGTTCCGACCAGATCGAAGGCATGGCAGCTGAAGTTGTGCACCATGATCGTGGCATGGAGAGTGTCAATTGTAACCGTTGATTACAGTTGCCTATCTGGACCAGACCGTGGTCCCATCCTCGGATTTTCCCTTTGCGTGGGCCGAAAACTTGGCGTTTGCCCCAGGATCGGAGATCATGTCTACGACTGGGACCGAAGAGCGTGTCTTCGAAAGTCGACGAGAAACTTGGTCTTCGGTCAAAATCGAAAACGTCATCCAAAGTTCTGTCCTCCGAATGTCGTAGTTCGGTGAGAAGTTTGGGTTGCCCGCAGTTGGCCTGGCCTTTCCCTGGTCCGAAGTCCGTGGTTCGAAGAAAAAAGGGCTTCGGCCAGTCAAGCCAGAGTCGGTTCGTAGCTGAACCAGGATATCCCAACAGCTATATTATAAAACAAAGCCAATAAAGACTTTGATCTTAACTCTTCATCCTCCTCTCCACATTGGCCTCAACACTGTCCTTGTCTATAAGTGTACCTAAAGATCAACTCCTAGCTCCATCACTGCCATGGCCCCGAGCACCAGTATCACAATAGACTCCGCATCATTGATGTCGTGACCAATAAACAAGCACAACTAGATCGCAAATATGACAAATCTCATTTGATCAATGGCCGAATTTAATTGATTAATTTTCGTGGGAGCACATACTTATCAATTTAAACCTTGAGAGATATAATTAAAAAAAAATGGCTATTGAGGGCAACAAAAATCATTATCCAAATCAATTGGGGTACATATGTTAAAATTAAACCAAGACTTATTTCATTTGTCATCTTATAACAACAAAATAGTTCAATTTAGAGGTAAATATTGGATGCCTTAATTACTATAGGTAAATTGAAAACCTCTCATTCTATGGGTTAGTCAATCTAGAACTGGCTTGTAGGTTTTCATTTGCTAGAGTTATGACTTGACCAGAGAGCTGACCTAGGAATTTTATGGTGAGCAGTACTGATCCCAGCATGCTCACCAAATTCTCATCTTGCTTTGCAATTGCATGGCCAACTAGCTTGTAATCCCTTGCAAATATTTTGGCTTTCGTCCAAGTAGAACTTCAATTATGTGACAGCATTATATAACCATTTCGTCAATTATGTGCCAGCATCATATAACAATTTTGTCAATCTCGTGACAACATCATATACCATTCTATGACCCACTAAAAGGGCCCCATATGGGATCAGGATACCTACATTACACAAAAGAAAAGAAAAGACTGGACTCAAAATACTTTTCTCGATGCTAAATAGTATATTAGCGCAAGATCTTTCGATGCTTTACAAAGTATTACTTATGCAAGAGTGAAAGAATTTTTTTAAATTTTTTAAAAAATATCATTAAATAATATGCCGATATTTTAAAGTATTGATTTTAAAAAAATATATCAATATTTTAAAATATTGACGAGACATAATGCTCGATAACTTAATTATACCGATACTTTAAAATATTCATAAATTTATTTTTAAAAATATAAATTTGTCTTAAATATATTTTATTATTATTTTAATTTTTTGTTGGAAAATTATGAAAGTAAACATCTTGTAAGCCTCTGTTAAATAAAATTTCAAGACATCCTCATAATCAATAAATCAAGATTTGATTTCTATTTTCATGAACCTCTTTTTTTCTTTTCAAAATAGGACTCAGAGCATCGTATGCTTCATTATCTTTATATATATATATATATATATAAAGAAAACCCTTACCTGTCCTTCTCTGGCACATCAGTCTGCGTCAGTTTTACAATGGTGACTCCTTGCTCCGGCTCATCAAATATCGGCCGCAACTGCATTCAGGAATGAAAAAAAGATGAAAAGACCCAATTAGCAAGAAGTGGTTCGATCGAGGAAAAAAATTTAAAGAAAAGGGATTCAAGGTCGTTGATGCGCACACCATCGAGCGGGTCCCTTCGGTCCAGCTCCAAGACCTAAACTTGTGAACAATTAGCTTCCCCTCCTGCAATCCCTTGAGGTGAGGAGCGGCAGGTCGCCGGCGGAGTTGCTGGCCTCGCCCTCCCAGGAGAGGGTGAGGGAGAGCTCATGGCCGGGGATTGTCTTGCCCTTGCGGACGTTGACGTAGGCCTCGCCGTCGATGCGGTCGATGGTCTTGGTTCTGATGGCAAGGTCGCCCTCGATCGCCGTCTGAGGATGGTCATGAGGTTAGCGAGGAGGAGGAGAGGAAGGAGCGGTCCCGCTCGATCCACCCGGTGCCACTGTGGACGTTGGCGCCGGACGGTCGGTCCTCCACAATCCACCGATTGTCGCCCTTGCCAAACTTCACCATGGCCGCTAGCTAGCCAGGATTTCGAAGAGGCCGGGATGAGAGCTAGAATTTGGCAGAGAATTTCAGAGAATTTAGGGATGGAGGCAGAAAGATGATCAGGAATGAAAATTTGGGGATACGAGAATAAAGATAACCTAGAAAATTTGAAATGGAAGGGGAAAGATAATTAAAAAATTTTTTGAAAAAAAGCCGACAATATCACCAGCAGAAGAAAGATGTTTTACAACGCCTTATCATGTCTGCTTAAATATTATCGATGTTTTTAAGATTGCAAATCGTTTCGATTGGCCGGTTATCCGACTAGATACAACTCATTTTCAGACACATAAGGATATGGATCAAATTTACGGTCAGATACGTTTTATTTTTTAAGTTGGATCTAGGTTATTAAATTTAGATCTGATCGGACCTGATTTAAACCTGTTAGTATTATCATGATCATATTTTTTTAGATTTTTAAATTATAATTTAAAATTTATATAAAACTTATTTTTAACATAGAAATAAAATTATAATTATTTTTATATTTTAATTTATATTAAAAATAATATTGTTTATTATATTTTATAGTTAATAATAGTTGGCTATGTAATTTTTAAAATATAGTTATCTATATTTGATTCGAATCAAATCTAGATCTGAATCATATCTAGGTCCGAATTTTATATTAGATTCGTATTATTCACGGACTCGATTCAATTCGAATGATCCGCTGGATTAAAAATTCAGATAGTGGATCCGATCTAATCCGATTTTCTAGTGAATGAATTTGGATCTAACATTAGGCCCCGATAGTGAACTGGATTGGATCGGGATCATGCATGATCCATTTTGAACCGATCCATTTTCACCTCTAGATGATTTAAAATATTGTTATTGATTGTGTACGTGTAAAGCATCGATAAGTTTGTGCTTGTCCTGATGCTTTATTTGTCGACATTGGCGATCTTGCATCACCTTTTGATACTCTACATTGGCATTAAAAAAAATGGTCGTCTATGTTTCATTTTTCTAAAGTACTGGTTTTACATGATTTTTTAATAGATTAGAGCTAATTTGCCTACTAAAAATATAGTTACTTGCTCTTAAAGAGCCTACGGGCTATACCTCGATGGTTCATCCTGCAGCAGCTACCATTCACTACCATTAAAAACTATTGACTTGAATAAAGCTAAATGGTGACATATATGTCGTTTTCTTCCTAAGTAGTATCCAAGTAGCTACTCATGTCTCATTAGATATATATCAAAACTTGTTTTCAGTTGAGAACGATGATAATATATAGATAAGCTGCTGGATAAAGCATATGATTGCCAAGTTTGATATAGATTTAGTGTATATGTATGGGGTGATGTTGGTTCTGCTATGTTGAACTTTCAGGACTCACTATTAATAGAATACCACTGCTAGAAGGTAGAATGAAAATCGAAATTAAATTGCAAGAATTTAAGAAGAACAAAAATAAAACTTACAAAAGATAAATTTTTATTAGCATAAAAAAAATACAAATTTCTGATTTTATTGTATGCTCTTTTTTTTTTTTCTTTTCTCCTCCCCACATAATATAAATACTTTTAAGTGACTTCTACTGACCATCAAAAAATATGTTATTTCTTAATTTTGACTCTTTTTCTTGCTAATATGTACTATGTGGGCTACTATTACTACACATGATAGTTACAATTTCTTTCCACTGCTCCTATATTATGGGTAATGCTTCCATCCTTCCCCAACTTGGATGGTGGTAACTTCTAGCCAACCACTTCCTTAGGGCTCAGCTAGTGCCTAGGTACTTGGTTTACTCCTAAGTACTCCAATTTGCACCTTGATACTCAGTTTGTACCTTAGTGTTGGTTTGTATACTTATACTTAGGTCTGAGCTTCTCATGATCGATCTGTGCAAGATATCACTTCTAAAATTTTGCTACTATTCAACCTATATGGGGTGACCTTTCCAAGCCTTCCATGTTTGGTCTATAAATCACGGTCATTGATTTAGATGTAGTGTAAACAATGAGTTTTTACAAAAAAAAAAAGAAAAAAAAAAAGAAAAAAATAATAATTGAAATCATTGTAAAGATTCCAATATAGACTAAATATATCGCTATGATATTGGTGTCATAGACTAATATAGTAAAGATTTAATAATAATATAAAATATGCACTAATTTTATTTATATGTAGTAATAAAAATAATGCTTTTATAATTTAACTTAAAGAAAAAAATCATGAGAAGTTACTATTAGGGAATTTTATTTATGTGCTTGATCTTAGCTAAAGAGGCAAAGTGGCCAATTGTTATGCTCATTTGTATAATGTTTAATTCGCAAAATAAGGTCATGGTTTATAAATGGCCAACGATAATTTGTTGGTCTTATCGACGACCTTATTCTAAAAGCGTCCTAATAATTAATTAAAAATATTTAAAGCACCTAATAACTTTACCTAAAAACAAAGAGGTGGCCAAAAACTACTAAGTTCAAATCAATTGACCAGTCTCATAAAATCTGGGTTCACCAACTCTTGTTTTATGTATTTTCAATTGTTTGATACTGTACTTAAAGGACTGAAGTTGAAATATATCTTCAGATCTGCCAATTTTTTTTTTAGATTAATTAGCATGCATGAAAAGCTTTTGTTTATATAATATTATTATGTGTACTTGTTTAAAAACTAACGTTGATTTTGAAGCTAATTCATGAAATTAAACTCCATCCATACTTTTCTTTAACCATTTCATTTTTTTCTTACAAATTTGCCTAAAAAAATAGGTGGTTGAAGCTAATAACTTCAGATCCTGTAGCAATTCCTAGTCTAGTTGCCTCCAATCTAGCCACAGTTCATCCACTTTGATAGTTTTATTTTTCATACATGTACCTAATAAAAAACTTACATGAAGTCACCCTTCACCATCCAAAAGTATTCAAACTACCTAACAAAAAATTTTCTCAAAAAAAATTGACTTGTATCATAAAACTAGTTTGATGGTAATTCCTCTTTCTTTTTTTTTCCCCTTTTATTCTCGGAGAAAGGAAATTCCCAGTTTTGTTACCTCCAACTTGGCTAGCTAGAGTTCCTCCATTATTTTGTGTAGTTCCATCTCTCTCGGCCCCCTTCTCTTCTCCTGCATGCAGTACATCAAAGAGAAGTGCTCCTTGATCCATGTTTTTTTCCCCCACCATAACTAGCTTAGTTTGAATCTTCTAATTAAAGTTTACCTCAAAAAAAAAAAAAAAAAAAAAAAAAACGTTCTTAATCAAAAAAAAAAAAAAAAAAGGAAAAAAAATGGTTAAACCTATTATTTTCAAATTGACTAGTCTTGGGTACTTTACTTGGGCTGTGCATCACGTCCTATTTTGGCTGCCTCACTTTGCATGGTCTGATCTCGTATATGTACTACCTAAAAGCTGAGGCTCTTGACCATCGTGGCTTCCATCAGTTTACCACCCTCTTTGCAGTCACTACTGTAACGTACCAGAAAGATATATCCGTATGAAGTCACTCCTCACCACCTACCTTCAGCCTGTGGTTGAAACGTGATGCAGTGTTCAAAGTTACTACTTCGTATCATGGTTAGGTATATACCCAAAAGCTTTTTTGCATATATGAAGCTGCTGCCCTCCGAAAAATACCTTCCTTTTGAACCCGTGATATATATGAAGAGCTACGGAGGATGGGTCATGTCATACAACGTCCAGATCTATATGCTATTTTCTAGTTTTAATTTGATCAGACTAACTTGGTACACGTACCATGAGCATCTCGGTGGTATTGAAGTCCAAAGACTTGATTCCACATCACATGAAGAGATGCTCATTCAAATGGGTTATATATATATATATATATAAAGTTTAATATAAATATTAAACATCCTTTCTGTATGGTTTCAAAGGCAGAAGTGACAACTACTTGAAGGTCTGGAACTGGAGAGCTATGATATATAGGAGAAGGTAAACAAAAAAGTTATCCACCGGCTCTTCCAGTTCTTGTCCCTTGAGTTTGTGTTGGGACACGGTATAGGGAGGGGATGGGGTTGTTGTGGTAGATTTGAAGCAATTTAATGCATGGGAATAGACTGAAGGGAAAAATTCAAACCTGCAAAGAAACTGGTGGGAAATCGAGGAGTTTATTAATATGGGATGGTGGAGGGGTTGAGAACACCATCAATGATGGTATCAGAAGACAAAAGGGAGGAATTGAGCTGCTGGCCCCGTTCCTTTTCTGGCTTTATTAATATCATTCTTTAATTTCCTTTCTGTTTTTTTTTTTTCCTTCCCATTTTTTTTCCCTTGCTTTCCTTTTTCTCTCTCCGAAGTGATCTTGGATCTTCTTTTTTATTATATCTTTTACGAGCGTTGTAATACCAACTCATCCAAGTCATTACACCCTCGTACGTTCATAATGCTGATGTGGCAGGATGTGATTGGTTGTCCTCGGGGCAGCGTCCGTCCATCCTACAAAGCACCAATCGCTAGCTGCCACGTCAAGATAATAGATTAATGAACAGTATGCATGAGCATGCATGCCATCATACGGCACTAATCATGCATGCATGAGCATGCTATTTTTCATTATATGATGGTATAATGATAAAAAAATATATATATATATATATTTTTAAAAAAAAACCCATCAGTAGAGTGATGCATATGTCTTCTTATTTCGGACCTTGAAGAGTGCAATGTACTGTTTCGAATCCAAGTATATATCATAATATTATAAGCTATTATTTTAAACAGAAAAAACATTATCTTTTGATACGATCACCTATCAGGCTGACAGCAAGTGATACGAAGAAATTATCTTCAAGGAGAAGCAAATCAACGCTGAATGGAATTCTAGTGATGCAACATGACGTGGAGATAGATAGTGATGTTACTTATAAATTTTAAGAGAATACCGTCAAGACGGTAAGCCGATTGACGGATGTTTAAATTTTTTATTCATCGATCACATATTCGGTGCATAATTTTTATATTTAATTTGATTAAATTAAAATACATTCTGAAGCATATGATCGAAATAAAAAAATTGCATTATATCAATCGCTTAGCAAGCTCGAAATGATATACTCATCTATGATAAAAATAAATAAAAATAAATATATGATCGTATTGAATATGATTTGATAAAAATTCTATAAAAATAGCTGTGATAGAATTATACATTTTTTTGATCCAAAAAATTTTTTTTTTAAAGGAATTCTAAGACCTACATTATTAAACTCAAATGCTATGGCAAAATTTTTTGATCGACGTGAATAAGATTAGCATGATATTTTTAAAAAATACAGGGATATATTTTTTTTGATATAAGATAAAATTTTTGAGATAGTGATGGAATTAAAATTAAATAAAAAATAGGATACTAAATATTTATATTTATATTTATTTTATTTAATAAATTTAGATATAATTATAAATATTAATTAAATATAAAAATATTTATTCATATTTATTTTAAATAGTTACGGATAATACCAGAAATATAAATTAAAATATGGAGATAAACCGAATAATCAAATTGTACAATTATAAAATTAAAAATATTATTAAGTAAAAGATAAATCAAATTAATATCATGTTAAAATATTTATATTTTTTTAAAAAATAATATATCATAAAATTAATATAATTATAAATAAAACTATATTTAATTAAATATTAAGTTTTTATTTATATTTAAATAATTTTAGATATGAAATCGTATATGGCAGATCTATATAATTTTATTCCTATATATTGAAGAAAAATAATGCTAATTGTCCTTTCCTTTATATCATCTGTCTCCGAAATCAAAGTCATTCTCTCATGACTACGACTACACACCAACTCTATTATAAGTGCAAGACTTCCTCTCCCCCACTTTTTTCCTCTTGTCAGTTCCACTTCCATCATCCCAACAACGCTTCTTTTGTGGCTGCCTGACAAATCCAATCTGTTCATTGATTAGCAGATAGGGTTTAGGCCGGAATCTAACACATTTAAGCCTCTAAAGGCCCAAGACACCAAGGGTAAGGACCTTTCTCCGTTTTGTCACTCATATTAAAGTGGCCTCTCCTGGATATGAGAGGGTTATGCCGAGTGACACGCACCAATGGCCAATGCAACTTCTGAGCTCGGCCAACCAACAGAATAATAATAATAAACAAACAACATGGATCCGGTTTGCTATGTTCTTTTTCTTTTTCACACACGCATACAGAGAGAGAGAGAGAGAGAGAGGTTTGGCATTGGCATCAAGAACGAGGAGGAGGGGGGATCTGGGGGTGGAAGGCAAGAAAGATTGGGGTTTCTCTCTATTTTTAATATTCTATTTTAATATTTCTTCTTTGGTTTCCTTTTGGATGTGGGGAGCGTGGGAAGAAGGGACGGAGGAAGGGATGATTGAATTCTTCCTCTTCGTTGAATGGTTTCCCATCACCCCTCCCCATACACACACAGCACAAGAAGAACAATCCCATCCCCACCCTCGCCCCTCATTACTCCTCTCCTTTCTCAATTTTTTATCAGTCTCTCTCTCTCTCTTCTCTCTCTCTCTCTCTCTCTCTCTCTCTTATTCTCTATAAATGCCACCCCCTCATATCTTCACGCACTGGATCAGAAGCAGGAGGATGTGTGATTAATTGTGGTTGTCATGTGGGTTTATCAAAGGGTCTCTTACAGAGGTCATTGGCATTCTGTCCACCTCCAAATCCTCTATCTAGACGGCCAAAGAGGAAGAGAAATGGAGGTGGGCATCCTGCCAACTGAGCTCTGTTGGCTTCTCTTTGTAAAACCCATTTGATATGGATTTTCTTCCGTGAGTGTACTTGTCCACGCTCCTTCCTCCCTCCCTCTTTCTCTCTCTCTCTTTCTCTCTATTTCATTCTCCTGAAGAAGAGGGATAAACAAAGTGATAAGGATATGAAAGAAAGGTAAGGTGCAAAACAACCAGTTTTTTTTTTTTTTTAATTTCTGTGGCAGCTGAGCCTCGATTTTTTGTTTCTTTAAAAGGAGGCTATTTTTCTTTCTTGGATACCATCATATATCATCATGATACAACGGAATTATTATTGACTCGCTTGCTTTGTCTCTTCACGCTTGCAATGATTGCTATAAAGAGTTGGGATGGATCTTTTGGTTTGCTTTCTTCTTTCTTTGCTCCATTCTTTTACAGACCATCATATATATTAGATGCTTTACCGTTCGTTATTCTTCTGATTCTTTTGCTGGTGTTTCCCCATGCAGAGATCTAGTGTTAGGTGAACATGGGAAGCAAAAAAGAACAACAGAAGACCATATAAAGGAAAAAGAAATGGTGGGGATTCTTTCTTAATTAGTTGCCTTTGAATGACTGAAGCTCTCTTTTGTTCTATTTCTATTTCTTGCCTCGGCCATTGCTTGATCCGTTAAAAAGCTTCTCTCCTCTCTTCATGCCTCCCGTTGAAACCCTAGCTCTTCTTCTTTTTTCTAATTTTTGAAAGGGAATTTCACTATACCATGATGGAACTCGCGTCCTTCTTTCTGAGTTCCTTAATATAGTTTTATTTTGGTTTATTCATTGTTTTCCGTCAGTGAGTGAAAGGACTTGAAGGATTTTATTTGGATACGCATGGATCTTCTCCATTCTTGAAACCCTAATTCTTATCTTACCCCCTTTTTTTTATTATTTTTTTTTTACTTTATTATATTGTCTTTTCTGGAGCAAGTTTTTTCTCGTGATGGCCTGTTGGGCCACACAGTAACAATGATGAGATAGATATTATTGCTTTCCTTCTGTTACTGTAAACTATTTAAAGAGCAAATGGTGGATGACGATAAATTATGTGTAGAAATAAGTGCATGTAATCCTTCTCGTATCAGAAACCGCCATGCGTTTCAGGATTCGGGATATTTTGCTACCTTTACAGCTATGTGTACGTGGATGGATGCTTGTGTGTTTGTCTGTAACGATCATTTGGGATGAGAAATGAAGTGGTTCAAATCTTTCTTTCACATTGTACACACTTTTTCAAAGATGAGATAATTAAAATCTATACCCAGAGAGAGAGAGAGAGAGATCCGACCTCTCTTCCGTGCTATGATACAGTTGTGCACACATGTATATACAAACAAACTGTGAACTGAAGGGCTCTCATATAAATGGTGCTGTGTGTATTTATTTCCATGGCGTCGTATTTTTGGCCTACCGTCCTTGGAAACCATGATGCATTTATTGTTTGTTGTCATCTTTAGATCCCTCGTGCGGAGATTTATTGTTCTCTTTAGGGGAGGGAGGGAGAGAGAAGAGAGAGTGATGCTCTTTTTTTTTTTTTTTTTTTTTTTTTTTTTTTTTTTTTTTTTTTTTTGAGATGGGATGGTGCGTGGGTAATTATTTGTTAGGCATCGGGCATCGAACAAGGAGGACGAGAACACCTTGAGATCATTATTACACCGCTGCAAATTGTAGTGGTTTCTCTCGGAGTGGTCAATAAGAAATTGCTTCGAGGGTACAAAGAGTCAAATTTCTTTTGTTTTGTTTTGTTTTTTTGTTTTTTTTCCGAGTGAATTAAAGAGTCACAATTTATTGCTACAGTCTTCTGCAACATTTTAAAGATGGAAACCAGTACGAGAACTTTATGGGTGGAAGATAATGCAACACCAAGGATATCATATATATTAATATCCGGTTGTTCATTTTAGTTTGTATTTTCTATACAAATAAACTTCATGTACTGAATCACGTGTGGATGCTACTAGTATCATAGGAATATCAGTACTCATTTCCATAAATTTCACCGAGAAATTCTTAATGGTTATGTTCTTTAAGCCTCACTGATTACTAATGTTCGCCACCCATTACTTTAGCCTGCCTTCTCATGCTTTCAATGCTCTTGTGGTTAATTTGGGTGATGCAGCTGGAGGAATTTTCCATTTAGTGTGACCCAAAGTTACAACCTTCTTTGGGAACTTCTGTTAGGTCACTGTTTTGTGTGATCACTGACATCAGATTTGCTGGTGGCATTACCTACTAACACTTAGAATTATTGTTCAAGAATGAATCAAACCAGCTGTTCGAATGAAGACGTAGCAGTCTCTTCGGTCTTGTTCACTGGCATGCATTACCTATCTTATGTTGTGATCTAGTGACCTTTTAACAGAATCGCACCATTAGTTTTGTTTTTTAATTTACAAAAATGATTTCCATACCCCCACCCCACCCCTTCTTTTTTTTTTTTTTTTTTTTGGAAAAAATAGAGGTCGTGTATGGACATGCTACAATGAAATGCTTGAAGATAAGGATTATTATGTTTATTCTTTTCGCATCATATATATTTCATTAAATCATAGTAGAGTCCTTAAATATAAATATAAAAGCAATGTGCTGAAAGTATTATTCCAAGATAGTAATCATAATTACGTCCTATAGATCTAGGGCTTGCTGTATGCATCTTGGTCAGCTTTTCAAACTTCTGAAATATTTGTTAAGGCTTCTGCTCAGGGATCTTTTTCTTCAAACTTGGAACAGCCTGATGCCATACACCTCCTTTGATTTTCGTTACACTTGATCAGGTTTAATATTCTAGATTTTCTCCCAGGTCTCGATTTTGAAATTAAGCTTTGCACTCGAAACGCAACTCTTTTTAAATGTACCATACGATATGCCAGCCTGAAGTTTTCTTTATTTTATCTTCTTTGAAACTTCTTGTAATTGATGCTTGATCGAAAAGTTAAATCTTTGGGTTATTTTTAGTTAGCAAGGGATTCCAAAATTGAATCATTAATTCCATTTACTTTTGAATTGAAATTGCTGATACAGATGACTTCTCTTGAATGATGATTATTTTTCTATCTGTTTTCTATTTTTTAATTTGAAATGTATCTCTTCTTTGACTATTATTCCTGTATACATATGTCCATACTTACATATATGCATGCATGTAAGGAGATCATCATGGCCCTCTAATTCATCTCATATTGCATTCTAGCATGAGATATTATCTGACTGCATGCTTAATCAAAGGCATGATTGATCCATGTTTTGAGATGCATGTTACATTATTTAGGAGTTTTGGCTCGTTGCCAGGAATTTGTGGTTTTTTCATAATTGGGATGAAGTAACAAGCACTGAAACAAAATCTGCAAAAAATACTGGAATGTGAAATTAGGTTAATTCACTAATGGCACAGTATGGCTACTCTATCGTTTGCATGCTATGATCTAAAGCTAGTCAAAATTCAGACTGTGTCAGTAAATTAATTAATTGTAGGCTAGGCAATCATTGAATTAATTGATTGGGTTCTGTGTGTTTAACTTAATTTTGCTTGAGTCAATGTGGTGGGTGGTGCATCAGGATTTGCATAAGTAAATCCTTTTTAAGAGAATAATTAGGCAGTCTTACAACAAAAAGCTTGTCTTGTGGACGGATGGGTAATACTAAATCTCAGCATGCATATTTTTTGACTGTATCATTGACCTCCTATGTGATGCTTGTCACCATGACCATATCGCGTTATTTTCAGTGTCCCAATTTTTGTGAAAATCCCATAATTTCTGTGCCATTAAGTAGACTTCATCTAATTTCTAATCGGCAATTAATTCGCCAGCTTGTGTGACAGATTCTTTTAGTTTCAAGGATAGGGACTCTAGTGCGGTGAATGAAGGGGTTAACTGATGCATTAACTGATGGATAGGGTTCATATCTCATGAGGAGTTTGATGGTTAGCCTACCAGAGTAAGAACTAGTCAGAAGATGCATATTTTGGACAATCATGAGTTAAAAATAGATTTGATGTTGAGGTATGATCCCATGTAAGTCTCTTTTTCTATCTATTAATTCTTTCTTTTGTGAATTAATAATGTATTTGTATGCTTTTATTTTTTAAAAAAAGGCTTTTAGATGAACACCAAGGCTTTTGCAATGGATGTATTTAGCACTGTATTTTGAGAATTATAATATTTAATGCTGCACCAAATATAATACCCAATATATGTTAGCAAGAAATCATCTTTTAAAAATGCAAGATGGGCTTTGAATTTCATTATGATTTCAGAAAAATTTCATTGAACTGAAGTATCATCTTGAAACACGATTGCTTAAACATTAATAAATCAGGATTTAAGTTTACCTTGTAAACATTCCTTTCTCAAGTGCTGACACTGGCTGAAAATTTTGCTTGAAGTTTGCCTACGAAGGCCTATTGTTTTAGAGTTTCCCAAGCATCGATCCCTTTAATCTGTAGCTACAAACAGAACTTACAGTTTTACAATAAACCTAGTGCGTATCAGAGATGGAATGTTCTTCAGGAACAAAAATGATGCATGGTTTAAGAATTCAAAACTTTTAGGCAGGAATCTTAAGCTTTGATAATAATTCCACAAAACTAGAAATTATTCTAGTGACTGGGACAAATC
This sequence comes from Areca catechu, assembly GCA_021397845.1. Lineage (NCBI taxonomy): Eukaryota > Viridiplantae > Streptophyta > Magnoliopsida > Arecales > Arecaceae > Areca > Areca catechu. The sequence continues at coordinate 149,269,180 of CM038049.1, read as the reverse complement.
GGTCAACACTGATGAACTTGTGCAACTCTAAACGTCCCATGTTTGAAGAAACTAGATCATTGTTTTACTATCTGTTCATTATGACTCAAACGACTACTGAGAAAGTCCTATAACACAAGACTTCTTTGAGCCAGTTTTGGCTAGATGTGTTGACAAAAACATTTAGAAGTTGCTGCACCAAAAAGAGGGGGAAAAAAAAACCTAGCCAAAAGTTTCATTCCATGCTACACTGAGCTAGGTTGGATAAGTCTTACAAAACCATGGGCTCATTTCACACGCTTGGTCGATGTTCACAGATCCTTGATCACTTACTCAGTGTGAGCCTCCCTACGGATATGGGTAGTTAATTACAATTTAAAGCACTCAAGGCCAGCATTAAAGTTGCTTTGAGTTACCAGTAAAGTAACAGCAATTTAATGCTACATGAAACTAACTAGAATCTAAAGTTTAGGGGTTCGGGTTTAGGGTGGTGATACTTGCCTTATCAATGTTCTTGCAGATCTATTGGCCGTCCTATGAAAAATAATAATGTAGTCTGGGACTGATTGTCACTGGAGCATTTATGAAAAGAAAGCAAATCATATCAGATCACTCTTTGATACTGATCGATGTGCTCTAGCCTATGCTCCTGAAAGCAATGTACAACAAAAGGAAGAAAAACTTTTATTAAGTTTAAACATATCTTCTTCTGCTCATAGCTTGTGCTCGATGTAAGACCGAAGTAATGATGATGTTGATGAAGAATTCATATACTTGTGTATATTTCTGAAGTCTTGTTAGTAATTTATGATATCCGACTCATATGGCTTCTTTTGTCCTCCAAAGAAAAAGTTTATATATATATATATATATGACTGTTATAAGTAATAGTATGGAGTTTCTATGATATGTTAAATCCTGATTGCCGGTCCAGGGAGTCAAGCGAAGATGAGATAAAGGGGTAGATCTTCGATAACGAATTAAGTGACCAGACTTTTTGATGAGTGTAATTATCAATTTTCAATGCCTTTTTGGCGTTCTTTTCTTAGTTTCCCACGGAATACTGGTAAGCAAGATCATGCTGGTGCCTTGTGGTCTGAGCTCTCCAAGGCTGTCAATGAGGAAATGAGGTAAAAAATATATGTTGGGGTTGACGCTGAAACTATTGATGGATATATCATCGGATGGCTTTGATGGTGATGGCAAGGGCAACTAATTGTGCTGATCTTACAATATATGTTTTAAATGAGTCTACTAGATCAATGTTATGTTACATATATAATCTAGATGTACATATATGTCTTAATGGGTCACCTAGGTAGTTTATTTTGTTGCATGTTCACTGAGAAACTATTACTGTTGCAGCTTATTAATGTTCACTGTGAAACTATTACTGTGTGTGTGTGGCGTCCTATAGGCAAAGAAAAGCAGGTCGTCTTATAGACAGAAAGAAAAGCATGATAGTTTCATCCAACCTTTCTTTCTTTAAGTGTTTTCTGCGCCCGTTCTTGAATAGAAACCGGGTTGATCTATAACCTTATCTTTCAATGGACTAAGAAAGAAAAGCATGAAAGTTTCATCTAACCTTCATCGTTTTTTACTCTTTTTAGTCTTCTCCTGCTCAGTTCTTGAATAGAAACCAGGTTGTTTTATAACCTTATTGTTTAATAAAAAATAAAATACAATTATTATGCTTTTTCTTTTTTTTGTCTTTGCCTGTAGGAGAAAAGAAAGATAGGTTATTTATATAGATTGTATGTCAACCTGTAATAAAATTTGAAGAAATTGATATTTATCTATTATATTCATTATAAATAATATATATATATATATATTATATATATATATATATATATATATATATATATATATATATATATATATATGATGGTTATATTATAAAATAGAAAGAAAATGATTATGATATAAAATAGAAAAAATAATTATATTGCAAAATAAGAATTTTAAACAATATAATTTTTTATTTGAATTTAAATTAATGTTGAAATGATTTTTTTTTTTGGGTATATACTATTCAAATTTAAAATTTGAATTTGAATTTAAATATCTAATATGATATTTGGTTAACTATCTGATTTATTTTTGATTATTGTTTAATTTATCTATTATATTTTTTTTTCAAGTTGGAGCATGGATATTAAAGATGTCTAATTTGGATAAGAGAGGATAAAAATGGTTCTTTTTAAGTGCTTTCATAAAGATATTTGCTAGTTGTTGCTTGGTAGGAATATAATGAAGGCGAGTTTATTTATGGATTGGAACTGTTTATGCACAAAGTGGTAGTCAATTTTAATATACCAGGTTTATTAAAATGCGAAGTGTTGCTTGATTTTTTCATGGAAAATTATTTAGAAGCAATGTGAATAGTTGCTTGGTTATTATAATGAAGCTGCATGAAACATGTAAGATAAATATGCAAATCGTAGAAAAGAGCTCGAAGATATTAATAGTAATATCACTACCAGAAATCAGCCTTTATCAAGGGATATTATCAAGGGATATGTCCCTCGGAAAATTATCAAGGGATTTTAAGGGATTTTAAATTGTATTCAAAGTTTAGTTTCAATAAGGATTTTTAAGGGATTTGTCAGGGATATATTTTTTTTGATAAATTCTTGGAAATCCTTGGTAATCTGCAAGGAATCAGTGAGTGATTATTTAAACAATTTTTAGCAAAGGATTTGTAAGGGAAGTTCGGTCCCTTGGAGATTTACTAAGGGATAAATTCCTTGGTTTTGGTAAGATATTTTAAAAACAAAAAAAATGATATTATAGAGGAATTTTTTCTTAGAAATCCCTTAGTGATTTTAAAATCTTGTACCAAGCAAATGTCATTTACAGATTCTCTCACTGGCATAAAAATAAAAGCCATAGATAAAATTAATATTATGTACTAATTTTTAATATTATTAATTAAACCAAAAAAAATTTCTTCATCCCTCTCTCTAACTCGTTCAAATTTTATCAAAACATCACTCTCTCTCTAACTAAAAACAAATCATTCCATCTCTCCCTTCACTCCACACCATCTCTCCACTCTTCTAATGAACGAGCAGAGATGAGCAGCTCGCGAATAACTTATTTTACATAGATGAGTTCCATCAAACTAGTACATAGCATATCATATGCTCTTATTTATTGATCAATTGCATCAGGTTTGGAACTGAAGTCTTTTCCGTATTTTCTTTATCTCTTTTTTGGGGTAAATCTGAAGTCCTTTCCAAATACGTTTCAGGTAGGGATACATCACATACATCCTTTTCTTTATTTTTGACGGATAAAAAAGAAACCAAAAGGTTAAGATGAAAAATGGAGTAATATCCACTGGTACTTTGCATGACCTGAATTTTTGTTTAGGAAGACAGTCTCCAGCAGCACCGTGAATGGTACGATGGCGAGTTTAGTCATCTGCAAGTATATCAACAGATGATATTGATTAAATTAATATTACATTGATTTCTTAGAATATATATATATATAGGGGGGAAATTGAAGTATTTCGAAATGAAACAATTATTATTATTTGACAAGAGTTATAAGATGATGATAGCATGGGGTGTGAATGTAAAGTAGTTGCAGAAGCACTTGCTTGATAGAATCCAATAGAATTGAAGCCAAGACTAAAGTTGAGAAAGCCAATGGAGGTGCCATTAAGCAAGCCAAAGAGGACCACCATTCTTCCATCGATGAATTTAGGCTCAAAGAAGTGTAGGTGCTGTGCAACATGGAGCGTGTAGAAGGTAACCATCAAATGCCAGCTTGTCAAGGTCGTCGCTGATCACATTCAAATTCTCGCCCAAATTAGAGTAGTGAAACAAGCCTCCAGTTATATATATGTATATATATATGTATGTTATATATATGTATATATATATGTATGTATATATTATGTATATATATATGTATGTTATATATATGTATATATATATGTATGTATATATATATGTATCTTAAAAATCTGGACCTAGACTTCAAAACTTATAATGATCTGAAAGGAGACCTGACAGGACCAAGATTATATATATATATATTATATATATATATATATATATATATATATATATATATATATATATTATATATATATATATATATATATATATATATATATATATATATATATATATATGTATCTTAAAAAATCTGGACCTAGACTTCAAAACTTAATAATGATCTGAAAGGAGACCTGACAGGACCAAGATTATATATATATATATATAATATAGGATCAAATTTAATTGGACTGGTTGAAATTTATAAGTTTCATGTCAAATCTGTTAGGGAGCTGAGTCTTAATCTGAGAGCCACACTTGACCTAATAGACTGGATTTGCCTTCAAGGATGGATCGGCTTTATGTTTGGTTGGGTACTTGGGTTCACTTGTTTGGGCCCAGCATCCCACTTGCATACAAGAGGCTGACAGGGAAAATCTCTTTGGAGAAATTGGCCTTATTGATAGATTAAAGTCATTCACGTGACAAGTATCACCTGACCAGTTCTAATTCATGTCAGATTAAGGCCAAGTTTCAGACACGACATCATCAATTCTAGAATAATCCAATCTATTTGAGTTCGGGTCATCCTTCATCTGGACCTTGTTTAAAAAATTAAAAAAAAAAAAAAAAAAAAAGAAGAAAATGGTTTCCAATTTGTACATGGCACGGTTAGTTGTATTATTCGTAAACATATAGAATTGGAAAATGGTAGACCTAAGGTTGCAAATTTGTACATATATAAAATTTCATACTTGGACTCGGTCCGCTGCTTCTTCCCGTCTCCTACCAACATCTTCCCGGATCTGCCCGACCGAAACCCCAAGTCGCCGGATCCCTTAGCCTCCTGTGACACACCACCACCGGTCGACCAGAAGTCTCCAATCGAGCCAAGCCGGCCTGTCCGCCCACCACCAACGCCATCTGAGCCCTTCCGTGAGACCCCTCCCATCCTAGCCGCTGCTGCAGACGTACCCTCCATGGCTAACGTCCGTCCGACAGACCGAGCACCCACGGCCAATCGAAAAACCTCCCTCCGGCCCAGCGCCCCGTCCGTCTCCGCGTTCCCTGTTCTGCACAGCCATCAAAGCACCATCCCGTGCCAGTCCGCCCGTGACCAGAACCGCCGGGACTCCTTTGCTTCACCGTCGCCGGTTGCCTCCGTGACCCCTGCCGATCGATCCGCCGTCGCCGCCCAGTCTCGTCACCGGCAAGATCCTGCCGAATCTCCTCTTCCGTTCGGTCCCTGTTCTTCCCTGCATCGGATCAAGGAAGGAAGAACTTGGCACGAACGTGAAAGCCTACACGTTCTGCCCTGTTGACTTCTGCATCGCACGAATCCAGAGTGCACGGATTCCAGAGCACACGGATCTCAGAGGCGTACGATTCTCAAAGTCACAAGGATCTCATAGCATAGATTTTAAAGCATTGGATTTTAATTAACTTTTATTTGATTTGGGATTGATATATTGCTTGTTTTTTGATGTTTCAGGTCCAACTGCTTCAGATCAATCTTGCCCGTAAACTATTGGTCCAGATTTTCGACGATCTCAGGACGATCTTCCTTTTCCAAATTTCGTGAAATTCCGTGTTTTCGGGTGAGATCCATTTTGAGAACCTGACCTAGTTAATTGATGGTTATTTCTATTTAATTAGATTTAATTTAATTAAATTTGACACCCTAATTTAGAGATTGTTTTTAACGATCAACGTCCAACACCAGCCTTGGTATCAGATAGCGTTCAGTACCATATCACATAGTTTTATCAATGATGCATAATTTCTTGTACCAATTTGCATAGTTTTGAAGTTCTTCGTTCTGGTAAGATATATCTTGTGGGAAATCAGAAAGTAACTATAGGATTAATGCATAGTTTATCAATCATGCATAGTTTTAACAATGCATTTAGTGTATTCTTATTTGTAACCTTCAACTTTGAGAATGTTTAGTATCTAATGTTTTCTTGATTATTGTTTATTTGATTATCCATTGCGTAACAAATTGTCATCTATCTAACACTTTCATTTGAATAACTTAAAGTAACTATAGGATCATCTCGTCCAAATGCCATGGCTTTCTTAGTTCTTATACTACTCATATTATAAGTGATAGGGTTGCTGATCTATGTAGCTTGAACGAGTTGCTGCATTCTTAAAGTAACTATAGGATCATCTTGTCCAAATGCCAATACTTCCTTTTCCTCTTCTATTTCTTATTCATTATATAAGTTCCTTTTTTTTTTTATAAAAGTGTATGTTCTTTTTTCTTTTGATAAAGAACTATTGGATCATCTTGACATACCTGATTTGTTAGTTGATTTCTCTTAGTATGAAATGCTAATGATGATGAGATACGTAAGTTGCAACAAAGATTATAAGAAGCAGTGGTAGAAGATGAAGAGGAAGAAGAAGAGGATGGAGAGGATGCAGAAGATGAGGAAGAAGAAGAATTTGAAGATAATGATGAATCTAATGAGGACAAAAATGAGTTTGAATTGTCTGATAGTGATAATGATTGATTTGTATAATGTTGCTATTCACATTTAATTTTAGTTGCCATGTAACGAGGATTATTTATAATTTATATATTTTGGATAATTTTGATCATAATTTATCAAATATTTGTCTTGATTATTTGCACTATGTTTACATTGGGGTTTGTATATATTATAAATAATATATATGATCTTAAATTACATCCATGATATTTAATATATGCATCTAATCTTTGTATATCAACAGGGATAATGACACATGGTTGAGCATTTAGACTTCATGGAAGGGGTGGTAGAGGAAGAGATGTATCCCGACAACAGCTTCAATATGAACATGATAGGGATACTGGAAGATATCCACAACGATCTACCCGTAAGCTATTTAACACACCTCCGCGTGTTGAGCAACATGGATCAGTGCCCATGGAGGAGCCCTCTGCCAATCCTTCATCTCATGTGCCTGATAGTGTAGGTTCGATTGGCTCTATACATACAAGAGGCCCGAACCAGCCTGCTTCTGAGTCGATAGTTGAAACAGATAAAGTTTCCATCACAGTAGAAATGAATAAGTAAGTTTTATAATTATATATTTTTATTTGATATCTATTTTTATTTTATTTCATATGATTAATTTGCTTGATGTTTAATGCATAGATTCGTCGAGCCTAAGGTATCACGTCAGATGAGTGTTTGGTTGAAGCAATGTTTTAAAGAAACTTGACCTTTGTGGGGTTCAGTGGAGCAAATAACTAAAGATGAGTTGTTACGTAGATTTGAGGTGATGTATTAAATTGTTACTTAGTTCATAACAAAATTATTATGATAACAAAGTATAAGTCTTTGATATGTTTTACAGGCAAGGTATAGATGGTCTCTAGCTGATGATATAATATTAGAAAATATTGAGTGAGTACCGACAGATCTCTATTGACAGGCATGATGAGTGAGGCATGAAAGAAATGTATTGATGAGTTAAAGGAGAGGAATCCACTAGCCACACTTGCAGACACGATCGGCAAAGTTCATTCAAGTTGGATGAGATAAGAAATATGGGATGAGTTATGTCAGAGGCATTGGCTTAAAAGATAAGTGGCAGCAGAAGTCTAAAGCTGGTCAGAAAAATCGAATGAAGCAAAAAAAGGCTCAATCACTAAGCATTCAGGGGTTCCATTCCTTTTGTGATGCATAAGAGGAGAATGGTAATTTATTTAGTATTTCTTAATTCCTATTGATGTTTATATTCATAATATATTTATGATATAATAACTTGTTGCAGATGCAAGAGAATTGTGTAGAACCTACTATTGCATCGCTTTTTGAGCGCACCCATATGAAGAAAGGGATAGGAGAGTTTGTGGATGCAAAATCCAAGAAAGTTAGTGTATATTTTTAATTATATCTAAATATATTTTATGTTAATATATATTAATAGATTAATTTATTATTATTTTGTTTATTTTATTTTATGCATATCATCCATGACATAGATATATTTGCTTATTTATAATTCTTATATTTATTTTATTCTGATATATGGTTGCAGGAGGCATATAAGACTGGTCTTAATGAAAAGTATGGCTCGGAGATTGAATCACAACCTTCATTTGATGCTACTATATGAGTGGAAGCCACAGGAGATGTTTCTAAAAACAAGATATACGGATTTGGGCTACATGCACATTCATCCAATGTACTCGTGAGGACTTCTACATCATGCTCTACTCCTCAATTAGGCAGTTCTTCAGGAAGTGCATCTACCACCACTACAGTGAATCTGGGCTTTACCGATGCTTTTTTTGACGTTTCCCGATGCTTTTAAGCATCGCTAAATAATCTCCCGACATTTTGTAAAGCATCGTTAAAGCGTCGCCTATGAAAGCGTTGGGACGCAATCTGCCAATGCTTTGAAAAAGCGTCGCTAAATTTGCCGACGCTTTAAAGCGTCGCTAAATTTTTATTACCGACGCTTTAAAGCGTCGCTAGTTTCAGTTCTAGCGACGCTTTAAAGCATCGCTAGACTAAACCCTAGCGACGCTTTAAAGACACCAAATCTAGCGACGCTTTAAAGCGTCGCCAGGTCCAGTTCTAGCGACGCTTTAAAGCGTCGCCAGTTTCAGTTCTAGCGACGCTTTAAAAGTCTGGCGACGCTTTAAAGCGTCGCTAGACACCAAACCTAGCAACACTTTAAAGCATCGCCAGTTCCAGCTATAGCGATGCTTTAAAGCATCGCCAGGTCCAAACCTAGCGATGCTTTAAAGCGTCGGTAGATTTTTTTTTAAAAAAAATAAATAGCCATATATAACTCATAACCTGTATACATTATGAAAATGAAATATTCAAACCCGTATCACATCCAACATACACAAACAAATGAAAATATTCAAACCTGTATCACATATCACATCCAACATACACAAACACAAATACAAACCAAATATAAAAAGTTTTTATATATATATAAACATATCAATCCAAGTTCAAATAAACAAAAAGACATACATAAATAATAAAAAAATCATCTAGCATCACTGATCTGTGGGAGGCTGGTCGTCGTCAGGTCTGCGGCTCGCAGATGCACCAGGAACCTGCAAGATATACATCAGGAATTATAATACATACATTATATATATTCTAAATTATTAGATACATACAAAATTAATAAATAATTACTTACATGAGATGACATGAACATATGTAGCACAGATGTAACATGCTCTAGCTGAGACCTAATAGTCTGCATCTCTGCTCTGTCTGCATCACGTGTCTGTCGGAGCTCTGCTATCTCCTCCTGGAGCTGACGAACATGTAACTGATCATGACTCTCTCTAGTATCCCGAGTATATTTATGCACCTCAGATAACTGAGTAGGGGTAACTCCAATCCCATAACCCTCACTCGTCCAGGACGCTCTGGTCCCATCAACTCCGAGAATACCACGGCCTCGATGCGACTGCTCTGTGTAGATGATGAACCCTCGCCAGCACGCTCGGATATCATAGAGGTAGCCCTATTCTATATTTTACAAAAATACATATATAATACTTAATAAAAATAAAAATATAAATCATAATATAACATAAATAAAAAATATATATATATCTCTGGACTCGTCTCGAACAAAACTGCCATCCTGGTGAACGTGAGTCATCCGATAGAACTCCACCTCACCAGGCTCCCTCCCCTGCTAATCAGCCTATATAAAGAATAAATATTACAAAAAAATTCAAAATAACACATCTTATATCCCCGTACCATTATACATGGCACATGCATGATACATGATGATACATAATGTTAAAACTAAAAGTATACTAAAAGTATTGTGGGATGAGAAACATACAAACTCATGCCTGAGCCGTGCATAACTCTTGGACCCCGCTGTGTGAGGAACAGACTGAGCAGCTCGTGCAGCTCTACCAATATCAGAATACGTCTGCAAAATAAAATTAAAACAATGTTATATATTGTATAAATATAATTATAACAAGTGAAAATTAATAAATTTCGAAGAAGTGTTTGATGATGCTACACAACCTGTGCCCTCTCGGAGAACCAATAGTGCACCAGCTCCATCCACTGATGAGGGTGAACATCAGGATGACAGGTAGCTACAACCTGCTCCTCTGTCCTACCCTCTAGCTTGTAGTCTCTCTTCAACTTCGCCCTATATTCTTTTCACTTGTGATTGAGAGACTTAAGCACAAAATCAGATGAATCTGAAGGAAGAACGAACTTGCTCTACAATTTAATTAAATAATAAAATAAATATTAAATGAAAAAAGCAATTCAATTGTTAAAAACCTAAGATATAAAATAATATATTAATTTTTTTACCTGCACAACTCGTAGCATTCTATTTTATATGCAGGAAGCATGTCGTTCCACTTCGAATAATTCAGGGGACATAGCTGACCACGGCGTGCTACTGTCCCTAGAAAGCTAGTCAACAAGCTAGCAGCTTTCTTAATAGGCTGCCCTAGCTTGTTGCACTCTATCACTATCCTCTCACCCTCAGGTAACTGCCACACATCATGGACTAATGTCGGTCCTCGCCTACGCCTGAGTCTCCCGGATCCATCTACAAAAAAAAAAATACAGAACATTGTATATTAAACTATTGCATATGCATGAATTGAAATGAGATAGAATTATTAAATTATGTACCCTGTATCTGTATATCATCGACGATAGGCTCGTCATCAGGATGATCCATAGAAGGATCGTGATATGCAGACTCGGAGGGAATAACGTCGTCCTGAGGCTGATGTGCAGAAATAGAGGGACTGCCATCAGACCGATGTGAAACTGATCGACTGCCCTTAGCTATTGTGCTGAAAAAGTACCAGCCCGGTCTGGAAAACACTGAAACTGTACATCTGCTAATCGCTTCCTTCGAGGCATGGTGTACCTAACCTGCATTATTTAAAAACAAGTCGGTCAACATTATAATCAAATTATAACGAAAATGAATTGCAATTTAAAAGATAACATAATCATTAATGCAAAAAATGTAAACCATCTTACAAACTACTTACTTGTCATAATCAACCAGTTGTACCTTCCTCGGAATCCAACCTAACCAAAATGGTTGTATCATTTATATGATCATCCGGTACAATATTATAAGGCATACACTGAGTGTAAGTATCATCATCTTCTTCTTCCACCCTTTTTTCCATGTCATACAAGTCTCTGGGTTTTGTCTTAATAACAGTAGCCATTCTTTATCTTTCGAGTCTTGTACATAAAAACTTGTCGAGCTTGAGATGAAAAGATAAATGGATCATCCTTCAATAAACACCCGTATGTATCAATCTTGAAAAATTGACAAGTATGAATCTGTTTGAATCCTTTTTCAAACCTCTCGGTGTATTTATATCCACCCAATCGCATCGAAATAATACAACTTTAAAATTTCCATAATAATCCAACTCCAAAATATCTTTAAGTATACCATAATAAGATTTTCCATCTGCTTCAACCATAACACCACTGTTCTAAGTTTTCCTAAGTTTCTCGCGCTCCTTGGTATGAAATTTAAAGTCATTTATAATAAAATCATTATATTTGTTCACAATATAATTTGGACCTCTGGCAAGTGCAATTAATTCTGCTGAACTATTTTTCTCCATCAGTACCGGTACCTAAAAAATATAATATCAATTATCGATCATTTATTCGATGTTAAAAATATATAAATTATTATACGACTTATATATACTAACCTGATTGGCAAGCCAATTAGGGAATAACTCAACCAACCATCTTTGTTCAATCCTTGGATTAGGACGAGTGGAATGATTGGCTTGTCGTTGTACAGATAAAAATTCACTGCATGACAATCAAATATAAGTTTGACAACAACATGTCTAATATTTAGTATTATCCATGTGTAGATAGACTAACCTGCGATAGTCAGATATTTTGTCACTATGTAACAATACATAATGGTGTGCTTGTGATATGGATTTATGGTCAAGAACAATACTTTCAGCTTTTCCTATAAATCTTCCGGATGATGCAAATTTGTATATATCTGTATTCTCCATATTATCACCATGACGTTGAGGTCGATTGAATACAGTCTCAACACATTCGAGATATCTTGAACAAAATGTTAAACACTCTTTAGCAATATATCCCTCTGCTATTGAGCCCTCAGGATGGGCTTTGTTTCCTACATAATCCTTCAAATGTACAAGATACCTTCAAAAAGTATGATATTTATATCATATTAAATAATGAAAAAGTTATATAAATTATAAAATTTAAGTTTTACAGTATTACTTCTCGATAGGGTACATCCATCTGTAGTGTACCGGTCCACCAAGTTTAGCTTCGAAGCTAGGTGAATGAGTAGATGAACCATAATCGTAAAAAATCCAGGAGGAAAAATCTTTTCCATTTGATATAATGTAAGTACGACTTGAGACTGCAATTGATCAAGCTCCTGAGGATCAAGAACCTTAGAACATAATGCCTTGAAGAATGATGATAACTGAAAAACAACCATAATAACTTGTTTTGGCATTGACGACCTTAAAGCCAATGGAAGAATATCTTGCATTAATATATGTCCATCATGACTTTTAAGATTTGAAATTTTGCACTCTTTCAGATTCACATCGTGAAATATTTGAGGCATATCCATCAGAAACTTTGATGTTCTTTAAAACTGTCAAGAAGAGATCTTTTTCTCGACTAGACATTGTATAACATGCATGAGGGATATAAGTTCTATCATTTACAAGCACTTGTGGATGAAGTTCATGTCGGATGCCCATTTCTTTTAAATCAAGACGCGCCTTCTATCTTTAGTCTTTCCATCAAGATTTAATATTGTTCCAATCAAATTATCATAGACATTCTTTTCTATATGCATAACATCAAGATTATGCGGAGTATATTATGCTCCCAATAAGGTAAGTCAAAGAATATGCTTCTTTTCTTCCATAATTATTTAGTATGCTGATGGGTAGTTGCTGTGATTATATCATCATCATTTTCAACTTCAAAGAAATTATCCGGATCCTCGAACACTGTCGTATCTAAGGTGCAAGTATTGACTTCCTCCGATACTTCTTCTTGTACTGAAGTCTCAACATCATCTCTTCCTCGCTTTTTAGAGGACTTTATCATCTTGCCATAACTGTGTCTGATACCAAGTATTTGTCTACGAATATCAGAACCAGAAGGTAGAATTGGAGCATATCCCAACTCTATGGTACCATCAAATAAATCCTTCTGAAATCGAAATGGATGATTTGCCTCCAACCATCGACGATGTCCCATATAACAGAACTTTCCTCCATGTTTTAACCAAATTGAATGGGTTGATTCACCACAAGAAAGACATGCAACTCGTCCCTTAGTGCTCCCGCCAGATAAATTAGCATATGCAGGAAAATCGTTAACAGTCCATAATAGAGCTGCCCGTAGATTGAATGTTTGGTCATTCGAAGCATCAATTGCACTGATACCCTCCCATAATTGTTTCAATTCATCTATTAAAAGTTGTAAGAAAATATCAATATCATTACTTGGACCTTATCACCTGGAATGACCATTGATAAAATAAGTGAAGACTGTTTCATGCATATCCATGGTGGCAAATTATAAGGAATCAGTACAACTGGCCAGGTGCTATAGACAGAACTTAAGGTCCGAAATGGATTGAACCCATCACTGGCTAAACCCAGCCTGACATTACGAGCATCAGATGCAAAATCAAGATGTCTCTCATTAAATACTTTCCATGCTGAACTATCCGCTGGGTGTCTCAGCATTTCTTCTTTTGTACGGCTTTCATCATGCCATCTCATTGACGAAGCTGTCTTTGATGATGCATAGATCCTTTTCAATCTAGGTACAAGAGGAAAATAGCGTAATACCTTCGCCGGCTTTTGTTTAATGCATGTTGCATCCAATTCATCTAATCCCTCACTCTCATTTTCTTTTTGCTTCATCCATCGTGAACATCCACACACATGGCACGACTCTTGATCGGCATGTTCTCCCCGATATAATATACAATCATTTGGACAGCTATGAATCTTTTCGTATCCAAGATCCAATTCCTTTACTAGTCTTTTAGTCTCATAACAAGATGTTGGTAAACTAGTACCTTCAAGAAATGCATCCTTTAACAACTTGAGCAGCATAGTAAAATTCTTGTCAGACCATCCATTCAAGTATTTTATATGGAACAAATGCACAAGAAAAGAATTTTTGAAAAGTTCTTGCAACCGGCATATAATTCTTGATCTGCATCTCTTATCAGCTTCTGATAACGATATGTTCCAACATTAGTTGGGAGTATCGACTCTCCATCATGTATAGATTCAGTAAATATAGGATCCTCAGATAACCCAGCTGCTACTTGTCCTCCACTATAATCTCCAGGATGTTGAGCACCATATTCAAAAGCATCTCTGAGCAAACCCCTGATATCATCATCTCTTGCAAGATTTTTCTGTTGGTTACTGGATCCAAAATCAGGTATATGTTCCATGTTAGAGGTTTGGTTACATGTAGATTGTAACCTTGACTCTCCATAAAAAAATCACTGAGTATAACCTCTTAAAAAACCATTCCATACCAAATGTTTTTCAACAATATTTGGATATAGAGAACTGGAATTACACATTTTCGGCATGGACATAAAATCTTCCACTGATACTACTTCTCTCCATACCAAATTTAATGAAATTCTGTACTCCATCCAGATATTCTTTGCAATTCCTCGATTAGTTATCCAACTCTTATCCATTGTAAGAAAAAGCTAACTGAAATAAATAAATATTTATAAGAACATAACAAATTTAAAATAAGTTTATTCAATAGATCAATTACAGTATTATTAAATGCACCCTATCACCAACTAATAGGTAAAGAGGTCTATCCCATTCAAGAATTGCATTAATTATATAGGTCATTTACAGTAACCAAAAGATACGCAATAGAAGTTCCAGAAAAATTTCGGCAGCATTTTCTCTTAGTTCTCCTCATACAAATAAATATGTATGAGGAGAACTAAAAGGAAATGATATTCGAAATATATCTGGAACTCTATCTGTACCGTTTGATTACTGTAAGTACCTATAAAATTATTTGCAATTCTCAAACTGTCCAAACTGGACATTCAATTGACCACTGTACATATTTCTGCCATCCGTACAAAAATTAAATAATTGTATGGATCGTGTAGAATATGTACTTTAATCAATTGACGGGTCTATGTTTCAATGCAATGCAAGTTTTAAAAAAATATATAAAAAATCATATTTTGATATATAAAACTACATATGGTATTGAAATATATAAAAATGGAGTTATTCGCGGATAACTTATCGGACATGTTGCAGTAGATTTCGATATCGAAGTAATCATCACTGAAGTGATCTATAAACAAAGTTTTTAGCCGGAGTTAGCTCTGGCAAGGATCTTCCAACATTCAAGCTAGACTAGAATAGATAGAAAGTAAGTAATGAACATAAAAAAGAGTTATTTATCTTGAGATCCTTAAGGTCTTGGTTATTTATAAAAGATGACTGAGAAATTAACTCGAGTGGTCAACCACTTTGTCACCTAGCTTTAATATCTCTTGAAAATTAGACCATTGAATTTTTTAAGGTTTAAAAGCACTAAAATCATTTAAAAAAAGCTATTTATGAATTGTGTGTTGATTAATTAACTCTGCACACATAAGGTTCATAGGTTCTAGTCCTAATGTGTTTAATTATTTAATTAATGGCTTCCATGTGCACTAAATTTTGTAATTCAGAATTAAGTAGTAATAAATACACTAATTAAGGGTGCAAATAATTGAAAATTAATAACTATATTGAATAAATAGTGCACTAGACAATTATATTAAATCATATTCTAAGATATTCATATTGAAGAATCTTTTACTTCTCTACAATAAGATCATTTGTCTTTTAAGACATAACTAAGAAGACTAAATAGAAAGAAAATTTCGATTTCTAAACAAGTCTTCAATCTCATTTTAATTCCTAGTGTAGCATCCTTTGTGCCATTACTTCAATAACTTTGAACATTTGATAATCTTTGTCCTTTAATCAACATCTAGAATCATGTAATTTTCTCTTTTTATGCCAAGATGCCACCTTACCTTGCAATATTCATGGTACACACAGAGATATATATATTATATATATATATATAATATATATATATTAATATATATTATATATATATATGCGTGTGTGTAGGTATGCATGTATGTATATGTTATATAGAGAGTATTTTAGATGTAACAGCTTGATATATTTTGTCTATGCAACTGATTGAAAATAGCTAAAGACATGTATGCTTGATATATTTTTTTATACATGACCGTACCGGCTCTTGGCCGGTACGGTATGATATATCCCATGCCAGATGGTATAGGATGATAGCATAAACTCTGAAGCAAACACAACCATGAATTCACTTAATTCATTGATTATGTAATATAGCAATACGGCAGACCAGAGAATCCATCTCATGCAATCATAATATCTACCTTTCCGTATCAAGTTTAATTTGAATCAAACTTCAGATAATTGGGGCATTCTCCAGGACATGCAATATTTCTCGAGCTACGAGGATGTATCCACTTGTCAAGCATGTAGCAAGAAATGGTAAATTGTACTTTTGTACTCCAATACATGCATTATTTATCGAGCTACGAGGATGTTATCCACTTGTCAAGCATGTAGCAAGAAAGGGTAAGTTGCTCTTTTGTGTGTGTGTGTGAAATATAGCTCTAGTGTAAATACAATCTCGAGGCAAAAATGTTTCGAAATTGAGAAAGAAGAACAAAGATGGAGTCCCAAAAAATTGCACATACACAAGAGATGCTTCAAAGTATGCAAAAGTGGCTCTTATGAGTTGAATACGATGAACTAAGGTTGAGTGCCTCCACAACACTGCACTTGATGTACACCAGCTTATCATTGTTTTGAAATCACTTCTAAAATGATGTGCATGCCCTCAAAATCTGATGGCATAAGTCAACACTCTCATGCTCCATGCAACTTACCATCAATGTTGAAAAATCAAGATGATCTGATCGGGAAGAAGAAAAAAAAATTTTAATCTGTTCTACTAGAATCTCTCAAAAAGAAAAAGAAGAATTATGAAAGTAGTATTTAAGTCTCCATGACATAACTACGGTATATAGTCCCAATGTATAATAGTGAGGTCCATCATTTCATTTAATGAAATCAATTAGGCTTTGCATGTCATTTCCCTTGAGAAAGAAAAAAATGTAGATAGAAATATGCCATTGAAGATTATTTAGCTCATGATTTTGAACTTTGGAAAAGAAAAAAAAAAACTTACGAGCGGAGGTGGAGGAGGAGGAGGGGGGGTTCGGCAGCGGCTCGATTGACCGGGAGATCACGGACGGCTGCTGTGTCGGCGGACCAAGCGGAGGAGGAGGAGGAGTTGGGGGGGGGGTGTTCGGTGGCGGGGGGGGGGGGGGGGAGGAGGAGGAGTTGGGGGGGGGGATAGGGCCGCGGCGGACCGAGCGGGGGTGGGGAGGAGGAGTTGGGGGGGGGGGGCAAGGGCCGCGGCGGACCGAGGGGGGGGGAGGAGGAGGAGGAGGAGGAGTGTGTGGGGGGGGGGGGGGGTTCGGCGGCTGCAAAAATTAGGGCTCGGAGGGTGCCAGGGTTTGGGGGATGGCTTGGAGTCCGGCGATGCTTATAAGCGTCGCCAAAAGTCCTGGACTCCGGCGATGCTTATAAGCGTCGCTAAATGACCTGGGAACTCCGGCGATGCTTATAAGCGTCGCCAAATGTCCTGGAATCTCTAGCGATGCTTTAAAGCATCGGCAAAGGTCCCGGACTTCGGCGATGCTTATAAGCGTCGGCAAATGTACGATCCGGCGACGTTTATAAGCATCGGCAAAGGTTCCTGGACTCCGCGACGCTTAAAAGCGTCGGCAAATGTGTAGTCCGGCGATGCTTAAAAGCGTCGGCAAAGGTCCCAGACTTTGGCGATGCTTTAAAGCGTCGGTAAAGGTCCTGGACTTCGGCGACGCTTATAAGCATTGGCAAATATCGGATCCGGCGATGCTTATAAGCGTCGGCAAAGGTCCTGGACTCCGCGATGCTTATAAGCGTCAGTAAATGTTCCAAGTCTGGCGACGCTTAAAAGCATCGGCAAAGGTCCCAGACTCTGGCAATGCTTATAAGCGTTGGCAAATATCCTGGATTTCAGCGGGATGGTTCGGCGACGCTTAAAAGCGTCGGTAAAACTCAAGGTTAATTGCCGACGCTTAAAAGCGTCGACGGACTTTCAGTTTTGCCAGTGCTTTTAAAAAGCATCGACGGGTTCTGGTTCTTCCCGACGCTTCCAAGAAGCGTTGCCAGAAGAAGGTCGGAATAACCCTGTTTTGCTATAGTGCACCAACTCTGTTATCCAAGGAGCTATGGAGAATACGCAGGAGCATATTATGGCAGTTTTGATGAACCCTCAACATAAGGAATATTGCGATCTCTCATTTCTAGTCTTGGTTTTACATTCTCTGAGCCATCTTCACCTCCTCCACAAGAAGGAACTGAGTCTGCTAACCTTCAATTGGTTCTCCATGTGATTGATGTTTGTTATGAACTTATTATATATATTTGATGTTGGGTATTAACTGGAGTTTTTTTGTTTCATGTTTTGATATTATTTTATTTGTTTATGGATTGAAATCTTGATGGATGTTAAACTTATTTAATAGACATGTTAAAATTTGCTTAAATACATTATGATATTGTTTCGTATTATAAAAATGAGTTATGGTTGATGTGTTGAGAATTATAATGTATATAGAGCTGCTATTATATTTATAAAATTGTCTTCTAGGTGAAAGCTTTGCCAAATGATTGTAAGCAAAACAGAATGTAAGATGAAAATTTTACCAAGGGATTACTAAGGAATTTTTTAACAAACTTCAAATAATCACCAAGGAATCTGCGATGGATAATTCCTTGCAAATCATTCAGTTAGCCAATTTTTAGCAAGGCAAATTCCCTCGATGAATCCCTGGTAATTACCAAGGGATTTCTGAGTGCATTTTGGTTAGTGAATTCCTTGGAAAATGGTTGGTTTTTGGCAAATGGACTACAATTTCACCAAGAAAAATTTTCTTGCTAAAAGTTTTAGATCCCTCAATAATTACCAAGGGATTTCTGAGGGAGACTTTCACCAACATCATATATTTCAAGGGACGAATTTTTCTTGGAAATCCTTTAGTGAAAATCTTCACCAAGGGATTTTTGATTTTCACCAAGAGATTTTGTCCCTTGTTGAAAGGTTAATTTCTGGTAGTGATATAGATATTGTTCTATATTCAACTTTAGCAAAAGAGCGCGGGATGTAGTTTGTTTCTTAGTTTTTTTAAAATAGAGAATGTTCAAGTATGGTGAAATAGTCAGTAGATGAGCGATGGATAGTGGGTAACTCATCCGATCGCAGTCATAATAAATAGTTAAGGATAATTCATTGGATGTAGGGAAAATATATATGTTGTCCTAGTGCCATCTTGAGATAATAAAGAATTTGTATGACAGCATCAAGGTATATTCAGAGGGGATCATGCATGGATCGGGTAAAAATATAGATTGAGTAATATAAATCCGTATGAGTAATTGTCAAGTAGGTCAGTCTATCAACTAAGCATCTGTATAAAAAAAAAGTTAGCCACTTTAGATCAGTAGTACTAAATAAAGAATGATATTATTTCATTATACATGGCTTGGTTTTCAGCATACTTGTCTCAAAAAGATATCAGGAGTATATTTCTATGACTGAGTACAAAATCATCCAATGATCAAACAATTTCAATTTTAAAAAAAATATTTTAATGGACTTAGATCTTTATATGAAACTAAGAGTATAGATAAGTCTTGACAAAAGAGATATAGATGGAATTATTTCTTGCAAGAATAATATTATCAACATAGATTAAAATGAGAACTATACTTTAATATTGGACATGAATGAACAAGGAGTAATCGATCTTGGATTTTGGACTATTTAAAATTGAATAATAAAAGAGGTAAATTTCTCAAATCAATTACGAGATGATTGTTTGAGTTCATACAAAGATTTGTTCGGTTTGCAAACATGTGTATTACCTAGATGTGTAAAATTTTGAAACATATGTATGAAAATTTTTTCATGTAAATCATCTTATAAGAAGGTATTATTGATATCTAGTTGGTAAAATTTTTATTTATATATAACTGCTACTATCAATAAATAACGTATAGTGATTAATTTGATCATAGGTGCAAATATCTTGGGATAGCCAAGATTTTCAATTTGGATATAATTCTTGGCAACCAGCCGTGCATTATAGTGATCAATCAATTTATCTTTTTGTATTTTATACGATATATCCATTTGGAATCAATATCTCTTATCCAGATGCTAAATTAATCAAAGTCTTTGTTTGATTTTTTTAATGCTGCAATTTTGTTGCCAGTTTTATGCCATTTTGGATTTTTGATGGTTTGTAAAAAATTTTGGCTTATCAATAGAATTGATGGTCATCAAGAAAGTTAGATGTTGAAAAAAAATTATCATAGTGAATATAATTTGAGAGAGATAAAGAGTACCGATAGGAATTGTTAAAGTGGTAGACTATAAGGAATTGAGTGAAGGTGGCAATTGGAAGGCATAATCCTCGGAAGAGTTGATATATGTTGAGTTCTAGTGCATCTAATTAATTGTAGTTTTGGAATTGGCTATGCTTAACAAGAAGAAGTTTATGAAAGTATTTGGATGAATTATTTAAATACATAGAACGTTTTAATATAGGATTGCCAGTAGGTATGTACGATGATGGATTATCAAGAATGGGTAATGGAATAACTGAATTGATTTTTTAGCTATTATGCATAGATTCTATTGGGGAAGGAGTGCAATATAAAAAAAATATGCTCATGAAAAATTATATCTTATAAGATAAAAATATTATACTATTCAAGATCATAAATATGATATTTTTTTCATATGGATAATCAAAAAATATACATCGAATCATTTTAGACTTAAATTAGCATATGGTCTTATATAATTATGTGTATTATAAGCAACCAAAAATATGAAGGTGATTATAAGAGAATAGATTAAATAATATTCATATGATATTTTTTGTAATAAACTTAGAGTTAGTATATGATTAATCATATATGTAGCTATAAGGATATATTCTTTCTAAAATTATATTGATAAATTGGTTTGAGATTTAAGTGCTTGATCAATTGTTAATAAGTGCCCATGTTTATGCTTCTTATTTCATTTTATTGAGGCGTATAAACGAAAAATATTTGATATTTGATATTCTATATCTTGAATTAGGTAAAATTATTTTATAGGTATAGATATGAATTTATCCTCATTATTATTATGAATGCATTTAATTTTAAAATTTAATTATGTAATAATTTTATTATAAAAAGATATAACATGAGTAGATTCTTTATATTTATATTTAAGTAAGTAAATCAAAGTAGCATGTGAAAAATTTATTATGATAAAAGAATAATGTTAGTCATTAAGAGCTAGAGTTAGATATGGTTTCCATATGTCACAATAAATTAATTTAAAATAATGTAAGTTTTATCATTGTTAAAGAAAAAAATGAGTTCTAGTTTATTTTGCATGATGATAAATATTACAAATATGGTTTTGAAAAAAATCGAAAGATAGACATGAAATTTTAAATAAATTATTAAAAAATGTTTCATGCATATATCTCAAAATAAGAAAATTGTGTCATAACTTAAAGGGTCATAGGGTTTGATGAAAAGCGATAATGATAGATATCATTTTTCTATCTATCCATTTCAATCAACTTATTTTGAGATGAAATCCTGAAATATATAAAAATCAAGAAAGAAAATAACAATACAAGATAAATATATAAGTTAATTTAGTAAATTATTTATAAAATCTGGTACATAAAAAATATTGTGAAGAGTTATATCACCAAGTGATTTTGCTTTATTAATATGTGAAATAGAAAGACTTATGTCATTTGGTAATTTGACAAGTCTATCAAAGAATATGAGAGTAATCATTAGGTAGTAGTCCGGTTGGTAGAGGCCTTGCCTCACTATCAATTGGTCGCAAGTTCGAGGCATGATCTCGCGAGTGACTCGATTAAATCCAAAAATTTTTCTGGGACCTGTGACAGTTGATGTGAGTGAAAGGTCAGGGTCTTTCCATTGTCCCGTTCTACTAGCCAACATCTTAGTGGTGTCAGGTTGATGTACTCACCATCAGGTGGAAAAAGACTGCGAAAATCTGAGCGTCTCGAGTCAAATATTACTTGGCAAGGTGGGGGCCAGAGGGGGTAGCTACATCGGGATTTATCCTCCCTATCCATTTTGGTTTACTAAAAAAAAGAGAATATGATAGTATGCAAATCTAGGATGGTGGAAGATGATATTCGTCTCGAGTCGAATATTACTTGGCAAGGTGGGGGCCAGAGGGGGTAGCTACATCGGGATTTATCCTCCCTATCTATTTTGGTTTACTAAAAAAAAGAGAATATGATAGTATGCAAATCTAGGATGGTGGAAGATGATATTATATGGTCAGATGTACTATTTACAATCTATATGGTAAAGGAAGAAGTTATTTTACTTGAAAGATGATTATAAATGAAAGTCATGGCATGTGAAGCTTGGCCAGAAAAAGATTGCATATCATTAATAAAATTTAACAACTGAGTAACTATTACATGTTCAAACTTAAATAGATGATTCGGCTCATTCTAAAGAACCATTTGATTCATAATCAGTTATAGTTGAAGCACTTATAGGGTATTGCTGGTGGCTTCATTGATTGTTCTTATCTTCTAGCTTGATTTGAGCGATTTTTCTTTGTTTTCAAGTTGGTGGATAGCTAATAAGCTCAAAACAACATTTTTTGTATTGCCATATTTGTGATAATGATCATATTACATTAAATCACATGTGATGGGAGAAGTGGTCTTCACAGTATAGCCATGATTGGGTTGCCGCATGGAAGTAGTAAATTGTTGCTTTTCTTGCAAAATCATGAAAAAAATTTACTTAAAGAGAATGGATCACTATTAAGGATTTATGATTGTATCGTATTAAAATTCAAATTCAGCTCCATACAAAACTGGTAGATCTTTGCTATTTCTTTTGCTGCAACAAAGGTTTTCCAGTCCCATACGTACATTGAGAGACAGTGTTGTATAAGTGTAACTTAAACCATAAAATTTTAAGTTTTGAATAATAGGCTGAGATCGAGAGCCTTGCTTGCATAATGAGAGAGATTATGCTTAAGTTGAACTCTTGGAGCATTACCTTGTAAGAATTTTTTTTTCAAATCCATCCAAATGGCATGTGCAATGTCAGTATATGATGCAAATCTTTAGTAATAACATTGAATAACCATGATATAATCATGAAGTTATTTTGTTTAAATCATAAAATAAAATAAAAGGGCATCAGGTTTAGAAAGACTGTCATTAATAAATCTTATTTTATTATTCTTGGTATTAAGGTTATTGTGCATGGTCATTTTTCATGTAGGGTTGTTATTCTGTTCAAAATGGCTAAAACAAAAATTATTTTTGGATTATCAGATGGTTGGAGGTAATACGAAGAATTAACAGTAATGAAAGAGGAGATCGCTCTCATTGTTACCAAGGAATTTTACTTTTGTAATATAATGAAGGCTATAAAAAAATTTACCAAAGCTAATAGAATTAAGAACAAAAATGATGTAAAGATGATATAATACTTGTTAAGAAAAAAATGATCAATGCTTTGATATCATATAAAATTTGAATGAATTGATATCCATCATTACAAGGAAAAAGGGTTAAAGACAACTGATTTTTGCCGACGCTGCATGTAAGTGTTGAAAAAAATTGAGAATTCTCGATGCTTTTTTGCCAGTGTTGGAAAAAACATGCTTTAACGACGCTTTTTAGCGTCGGAATGCTCTCCTACCTAATTTCAGTTGAGCCGCTGCTCTCCTCTCTTCTCCTTCTCTCCTCCTCCTCCTCCATCTCCTTCATTCGCACTGGCTCGCTGTCTCCCACGAGATTTTTCTGTCTTCGAGACTTCTCCGATCACCGGGGCTTCAACGAGATCCCATCCCTTTGGAGCTCTATATAAGCCCCTCTTACCCCGTCCGAAAACAGAGAAGAGATCTCAGAGTAAAAGAGAAGAGAGCAGCACGCTCTCTCTATGTCTCTTCCTCTTTCTCTCTCTAGTTTGCACCCCAATCCTTCGAAGTCCAAGCAAGCAATGGCATTCGGTAAAACCCTGGCTCACCAGTTCTTCAACGCCATCAAGTCCTCCGCCGGCACCCTTCTCCCTCCTCGCCTCCATGCCACCAAGCGGTCCTCTTACTTCCGGCGCCTCCTCCCGGACTACAGCGATGAGCGAGGGCTCCTCCGCCTGTTCCTACAATGGTGGGCCCTCTTCTAGTCGACGGAGCGGCTTCCCTTCCCTGTCGGCGATGCCCTGGCTGATCGTATCTGGCAGTTGAACCGGGAATGCCTCTGCCTCGACGGGCTCGTCCCCCCGCCCAGATCCTCGTCGGAAGTGAAGCGGGAAGAGGAGCGCATCTCGGTGGAGGAGGCGAGGCAGATGATGCGAGCGGCGCAGATGGAGGCGGTGCAGGAGCGGCTGAGGGCGATCCAGAGGAGCTGCATTGCATACGTGGAGTTCGACCAGATCTGTGCGATTCGCCGACGTCGATCAGGGGCTCGGCGTCACCCGCACGCTCGACGAGTCCGGGGCCGTCTTCATCCTCGGCAACATCGTCTTCCTCCGTCCTGACCTCGTGAGCCCCCTCCATCAATTTATATAATTAATTTTCTTGCAGGTTATTGCTGATGCTTTTAAGCATCGGGAATAAAGTTATCCGAGAGTTATTCTCGATACTTAAAAGTATCGGGAAAAATCCTGGATCAACGGCAACGTTTTAAAAGCATCGGGAAAAACTTTTTCCACTCTTAACTTAACAACACTTTTACGATACTTTTAATGATGCTTTTATGATACTTTTTAAAGCATCAAGAATTTTTTAGCGATGCTTTAAAGCATCAGGAAAAGCCTATAAATGCGTCAGGAATTCTACTGTTTTTTGTAATGTATATTGTATCCATTATAAATAATTTATATATATATATATATACATAATGGTCAAATTATAAAATAGAAAGAAAATAGTTATGATACAAAATAGAAAAAAATAATCATGATATAAAATAAAAATTTAAAATAATATAGATTATTTATTTATTTAAATTTAAACTTAAAATTTGATTTGAATTTGAATTAATGTTGAAATGGTTTTTTTATTTTTCTAGTATATCATTCAAATTTAAATATAAAATTTAAATTTGGATGCCTGATATGATTTTTGGTTGATTGTCTGATTCATTTTTGATTATGTTTAATTTAATGTTAATATCATTTAGACAAAAAAAGAAAAGCATGATTATTTTATTTTAATTATTTATCAAAAATAAGATTACAGTCGCTCTACTCAGGAGCAAGGAGAAAAAAATGGTGAACGTTGGATAAAAGTCTGATAAATTTCGGGTCTGCTCAAGAATGGTGCAGGAGAAGATTAAAAGGAGAGAAAAAATGTGAAGATGGGATATAAAATTATCATGCTTTTCTTTCTAAGATGATATGCTTTTCTTTCGGTGCTATAGGAAGGGGAAAAGAAAGATAAGATTACATAGTGTGTCATCTTATAGATAAAGATGATATGCTTTTCTTTTTTCTTTTTTTTTTTGATAAAACGGTGTATGCATTACACTGAACGGAGATGAATACAACCTAAGGAGTCAGCAAGTATAATATCTCTAAGCTGTACAGGGGCTGTATGACAATCAGTCCACAGAACAGAACCCGTGTGCTAGGCGACATAAGAGGCTACCCAATCAGCAGCTGAGTTGGCCTCCCTAAATATGTGCCTGATAGTCAGAGAAAACAATCCTGCAACATGAGTCTAATATCCCTGACTATAGGATGAGCCGCATGCATGGAGGAAGTCTGCGAAATCCAAGATATGACAGTGGCAGAATCTCCCTCAATGATGAGATGGTCAAGGCGGAGAACCTGACAAGCAATCTAATGCCAGCCCAAGCAGCGTAAAGCTCTAGGGCCGGCATGGAAGAGTCCAGAAGGGGGATACCCCCAGCCACAAGGAACCCCATCGAAGAGTCCCTAATGATAAAACCCGCTCCACCCATCCTATGGCGGAGACTCCCATCAAAGCTAACAGTGACATAGGGTGGAGGAGGGGGTTCCCAGGTGATAAAAACCCTCCGGGTCACTCGACGAGTGAAAGGGGAACCCCAGATCTCAACCAGCATCACCGTGGACCTACAATACTCAATCGCAGCAATCCTAGCCCTCAAACCAGCATCCTAGGTGAAGACCTCATAGATGAAAATATTCGGTCATTTCTGGAAATTCAAATATGATATGCCAGATAAGCAATAAAGGAAACCTGGGTGATAGGAGCCATCCGCAACAGGATATAAAAGACATCAATAATGTAGTCAGTTTGGGCAGAAATACCATGAAAGCCAACTATAGCCAGATCTGCCTCACACGGTCACATAGGAAGATGGCATGAGTCTGCGACTCGGCCAGATTTTCATAAAAGGGACAGTCTAGAGTGATATGGATCCCCTGGAAATAATAAACTCGCGGGTGGGAAGGTGGTGCCACGCGAGTTTCCGAAAAGAGAGATACACTAGGATGTACCGGCAAGGTCCAGATCCAATGATAGCTCCTGGATAAATGATGGTCCAGAGCAGGCCTAGGAATGAGATCGGAGATGGGCATGCGGGTCGATGTCGTATGTCTCCATACTCTGATATCGGAGCATGGATAAATCGGTAGGGGAATGGACAACACTCTGAAGCCGAGGATGTCCCCAAATATGGACAAAACCCTATTTGTGTCCCACGAGGCCAATCCCAGCCACCGAAGATCAACAACAGTAATAGAGGGTAGCGTCAGAACCGAGATGAAGGTGGGCCACCTAATCAACAAAATGTCCAAAATCTAGGGATCATTCATGAAGCTAATAGAGCGGCCATCTCCCACCATCCAGGAAAGCTGGGAAATGATAATCGGGGCCCTATCAAGCATCTCCCGCCAAACTACCGATGACTTTCTGGTGGAGCTAGAGAAGTCATCGAGGTGCAAAGGAATATCACATATTTAGCCCTCATGAAAGAGGACCACATAGTATTCGGACATAAGAAAAATCTAGTTGCATGTCAGGTCATGAAAGCCTCTCTCCTTGCTAGAAGAGAGGTGATACCCAAGCCCCCATCCTGCGTCGGCCGACAAACATTATCCCAGCACATAAGATGTATCCTCCTCCGATCGAAAGAGGAGTTCCAGAGAAAGGATCGAATCATCTGCTCAACCTTGGTGATAACCCCCTGAGTATAAAAGCATTTGAGAGCATATAAACCGGAAGAGAAGCGAGCACAGATCGAATAAGAGTGAGCCTGTCCATTGCAAAGAGCGATCTGGCCTGCCACCCATAATCCTGTCTGTCACCGAAGCCAATAATGGGGCACAATCATGCGTGGCAAGCCTGGTACCAGAGATGGGAATACCAAGATAATGTAGAAGGCCCTGTCGCTCCTGAATACCCAGCATATCAATAATCCTACACCAGATACTCAAAGCAGTTTTGGGGCTAAAGTAGATCCCAGACTTGTGAAAATTTACCCTCTGGCTCGAAGCATAACAATAGTGCTCCACCATACTCCTGAATCCCCTGGCATTAACTAGGGAAGCCCGACCTAGAAGAAGATAGTCATCCATGAATAAAAGATGGGAAACAGGAAGGATCCCGATCAACAATATATGGGTGGATCTGAGAATCCCGCGCTGCCTGAGAAAGGGATATGGAAAGGAAGTCAGCACAAATAATAAATAAATAGGGGATAGAGAATAATCTTACCGGAGGCTATGGAAAGATTGAAAGAACTCCGTAGGGGATCCATTGATCAGAATAGAGAAGGCTGGAGCCTTTATGCAAGCCATTATTTTAGAGATCCAAGATGATTGAAATCCAAAATCATCCAGAGCTTTGATAATAAAAGACCAGTCGACACAATCTTAGGCCCTCTCCATGTCGAGCTTAATAGCCATCAAATTATGCTGCCAAGATGCTCGATATAGATTGTGCATGAATTCTGAGTAATAAGAATATTGTCGGTGATATTGCAGCTTCCAATGAAAGCTTCTTGTTCAGGGCTTATAAGTTTCGGAAGAATCAGCCTCATCCTGTTCACCAAAAGTTGGCACAAACTTTGTAAAGAGTATTACAGAGACTGATGGATCTGTAGTGTGAAGGCAAGGAAGGATCCTGACGTTTCGGAATAAGAACTTTGTAGGTCTGCTTCAGTCAAGGGCATGGTAGCCGAATTGAAAAAGAGTTGAACAGCCGCAACCATGTCAACCCTCAGAATCTCCCAGATAGAGCGGAAGAAAAAAGGAGGGTAGGCATCAGGACCAGGAGCTTTATCCTCTGCCAAGGATCACAGAGTAGATTTGACTTCCTCTTCAGTTACCTGATTCAGAAGTGCACAATTCTGAAGAGTAGAGACCGAAATCTGGGAAGGAACAGAAGAAATATAAGGAATAGTAGTATTAGGAACAGTCCACCTGGTCGTAAAGTACTGGATGAATTTCCTCCGGATATCAGTTGCATCCTCCATCCATCCCTCCTGGTTGGAATAAAGAGCCCGGATTGTGTTGGTGTGTCTCCTAATAATAGTGGTATGATGAAAAAATCGGGTATTCCTTTCTCCATTCCACAGCCACTGAATCCTGGATTTTTGTCTCCAAAGGATTTCCTCATCTGAAGGAGGGTGTGGTGACTAGCCAGAGCAGTATGAAGAGCATGAAAGTCATCGTCCAATAAATAACCTTGGTATCTTCCTTGATATGCAGAGCATGAATAGAAGCTTCTGCCTTCTTGATTTGGTTCAGAAGATTGACAACTTCCACCTTATTCCACCAAAGTAGGCATCTCCTCAAGAGCTCCATTTTCTAGACATCCTGTAAGCTGCATCCCCCGAACCGGCGTTCTCTAGACTTCCCTGGCAATCTGCTTGGCCTTAGGATAAGAAAGCCAAAACTTCTCAAATCTGAAAGGCTTCGGTATGGCCGGGTGGGACAGTCATGGAAAGGAGAATGGGAGCATGATCAGAGGCTATCCTGCTCAAATGGCTCACAATGTGATCAGGATAAAGGGACGGCATGAAGGCGTAGCAAAGTATCTGTCGAGCCTCTCTTACACTCTGGCATGCCCAGTACGGTTGTTGCACCAAGTGTGACGAGGACCCACAAACCCTAAATCAATGAGGCCGTTTCCTGGATGAAGGTGAAAAATTTTCTTGTGCCAACATTCAGGTGAAACGACTTACCTCGCTTGTCTTCCTGCCTCAGGATAGTGTTGAAGTCCCCGCTACAACAGTAGGGATTCCCTGATCAATAAAATAGATGCCTCTTCCCAGACCAATCTATGCTCTCTGTAAGACGTGTAGCATATACAGCACAGAGGAGCCAGGTGAGATAGTCCGGTTCAGAGACAACAATGGCCACCAGCTGAGAAGATCTGTGAAAAATATCTATCCTGGCAGCCGTAGTATCCAGTTGACAATGATACCCCCAGCCAGATCCTGGGAGGGCACAGAGTAGAAATCCCAGTCCCTAGAAAGGCGACGTCTCGGACTGTCAAGAGTAGGACCAGATAACTCGGTCTCCAATAACACAGATGTGTGGGCGATATAGCTGCAGATACTGTGATATGCTTTTCTTTCAGTAGTGCTTATAGGAGGGAAAGAAATGTAAGATTACTCCTATAGGTATATATAGGTAAAGAAAGAAGAGCATGATAGTTTTATTTTATTTATTATTTTTTAGAAGATGATGTTACAGATCAATTCCGTTTTTATTTAAAATAAGGGTGCGGGAGAAGGTTAAAATGAGGGAAAAAAAAAAGAAGTTTGGATAAATGTGTATCATGTTGATAGGACTTGATGCTTTCCATTCGATATAGGCTCCTGTCCATCAAGCACAATTTGCAGGAGCCCACAAATATTTGCATGTCCATCAAGCACATCAACCTGTGGAAATATGGATACCAGTTATGATTTTGATTAATAATATCAACAAAATATGATTCAATGCTTGAAGACAACATGGTTGACAAGGGAGGGAGAGAAGTTGAGCTCAAAAAATATGATTCAATGCTTGAAGACAACATGGTTGACAAGGGAGGGAGAGAAGTTGAGCTATTTAGTAGGAAGCATAAATCTCCCTCAATATGACAATTAAATAACTTAGCAAATTGTGGCATATGCTATTAAACAGCCAACGCCAAGGAAACGTAAAGACTGGGGACTGTTTGGTCCATGAGAAAAGAGAAAAGTTTGATCAACGAGGAAAAAAAAAAGTTTGATTGGAATGTTCAAAAGAAAGAGATTGGAAAGTAGTATTTTTGTATAAATACTTTTTAATATTTATAGAAAAAGAAAATTCAGGGGAGTTGTTGGTTTATTTTTTGGCTCTCTTATTGGGGTTGGAGTTTTTGTTTCAAAAAAGGATCTTATAGTCATCAAAGAATGAATAGAATAAATGAATAGGATGGGATATGAATTTTGTCTTTTATTAAAGATATGATAGGTATTTTATATGACTTTTTTCAAAAAATTAGATGTTCATTCAAATGTTCAATCGCTATGTTAGAGTATATCACTTTTCTATACTTAATTAAATATATTGAAATTATTTTTTAATATATTATATTTTAAGAATTAACTTGTAAGAAAAGAAATTTTAGTGAAGAAAAATTCTTCCTATGGATCAATCAAGTCTTAAAAGGTTTAGCATTGGTTGGGTGTTGAGAATTGGGAATCTAAGTGTGAAAAATGGTTCCATGTTGGGCTCTAACCCCATGTTAGATTAGGCTTATAAGAGGGAGGATGGATGAAAATAGAAAGGTGGATGATTTTCATCCATCATTTGATTTAAAAGTTTTAGAAAGAAAGGATAGAATTGGGAGTTTAAGTAAGACAAATGGCTCAATATTGGGCTTCAAACCTTTGTTTCGTTAGGATCATAAGAGGAAGGATGGATGGTCTTGAAGGATGGATATGGTCTTAATCCATCATTTGCTTCAAAAAGTTTTAAGAAGAATGGATGTAGGGATTGTTCATCCATTCTAGCCACCATTTTGCATGCTTTTGTTTTGGAAGGATATAAACAAGGATGGATGAAACATGTGAGAGATGGATTTATATATTGATAAAATTATTATCATTAAATTTTTTATAAAATTATAATATTTTTTATTTTTATTTATATTATATATATGTTCGTATTTTATCCATATATTAATCTTATACTATGAATTTTTTATAATTATTTTAATTTTAATACATAATTTTTATAATTATAATTAAATAATTGCATATAAACTGCATGATGTATTATGTATATGATTAATTTGTATTATTCTTTTTTTTTTAAATATTCTTGAAGCCAATAGCTATTGTATTATGTATATGTTCGTATTTTAACTATTCTTATCATATATGGCAATTAACATAGAATTATTTATTTATTGTGCTGTGATCAATATTCCATCAATACAAAATAAATGGTCCTCTAACTTTCATTTCATCATTCTCTAAGTGCCCTAACTAATCATGTTATATTAGGATACCAAAGAAAAACTCTTAATAAATTTTATGAATTAAATATAAGGTATGTTGATCTAATATCAACCAATCAATAAATATAAATTATAATTTTTTAATAATATTTTTTATATTAAGAGAGCGAGAAAGATAGAAATTTTAGAGTATTATAGAATGGTTGTAACACTTCCTCTCTTTTTTTAATAGGAAGTTGTAACACATCATTAATGCTTTTATTAAATAGTGTGATTAAATAGTTTCTGGACTTTTTCATATGCAATTAAATAATATTTTTAAATAACATGTCAAATGAAGACTTTATAAAAGCTTTTATTTATATATATATATATAATATCTATATATATTATATATATATATATTATATTATATTATTTTAATTTATATTATTAATTTTAATTAATTATTTATAATATTAATGAACTATTAAATTAAATAAAAATTAAATAGTTTATAATTTATATATAATTATAAAAATTATAAGTTTATATATTATTTTTTAGTACAAATAAGTGTTATAAATTGATAATAATAATATTTGTATCAAATAGTAGTTTAGTAAAAATGTCATACAAATATCATATATCCTTTCTTTTGTTCATTTATATCAATAGAGAATGAAATCATCGTATCTACTATTCCATATTTATCAAAATATGATAGGATAATAGAATTTTTATTTATTCTCTTTTCATCCATCCTTCTTTTCATTATCTCTTTCTCATCCCTTTTTTTTAAATTCATTCTTTGTACTAAATAGAAGATAAAAATAAATGAAAAAAGTTAATATAACGGTTAACCTTTAATGTTTAAATTTTGGTCTTGGTGTCTTTTAAGTCCCTTTAGACGTTCCATCTTTCTAAGCAGTGAATGCCATAGCTAATCATATATGACTCTTTCAAATTCAATCATGTTAGAAAAATATTGTCAAATTATCTTCTTTTTCAAGACTTTGAACAACCAGTGTTAAATCCAAATCATCCAAAAAGGCCATCGATAATTAACAAAGCATGGTATACAAAAATATCATTAATCATACGAGCAATCACAAACAAATATCAGGTATGCGAAATCACAATCATGTAGTGTATGATGTATGTATATATATATATATATTGTGACACACACACATATATATATATATATATATAATATATATATATATATATCGATGATTATGTCAAAATTTTTTATCTTTATTAATGATAATCTTGGTCTATAATGTCTACCAGCCTACGCCAAGCATGTTCAAGCAAAAACATAATTCTAACGTATCCTTGATCAATCATCAACCAAAAAAAATTATATTAGATTTTATTTTTAAATTTTAATATCTAAATTATACTTATTTTTAATTTTATCACCTTAAATAGCTAATTAATAAAGAAAATGGGATTTATTTGGACTTAAAGGATTAGAAACTAAATCTTCTTGCTCAATGTCTTTTCGTTCAATTGATGTATTCATTATCGGTAGCCAAATTTAATGACTAAGAAATTATGAAGGGCTATGATCATAGTAAAAAGATTATGAGAGAGAAAGGATATAATCGTTTGTTTGAATATGATGCATGGTAATCTAAGTAGATAAATCTCGATGACTCGACAAGTTAATCATTAATCCAATAAATTCAAATCTAATAAAACACTATTATCAATGTGGATATTCTACAAAAATCAGGGTGGAGATTAATATAGAAGAAGATTGTATTAATTTCAATCTAGGGCCTTCTATAAAGGTTGTCACGCTTTGAATCTAGCATCGGATCAACCATCGTGGTTGCACTCCTTAGGGCAAGATCCTAAAGAATACGCAATATCTTAGAATTTATTAAAATCTTAATTTTTGAATACATAATTGATCTTGATTTATAACAAAATTCTGCATTAACAAACATCAAATCTTGTACATTTTTATAGAACTCGATCATCCTATTGTATTAAGATACTCTATTAATCAACTCTTTCAATCTAGTCTAACCATAACTAAATATTTTATCTTGTAACTCTGAAAAAGAAAAAGTAATAGAGACAATGTGAGCTTTACAATCGGTAAGAATTTTCACCATTTTATACTATGTAATAATAATAGATAATGTTGACGCCCGGATACGTCATGGTCCATAGTGACTGAGGGCTTTCAGGGGTTTCGTTGTTCGCCGTCGGGATGCCTCCGGTGGCCGAACTGCAAAGAAAGCCAACGTCAGTGACTCGGGCGGGAATTTCGGTGGGGGCACTCCGCGATCAAGGTCGTGATGATCCAGGGGGGAACAAGTCTCGCCGGTCGAGCCCTTCTGAATGAGCTCCATGCTAGGAGGAGTGAGTGATGTATGAAAGTGTGAATGAGCTAGGAGAGTGATGGCGAGGTGGTCTTGCCATGACTCCTGGCCTCTCCCCCTTCTCCTCTTTCTCTTTGTTGTGGTTGTTGTTGTTGAAAAATGGTTCTTCTTGGAAAAATGGTTATTACCTTCCTTTTGCTTACTCTGGCCGAGTCTTCTACTTTATCTTGCCTCGGGGTCCTCCTATGCTGTCAGGCGGGTATGACGAGGTATCGTACCGTAAATGGGATGCCTCCTTTATTGGATAGCTGGGGAAGCTTCTATATGCCTCTGACATTCTTTCTGTTTGCCCCTCTCTTGGAAGCATGGCAGGACCTCGATTGTCGGGCCACCGGTCTCGGGACTCGCGCTCTCCAGTAGGATCTTTTCTCCGGTCGTACGGCAGGTTGGCGGAGGGCATGGTGCCTTGATGTGAGTTTTCTTTCTTTTGGTGTGAATGACGGTCGTGGGCATTAATGGCAACGTGGCGGGTACCGTCGTATGGTCCCCGGGAGGCCCGCTACTGTCCTTGAAGGGGAGATGCCGCTCCTTCGGTGGTTGGTGCCTCGAATTGAGCTGGGGACCGAGCTGGAAAGGTGGGGCTTGCTTCCGGTGGACCCGCCTTGAGGGGACTTGGCTGTGCGGAGGAGGGCCGAGCTAGACTTCGGGCCAATGGGGCCTGAGCTCGAGCTGGCAAAGGTGGGTGAGATGCAGGCCAGCCCAGGGGACCCGACCTCGAAGGGGCGCCACGTGGCGGAGGAGGCTTGGGCTCGACTCTGGGCCATGGGGCCCGACCTCGGGCTCGAGGGGTCTGCCTCTGGTGGGGTTTGAGCTCGGCTCCGACCTAGGCGTCCCGATCTGGCAGGGACCGACCTGGTGGAGGACGGAGCCCGGCTTTGGCGGGGGGCCCCATTGACCTCGGGGAGCTCAGCCCGGTGAAGGGGCTCATGGTGGGAACCAGCGCAGCATCCGATGAGGGCTCCACGTCAGCCTCCCTGCCTTACATCAGCGATCCGGTCACATCATTTGCCCCCCACTTCCGAGGACCGTTGTCGCACGGTGCTCGAGATGAAGAGAGTAATTGCGGTGCTGACATGAAAAGGTGGAAAAATCTGGTGCAATAATGATCGATATCGGTGGCGTCTCGCTTGGCGGGCCCTCGAGCCTATGCGGGGGTGCCACGTGGCCATGTCTAGGGAGCTGTTATGGCGGGCACGGAAGTCAGAGCGACCGCGATCGAATTAGGGTACTGGCTTCGTTGATCGACGACACGTGGCAGGCATTCCTTGGGGAAGTCGTAACAGTACGGTCGGTTACAGGTTTCCTCGAGAAAAAGGGATAAGTCTTTTCGAAGCTTACCTTTTATCGAATCCTTCGTGCCCGATGTCGTATCGCAGTCTTCTCCTGCTTCCTCCCAGGCCATCATCATTCTCCTAGGATTTTAGCAGGTTAGCTTCTTTTCCTTCTCCCTTCTCGTCGACTAGGAGCCGTCGTAGGTCTTTTCCTGTCCTTCTCTTCTTCTTCGATGGATCACTTTGGTCCAAACTTCTGTCCTTCCTGCCAAGCTGAGGTCGGACCCTCCCGACCGAAGACTCCTTTCCTTCGATGAGGAGATGGAGGCAGCAAGGTATGAATTCAGCAGGAGACCCTTCCAAAGTCCTATATCCATTAGGGAGTCCGGGTCTTCTCCTCCAGCTCGTCAGGTCCTTCTTCTTGCTCCTCCTGTTGCTTCCGCTTCTGAACCTGAACCTTCTCGGTTGACAGGTCCCGGAAGGATTGCTTCGGTGATCTCCGCTGAGGATCTGGTGGCCATCCGGGGTGCTTACGACATTCCTGAGTCTGTCCAACTCTCTGTCCCTCGTCGTGGGGAGCGGGTCACGCCCAGTGGCCCTCGGCGGATTGCTTTCTATGAGGAGACCTTTGCCGGGAGCCTCCGGTTTCCTGTTCACCCCTTCTTTCTCTCCTTCCTGACCAACTACCATCTTGTTCCTGGCCAGTTGGTCCCAAATTCCATCAGAACGATATTTCGCTTCATCGTTCTGTGCCACTTCCATGGAATTGTTGCCCATTTCTCCTTGTTCAGGGCTTTTTTCATCCTGAAACGCCACCCTATCGATGATGGGTGGTGGTCCCTTTCTTCTCGCCCTCGGGGCATTCGATTTGAGCTCCCCTCTAAGAGTAGGTATTTCTTCGCCTCGGTCGAGGGGATCGACTGGGCTTGGAGCGACCTAGACCAGTCTCCAAATAGGAACTCCTCCATCGAAGCAGCCGACCTCGACTTGTATGAGCTACTCAGATCGGCCGAGATCCCATCACTTGAGGTCTTGCTGTCGTAGCAAAATCTCCACGAGGCCGGGGTTGGCTCGGTGCAGGAGTCGGGTAAGTTCGACTAGGCCACCCCCTTCTCATTTCTTATTTACTTTCTTATTTCTTTCTCTCTCCTTTTTCTTCTTTTCTTCTTTTTTTGGGGGGGGGTTGACAGTGTCTTTCCTGGTGCAAAGATGAAATTCTTCATGGACGAGCTGCTCTCGTTTTCGGAGGAATGAGAGCAGGTAGCCGAGGCAGGCAAGCTCGCTTCGAAGAGGGCTCGAGTTGATGACGGTGTGAGGCCGGTGTAGGCTGGGCTGGATGTACCGATCTCAGAGCGAAGGCAGAAGAGGGCGGCCGAGCCCGCTCGTGGGCCTCCAGGGCAGCACGAGCGGGTGCCGACACCCAAGCTCGAGGTGGTCATCCATGCCAGATCGGTCGCTGCCACTGCCAGAGTAGAAGCCACTCATCCAGAGATCATCGTCATCGAGGAGGATGGGGGACCAAGAGAAGCGAGGCCGGTGCCCCAAGCGCGGCCCGAGGTGGCACCGAGCTTGCAACCGGCACCGAGCGGGCCTCCCATTACCGAGAGATCCGAGTCGGTGGGGAGGCCGGACAGGGACTACCGCCGAGTTCCCTTTCGACTAGGGCCCAACGTCTCGCTGATGAAGGACCCCGAACTCGTTGAGCGGATGATGGACTTCTTGGTCCAGTCCTGCGACAGGCAAGAAGGGAGCGGGAGGCTCCTGGGCGATGTGATCAGCTCATCCTGTGCCAACTTGTATGCCGTAAGTCCTTTACTTGTCTTGGTGTTTTCCGACTTTCCTCAGCACTGTGGTTAACATGTTCCCCTTGATGTAGCAAGGCAGGGAGATGATCCTTATCAGGGATTACTGCCGTAATTGGGCGAAGAGGGACAAGGAGTGGCAGGCAGAGCTGGAGTCCCTGAAGGCTGAGGTGGGCCGGAAGGATGCTGAGATCCGGGAGGCCAATCTGAAGGCTAAGGGCCTCCTAGCTGACATCACCGACACCGCTCGAATAAAGAAGGAGCTCGAGGGAGAGCTCGAGTCAAAGAGGACTCGACTGAAAGAGCTCCGGGCCGACATAGAGGCGGTGAAGGGCAGAGCCACCTCTATTGAGAAGTAGGCCGCCTAGGTGGAGGAGAAGGCTGCTACCACCAAACGCTCCGCCGAAACCTCCTCGAAGTCAATGGCAGTGGCAGTCCGGGAGTCCGAATGCACCAGAGAGCAGATGGCGGAGGCGCGACGTCGGGCTGAGGCCACAAAGAAGGAGGCTGCCGACACGGTGGCCGCTTTTAAGGCCTCCCTTGAGTACATCAAGGACTTCAAAAAGGAGGCAACGGACTCCTTCGCCAAGGGGTTCGCCTATTGCCGCCAGTAGCTATGGGGAATCCTTTCCGAGGAGCGGCTGACCATGCTCCAGACTCCAGGCAAGAAGGCTCCTGCTCCAAAAGCGGTCGCAGAAGGGCCAGGGGCCGCTCCAGTCGAGTCACTCCCATAAGTGGCCCCAGAGACTGCAGAGCCGGCCTCGGCCATGGCGATGGTTGAGCCAGCGCCGCAAGATAAGGTAGTCGAGCCAGCCTCCTTGATAGCAATAGCTGGACCTACCCCTCCAACGGAGTCCGCTCAGGCACGCGACCCTACACCGGAGATGGAGGAAGGGGAAGTCCCAGTTATGCACCACCTAGGGAAGGAGCCGACCCAGTAAGATAGGACTTCTCTTGTATTTTTTTATGTTCTTCCTGTTATTTGTTATTTGTTTTGTTTTTGAGCCGGGGTGCTTGGCCTGTCAGGGCCCGGAAGATGATGTACACCTTTTTTCTAAGCAATAGAAATCAGTTCTGCGAGTGTGGCCTCCTCTTTTCTTTTGGTGTGGAGTGAATGTCTCTTCTCCTCTTCTCTCCTTCCCTTTTTCCTTCTCTTTTGATGCAGGGAGGCCGGAGAGAGGAGCTTCGTCATGTGTGAGCTTGTGCCGAGCTCGAGGATCCGATGCCATTAAATATCGGCTCCGGACTTGGATGCCTGAGGGGCTTTCAGATCTTGAATGCCTTAGAGCTAGGCTTGGGGCTTGATCTTCGAAGGTCGGGCTCAGGAATTTGGACACCTCGGAGCTAGGCTCGGAGATGTGCCGGCCGGGGAGCTGGTCCCCGGGACTTGATGGCCTGAGGACATGGCTCAGGAGATGCCGTCTTGGAGCTGGGCTCGGAGATGTTAATAGCTGAGAGCGGCGTGGCTCGATAGTTCCCTTGGCCGGAGATCTGAGCTCCGGTCTTGGGCTTGAGTGCCTGGGGGCTTCCCAGGTCTTTGTGCTGGAGGACTCT
This sequence comes from Areca catechu, assembly GCA_021397845.1. Taxonomy (NCBI): domain Eukaryota; kingdom Viridiplantae; phylum Streptophyta; class Magnoliopsida; order Arecales; family Arecaceae; genus Areca; species Areca catechu. The sequence continues at coordinate 149,230,464 of CM038049.1, read as the reverse complement.
TCTCTGGGCATTGATGCTGAGGAGCTAGGCTCAAGGCTTGAGTGCATGAGGGCTTCCCAGGTCTTTGTGCTAGAGGACTCTTCTCCAGGCTTGATGCTGAGGAGCTAGGCTCGAGGCTTGAGTGCCTAGGGGCTTCCCAGGTCTTTGTGCCGGAGGACTCTTCTCCGGGCTTGATGCCGAGGAGCTAGGCTCAAGGCTTGAGTGCTTCGGGGCTTCCCAGGTCTTTGTGCCGGAGGACTCTTCTCCGGGCTTGGTGCTGAGGAGCTAGGCTTAAGGCTTGAGTGCCTGAGGGCTTCCCAGGTCTTTATGCCGGAGGACTCTTCTCTGGGCTTGGGGTGGCATCCTGGAGCTGGGCTCGGGGACGTTCTTGAATGAGAGCCGCATGGCTCGAAGATTTTCTTGGCCGGAGATTTGAGCCCTGGTCTTGGGCTGGCATCCTGGAGCTAGGCTCGATAATGTTATTGAATGAGAGCTGCGTGGCTCGAAGATTTCCTTGGCTAGAGATCTGAGCTCCGATCTTGGGTTGGCATCCTGGAGCTAGGCTCGGGGATGTTGTTGAATGAGAGCCGCGTGGCTCGAAGATTTTCTTAGCCGAAGATCTGAGCTCCGGTCTTGGGCTGGCGTCCTGGAGCTGGGCTCGAGGACATTGTTGAATGAGAGCTGTGTGGCTCGGAGATTCCCTGGCCGGAGATCTGAGCTCCGGTCTTGTGCTGGCATCCTGGAGCTGGGCTCTGGGACGTTGTTGAATGAGAGATGCGTGGCTCGGAGATTCACTTGGCCGAAGATCTGAGCTCCGGTCTTGGGCTGGCATCCTGGAGCTGGGCTCGGAGACGTTGTTGAATAAGAGCTACGTGGATCGAAGATTCCCTTGGCCAGAGATCTGAGCTCCGGTCTTGGGCTGGCATCTTAGAGCTGGGCTCGGGGATATTGTTGAATGAGAGCTGCATGGCTCGAAGATTTCCTTGGCTGGAGATCTGAGCTCCGGTCTTGGGCTGGCATCCTGGAGCTGGGCTCGGGGATGTTGTTGAATGAGAGCTGCGTGGCTCGGAGATTCCCTTGGCCGGAGATCTGAGCTCTGGTCTTGGGCTGGCATCTTGGAGCTGGGCTTAGGGACGTTGTTGAATGAGAGCTGCATGGCTCGATGATTCCCTTGGCCGGAGATCTGAGCTTCGGTCTTGGGCTGGCATCCTGGAGCTGGGCTTGGGGACGTTGTTGAATGAGAGCTGCGTGGCTCGAAGATTCCCTTGGCCGGAGATTTGAGCTCCGGTCTTGGGCTTGAGTGCTTGAGGGCTTCCCAGGTCTTTGTGCCGGAGGACTCTTCTCCGATCTTTGATGCCGAGGAGCTAGGCTTGAGTGCTTGGGGGCTTCCCAGGTCTTTGTGCCGAAGGACTCTTCTCCGAGCTTTGATGCCGAGGAGCTAGGCTCGAGGCTTGAGTGCTTGGGGGCTTCTCAGGTCTTTGTGCTGGAGGACTCTTCTCCGTGCTTGATGCCGAGGAGCTAGGCTCGAGGCTTGAGTGCCTAGGGGCTTCCCAGGTCTTTGTGCCTAAGGACTCTTCTCTGGGCTTGATGCCGAGGAGCTAGGCTCGAGGCTTGAGTTTCCTGCAAGGCAGATAAACCGTTGTGCAGAAAGGAGTCTTTATTTCTAGTGGAGGGAAGAATTACATTACTGATAGTATCTCCTCAAATTACAAGCATTCCATGTCCGGGGGAACCTGGCGCCATCCAGGTCTTCAAGGTAGTAGGCCCCCTATGAGAGGGCCTCGGCCACTTTATAAGGGCCTTTCCAGTTCGGTGAGAGCTTGCCGCACTCTCGAGGTTGAGACGCTTCCACCCGGTGCAGCACCAAGTCGCCAGGTCGGAAACTCTTTTGTTTCACCCGTGCATTGTAATATCGGGCGACCCATTGCCGATATGCTGCCATCCGAAGCCGGGCTTTGTCTCTCGTCTCTTCGAGGAGGTCAAGGTTGAGCAGGAGATGTGCCGAGTTCTGTGCCTTGTCATACCGCTGCACCCGGAGCGTGGGCACGCCGAGTTCGACTGGGATCACTGCTTCAGATCCAAAGATGAGGTTGAAGGGTGTTTCGCCCGTCATCGTTCTGGGCATTGTGTAGTAGGCCCACAAGACACTTGGAAGTTCTTCTCCCCATCTACCCTTCGCTTGATCCAGTATGGTGCGGAGTCCTTGAAGGATGGTTCGGTTGGTCACCTCGGCTTCATAATTGATATGGGGATGAGCAATCGAGGTGAAACGGTGTTGGATCCCGTGCTCGGTGCAGAATCCTTCGAACTCCCAGCTGTCGAACTATTGCCCGTTGTCGGTGATGACGTAATTGGGAAGTCCGAAGCGGTAGATGACAGACTTCCAGAAGAACTGGCGAACGTTGGCTTCTGTAATTCGAGCTAGCAGCTCCGCTTCGACCCACTTGGTGAAGTAGTCGATCGCCACTAGCAGGAACTTCCACTGCCCTGGTGCTGTGGGGAACAGTCCCAGAATGTCCATCCTCCACTGTGCAAAAGGCTAAGGGGATGACAATTGGGAGATCGGTGCAGCCGGTAGGCGCTGAATGTGGGAATGGCACTGGCATTTATCACACTTTTTGATGAAGTCGGCGGTGTCTTCCCTCATTGTTTCCTAGAAGTATCCCTGGCGAAGAGCCTTGTACGCCAGAGTCCTCCCTCCTACATTATTTCCACAAAGGCCCTCGTGTATCTCCTGGAGCACGAAGGCTGCCTTCATGGGCCTGAGGCATTTCAGGAGTGGGTAGGAATAAGATCGGCAGTAGGGCTGACCGACCATCAAAACAAAATGGGCGGCCTTCCTTCTGATGAGCCCAGCTTCTTTATGGTCCTCTGGTAGGAGGTCGTCTTGGATGTATTTGACGTACTTGTCCATCCAGCTTGGCTCGTGGGCTACTTTTTCACCTTCTCTGGGCTTTCGTAGCTTGGATTCTCGAGATACTCGACGTAGGAGCGCCCCAGGGATGAGTCCGGGAGGGTTGTGAGCCTCGATAGTATATCCGCACGAGCATTTTTTCCACGGGGGATATGGAAAACGCGGAAGTAACGGAAGCATGCTGTGCTCGAATGAACCCTCTTTAGGTACTTCATCATCTAGGGATCTCGGGCCTCGTACTCTCCGGAGACTTGTCCAGCAACCAGTTGGGAGTCGATGAAAACCTTTAGGTTTGTACACCCAGCTCGCGGGACATCTTCAGGCTCTCAAGGAGCGCCTTGTACTTCGCCTGGTTGTTTGTGGCGGGGAACTTGAAGCGGAGAGCACACTCCGTCACCACTCCGTCGGAATTGGCGAGGATGAGGCCTGCTCCGCTCCCACAAGAATTGGAGGCTTCGTCCATGTGAAGGACCCAAGGGTCCTCCGACGGTCCGGGCTCAGCTTGGCTTTCCGGGACCATCCGCTCTGGTTCCTCGGGAAGCCCTGTACATTCAACCACGAGTCAGCTAGGACTTGGGCCTTCTGTGATGACCTCGGCCGATATGCGATGTCGAACTCGCTCAGCATCAGGGACCATTTAGCCAGTCTCCCAGAGGTCTCGAGGTGGCTTAGTATGGTCCTCAGCGGTTGGTCAGTGACAACCGCGATGGGATGCACTTGAAAATAGGGCCTGAGACGCTTAGCAGACATTATTAGTGCAAAAATAAGTTTTTCGGAGCGGGTATACCTAATCTCCGTATCATGGAAGATTTTGCTGGTGTAGTCACCGGCTTCTGTGATCCATCATGATCTGTGCGGAAAAGGACTGAGTTGACGGCCCCTGGTGTGACTGCCAGGTAAAGCAGGAGCTCCTCCACTTCTTCTGGTATGGACAGCAGAGGTGGAGAGGTCAGGAACTCCTTCAGCTCTTCAAAGGCTGCCTTGCACTCCTCAGTCCAGGTGAAGTCGTACATCTTATGCAACGCTTTGAAGAAAGGGAGGCAGCAGTCAGCCGACCTCGAGATGAACCGGCTTAGGGCTGCGACCCTCCCCATCAGACATTGAACTTGCTCCTTAGATGTTGGGTGCTCCATGTCAAGGATTGCCTGGACCTTCTCCAGATTTGCTTCGATGCCTTTCTGGGTAACCATGAAGCCGAGGAATTTTTTAGCCGCCACCCCGAAGGCGCACTTTGCTAGGTTTAGCTTTATCTGGTGCTTCCAAAGACTGTGCAAGGCTTCGACAAGGTCGGCGATGTGGTCCGAGATCGGTTTGCTCATAACGAGCATGTCATCCACGTACACTTATACGTTCCTGCCAATCTGGCCCTTGAAGACCTTGTTGACCAGACGTTGGTACATGGCCCCAACATTCTTCAGGCCAAAGGGCATCATCCTGTAGTAGTATGTCCCCCGGTCAGTAATGAAGGCAGTGTGCTCCTCGTCTTCTGGGTGCATCCGGATCTGATTATACCTGGAGAATGCATCCATGAAGGAGAGGATCCTGTGCCCAGAGGTGGCATCCACCAACTGATCTATCCTCGGTAGAGGGAAGCTGTCCTTTAGGCATACCTTATTGAGGTCGGTGTAATCCACACAGATCATCCACTTGTCATTATTCTTCTTCACCATCACCATGTTCGCCAGCCAGCTCGGATATTGTACTTCTCGGGCGAAGCTAATGGCTAGAAGTTTTTCAACTTCCTCGTTGATGGCCGCCTGCCTTTCTGGGGCAAAATTTCTCTTCTTCTGTCGAATCGGTCTGTGCTTCGGATCGACGTTGAGTTTGTGGGTGATGACTTCAGGGGGGATACCTGGCATGTCCATCGCCGCCCAGGCGAACATGTCCATATTTGCCCGTAAGAATTCCAACAGCGAAGCTTTCTCCTCCTCGGGCAACTGGGCTCCGATCTGCACGGTCTTCGTCTGGTCGACCCTGAGCTGGTAAGGAAGCAGGCATTCGACCGGCCTCCCCTGGGGTCCTGAACCCTCTGGTCGAGCTAGTCTACTCTGGAGTCCTCCTCAAGCATCCGAGCCCCGGAGAGGGTATGGAAGTAGTGCTGCACTGGCTGGGGTGTACCCCTCATCTCTCCCATACCGCAAGGAGTTGGGAACTGTATAAGCAGCCTCTTAGTAGAGATGACAGCATCGAGGAGGTTGAGCCCAGGTCGGCCCAGAATCATGTTGTAAGGTGAAGGAAGCCAGACAACCGTGAACGTCATTATGACGGTGCTCTGCCCAGGTGGGGTCCCGGCAGTGACTGGGAGAGTGATTTCTCCCTCCACCCTTGTGGAGTATCCTGTGAAACCAACAAGGGGGGTATATACAGGCTTGAGCTGAGTAGAGAAGAGATTCATCCTGGAGAAGGCATCGTAGAAAAGTACATCCATGGAGCTTCCACTATCTACCATGATGCGCTTTACAGGATGCGTTGCAATCATCATCTTGACGACCACAGCATCATTATTTACATTTTTTCCCCTATTTTTCCCTTCCTTCATAAAGAGGAGTACATTCTCGGAGTCCCCTGCCCCTCGGGTCCTCTTGGATGCGCGCTCGGCTCCCCAGCATATCATCCCCACTGGCTTCTCGGTAGGATGATTATCGACAACCGTGACAGGTGGGAGGGCGACGAGAGCCTGAGACTCCAGTTGAGATCTGCCCCCTACATATTTTTCGAGGTAGCCTCTCTTGATGAGCTCTTCGATCTCCCACTTGAGATTGCGGCATTCCTCGGTGTCGTGGCCGTGGTCACGATGGAAACGGCAGTACTTCGTCTTGTCATGGGTGGAGGATGACTTCAATGATGGGGGATGCCTCAGATAGGTCTCGTCCTCGATCTCCATGAGGATCTTCGTTCTTGGGGCGAGAAGGGGAGTGAAATTCTCCTGAGGGATGGGAGCGTTCCTTGGCCTCGGTCCTGGTCGGGAGCTCTGAGCCGGCGGTCCTGGCCTCCATGCCCCAGGCATCTCGGTGGGTGCCAGCCCCTTCAGTGGCTTCCCATCGAGCTCCCGCCTCGTACGATCCGCCTTCTCGGTGCGGATGTACTTCTGAGCCCGGAAGAGTAGCAGGAAAGGTGATGCATAGAAGAGCGTCAATGGCCCCCTGGACCCTCATGAGGGCCCTGTAACTTTCTAGGTGGTCCAGGGGGTCGGTGGTCTCGTCGTAAGGATCCACCTGCAGCATGCGGAACCAATGGGGAATCGGCTCCACTTGGATCTCCTGGGAGAATGGGATGTGGGCGTCATAGCCTGCTGGCTCGTTAGCGGAGCCGGGCAAGTTGGCGAACCAGTGGGATAGTTCCTCCAGCTTGCGGTCATGTTCTTCCAGGTGCTTCTCCGCCATGCGCCTGGTGGCTTCGTTTGCGGACCCCTCCGCTGAGACGGGTGGGGAAAGTGACGTGGGTGTGCGGTGCCCGTGACGAGGAGCTTTGCCCTTCCTGCCTTGGCAGGATTTAAATGCCCCCCGTCAAAGTGCGGTGAGCAGCTTTCTTCGTTAGTGGACTCGGCCCGCCGTCGCTTCATCGGGGCTTGATGAGTACCCCGGGGGTCTGTAACGGCCCGCGGTTGTGAAGGCTTCCCATGGAAGGAACGCAGACTGTCATGGGGGGCTGCGATGTGGGCTACGAGGGTCTCTAGTTGCTGGGGTGTAGCCAGGGACCGATGCTGGTGCTGATGCTGGAGTTGGCGCACTGCTGCAGTAAGAGTGTGCATCTGCTGAGCAAGTGCAGTCAGCTGGGTCTCTAGCAGAGGCAGTTGAACTGGGGCAGGTGGCTCCGTCTCCGGACCGTGTGGGTTCCCGGGTGAAGGGGACACTTCCACACGGCTGGGAGAGGCTCCTTTTGCCCGAGTGGTCACCATCCTCCCAACGAACTGTCCGAGCGGGGCCTGAACTGGATCAAATATCGTTCTGCCCCCCTTCCTGGCGTGTCAATCTGTTGTCGCCCGGATCGTCGTGGCCCGTAGCTGCTGATGGCATCGAGGGTTCCGCATCCACTCGCCAGGGATCCTTTGGTGCCTCGGGACCTGCAAGAAAGCCAATGTCAGTGACCCGGGCCGGGGATTCCGACAGGGGTACTTCGACGGTCAAGTCAGTGATGATTCAGGGGAACAGGTCCTCCTGGTCGAGCCCCTCTGGATGAGCTCCATGCTAGGAGGAGTGAATGTGGTGTATGAAAGTGTGAATGAGCTGGGAGAGGAGATGGCTGAGGTGGTCTTGCCCTCCTCTCTGGCCTCTCCCCCTTCTCCTCTTTCTCTTTGTTGTGGTTGTTGTTGTTGAAAAATGGTTCTTTTTGGAAAAATGGTTGTTACCTCCCTTTTGCTTACTTTGGCTGAGTCTTCTACTTTGGCTTGCCTCTGGGTCCTCCCATGCTGTCAGGCGGGTACGACGAAGTATCGTGTCATAGATGGGACGCCTCCTTTATTGGATAGCTGGGGAAGCTTCTATATGCCTCTGACATTCATTATGTTTGCCCCTCTCCTGGAAGCCTGGTAGGACCTCGATTGGCTGGCCGCCGGTCTCGGGATTCATGCTCTCCGGTGAGGTCTTTTCTCCGGTCGTACGGCAGGTCAGTGGAGGGCATGGTACCTTGATGTGAGTTTCCTTTCTTTCTGGTGTGAATGACGACCGTGGGCATTAATGGCGACGTGACGGGTGCTGTCGTACGGTCCCCGAGAGGCCTGCCACTGTCCTTGGAGGGGAGATGCCGCTCCTTTGGTGGTTGGTGCCTCGAACTGAGCTGGGGACCGAGCTGGAAAGGTGGGGCCTGCTTTCGGTGGACCCACCTTGAGGTGACTTGGCTGTGCGGAGGAGGGCCGAGCTCGACTCCGGGCCAATAGGGCCCGAGCTCGAGCTGGCAAAGGTGGGCGAGATGCCGCCCAGCCGAGGGGACCCGACCTCGAAGGGGCGCCACATGGTGGAGGAGGCTTGGGCTTGACTCTGGGCCACGCGGCCTGACCTCGGGCTCGAGGGGTTTGCCTCTGGTGGGGTTTGAGCTCGGCTCTGACCTTGGCATCCTGATCTGGCGGGGACCGACCTGGCGAAGGACGGGCCCGGCTTCAGCGGGTGGCCCTATTGACCTTGGGGAGCTCAGCTCGACGAAGAGGCTCATGGTGGGAATCCAGCGCGGCGTCCGATGAGGGCTCCACGTCAGCCTCCCCGCCTTACATCAGCGATCTGGTCACATCAGATAAGAATGTAACATAAAATTTTTAAATAATTTATATATCATATAATACTATGATCATGCATAACAATACATGTCATGCAATGCAAAATACCATATTATATAACCATCATAATCATCATATATCAATCTAATTATCTTAGGGTGCTCAGCTCTGGACTATCATAACCATATTTCTGGTCCATGGCACGACATCAATAGCTTCATATTTTTAGTCTATAACTGGATATCAATAATGCGGCTACTCTTGAGAACTACCACAACTACATTTTTGATTCATGGTAAGGTATCAACAATACTATATTTTCGGTCTGTAGTAGGATATTAATACATGGTTAGTCCAGAGCACTACAATCCATCATGCAATCATAAAATTGATTTCATACTTGTTGAGAAATTTTAAATAAGAAATATATTCTTTTTCAAAATTGAATGCATGATAAGTATATCAATTATCCCAATTTAATCATTAAAATAAGTACTATTAATTTATATTTATTAAGAATTGATACTTTTTTTAGTGTTTTGTATAAAAGGAGTCCATGGATGAAAAGAGCTCAATTTTTGGAGTCCAACGATGTAAACAACATTCAAATCGGAGTTGGAACAAGTCCAAAATTGAATTTTGAATTTATTAAGCTTTTGCATGATTTTTGAAGTAGCCGGTCCACCATGGACCGGCCACTAGGTCTACAAAAATTAGGACAATCCACCAGCAGCCATTGCTATCAATCCATGATCCCTGCCCATGGACCCCAGCCACTGTTTCATGTTGCCTGGCCATCGGAGCTTTCTCCCATCATCCCCTTAGAGCCGGGAAGCCTTCCACCATTGGAGACACCGCTGGAGACCCATTTTTTCGATTGGACACCCCTTTTCCTTTATTCGGTTATCACAGGGCTGTCGCCATCCTTCTCCTAGTCACAGGAAATCATTGTGAAGTCAGAGAAGTCACCGAGGAGCTCTCCCTCATAGCCGAGAGCTTTCCCTCATCGTCGGTTGCTGCCCATCCCTCATCGTCAGTCTCCTTTTTGTCAAGCCACCAAGATGCCGTTCAAATGCTCACCACCATTTTTCTCCTTTTCCTCCAACAACCGCCACAGACCATCCCCTACTGCCCCTGCTCATCGCTCCCTATCGCCGGCCACCACCTTCTGCTCTGTCATGCTGCCTGCATGCTGGGTTAGGAGAGGAGAGTCTAAGTCCCAGTTGCAGGAGCAGTCCCATGGATTCAACAGTCCCTTCTGGACTCTGTTTGCTAAAGAAGGAAAAACAGTGTCAATCATCCCATCAGGCCACACATCGTACAGTTGAGATTTCTCTTTATGATATTTAACTGATCTGAAGCTCGATTGAGTCCAAATTTGATTGGGAGGAAGCCCTAGACGAGCTTTATTTAAAGGATCCTATACTACAAGAAAAATATATTCTGGAAAGAGGGTATGGTACAAAGTAGAGGGCTTAGCTTTGGATTACGGGTTGGCCTCTATGAGTGAGATTTCTTAATGGAGAGTTCTGCCCCCTACACCATCTTCAAGCCTATTCCATCTCCTAGATCAAGATCTAAAGAGGAAGAAGAGGAAGCCAGTTCGCTCCATGGAGTACAATAGAGGAAGGTGAAGTGACATCAACCAACTTCCTGACGAGGCTGTGCTAATCGATTTCGGATACTTTGTTATCATTTTTTATAGTTTATTTAATTATTATTTTTAATTTCTTGTAATTGAATTCTTCTTTTAATTAATGTAATATTAATTCTTATGTACTTTAAATTCTTATTACTTATTTTTATTGTAAGTAGATGCTAATATCTGATTAGCAGATCGAATGTACCAAGTTTTTATTTTTCTAAACTTTTAATTTTCTTTTTTGTATTTCAAAATATTTTTCTTTTATTTTATAAAAATCAAAGATTTCAAATTATTCTAAGCATTGCTTTTTTCATAGATTCGACCCGACTCATCCTTTCTACATATTTTCAATTTTATTTAAAAATCTGTTAATTAAATTGATAGTCATGTTGTCTTAATGATAATATCACGATCCTATCAAGTTTTGGTATTAATGCTGGGGAAGGCACGAATGCTAATATCTCTCTTGCTTAAAATAACATAACATAAAAAAAAAAATAAAAACACCACATAATACTTAACTAAAATAGAGTACTGACTAAAACTTAAAAGCTTATTACTTGTTTGGGACATCTTCCTATTTTTTATTGCATACTTTCATAAAATATCTTAAGGGCATTAACACATAAACAACATATGGTGGGTAATTGATAACCCTTTCTTGGCCCACAAACCACTATCCTGCATCTTGCATTGATCTAAGCCTGTTAATTAAAATTAATTAAACGTTGGCCCCTAAGAAACTCGAGCTCAATAGGACAAGGCATCCAAAAGAGTTGGATCGAGTCAAGATTGGCTGATTAATTGGTATCTAGGAAAGGGATTCAAGGATAATATAGTCATGAAGAAAGGTAATTTTTAATTGGTTTCGTTGACTGACCTGGCCAATCTAATTGGTGTCTAATGAAAGCAACGGGGGAACCCCTATCGATCTTATCTTTACCTAGCCAGTTAATTAGTTAGTTTTTGACTTGGAGGGCTCCAAGATTACCTTAAAAGTTAGGAGCTGTCTAGATTTAGGATAACCCTATGATAGAGAGTCCATGTATACTAACTTGTTTGTAAATAATATCAAATGCTGACTAATTCTTTTTTCTCTCTCTTAACTCTAGGATTCCTTAAATCCTTTTTTAGAACTCTTTCTTCCTTCTTCATCTCACCACTTCTCTTAAAAAAATAATAAATAAATATATAAATAAAGAAGGATTGCTCTGATCTAAAATCTTGATTGTATATCTGAATAATCAGAATAATCCAATAAACTTGATCAGTGCCAGGAGATGAATCCTTATAGTAGAGTACCCTTTCTCTCGGTACACCAAGTTTATTCAAGCCCCACTCACTTTGAGAGTGAATATCCAACTATGTACCAACCTCTTGAGTCTATGTATAATCAAGTTTATCAAGATCAAATCCAAATGGCCTACAACTCAGGAGATAATCTATACTTTAATGCTTATAATTCAAGTTGGGGGGCTCAACCAGATTTCTCATGGCAACCACATCCGGTGGTTATCCCAACAATCTAAGGATCTATATTCATAGATACATCCTATTATGATCAGCCCTATCCATAATGTCAACCTTCTCTAGCTACCTATAGTCTATTATTTGAAGAGAAGGTTCAGCAATCATCATACCCACCTTCCATACAAATTAATCTAGATATCGATAGATTTGATCAATTTTAACAAATAATTATAGCCCAACAACAATCTATTGATAAGCTAATGGATCAAACTGACCAGTGATTAATTGAGCTCAGTATAGAGGAGAGGGAGGTGAACTACTTAGTCAACCCAAGAGTAACCCAGAGGGACCATATATAGCTCAAAATTTTAATAGCCCTCTATCTTTTCTTGAACAATCAACTCTAGCTCTTGGGAATGAACTGGTCTTACAACAACTCTGCACAACCATAAGGATCAATATAGATAATTTGGCTAAGGCAGAAAAATATATGGAGACATTAAACTTGTGGGATGAACCAACTTCATCATTACCCCACTCACCTATGATCCAATTTCTTAGTGCCCTCGAATCATCCATACCTTTTAACGGGATGGGAGAACAAATAGATGCAATGATGGAATTAGTAAAGACTTTCCAAGGATCACAAACACATAATCACTAGAGGAAGCCATGCCCACAATTCTTTCCCAGGATTTGTTAGATCCCTGTCCGGCTTAGTTAAGGGTAGATGATTTTAATATAGATGGGTAAAGTACTAAAGTAAATAACTTAATACAAAAAACCTCATTTAAAACCATCCCACTATGGATTGACGAACAATAAGAGCTATCCCTAGCCCACCAATAGCTCCTTTGTTAGAATTACCACCTAATATAGAATTGAAGCCACTTCTTGATGCACCTATTGAATTTTTTTCAGTGAACTTCAACCAGGAAGCTCAACTCAATGGTATTCTTAAAGCACATAAAGAAGCTATCAAGTGAGATATTACTAAAATGAGGGATCAAGATCTTAAAATTTTTATAGTTGATTTCTCAATATTTGGCACTAATCTTAAGGACCGCCTCCAAAATTTTTTCATGATATTAAAATGATGTATAAAGATATGTTTAATATTAATTTGGAAAAGGTGCCTAGCTTCGAAATGGGAAGGGATATTAACTAAGCACATCATGCTTGAGAAAGGGAGTAGGATAGATCAACCCATAATTGAAGAAATTTATGAATTACCACCTCCAATCTCGACCAAACAAACATAGTCCCTTCCTAGTTATCATATAAACAATAATAATATTTTTAAATCTTGGAATAACATGCTTGCCCAGTGTACTTTATTGAGTTAGGCTACTCATTATAAAGCACTCTATGAATGATTTTTTTGCCATGATGACAAGATCTCATGATTGGCCTTGTCCTTTTGATGTTATGAGGGACACGTTAAAGTTAATTATCTATTGGACTCCCTCATAATGTCTGACTGAAGACGTTAAACTCAGCACTTATTAGGAGGCAACCCAATATTTATTTTTATACCCTTAAAAATATAGTAATAATAATAATAAAGTCTAATCCAAATTGATTGTTGCAGTCTTTATCTTGTTGATAAGCTCCTCTTCTTAGGTAACCTCTATTCATATATATTTCATTTTGTCCCCATGATTTAAATTTATTTTTTGAACTTGTTTTTACCATTAGAGATAATGATATTTAAATTAGGGGATAGGAACAAATTTAAAATTTTAAAATTTGTAAAAAAACTTTAAAAAATTATTCAAAATTTTTGAAAAATCTTTTGAAAATATTAAAAATAGAAAAATTTTATATTTTATAAATCATGTGCCATGAAAGATATTCTTGAACTAAATAGACTAGGAAAAGGATAATAGTGTTAAAAAGCATTCACTAATGACTGTAGTGAGTTAAGAAGTCGACTAACTGGTCAGATTTTTAGTGGTCTACTTAGATCACATAAAGGCTATTAACACTTCTATCATATATGCACACTGACAAGATAAAGTAGATATTAATTGTAAGGTCAATTAAAGATTCACTTATTATTGAAAAATTGGTAATTGATATATACCCTCATATTTAACTTGAATTTGAGGAAAGAGCTACCTACTTGAAAAAAAAAGAAAAAAAAGATATAAAAGAAAAAAGGATAAGTTCTAAATATTGGTTTTCCACCAAACAACCGGGCACCTTCGTCTAAGCTAGCATTGTTGTTCGTGTCAAAAAGTGGGCTGTGTGAAGACATCATCGAACAAAAAAAAGTGAAAAATTCAGGTAGTGTGAAGACATCATCGAAAAAAAAAAGAGAAAAATTCAGGTGGTGTGAAAGCTATCTCAGTCATGTGCTTAAATTAGGGGGTGTATAGAAAATTGACCAGAAGTAGGTGATAAACGAAGATATAATTATTCTTTACGAACTAGCACTGAAATACTAAGTTAGCCATTATAAACATAAGTGTTGTAGACTTTTGGATGAAGTCTAAGAAAGTTTCTAATAGTTCTGACTATGAAATTTACTTTGAAAACTTGATACCTAGTTAGCGATGCTAGCCAACTTTTTTTGATCGTAAGACTAGATTCAAAGGAGAATCTTAATGACACATGGTTATACAATTAATACTTATATCTTAATTGCACTGCTAAAGGACTAATAATGACTAAGTTGGGGGATATGATAAATCTATCAATTATCCCAATTTGACTATTAAAATAAGTATTAATTAATTAATATTTATTAAAAATTAATACTTTGTATTAGTATTTTGTATGAAGTTCATGGATGGAAAGAGCTCAATTTTTGGAGTCCAATGATGCAAACATCATACAAATCGAAGTTGGAACGAGCTCGGAACCGAATTTTGAATTTATTAAGCTTTTCCATGATTTTTGAAGCAGCCATTTTGAAGTAGCTAGTCCATTATGGACCGGCCATTCTGTCTATAGAAATCAGGACAATCCACCGGTAGCCATTACTGCCGGTCCATGATCCCTGCCCATGGACCATAGCCATCGTTTCATGCTGCCCAGCCACCGGAGCTTTCCCCCACCACCCCTTAGCCATCAGGAAGCCTTCCACCAAGGGCTTGGGACTCTTGGCATCCATATTGGCATATATTTTTTTAAGGGGTGTAGAAGGACAAAGTCTTTCTATAATTAAATCACCTTTTTGGTGATAAGCCTTAGCCCCTATCCTCTCTAATAGGTATCCATTTGGACTGGATTTGATCAATCAAAATATGTAATGATGGGCGTGTTGCTGCTGAATCTTCGGACTGGGTTCTCTCGACCTGGCTGTAGTGCGCGCCTTCCCCTGGTTCTTGCAAAAATGTCCCACGGGCCGGTGGTGTTCCGGCGGGGGACACTCCGATGGCTAAGTCAGTAGGGGTCTTCGAGCAACAGAATGGAGGAATCCAAAAAAGATAGGCTTGTGGAGAAGGAAGAATTCCCTTACCGCTCGGAGTCCCCCTCTTACCTTATATAGGCACGAAATTTCACCAGAATCTGTTAGGGGCTAGGCTGAGAATGGCCAATCTACCCCTAGAAGAATCTTGGTAGTAGCCAGGTGGCACCATATCATGGGACCTGTAGAGTAATAGCACTGAGATCATGGGATCGCAGAGTAATGGCGCCGAGATGTCAGGATTCTGTTGTAACGGCATCCTGACACCAGCTAGAGGGAGCCTCTGATGCCTCCTGGCCATCCTTGGAGCGGTTCGCCTTGGGCCGATAGGTTCCTGACTGAAGTGGGTCGGTCGGACCTTTGGTGGGTTAGCTAGACCTTTGGTCCAGCTCGATCGAAGGGCCATCGGCTCCAATCCTGTTCGGAGGAAAGCTGATTGGGTATAACAGTTGCCCCCTTGCTCTTCGCCTTCAGAAGGACTTGTAGCTTCAAAGGGTGAGAGCATAATTCTCGTATTGAATACATTATCCTTGAGGTGATTACGGATCAACCGGGTGTGATGTCTGGTCGTTTCTCACTATAGAAACTCGTGCTCGAGATAGGTGTCGACATTGCATTGGAGACGGAGGGAGCGGCAGTTAATGCAGAAGCGGTGCAATGATGAGTGGCCAACTTGGCCCGCACGACCGTCAGGCCTTGGAGGTGACTCGAGTGATGTGGCAACATCTGGGCGGTTGGCGCTGTGTTGGGGGTGCCACCTCTATCACTAATCTGGCGAACACGCGGATTGTGGCCCAAACGTGCCTCTTGCCGTCGCATCGGCTTCCGCTGCATGGGGAGTCGTATCACCTGATAGCTAGATCGCGGTGCTCGAGGGATGGTGAGAACTGGTTCTTCCAAGGGCTATAAAAAGGGGCATTGAGGCTCTGGGTGGAGTTCCTTACCGTACCCGCACTTGGAAAGAGAGCGCTGCATTCCATCATCCCAGTCTTCTTAGGAAATTGGATTTCAGGTTAGTCCTCCTCTTACCTTCAAGCCTCACAGTAATGGCCTCCAACCATAGGGAGAGGGAGCTAGGTCCCAATCAGGTCAAGTCTGAGATGATGCGGGACTGCGTAGAGGCCCTTAGGGTTAGGTATAACATTCCTTCCACTCTGCACCTCACCATTCTGGACTGGAAAGGGAGGGTGACCGGACCACTAACCCCTGGAGCCCTCCCGATATATGAGGATCACCTGAAGACTGGCCCTAGGTTCCCCTTGTGTGACTTTTATATCGAGATTTCTAACCTTTATAGAATCACCCCTACGCAGCTGATCCCGAATAGCACTCGGGCCATCAGCTGCTTCATGGTTCTATTCTAGAGAGCCGAAGCAGAGCCTGGAACTTCTCTTTTTACCACCTTCTTTGTTCTAAAGAGAGACTTTAAGAGCAAAGAGTGGTGGGTGTTTAGCCCCTATCCTGGGCGGAAGATACTCGGAGGTCTTTCGTTAGCTATCCACGGGTGGAAATCCAAGTTTCCTTTATGCACAGTCTTCAGCCTTGTGGCTTTGACCTGTCATGGAAGGAACCAAGGCTGAAGGCTAATTGGTGCGGGCACCAGAATCAGAAGAAAACTTCAGGGTTCCATCTGGATCTCTGATTGACTTTGCCCGAGAAAATTAGAGTTTGTAATAAGGGTTGACCTGGTCAACCAGATTATTTTACTTCTTTGAGTCTGCATTTCATTTTGTGGAGTCATGTTGACTCAGTACAAGTCCTAGTAGTGGTCTAGGTCTTCTCCAGGTTGGCGCCATTTTTTCCAGTCAGGTCAAGGCCCAAGCAAGTGGGCGCCACACTCCCAGCCACACGCCGGAGTCCAGGAGGCACCACATCTACATCCCAGTGTCTTGGTCCCCACACCTAAGGGAGCAAGAATTTTTCTTGAAGCCAAAATCAAGGAGGCGCCCCATATATACCTTAAAAGGCCAAGCTAAAGAAAGAAAGAGGCATTTCTTGGGGGGCACTTCAAGGGGGCGCCCAATCCATGCCTAAAATGACCAAAGCAAAGTTGGGAAGAGCCATAACTTGGGGAGAAAGAAAAGGAGGTATCCAAAAGAGTTGAACCATTGAAGGAAGAACCCTAAATTCAAGGAGAAGACTTAGGAGGTGCCATCTTTCTACCTTTTGAGAGGATTTTCATGACTTTTAGGGCCGCCTACTCCTTGTAGGACTCTTTGATTGGCCAAGAGGAAGAATATTTTCTACCAAAAGTATAGGCTAGGGAGTTTAGTCCCACATGGGAAATGTATGAAATTTTATTTTTTTGTTATGTCTATATATTCAACTCTATGTAACTCTTGAATCATAATGATGAATGAAATCAGTTTCTTTGTGAGCAACTTTGTGTTTCTCTCTTCCGCACTTGTATTCAAGTGTTGAGCTCCATGAGAGAGTAAATCCGGGTTCCCTAGGAACCTTGAGGAGGTGTGAGATCTCCAACCCTAAAGCCCTACCAATACCCTAGGTTAGCCACTTCAATTCCAAACCCTAGCCGTCTATCATCTTCTTCATTCCACCAATCATCCAAACCCTAATCTACCTCATCATTTCACGGCCCCTCTCTTCCAAGTAGAGGCCGACCACCAGCATCCAGGTCCAGATCGGCTACTTCGAATACAGAGCAAATCCCAGAGGAAGTCAGATCAGCATCCAGGAGAATCAGGATTTCAGCAACATCAATTTTTCAAGTTCTTCTTATCTGGTAAATCCTTTCTTTGAGTATCTGGTTCCATAACTTGTTCTTCTTCTTTCCCAGATCCTGAGTTCAGGAGAAGCCAACTCTGCCAAAGGACCAGTATTGGAGGATCCATTGTAAAGATATCTGAATCCGAGGATCCAACAATCTGCTCGAGAGAGTCCTTCCACTAAACTCTGTGAAGATCACTGTCTGGTACATAACCCTTCTCTTCTCTTTACTTCTGTCCTATTGAAAGTTCAGAGCGAAATCCTAGGTCTGGGAGTTTCTCAACCCCCAGCGATCCTTTACTTCTGAACTACTCTGATAATCTAGTTTCTTTGAATTGTGCTTTCAATTATTATATAGTTTTTTTCAATTTAGTTTAACATTCCTTTGAGTCAAAGCCGACTTCTGAAAATATATATATAAAAAAAATACATTAATTTTAATTTACTTCTGCATCGCATCATCTCTTTCGTTCTGCATCATTTTGGTATCAGAGAATTTGTTCTGCATCATTTTGGTATCAGAGCATTCGTTTTGCATCATTTTGGTATCAGAGCCCTGTCAAGGGTTCTTGCTTGTTTGATTATTTTTTTCGTTCCTTTTTACTTTTGCTGCCTGGAGTAGACTCCCCTGGCCATCCGGTCCTAGGAACAAGCGAGACGCAAGCCTCCTCCTCCCATTCCACGGGGGTTCCTAGGGCGTGTAGGGGTGCCGCTGGGTTATAACTTCTAGGCAGGGATTGTAAACGGGACACACGTTCTGTTTTCTGCCAGTAACTACCCTTTTATCCGAATTGTTTCTCCCTGCAGAAAGTTTTAAATTAAGTAATTCTTATTTTGATGGAACCAATATAATTGAAAGTAATTTACATAAAATTCTCATAATTTATTAATTTATGTAGATTTTCGGAGATCAATTTTACTGCTGTTCTGCTTTTTATTTTCTGCAAGCTGTGTTTTATTTGAGTGTGCATAAATTGAATCTATCTTAAGGGCACCGAAGTTGTAACATAAGGGGAGGATTGAGACCCTCTCCTTAGCCCAAAACCATCTCCCGTGCATTCGAACCTAAGCCTTTAATCTTAAAATTAATTAGACCTAATTTGCCCGAGTGGGCTAGGGACACCAACAAGTCGGGTCTAGGCTAGTGTTGAGTCAGTTTGTCTAGTTACTCTGTGTGTGCTTTGTACTCAGTGTCTAGAACGGTGGTTCAGGGATTCTATCCCGAAGGGCTTGTGTGCTGGTCCGCCTACCTGGCCAATCACTGATTGGTATCTAGGATTGGCAATTAGGGACCTAACACTCCCCTTACACCTGCCTGGCTGAGTCCCGAGTTACTACAGGATATCTTGCTACTCTGATTGGGCACCTAGTTTGGGCTCTAGGTCTAGTTAGCCCGTAGTCGTTTCAGTCGAGTCTCATTTGGTGTGTTTGCTTGCATCATCATGTCTACCCGGAATGGAGTACCCTACCAACCTGGTCAAACCCAACCTGATTTAGAGGCCATGGTTAGAACTCTTACCAAAAGTATGAACAAATTTAGTCAGGATATGACTGATATTGTTGCCCAGTTTAGGAATCCAGTCCGTAAGGATCTTACCCAGCTTAGGGATCAAGTCCAAGTACTTGAGGAACCTAGACATCATAATTGGACTCCTGACCCAGATTTTAATGTGCCTCAACCTCACCCACACCAGGAGCCTAGGAGGGCCTTATACCATGATCCTTTGGCCTGGCCAAGCCCCTCCAGATCAACGAGGTGGCCCGTCGTAGCTAAGCTCTGTCCTCCTCCACGTAGGCACCTGCAAGCTCGGGGCGCCTAGGCTGGAGCCGAGCAACCTCCTTTGGCTGGGCCGAGCTCCTCCGGATCAATGAGGTGGACCATTGAAGCTGAGCTCCATCCTCTACCAGGTCAGCACCCGCAAGCTCGGGGCACCTAGGCCGGAGCCAAGCGACCTCCTTCGCCAGATTGAGCTCCTCTAAGGCTGAGACCCCTGGGCTGGAGTCAAGCTTAGCCCTCCTCCGCCAGGTCGAGCCCCTCCGAGGTCGAGCCCTCCCAGCAGGAGTCGAGTCCCAGCTTCGCCAGGTCCAGCCCCTTCAGGATCGAGCCTCCTGAGCCAGAGTCGAGCTCAGCCCTCCTCTGCCAGGTCGAGCCTCCTAGATCAGAGCCGAGTCCCAGCTCTCCGGTTCGGTAACCAGCTTGGACAGCACCGCCGGCCAACAAGCGATGGAGCTGCCTCCTCGAGACACCGGTGGGCAACCTGAAGTCCATGAGGAAGCACCTGTCATGTCATAATAATCGTCCACGGCCACCACTTACACCAGAAGGGCAAGAAGCTTCCTGATCAAGGTGCCACACTCTCCACCAACCACCTGAACTGCTCGGAAGAAGAAGTCAACAAGGAGATTCGAATTCTACGAGCGGTGGCCCCCCGATCGAGATGCTGTCAGGCTTCCCGGAATGAGACGACCGGAAGGAATGTCAGAACACGCGACAGTGCCCCTTATCATGAATTATGAAAGACGTCCCATCCACGACGCAGAACATCGCTGCTCGTGCCTGACAACCTGGGGGAGATCCCAAGGTAGGCGCCCAACAGTCACCTAGGCTTACAAGAAGGTTCGACATCCCCAAAGGGGGGGAGGTACGTAAACGCGAACAGTACCATCAAACTTAAGCAAGTCAAGGAAGAAAGGCCACATAGAGAATCCCTCTAGCTCGGCCACCATTCTCCCAACATACTTGCACCCCATTCTCACACCACTCACTCCTCTTAGTGTGGAGTCCATTAAGAGGGGTTCAACCAGGAGGATCTGTTTTCCTGGATCGTCATTGACTTGACTGTCGGAGTGCCCTCACTGGAATCCCCGACCCGGGTCACTAACCTCATTTTTTGCAGTTTCAAAGGTGCAGGACATCCCAAGAGAACATAAGGGATGATTTGACCCTAACAGCAGCTGCAGGCCACGACGATCTTGGCGGCAACAATTTTGATTATCAAATATTAAAAACTTGTGAATCCTGTCTCATGGATAAAATGACTAAATCTCCATTTACTGGTCATCGAGATATGGCAACTAAGTTATTAGGGTTAATACATATAGATGTATGTGGATCCATGTCAACTCAAGTCAGAGGAGGATACTCTTATTTCATCACCTTTAATGATGATTTATCTAGGTTTAGATATGTGTATCTTATAAAATATAAATATGAAGTCTTTGATAAATTTAAAGAGTATCAAAATATGGTTGAGAAATAAACTAGAAAGAGTATTAAAATTCTTTGGTCAGATCAAGGAGTAGAATACTTATTTAGTGAATTTCTTAATCATCTTAAGGACAAAGATATTTTCTCAGAATGGATACTTCCATATATACCATAATTAAATGGTATAGTAGAAAAGAGGAATCGTACCTTGTTAGACGTGGTAAGGTCCATGATGAGCTTCACTGATCTTCCTGTATCCTTCTGGGATTATTCTCTAGAGACTGCTACTTATATACTAAACAGAGTACCATCAAAATCAGTAGCTAGCATTCTATATGAATTATAGAAAGGCAAAAGACCAAGTCTTAAATATCTTAAAATTTGGGGTAGCACAACTTATGTTAGAAATGTATTTGGATATAAATTGAGTGCTAGGACTGATAAATGTAGGTTCATAGGTTATCCTCGAGAAGGTATTGGATACCTCTTTTATCATCCTACTGAATAAAAGATTTTTGTCAGTAGGCATGCCACTTTCTTGGAAAAGAAATTTATCCAAGAAGGAGGCAGTGGAAGGATACTTGAACTTAATGAAGTAAAAGATCATCAACCTACTCCTATAGATAATCAACCTCAAATTTCTCAACCAAAAGTACTTATTAATAAGGTACCACCATAACACACACCTTCTCTCTGTAGGTCAGAGAGAGTGCGAGATGTACCTCTCGGATATGGCTTTGTCATTAGTAATGATAATGAAGCCAGCATCATTCAAGATGATTATCCTTTGATCTATACGGAAGTTATCAAGAGTAAAGACTCTGAAAATGGCTTGATGCCATGAAATCTAAAATGGACTCCTTGAAAACTAACCAGGTTTGGATCTTGGTTGATCCACCTGAGGGAGCAAATCCAATAGGGTACAAATGGATCTTCAAGAGGAAGATTGGAGTGGATGGCAAAGCAGAAACCTACAAGGCTAGGCTAGTGGCAAAAGATTTCAAACAAAGACATAGAATTGACTATGATGAAACGTTTTCACTAGTAGCTATGCTCAAGTCCATTTAAATTTTGCTTGCTATAGTTGCATACTATGATTATGAAATATAACAAATTGTTGTAAAGACTGCCTTCTTTAATGGATATCCTGAGAAAGAAGTCTATATGTCATAGCCAGAAGGATTTGTCTCAAGTAAGAGATCAAACTAAGTATGCAAGCATAAAAAACTCATTTATGGATTAAACCAAGCATCGAGGAGTTAGAATATCTGATTTGATAAAACAATTAAGGAATTTGGTTTCATCAAAAATATGGATGAACCATGTATATATAAGAAGATAAATGGAAGTGCCATTATCTTTTTAATATTATATGTTAATGACATACTAATCATTGAAAATGATATTCTAATGTTGCAATCAGTCAAAGCTTGGCTACCTAAACAGTTTTTCATAAAAGATTTAGAAGAAGCATCCTATATATTAGGTATAAAGATCTATAGAGATAGATCTAAGAGAATGCTTAGCTTATCTCAATCCAGGTACATTGACTTAGTATTGAAAAGATTCAATATGGAGGGAAGTAAAAGGGGTTACTATTAACTTTGGTCTTGATTTTGATGAATAACAAAATACTTAAATATATATGAGTACTAATGTGTATTAAAAATGTTTATTAGATACTGGTACTCATCAGTATTGAAAGTTTGAATTACTTGTCAATTAGTTGAAAAAGTTAGTTAAATTAATAAAATTTCAAGTTATATGACTTTAAAATATGAGGAAGATCTTGAAGAGCTCATAATTTTAATTTGGACATGTTTCGACACTAGTCAGGTCAAGTGTCGATACTTGAAAGTGTCGATACTTGGAAGTGTCGACACTTGAAGTGTCAACTCATAGAAGCTTGAGCTGATACACAAAAAAAATCTCAACCGGCATGCAAAAGTGACGACTCATGGTCAGCCAATGTCGACTTAAGCACCGACTTATGAATAGTGAAGTGTCGACTCAAGGCCTGAGACCAAACAGAAGACAGAATGAGTTGATTTCAGGAGTTTGGTCAAGTATCGACTCATGGACTAAAGTATCAACTCAAGGTGTCGACTCACCAGATGACGTATCGATATACCAGTGCATTTCATAGAGCTTCAGAAAATATTTTTGACCTGGTGTTGACTCATAGAACTGAAGTGTTGACTCATGGAGCTGAAGTGTCGACACTTGAAGTAACTGCTAGTTTTTCTGAAGCATAGAACTTCCCAAATTTATTTTTAATGGCTATATTTTTCTCTTCAATAGTCTTAAATGATCATTTAAGGTTTGGAGAGCTATTTAAAGTGGACCAAACTTAAGAGAGAAGT
Source organism: Areca catechu (assembly GCA_021397845.1). Lineage (NCBI taxonomy): Eukaryota > Viridiplantae > Streptophyta > Magnoliopsida > Arecales > Arecaceae > Areca > Areca catechu. Next base: position 149,207,534 of record CM038049.1, on the reverse strand, counting down.
AACTAATAAGAATTTATTGATTATCCATTAAGAATTCATTACTTTTGAAAAAAGTTGAGCCTTCAAGTATTCAAAGCATTCAAGAGTATTCAAGTCCAACCATTCAAGCATTGATTAAGGCTTCAACAACTCGAAGACAAGCTTCTTCAACATCATCAAAAGCTTCAAAGAGATATTTGCTTTTTACTTAAAAAGCTTTATTGTATTGATACTCTTTTACTTGTGCTTTTATTGCTACTAGTTTCAAGTAAATAGAAACTAGTATTGAGGTTTGTTGGTGAGCCTTTGTGTTAAAATCAACGGAGATTTTTGGTTAGCCTTTATAAAAAACCAAGAAGGTTGTTGGTGAACCTAAGTGATAAAACCAATGAGGAGTTTTGACTTGTGATCCCAGGAAAACAAGTTGGATTTTGATTAGTGAGCCCGGAAAACTAATCTATTGTAATCAAGGGTGATTATAGTGAAATTCCCAAGGAAAGTTTGGGGAGTGGACGTAGGTGCCAAGGGATGCATCGAACCACTATAATTTATTATGTTTGTGATTGCTTGCTTCTCCTTGTTATTTGCTTTGCATTTACATATTACTTTCGTTGCATATTTTCTTTAAGCACACAAACACCTTTGGAAATATATTAGCATTTTGTTTTAAATTGGCACATACTTGTTTAAAATTTTTAAAATCCAATTCACCCCTCCTCTTGGATTGCATCACTGGGCAATAAGTGGTATCAGAGCCTGGTACTCTGTGCCGCGGTATCAAAACTTGGTACTCAACGAATTGATCCATCAATGTTGAGTCAAAGATCATGGCAGCCCAATATGGTGCTTGTATTGCTGAAGGGCAAGCTTTAACCCGACCACCTTAATTCAATGGCACAAATTACACTTATTGGAAAACTCATATACATATTTTCATTCAGTCTATAGATTACAATCTTTGGAAAATAATCATCAAAGGTCCTCACACATCCACTATTTTGGTTAATGGCATTCCCACACTTAAACTTGAAGAAGATTGGGATGAGAATGATATTAAACAAGCTGAATTAAGTGCTAAAGCAATAAATTTACTATTTTGTGCTTTAGATCCAAGTAAATTTAATAGAATTTTTGCATGTAATTTTGCTAAATAGATTTGGGATACACTTGAAGTTATCCATAAGGATACAAATCAAGTGAAGAATTCTAAAATTAATATGCTTGTACATATATATGAAATATTTAAAATAAAAAATTTTGAATCTATTTCTAAAATGTATGCTAGATTTACTAATATAATCAATAGCTTGAAAAGTCCAGGCAAAACTTATTCTAATGCTGAACTTGTAAATAAAATTCTCAGGTCTTTGCATTCTTCCTGGGATGCTAAGGTGACTGCGATTCAAGAGGCCAATGATCTTGATACATCCTTGGATCAGCTTTTGGGATCTCTTATGACTTATAAGCTATCCCTAAGGCAAAAGGTGGATGAAAATGATAAAAAGAAGAAAACGGTAACCCTTGATTCCACAACTCCTAAAGAAAGCTCAAGTGATGAATCTGGAGAAGATGAAGATCAAGATGAGATTGCAAATATGGCTCGAAAATTCTAAAGATTCTTAAGGAGGAAGAAGCAAGAAATCAAGAAAAAGGAAAAAGGAGAATGAGAAGAAGAAAGAAGGCCCAATTTATTTTGAGTGCAAGAGGCTGAGCCACTACATGATGAATTGCCCTCTTCTCAAAAAGGGCAAGAGAAAACTTAGAAAGAAGGCTATGATAGCCACATGGAGAGATAATGAAGATTCTACTTCAGAGAAGGAAGAGCAAAATGTTGCCAACCTATGTTTCATGGCAAATGAAGAAGATGTAAATTCTGAATTTGAAAATAATTTTACTTTTGATGAATTACAAGATGCATTTGAAGAATTAACGAATGCTTATTTGAAACTGAAATCAAATTATTAAGATTTAAGGAAACAATTTTCTAAACTATCTTTCAAAAATTTAAAAAAAAAATTGAAGAAAAAGATAGTTTGGTGAAAGAAAATGTTGATTTAAAAAATATGTGCAATGAGATTTCAAATGAGAAAAATGATTTGTTTGAAGAATTGCAAGATTTGAAAAAGATTAAATCAAATTTTGAAAAAGAAAAAGCTTCAAAGGATTGCAAGGTTTTTATTCAAAATGATGAGCTTTTAAAGAAAAACAAAGATCTTGAAATAGAAAACAAAAATTTAAAAGATGAGCTTGATAGAATGAACTATTTTGTTGAAAAGTTTACTTTTAGCTCTGAAAAGTTCAATTTATTGTAAAGTAATCAAAGAGCTATTTTTGATAAGGCTGGACTTGGATATAAATAACCTAAGAAACAAAAATATTTGAAAAACTTCTTTGTTCTGGTTTCTTCAAATATTATATGTTTTGGCTGTAACAAATTTAGACACAAAACTTATCAATGTAATCTTAGGAAGACAAATAATTTTAAAAAAATTTGGGTTCCAAAAGGAACCATCCTTGCTAACATAAAAGGATCCAAGAAACCTTGGGTACCAAATGCATTCACCTGATTTGTTTATGCAGGAATGTCTTGCAGCCCAACAAAAGAAAGGAAAAAAAGATGATGATTGAATAATGGCTGTACGAGACATATAAAGAGTGGATCTGATTAAAGAAGGACTATCATTTGGTGAAATCTAATTATCCCCTTCCATATTTATTGAATTAAAATTATTAGGTGAAATATGTCTTGATATCTAGCTTAGTGTTTTTATACATGTTTTATCTAAACATTTTCTATGTGGTATAAGTAGCCTTGACAATTATCTTTATTACTCAATCATATCGAGTCAAAACTTATAGCCATTGTGTATGAACAAGATATTGATTTTGATGAATTGTATGTATACTTGTGGCTATAAGACTTTCTGTGGTATCAAATCAACTAGTATTTGAGCATTTCATGGATTTCCAATTATCTTTAATAGATGTTAAAAGTGTTCTAAAAATCATACATATATTGTTCAAATTTTTAGATTGCATAAAAAGCTTGATATTTAAAATAGGCCCCCATGCATGGTATGAAATATTTAGCAAAAATTTTTATTTTTGGCCATGTTTTTTAAAGGGATGTTACATTCAGAGGGAACAAAGATTTATTTAAAAAAGCGAAAAATATTTTGTTCTTGAAAATACTTTGGTATTAGATTACTTCATGCATTTGTATATCATATTTTTGGTATCAATATATATTTGTTATCAGTATATTTCAGTTTATCATATTCATGCTTTATTGATTTTGATACTCTTCTTGCTATTCTTTTCACCTTATCCCAACTTTGTATTGCTTTCCACCTTTTTCATGATGATAAAAAGGGGGAGAGATATATGATAAACATGAAAAAGGGAGAGAGATATGATAGAGATATGATAAATATGAGAGATATGGAAGAAAGTACAAAAGGGGGAAGAAAATAAAAAGTTGTAACTTAAAGGGAAGGATTGGTAAGGAAGAGAAAGTTTGAAAATTTTGAACAAATTTTGAAAGGGGGAGCTTTATCTTGAACTTATTGCAAATCTTTTAAGTTTATCATATTTATATACTTAAATATTATGTCATCATCAAAAAGGGAGAGATTGTTGATTTTGATATTGATTTTGATGAATGACAAAATACTTAAGTATATATGAGTACTAATGTGTGTTAAAAGTATTTATCTGATATAGGTACTCATCAGTATTGAAAGTTTAAATTACTTGTCAATTAGTTGAAGAAGTTAGTTAAATTAATGAAATTTCAAGTTATATTAGCTTTGAAATATGAGGAAGATCTTGAAGAGCTCACAATTTTAATTTGGATAAGTTTCGGTACTGGTCAGGTCAAGTGTCGATCTTGGAAGTGTCGACACTTGAAGTGTTAACTCACAGAATCTTGACCTGATACGCAGAAGAAATTTCAATCGGCATGCAGAAGTGTTGACTCATGGTCAGCCAAGTATCGATTCAAGTATCGACTCATGAACAGTGAAGTATCGACTCAAGGTCTGAGACCAAATAGAAGACAGAATGAGTTGATTTTAGGAGTTTGGTCAAGTGTCGACTCATGGACTAAAGTATCGACTCAAGGTGTCGACTCACCAGATGAAGTGTTGATATACCAGTGCATTTCAGAGAGCTTCAGAAAATATTTTTGGTCTAGTGTCGACTTATGAAGTTGAAGTGTCGACTCAAGGTGTCGACTCATGGAGTTGAAGTGTCGATATATGGAATAATGGCTAGTTTTTCTAAAGCGTAGAGCTTTCCAAATTTATTTCTAATGGCTATATTTTTCTCTTCCACGGTCATAAATGATTATTTAAGGTTTGAAAAGCTATTTAAAGTGGACCAAACTCAAGAGGGAAGTAACTAATGAGAATTTATTGATTATCTATTAAGAGTTCATTATTTTTTAGAGAAGTTGAGCTTTCAAGCATTCAAAGCATTCAAGAGCATTCAAGTCTAACCATTCTTGCATTGATTAAGGCTTCAACAACTTGAAGATAAGCTTCTTCAATATCATCAAGAGCTTCAAAGAGATATTTGCTTTTTATTTAGAAAGCTTTATTGTACTGATACTCTTTTACTTGTGCTTTAATTGCTACTAGTTTCAAGTAAATAGAAACTAGTATTGAGGTTTATTGGTGAGCCTTTGTGTTAAAACCAATGGAGGATTTTGGTTAGCCTTTGTGAAAAATCAAGAAGGTTGTTGGTGAACCTAAGTGATAAAACCAACAAGGAATTTTAACTTGTGCTCCCGGGAAAACAATTTGAGTTTTGATTAGTAAGCCCGGAAAACTAATCGGCTGTAACTTAGGGTGATTATAGTGAAATTTTCAAGGAAAGCTTGGAGAGTGACGTAGATGCTAAGGGATGCACCGAACCATTATAGATTTATAGTATTTATGATTGCTTGCTTCTCCTTGTTATTTGCTTTGCATTTACATTATTATTTTTGTTGCATATTTTCTTTAAGCACACAAACACCTTTGGAAACATATTAGCACTTTGTTTTAAATTGGCACATACTTGTTTAAAGTTTTTAAAACCCAATTCACCCCCCCTCTTGGGTTGCATCACTGAGCAACAGTTACTTACCCATGAGTCAAGACATACATCTTTCTAAGAAGATGTCTCCTAAGACACCTAAAGAGAGATAAAAAATGAGTAAGATTCTTTATGCTTCAGTTGTAGGATCAATCATGTATGCCATGTTATGTACCAGGCCTGATGTTGCTTATACCTTAGGCATAGCAAGCAAATTCTAGGTTGATCTAAAGGAGGATCATTGGAAAGCTAAAAAAACATTCTTAAGTATCTTAGAAAGACTAAAGATATTTTTTCTAATATATGGAGGATCAAATTTAAAACTAGAAGGCTATACCGATTCTAGTTTTCAATCAGATCCAGATAATAGTAAATCCATATCAGGGTATGTCTTTACTCTATATGGAGGTGTAGTGAGTTAAAAAAATATCAAATAGTAAACTATAGCTGACTTAGTTACTAAGGCAGAATATATAGCTGCTAGTGAAGCCATTAAAGAAGCTATCTAGATGAAAAAGTTTATCTCAAAATTGGATTAGTTCCTGTGATACAATAACCGATGCCACTTTATTGTGATAACACTGGATCTGTTATACAAGTTAAGTAACCAAGGTCTCATAAAAATTCAAGCACATCCTAAGATGCTTCCATCTCATTCATGAGATCATTGAAAGACATGATTTTATAATGAGTAGATATAAAGAATAACATAGCAAATCCATTCACTAAAGCCCTTCTTCAACAGTAATTTGATTGCCATTTAGATTATATGAAAATTAAATACAAGGATGATTGGTTTTAGTACAAGTCGGAGATTGAAAGATTAGTATCCTAAAAGTCAATCATATTTTTTATAAAATAGGAGCTTATCTGTACAATTCTCCTGGCTCATATATGATTTTAATAAAAAGCATTTTGTTTCATCATATGCTGTGTCTTATACTTTCTTATAATGAACTTCATAAATTAGGACAATGATTTTAGGGTTATATTGGAGTTCATAATAGTGAGACCTAAGATCTTATAAATCCTAATCTAAAATATTCCTAGTCATGGGATCATCGAGTCTGGGATCGATATTTTCAGAGAGACTAGCACATCCTACGTATACTCGATGAAGAGAGTGGTTGGTCGCAAACCACTTATATAAAAATACTAATACAAGGATGTGGATGCTCATCAGGATATGAGTTTATTAAATTGATCTGTTATGAGAATATCTGATGGAAGTCTTACTACTTGTCAAAAGAAAATTCTCTTAGTGAAAGTTGTGCAAGTGATCCTTAGACTTGAGATCACCATGATATCTTATACACATGAATCCATGTTTTAGTTTATACTTATTCATGACTTAGTCATGTACAGGATATTCATGGATATGTTGAATTATGTATGAAGGTTATGAGTAGGTCAACAAGAAATTGATCATTCATAGTAAAAGAAGTATTTATCCCATGCAATCTCATTAAATGATGACTCAGGAAGTCTTTGATCAAAGTAGGATGAAATTAAAATAGGATTTCTGATTTTTCATCAGTCGAGTCTTTATTAGTGATTTAAGGTTCGAATGAATAAAGTATGAGAATTTGATAAATTTTCATATACATTACTTATTCGGGATAAAGAAAGATTGAAGGATTGAATTGCATGGTAATTTACCACTGAAGTATATTTTGATAATTTTTATCAAATTTCTCATCTTTTAGGTATGCTTGACACATTGCTAGACGTTAATCATGTCTTATAGGTTATCATGAATTAAATTGATTGAATTCATGAGTCAATTTGAAAGATGATTCAAATTGGTAGCTAGGATTAGCTCGATTTGACCTAATTCGACTAGTTGATTTCTAATCAAACTAAATTGACATGAATCTAGACCTATTACTGGCTAGATGAGGAGTCCAAAGGATCACACACATTAAGGAATTGATCAAGAAAGTCATTTATATTTTTATTAGGGTCAAAGGATCCTAATTGGCTAGCTAATTAGCATACTAGCATATGTTGGCTAGCCTAATTCCTAACCTAATTAGATTGGATTTAAATACTTGTTATTTGAACTAACTAATTTGAGTGGAACTTAAATTGGGTTAAGCCTTAAGTGGGATAGCCAAATTGAAATTTATCCGAATTTTATAGTCTTTATCTATTGATTTAACGAAGAGTCCCAAGGGCTTGGAATTCTTGGTGCCCATATTGGCTTACACATTTTTTAAGGGGTGTAGAAGGACCACAAGTCATTCTATAATTAAATCACCTTTTTGGTGATAAGCCCCTATCCCCTCTAATAGGCACCCATTTGGACTAGATTTGACTGGTCAAAATATATAATAATGGGCATGGATTTATGAAGGGATGCGATGCTTAGATAATATGGTGCATGAGATGGGCCAAAGTCCTTTTGCTTATCAATCATCTTTTTTCAGATAAGTCTTTCTAATTTATATACTTGTTGGGGTATTGGACTAAGTCTTTAATTATGAAATTAAAGACTAATTATCGATTTTTTTGAAGAGTTGCGATAAGCAACTCTTGGCACAAAAATGTTAGTGAAACAACATTTCACTTTGTACTTTTCTGCCAAAAGACTCCTTCTACTTGAAGGATATTATCTGATATATTAAATATCATATTAGGAACTGATAAAAGGGTGTATGAGGTACCTCCTCTCTTCCTATTTAAAAACTTCGATGATTGAAACCAAAGTATCTGAAGTTTGTCTTAACAACTCTCTTCCTTTCTTTATTAGGATAAATCTTTTATTTTAAGACAAGTCCATCATTTTAAGATAAGGGCTTACAAAAAGAATTAGGAAGGACAATAGGATAGTAAGAAAGTTTTTGAAAAGATTTTGAGGTACTCTTCAAAAAGAAAAAGGTTCTAGAAGAGAAAAAAGGTTGCTGAAGGAAGAAAGGCTGCCGGAAAGAGTCAAGCAGGAAAGAGGAGTATTTTCTTGATCCAGTTTCTATGTAGATCATCTCTGGAGGGCATATGCTTGTATGCCTAGTAGAATAAGGGATATTAGCATTACAGGTAATCTTCTATTTTTTAATATTTTATCCTATTAATTAATATAATCAAGGGAGTCCTGCATCTAGGATTTTGGTTGAGTAGGGTTCCAAGGATTAAATTTTTGAAATCCAGTCTTCTGCTGTATAACCGTAACCCAACATCTAAGAGCTCAAAAAAGCTTTGAAGGAACTTCTTAGAAAAGAAGAAGTAGAAACTACCTCCATGCAATCCTCTCTTCATGGCTGAAATGGTAATGGAGGGTTTGAGACCGCGAACCTCTAGCATGGCCGCTTTAAAGCAACCCATATAGTGGCGGAGGGACTTGCCTTTCTCTTGCTAGATATAATAGAGGAAGTCAAAGTCTCGCTCGGGCCTCTTGCTCCTCTGAAACTAGGCCATGAACTGCTGGCCAAACTGATTGAAGGAATGGATTGACCCTGGCAGGAGTCAGGTGTACTAGGCTCTTATTACTTTCCTGGAGGTGGTTAGGAAGGTTTTACACATGAGGATATCCGATGTGCCTTGGAGTAGCATTAGGGACACAAAGCTCCCTAGGTGGTCGAATGGGTCGGAGGCACCATCCTAGGCCTCCTAGTAGGTGCCTTGAAATGGCGGGACACTGGTTCCTCCATAATCGTATGGAAAAATAAGGGGAACCATAAATCGAGGTTCACCGTCTGAAATCAGTTATGCTGACAAAGCTCCCTCAAGTAGTCATCCATCTCCTAAAGCTTGCGGGCCAGCTTATCTCGCCATCTAGACTGTCGAGTAGGGCGATAGCCTGAAGATTCCTCCGGCAAAGTGTCCTACATGGAGAAGAAGGAAACATAAACAAGAAAGTTAGATGGGCACACCTTGTCTGGATCTTGGCGGGAGTGGTGATCATGAGATGTGACGGGTTGGGGTGAGGCTTGACGGGGAGCTCAACTCGCTATTTGGACCAATCTCCTTTTTCGGGGGACCTATGCTCTATGGCCGGGTGACCCCATGCTCAGCATGTGCCTCAATCTTGTCTTGCACCTCGAGCTATTCGCCTTGCTTTGGGGAAGGCAGATTGATGGAGACGGGTGGCAGGTCTGCTCCACCTTTACCTTGGTGGAGCTTGTTGAAGAGCATGCACCAAGGTCTTCAATGCCTGGACTTGCTAAAAGAGTTGCTAGAACTGTTGAAGGATGATAGTCGGAGCAGCCAAATGTCCCGCCTCTCCCCCATCTAAAAAAACTGAGGGGATAGCGAAGGTTATAGATGCCTTGGCCGGAGAAGACGTGATGGTCCTTTTTCCTTTGGCCATGGTACGAACCGAGGGCGAGGTAAAACCAAAGACAAACTCCAATCCTTAATAAAGTTTATGGGCACTAGGCCCTTCCTCTAGCACTAATTTGTTGCCACTCCAGAAGGTGATGCTGACTCGGTCTCAACTCAGATAGGGCTGGAGTTGGAGTGGCTGCTAATGTGGAGCTGGGTGTCACAAGATTTTATTATCGGGAGTCAGTTCTACGAGACAGAGAAGACCAGAAAGTTTGATATATCTGGAATGGGTTCTTAGTGGTGGATCCTCTGATGCTTAAGTCAATATTCTGGATAAGCAAATAGAGGAGGCTTGGAGTTGTCTCTGAGCTTGAAGAAAGAGTGACAGAAAAGCTAGAGAAGAAGCGAAAGAGGGAGATGGAATGAAATCTATAGAAGGGGATCTCGGTGCGCATGAGTCTCGCTTCCTGGGAGATGGCACATGAATGAGTAGAGTCACGAAGGCCTAAGACTTTGAAAAAAGGGGAAGTACATGGGATGGCATGCTGGGATATCACTCTTGCAGCGAGATGTGAAAGACTCAATTTTGGGAGCTCAGGATATGCCGGGAGGTGAGAGCAAGAAGAAGGTCCTTTATAGTGGAAGGAGGGGGCTCTTGAGAAGAGTGGGGTCTCCGAGTTATGTCTTCCCTTGTTCTTCTCTTTGTGTTCTTACCATGCCCTTCAGACTTACATAAAAGGTCCCAGGGAATCAATTTATAGGCATGTACTTGATGCTTAAGGACAGGAAATGATGGCTGTCATATTTCGGCTATTGCAGGCATGCCCGGGATAGGAGATCATGTCATGATAGGTGAGTGTCCAGGTGGCTAGGTGTTGGGAGGTAGCCCTATTGCTTGAGCTGGCTGACATTTGTTTAGGATTAGTTGAAGCCTGAGTGCCATGCTGCACCAATCGGACCTTAACATATCACCTAGAACTTGGTCAGTGTCAAGCAATTCTACTTGCTTCTTTGGTGGGATGGGGTCCTGCTTCTAGACACCTCTTGGATGAAGACCTATAAGAATAATCTCCCTTGATTGGTGGTTATCGATAAGAGACCCTCTGATGCTCAAGTCAGTGGAAGGAGTTTGGGCAACAGTAGCCAGAGCTGAGAGCTATAATGAGAAAATGGCTAGAATTGATATGTAAAGAGGGGTGTGAAGACATACCTTTTGAGGATCCATTCTTATCAATTTATAGAGTTATGTAGAGTAACTGAATGTTGTTAGAGACGTAGCCTCCTCTGACATATGTAATGGATTTCTGGTGGGTATCGAGATTTTGTCTCCCGTTTCTTTTTTTATTAGTATCCTTCGTTAGGATGGCAAATTCTATTAGAATCTTGTCTCCTTTGATCCTATATGCCATGATCTTTACTAGGATAATTGCAACTTCTTCACCTCTGCCTCTTACTCAAAGGTTGGTTTGCTCGGCCTAGGTTACTCTGCTGACCAAGGCTGGTTTGCTCGCTAAGGTTGATCTCCTCGGCCATAGATGCTCATACTCGATCAAAGTTATTCAGTCAAGGAGGTGCTCGTACTCAACTACAGGTGCTCGGCCAAGGAGGTACTCATATTTGACCACATGTACTTGTACACGGTCATAAGTGCTTAATCAAGAAGGTACTCGTATTCAACTATAGATACTCGTACTAAGCCAAAATTTGCCTTCGGTCTAGTTATCGATTTGGCTGATTTATCGAGGCCGGGTAGTTGAATTGTGGTTGCAATAAATTTTAGAGAGAGAGAGAGAGACTTTTGGTGGTTTTATACAAGGAGCTTCTATGCTCTACTTGCAGATGTGAGGTCAATAAAATGCAAGGATAAACATTATGAAAGTATTAATTTTTGAATATTTTATCTTCTACCTTAATGTTTGAATATTTTACTTTCTCATTTTTTTTTTAGATGTATCTATTCTCGTACTAATTATCCATCTAAGTTATCAAAATAATAATAATAATAATCAAACTTTCTTTGTTAGATGGTTCTACTCTTTCAAAGCAATGGAAGTGTTCTATGTCCATTCCATCGTGCTCTTTGGAAGTTCGTTCTTAAAAAATAAAAGTCATGATGCGGTTCATTCCCAAGAACGCTGCTAATGTGTTGCAAGGGAAAGGATGGCCGGTAGCCTTGGCATTTGTCCCACCCCACAAACGTCACCAACCGGTTAATGCGTGACCGGTAATAAAAACCAACTCCAATCCATTTGTCCTTCTCCACAAGCCAATATGTTAATGCGAGACTTCCGATGGAGGCCGCATCATAACCAATTCGACAGCATCGATCTATCGATGCAAGGCTGCGCACCAAATGGTCGCTTTAATGCGTGACCGGGCGGTAATAAAAACCAACTCCAATCCATTTCTCCTGCTCTACAAACCAATCTGTTAGTGCGAATGCATCAACGGAGGATTTTTGATGATAAATAATTTTTATTCGATTTTAAAAATACAGTGAGATATTGTTAGCATGTTACATGCAATCAACGAAGTTCGGTCGGTAAAGACTTTGTCTTGCTACCAACATGTTGTGAGTTCAAGACGGATAGATGATTTAATCAAATCCAGAAATTATTTTCTGGAACCTGCGAGAGGTTGACGTACTCGTCTTACTACGAAAATCTAAGCATTTTGAATTGAACATTACCTATCAAATTTAATTTTTCTATCCCTTTTATCTATTAAAAAAAAAATTTATTTTTAAAATAGATAATATAGTGAATGGTTTCTAAAATAAATGATGCCGCAGCAAGGGATTGCTTTAAAAATAAATAAATAAATAAATAAATAAATAAAACTTAAAACATGTCCAAAACATTCATCGTGAGGACCTGCCATGCAATCTATTTCAATGATAGACAGCTCTTCCTTATTTTTAAAATATAATGAGATATAGTTAGTATGTTACATAGAGAATTATTTATTTTTCAAATAGATGATGTAGTTGATGGGTACTAAAATAGGTGGTGTGATGCTAAGAGATTGCTTTATCAAATAAAAAACACTTTTTTTGAATTTGGACCCTCTTGCATGGTACAGTATCATCGTAAAGAGCTACCATGCAATTTATGCGAGTGATAAATAACTCTCATTCATTTTTTTCAAATATGACAATTAGTATGTTATATGGTATCATAGTGTGAAGAAGATTTTTTGAAATTTTTGTTGATCGATGATAATGAAAAAGTTAGGGATATATATAATAAATCATGTTTACTCGGCTGACGCCAATGATAGTCAGGTTGATGTACTCACCTTCGGATGGGGAACGGCAATGAAAAATTAATATGTGCCGTGTATCGAATATTTCCTGGATGGGATTGGAGGACCGTTTGGGAGTGGCCATGTTTCGGATCTAACTCCTCGACTTTTTTTTTTGTTTCACCAAAAAAAATATATATATATTCATTTTTGAAATAAAAGATATAACCGATGGTTTCTAGAATATATGGTATGGCATCTACCTACTAATTTTATAAAAATTAAAAATACACGATATCCTTCTTAGATATTTTTTCTAGAGTCTTAATATAAGATTCTCAAATTTTCAGGATTTTCTCTGGATTCCTAATTCTCAACAAGACGTGTTCTCTCTCCCTACCATATAATTGGAATTTATTATTTACGAACTTGCCTATCAAAATGTTTGGATTGTATCTTTCGTGTGAAAAATGATTGATTTTTTTAATATTAACACCAATTAAGAAATCACATCTTAATAAATATTTAAATATTTTAATATAAATTTTTAAATAAATATTATGTAATCTAAAAATTGATATTATGAAAAAAAAGAGAGTAATCGCTAAGGCGGTAGCTCATGGATTCGAAATAGAATTTTGTAAATGACTTGTTATACATAACCGGTCTCCCTCCGAACCAGATCGGGTCTGACCGACCTACCTGAGGTCCGACCGATCCATTAGAGGTTCGACCGATCCGTTAGAGATCCGATTGACCCACTAGAGGTTCAACCGACCCTTCAGCTAGGTCCGATTGACCCATTCCATCCAGGCCCATATCTGTCCAAAACGGGTCGCTCCAAAGACGGTCCGAAGGTCCCATAGATCTCTTTCAGCTAGTATCAGAATTCTGTTACAATAGATTCCTGGCATTATGGCGCCATTCCCTCCTGATGCCACCTGGCCCGCCGTTACTTTGCAGAGCCCACGGTGCTATTTCCTCCTGGTGCCACCTGGCCACTACCGAGATTTCTCTAAGGGTAAATCAATCATTTCCAGCTTAGCCCCTAACAGATTCCGGTAAAATTCTGTACCTATATAAGATAAAGGGGGACCTCGCAGGCTCTTCCTTTCCCACGAACTATCTCCTTTGCAATTCCTCCATTCTGTTACTCCAAGTCTCCTACTGATTTAGCCATCGGAGTGTCCCGACAGAACACCACTAGCCCGTGGAATCTGGAACCGGGAGATGCGTATTTCAGCAAACCCGATCGAGAAAATCCAGTCCGGAAGATTCAGCGACAACATGACTCAATTAAATTTAAATTTTTTTTTATCAAAATATAATCACCTATTTTTTTTAATTTTTAAAAAAATTAAAAGAGTGTGGACCTTAGATGCCAAAGATACGACATCAAAATCAAAATCCAAGTCAAAACCATGGCAACATGGTTACAGAAGAATGGCGACACCCTTACACCATCCTCCCCTCTCTTTCTTGGAGCCGCAACCCAACCACACCCTACTTCCCCCTCGGGGCGGGCTCGCCATGTCCTCATCTGCCATCCAAGCGCGCGACATCCTCCCCCTCTCCTCCGCCTTAAATCGCGCCTTCCCTTCCCTTCCACTTCACGCCTCCCTCACGTGCTCCTCCCCTGCCTACCCATCCACCTCTTTTTGACCGCCCAAAGACCCCGCCTTCGTGTCTTCTGTTCCCAGACCACGCAGCCCCCCGCCCCCGCCGCCGGTATTCCTTTGATGGGCTCCCTCTCCAACTCCACCGACGCCTTCCCGCCCCTCCGCTACCCCCCCACCCGCCGCGACGGCTCCGTCGTCGACGAGCACTTCGGCGTCCGCGTCCCCGACCCGTATCGATGGTAAGATCCCGTCCGGATCCGATTCGCTTCTTCTAATCCTTTCTTGTCTGGATAAAGATCCCTCCTTTATTGGGTCTTGGGCGCAGGTTGGAGGATCCGGATGCGGAGGAGGTGAAGCAGTTTGTAGAGAAGCAGGTGGCGCTGACCGACTCCGTGCTTGCCGAGTGCGGCGAGCGGGAGCGGCTCCGACGACAAATCACAACGCTGTTCGACCACCCGCGTTATGATACCCCATTCAAGCGTGGGGGCAAGTATTTCTTCTTCCGCAACACCGGTCTCCAGGCCCAGAACGTCCTCTACGTTCAGGTAGTAGCAAAACTTTCCTCCAAGTTCTGATTTTTGGCGCGTTTATTTGTCTTCCTCTGATGATTTGGGATTTCGGGTTTCCGTCATGGAGTGATTTGGATAGGGAAATCTCCATCGAGATCAGATTTTGAGGACATTTCATTGTGTTTTTAATGTTTGTTGTCATGGACTTCTTCTTCTTCTTTTAGAATGATTCGGGTGGGGAACGTGTGACCTTGTTTATGTTTTGGAGATGTTTTACATGTTTCTGATGATTTGGGATTGTGGTTTTATTGTAGAATGACTTGGATGCGGAGGCAGAGGTCTTGTTGGATCCCAATGGTCTCAGCGAGGATGGGACGGTGGCTCTTAGTATTTCTTCTGTCAGCAAGGATGGCAAGTATTTAGCCTATGGGCTTAGCGCGAGTGGCAGTGACTGGGTGACAATCAAGGTCATGCGGGTTGATGATAAGAAACCTGAACCAGACACGATATCATGGGTGAGTGAAGAGCTTTGAAGCTGTTTCTTTTATTTTGAACTAATGCTGTGAATTTTCGATGGATGCAGGTCAAGTTCTCTTCAGTTAGCTGGACCAATGATGCAAAGGGGTTCTTCTATAGCCGATATCCGGTTCCCAAGTAAGTGAAACTTGGTAGAATCAATAGTATTGACCGATCAATATTTACAAAGGAGAAGGAGTTATGTAGTTTTTGTCTTGATGGTATTGGCTCGTGATTGTCAATAGGGAAGATGGTGAATTGGATGCTGGCACTGAGACAAATATTAATCTGAATCACCAGGTCTACTACCATTTCTTGGGTACAGATCAGTCAGAGGATATACTGTGTTGGAAAGATCCTGAGCACCCAAAATATATATTTGGGGCCGGTGTCACTGAAGATGGGAAGGTTAGTTGCTATCTCATTAATGTGTTTTTTGGTTAAACTTAGTGTGTATTTTTTAAAAATATATTCTTATTTTCTGGTTCTTATAAAGTGTAGAACTTTGCAACAACTCTGTCATCATTTACACATAAAAAAATGCTGTCTCATTTGGTAATGTATAAGATCATAGGAGGATCATGGCATTGATGCACTTGCTGTTTGCTTCCAGTCCGGCCATATTTACTTTTTATTAACTTTGCTGTTTAAGTTCAGCATGATTTGCATATGCATTACGAAGCTACTTGTATGGTATTCCTCGATTTCAAATCATGTCTAGCTCATAACTAGCTTGCTTTTTGAGGCACATGGATGATATAGCTAACCAATCAAATGTTTCAGTTTCTTTATTTTTAATATTAATATATGAACTACTGTCATTTAATCTGACTCATTGGTCAGGCTGCTTTAGTAATGCTAATACTGTATGGTCACAAAACAGACAACTATGGCTATATTTATATGGAAGGCCATATTTGGATAGTGGAGAGGTGTGATAAGAGGGACACTAGAATTTTAGCCTAGTAATTAATTTTGATACATAAGTTGTAAAGGGAATAATTCACTATGTTTAACATGAATGGGTTTTAGGCCATATTTTAAAGGAGAGAACTTTTTTTTTTTTTTTTGGATGGGGTGTTGGTGTTTGGTGTGTGTGTGTTGGGGGGGGGGGGGGTCTTTAAGCTTAAACCTTGCAATTAATGGGGATCTAGAATAGGAATATGATAATCATGTCTAAACCAGATAGTGATACCAAAGACGAGAAGGAAGATATTCTATCTCTTTTTCCAAATTAGTGTTTTAGAGATTGAATTGGAGAGGTATGAGAAGGAGAATTTAAAAAGAGGATGAGAAGGGAGGAGTGATTTGACCACATAAGGGATCATTTAGCCTGTGTTTCCTAGACACTCTTGTCTACTTTGTAGAATAGGTGTTTGATACACAATCTGAATCAGAATTCATTAGACATTTAGATACTTAAAAGGATTTTGAAAATGATATATAGTTTGACTCTTCCAATAATGAGTTAACCATGTTGTGATAACACTAAAATTGAACTTTTGTTCTTTTTATAGATTATCAAGAATGTAGGTATTAAATAACTTTGTTAAATGCTATTTTTCTCAAATCTTTATGCTATTTGGAAAGTTTGAAAGAGAAACATGTATATTGGAAGACACTAGCAAAAAAAACCTTATAGTTCTTTCCTTTATACAACATTTGAGTATATATGTGCGTGTATGTATCTTAGTTACAATTATCTTTTCCATTTATCCATCTATCCCTCCTCACCCCTCCCAAAAAAACTAAAAAGATAAAGACAAGCCGGCACATGGGCATGTGTTTGGTCTGGTTTTCACATCCCTATCCGTGCAACATTACATATGGAGGGAGAGGAGCGTTTTCTTTCTTTTCTCTCTTCTCTATAAAAAAATTAGTGTTTTTTGGCCTTTAATGTGATTTTATCTTGTCCATGCATATTTATAAATATGAATGAATTGGACTACTCTCTTCTCTTATAATCCTTTTGTTTTAACCAAAATCGACACCTTCATGGCCATCGATGTATGCCAAGATCACTGCCAACATATGATATCCTTGTAGAGCGATGGGGCATGTGGCATGAATCAATTTAAAAGCTGACTCTGACACCTATCTGGATCCAGAATTGTGGCTTAAGAGTTATCTAACCCACTGCTAAATGTTTAAGTATGTTTAGCCCATCTCTGTTTAAAAACTCACAGATACCAAGTTTAGGCATATGTACATAGGATGCATACATGGCTCTTATCTTGCTTAAAAAGGTTTGATATCATAAGTTGTTCTTTAGGCTTTTTGATCTTTCAAGGAGAACCTGATCTAAAAACAACTAAAGATAGATTTATGCATAGAGGATGGTAAACAGGGGGATGGAGTTGGGCACCTACGAGAAGAAATTTGTGTCATACAAAATACACCTAAACATCAAATCATTGCTTGAGAGAACTATGCTCATATCCTGCCTTCAACAGTTAAGGGATTTGGGGAAGGGATACTCTGCTACTTAGACCATTACCTCTTGTATCAAAAAAAGGTTGGCTTGTCACATTTTCTTTTATTGAGTAATGGAAAAAATCTAGAATGCCCTTGCACGGAGTGGTTAATATAAAATACATGTAGCATCAAAAAAGCAAAATTATTGAGTGCGCATATTAAAATAAGGGTTTGTAATTATGATGAAGGTTGTGTGATGGATATGTTCTTTACTGCACTTGTATATCTTGCCACACATGGAGACTTTATACTATAATAAGGAATATCGTAATCGTGTTTTTGTATGTATATGTAGAGTCCAATACATGGCTTTAAGAATTATAAACAAATGAAGTACATACATGAAAAACAGGGATGTGCTTGGTAAGAAGGAAGGATACTTGAAAGACCAACTTTTATTACCAAATAAAGAATGTCCTGAAAATGCACTCCCATTTGCATGTGCATATGCTCCTATATAGCATGAAGGGGTAGAAATAAATGAAGCTTATAGCGGAAATGAAAGTACTGCAGTTATCAAGAAGGAAAGGATGCAGTGGTTGTGGATGCACTATGACAAAGCATTTCTAAAGAATGGCTATGATTCCTTTAATTGTTGGAATATTGCCTAGCATGTTGGTGTTTGGTCATGCCAGATCTCTATTATATAATAAAAAATGACCCATCAACTTTTTGGGGTAGTTAAGCTATTTTTCATCAGATTGTTTTGATCCACTCAAGCCTGATTGAGCTTTCTCCAATTCTATGAGATTGAAGCCAATCTAACAAGATCTTGGGTCTTGATTTGGATTTATTGTATTATTACCATACCAATCTGAATTTTAATAGATGAGATTCTTGTGATAGTGATATACACATTTCGTTATGTCTCCAAGTATTTAAAAAAAATTAAAAGAATTGTGCTATTTGCGAACATCATAGCAGCATAATGTAGATTTTGATAGCATCCTTTCTATACCTCCATCTTTTTCAAGTCCCACCCCAATTATCACCTGACCTTATTTCAGCAGTTTAGTGTCTGACCATGTGTTTGTCTCAAATGGGATAATGCAAATGGGTGGCTTTTTTGTTGGACAAAACCTACCTTCACCAGTAATCAGAGTCAACAACTCAGCCAGCTCTCTGTGGAGCTTCTTATATGCATTATAGAGGTTGGCCCCAACATCACAGACCTTTGGTGTCAGGGGATCTGGTGCCCAACATTCATCCTCATCTCAAATAGCTTCATAGATGGATTATTGATGTTTAGTTTACTGAAAAACAAATTCATGTGCTGATGCAGGTTCTTAATTTAGATAACTCGGGGAACAACCACACTGACCTTATTATACAATGTCTAACATGATGCTCGATGTCAACCATAGCAATCAACATGTTTTAAGCATCCAGAACAATCTCCCTCCTGATTAGCTTTAAGTTGAGCACTTCAATATTTGATTGATATTAAACTCTGGACTCTCTCTCTCTCTGTGGCTTTGAAGTTGATCTCTGAAAATGCTTGACAGTGATATGAGTTTGTAAATAAAGATCTATAAAACATCTCAAATAGTTAATTCAATACAATCAGATTGCTTGAAGGGCATGTGCCAACACCAACTCCTACTAAAAATAAAACTAAGATAGGAAAACCCAAGTCAAGTCCACATTCTTCTTTACATCACATTAATATACCTTGAGCTTGTTAGCGCAGTTTGTGTGAGTATAATTTGCATGCCAACAAATTTCTACTCTTGTTAGGCACTGATAGAGCATGAGATTGCTATTATGGTGCTCAGAAATGCTTCATTATTGTGGATTTATCTCAACGTAAATTGAATTTTTTTTGTTCTCCATGTCAGACATGATTTTCTTTGGCTTATGATGTTGTGTGTTATCTCCAGTATGTTCTTTTATACATCGATGAAGGCTGCGACCCAGTTAACAAACTATATTACTGCTCTTTGTCTTCGCTTCCCGGGGGGCTTGAAGGTTTGAAAGGGAGTACTGAAATGCTGCCCTTCATCAAGCTTGTTGACAATTTTGAAGCACGTTATGAAGCTGTCGCAAATGATGACAGTGAATTTACTTTTTTGACAAATAAAGGAGCTCCAAGAAATAAATTAGTCCGAGTAGATCTTAGGGAGCCAAATTCATGGACTGACATTCTACCAGAAGACCAAAAGGATGTGCTCGAATCAGCTTATGCTGTCAATGGTAACCAGCTTTTGGTGAGATACCTAAGTGATGTTAAGCATGTGTTGCAAATAAGGGACTTGAAAACCGGCACATTGCTGCATCCCTTGCCCATAGACATCGGTACTGTCTCTGGGAGTTCTGGTAGACGTGAAGACAGTGAGGTTTTTATTGCCTTTACTAGCTTCCTTACTCCAGGTATTATCTACAAATGCAACTTAGCAACTGAATTCCCAGAAATGAAGATATTTCGAGAAATTTCTGTTCCTGGATTTGATCATACGGGTTTCGAGGTTAAGCAGGTAAAACTTTGTCTCAATTTTTTCTAATCTTGCATCATGCTAATTAGTATTTAAAAGATGTGAAAGAACTTAGGTTTGTACTTTTGTTTTGAATCCAAAAATTCAATAATGCTTTTCTTTGGATTGGAGAAGTTTAAACGTCTGATTAGCTCTTGTTCCACAAATTCCCATAGAAGTTCAATTACTAATGTTGGCTCAAGAAAAGTTACATTCCACTTATTCTTGTTTCCTTTTCTCCCTTTTTAACAGTGGTCCTTGAAAGAAGCAGTATTTTGTTGCGTGCACAGTGACCAATTTTTTTGATATTTTCCTTCTGTAATTTTGTCTCTTAGGTTTTTGTTTCTAGCATGGATGGAACCAAGATACCTATGTTCATTGTGTCAAAGAAGAATATTGAACTCGATGGATCACATCCAGCTTTATTATATGGTTATGGAGGCTTTAACATTAGCCTTACACCTTCATTCAGTGTGAGCCGTATTATTCTATCAAGGAACTTAGGTTTTGTATTCTGCATTGCAAATATCCGTGGTGGTGGAGAATATGGAGAAGAATGGCATAAAGCTGGATCTCTTTCAAAGAAACAAAATTGTTTTGATGATTTTATTGCTTGTGCTGAATTTCTTATTTCTACTGGTTATACCAACTCTAAACGACTATGTATTGAAGGTGGAAGCAATGGTGGACTTCTAGTTGCAGCTTGCATAAATCAGGTAAGGTCCTTTGTTAACAAATACTGATTCTGTTCTCGTATGCTTCATAGTTAGTTCAAGTTGTTTGAATATGCTCTAAAGTACTTCTCTACAAATCATCACATCATCTAATTTAGTTATTTTTAAAGCATCTAAATTTGAAAATGTGATGGCAGAGACCTGATCTCTTTGGATGTGCTCTAGCTCATGTCGGTGTCATGGACATGCTCCGGTTCCATAAGTTCACTATAGGTTAGGCTTCTTCATCAGCTGCGGTAGGAGTATACTTTAGTTACTATTTCCTAGTATGGTCTTTCTGATGCATGTATATGTTTTTGTCATGTAGGTCATGCATGGACAACTGATTATGGATGTTCAGACAAGGAGGAAGAATTCCAATGGCTTATCAAGTACGTAAATGGTCACTGCTACTCATTCATTTTATTGAATGGTGATAAATTTTATTTTTTTCATTGGTTTATACTATTCATTTTGTTATTTAGCAATTTTCAGGACATGGAATTTAGTAGCCTTCATGACATTGCGCCCATGGGTGTTACCAGCGTGCTTCTTATTGTGGGTTGATTTAAGTTATGGGCATTTTTTCATTCTAGCAAACATGGACACCTCATAATTGCAGCAATAACCATAATTATTATGCCGTATCCCAGCTATCTGGGCTTGGCTTAGGAATCCTTATTTTCATTAGTTATAGTTAAGTGCTATCTCTAGTGATATTGTAAGTTCTCCAAGCCTTTTCAGTCAATATTGATGTCATTTAGGTCTACCCTTCTAATATTAGAGTCTATAACTCATTCTTGTATTTCTTAATATGGTAGAACATGAATCTTGTCACATTTTTTTTTTCCATCCATGCAATGGACACTTGTATTTATATGCCTGATGTCACTCAGCTCTACTATTTTGACAATTACACCTGGAATCCAAAATGTTCAGAGTCTTCAGACTGTTATAGTGAAGCATAAACACTTACTTTCGAAATATTAGATTACAATAATAAGAAATGTCTGCACATAGATTCTCTGCCAATGCTCTTTTCTTGTGTTGCACGCACCCAGTGCAGGTATCTATTTACCAAAACAGTTAGGCATTGGATGTAAGTCATCCTGGTAGTATAGCAGAAGACAGGTATGCCTAAGGGCAGGAAATGCTTCTTTCATGGAAGTGAAATCTTGGATAAAATTTTGTATTATTCTCCCTCTGCCCATGCAAGTGAGCAAAACCTCCTTTTTGTGTCATATAGAATATGAGCCAATTGTTGATTCAATTTACTTTGGGAGCTTTTGTCATTGGCTTATTTCATTTAAATTTACTCTGATATTTGTGAATAATTTGTTTAATTCTGGTATTATGAATTTGATTTTCAAAGAAATTTGGACAAGTAAAAACAAAATTAATTTGTCCAGCTGTGCATCATTGACTGATGTGTCTTTTGAGATTTTGAGTATGGAAGTTGCATCATTTTGTTGCTTGACATATTTGCATCTTAAGGGATTATTTGATCCCATTAATAGCCAGCTCATGAGGTGATAATCTTTGGTTATTATAAGAGGGCTGCTTTTAAAAGCATATTGTTGATTGTATCTGATAAAGCCTATAGTATTGATCTGGCCAGGACATCAAACGTCTAGGCCCAAGCTTTGCCTGGTCCTGGAAGGAGCCAAACTCAGTTCATTTTGAAATCAAGACCGACATATTTAGAGAGAGGAAAAAAAAATCTGTACTCTTTCTTTGTCTGACACTGACCTCTTCTTGGCGCTGCTTCTTAGTTAGTAGGTGCATATCCATTTTTGCATGCATTTTTGGAATTTACTGACTTTGATCCAGTGTACAGCAAGTTTTATCGCACATGTTGTGCATCCTGCAGATAGACTGGTATATTTTGATTTAGCCAGTTGTATCACCATTAGAGCAATTGGACCTTTTTCGTGTTGTTTTCCATGAGAAATGTTTTTCTTGGTTCATTCATCATATTCCCACAAGAAAAATCACCCATTCCTCCTTTTTAGCACAAATTGTCATATAAAAACACTGCTCTGTTCTAGTTTAGGGCCAGTCGCATCCTTTAGGTATGATCTGGCTTGGTAACTCCTATAGATTGAAGTGTCGTTGGACTTCAATGATTATGTACTCAGACATGCTCGATATGCAAGGACCTTTGTAATTCAAGTATACATGGGTGTATATGTACATGAGCACGAATATGTACCCTTCGTCATAGTAAGGGGAAGGTTCAGTTTTTCCACAATTGGACTGAACATCTACCAATGGACACAATGATTGTTGGCACAAAAGGAGTATTTGAAGGCATATTTGCTGTGTGTGCTGACTAGATTCATTTATTATTCTACCATCCCTTTCTCATATTATATTGGAAATTTTGGGTCTTTACTGCATATAAAATTTAGGCATGTTTTGTCCTTGTACAGATACTCACCACTTCACAATGTGAAAAGACCGTGGGAAAAAAGTGCCAATCAAGGTTGCCAGTACCCATCAACCATGTTGTTGACTGCTGATCACGATGATCGTGTTGTACCATTGCATTCATTGAAGTTACTGGCAGTAAGTTCCTAATATCTATAATCTATAAACACAAAACTTCTCTCTTTGCATATCAGTTTGGGTATATTTACAGTGTTCAGCCTCCACATATTGTCTTTTTTTTTTTTTTTCCAACCCTGGGTACACAGTTCATGCTGTAAACTCAAGCTGTAAAATACTGGAGATTGTGTCCAATGAACTAAAAAAATATTGTACTGTTCTTTATGATGTGATTTGTTATAGAGGTCAATTTTCTTCAAAACTGATTGATTACAAAAATTCAGCATCTATATCAGAAGGCATTGATAACATCCATGTTTGTCTTGCTCTGTAAAATTTTTATTAAATGATGAATCTACAATTGACTAGTTTTGTCATACCTTATGCCCAAAGTTTGACTTTATTTGATAATAACTGTTAGATTAGTTCTCAAGGACCAACATACACAATTATCTTTGCTGTGTGGAACAGTAATAAATACATTTTTCATGTTTTAATTTAGTGAAGTCCTTTATGCATAACCGGTCTCAACTCTCAACAGCTGAGTTTAATTTCTCTTTTTTGTGTTGAAAGGGGTTTTTTGACCTCTTTAAAAACCATTACTCCATTATCATTTCTTAAGATCTTTGGCAAATAGCAGATATGTTTACTTCTGAGTTATCATTGAATTTGGTTGCTAGATGGAATCTGGATTCAAACTAATAGTACGGTATAGACTGTATTGCTCCCTTACTGAAAATTTTGGCTCACTTTTTGTGCAAATGGGGCCATTTGATTGGGATGCTATGGTTTTATGTGGCTGTGATCCTAGGTTTTGCTAATTCTATGAGGGCAAGATTATGATTTGGGGCTTGGTATGTTCTATGATGTTTTGCATTACTTTTTTGTAAATGTTGTGTGAAACCCATGATGTTACAACTCTTAGTCTGATTTACCTTTCATGTCACATAAATTTCATCATAATCTCATCATATTGGATTAGCATGCTGTATATGATAGTCTCGTGAGATACCTTCTGATATTAATGCTTTGGATGGGCAGAATGTCGAGTTGGTTAATGCTTTTAGCATGTGTTTGATTAAGATAATCCATTGTTGAATTGGAGAAACATCACACACATGCATGAAATTGGCAGCATATTTGTGAGCATATTTATGTGTGGCAGCATGAAAGTGGGACTCACACACATGCACATACATGTGTATGTGAGAGACAGGCGCGCTGAGAAAAAGTGGTTCCCAAGGTTCCAGCTATTAAATTTTGATTCCACAGTCGATTATGCTTTCCTGTTTGCTCAAATCATTTAGAGTTTATGAAAGTACGATTTAGCTAAATCATCAATGCTTTAGAAGATTTTATTATTACTCAGCAATTTACAGGATTTGAGAGATCTGTGTTTTTGTTGAGCTTGATTCTAATATTAGGCAACATTTTTGTTTACTAAAGCTGAATTATGAAGTAGAATTTGATGAAATTCTGTCGTACATCTGGTTGGGGTATCTAGGAGGAAGAAAAGGTTAAGGGGAAGAAAGAGTGCTACCAAAGGAGAAGAAAAATGTGAGTGGAGATGAACAGAGGAGAAAAGAAACAAAGATGAAAAACACAAAATATAGATATTTTTTACATGAATAAAAAGGGATGCTTGATTCATGAAGAAGAAGAATCTTATAATAAATATGGTTCATATTGTCATTTTCAAATCCTGACTAGAAAACAATTAAAACATAACCGGTGTAAATTGTTATAAGAAGGGTTTGTTCTTAAAAAAGCTTGCTTCCATTGAAAGTTATCGGCGTTCCTTTGCATCCACATAGTATATAATTTATCAACCCAAATATGATGGTCATGGGAAATATTTCAGAAATTTTAGGGGTGGTGTAGCAAGAATTATATATATCTGCAATAGGGCTCTGTTAATCATGTATTCACTGAAATTGTATTTGATATACACAAGCAACCTTAGAGAAATGGGTCGACTTGTTATATCATATAGGAAATAAATTGTATAATTACATCTCATTATAATACCTTTAATCAATAAATTGTGGAGAGAAATGAAATCTCATCAATAAATAGACAAATGTTTGCTCAACATGACCGGCATCAAGCAAGGTCATCATCACTATGCCATCTGATGTCACTGGTACACAAATCTTGGACGATTGACAGAAAAGTTTTCTAGTTTACATTGAAATTAGAATTGCTTCTTCAAGATGTCTCCACATAATAGTTCCTTTGGCAGCTATCACTTCTCATTAACATGCATGCTTACCCTTGTTTGTGTGCCATCTTGTGTCTTTGATCAAATCATGATATTGCATGTTTACTTGTAAACTAGGCAGCAGTTGTGCCATTAATATTTTCCCATAATGTTTAACAATGTTGTTTCACTGATTATTTTACTTGCTTTCATATTCTTATATCTTTTTTCCATCAATAACTCTGCTTCTGGTTTACTTATCGTCCCCAGACAATGCAACATGTCCTCTGCACGAGTTTGGAGAACAGCCCGCAGACAAACCCAATAATCGCCCGCATTGAGTGCAAGGCTGGGCATGGAGCTGGCCGCCCTACTCAGAAAATGGTATGTATTTCTTCCCTACTTTTGTACTTGATCAGCATTCGGTGATCTTCTAACTGGTGCTGCTTTCTTTTTGGTGTGTGTTTCTCATGGTAGATCGATGAAGCTGCCGACCGTTACAGCTTTGTGGCAAAAGTGATGGGTCTCACATGGATGGATTAGGCTTAATGCTGAACTGATTAAGAAAATAGGGTTCAATGCAGAAAGCACGAAAGCTCCTCTGCATGCATGATCATATAGATTTTTCCTTTTTCCTCTTGGGTGCAACACTTGTCCTTTGCCTCATGCTCAGTGGAGCGTCATTAACTCCCTGGATACTATGGTTAAAGGATATTGGTCATTCGTGTTGATGTTGGTCATAATTCTACATGCAGTATCTTCTTTATCATGCGCAGCTATATTCATCTTGATGTAATTATGGTACCATGATAAGAGTCAAAAGGCTCCCAGGTGAACAGAGACATCGTATATGGCAGGTGGCATCTTTTGGTAGTTTTTATCTTGGTCAGGATGAGGGGGATGCAAACTAGTCGAGTTGCTTGTGGGTTATTAGAGCTTGGTTCGAAGTTAAGCTCAACTTGGTTCGGTTATTATCGAGTTTGAGTTGAATTTAAATAATAAGATATTTGAATCGCAAGTTTGTTCAAATCTATTTATATTTTAAATAATTTTATTTTTATTTATAATATAATTATATTAATATATATTATAAATAGGTTAAGGTTTGATTCTGAGTTCGAATGGTTGGTATTTTAGTTATGTTCAAGTATTGTTTTTTTTATATATATATATATAGTTGAGTTTGAGTTTAAGATATTAAGACTTGGTTAAATGAGTTTTGAGTTTGAGTATTTTAAATCGAGTTAAGCTCGAGTTTCTAATTATTTAATTCAACGTGGTTTGATTGCAACCTTACTACCTTAGAATGGATTGTATAAATTTTGTAGACTAATTTAAGATTTTAATATATTACTAAAGCATAATCTGATAAATGGGTTAATAATTGTGGGTCAGCGCGTGGTTATTATTTGTAAAAATTTCACTATTACTTAAGGTTTCTTGGGTTATTTGGATCTGCTTGACAACTTAGCATGGTTGACCTTTCCTTTAATGTACTTTCTTTTCTTGTTGCCTGATTGGTATACTATCTTGTTAGTTCTCCATGGGCATGCTTTACCTGTGAACTGATCAATAGATTCTCCAGTATCTCGGTCCATGACTAAAGAGCATAGATTAGGCCTAGCAATCAATAGAAATCTTGATTTTGCTTGGATCTGAAACGAATGCATAGCAAGCTTTGAAATTCATTTTTGAGAATGATTGGTTTTGGTGCATCAATCTATTGGTATCTTATCTTACCCAAATCCCTCCCCCCCTCCTTTCCCAACAATAAATCTATTGGCATCTTACTTCCAATGCAGATCCCAAACTTATTTATTTGTCATGCCTTGCAATGTAGCGGGCTCCTAACCAGTAGCCTATGACCAAGACCTCCGAATATTTGCATATCATTATTATTTTTTATTTGATCGATGTTGCTGGATAATTTGAAGTTTTATATATCCCAGACCGTGTTGCTTGGATTAAAGTAATATCTTGAATTGCATTCATGGTCTAAACCACAAATCATTCTATGTAAAGATGAGATACTATTTGTATCCTTTCAATGTACCACTAAATAAAAAAAATACAAACATTAATGGTGGAAAACTTGGACCCTTGTTTCATTAGCACAAGAAACAATTTTGCCCAAGGGCACAGTCAAAAGATGGCACTTTAAGCTTTAAAAAAAAAAAAAAAAGGCCTTGAAGAAAAGTGCCTTTTTAAAAAGAAAAAAAAAAAATAAAATGGCATTCCTTTTAGCTTTGGATGTGTCACAAAGGCTCATCATCATAACTTTAAAAAGTTCCAAACTGGCTCTTCAAAGTTTCTACATAGTTCTAAACTGGTCCTCAAGCAGCAGGCAGGCATTAGCTTTCCATTTCAAACGGTAAAAATGCCCTTCCCTCTTCTAGCCAAATTGAACTTCTTTTCAACTATCCCTTGCCTATTCCGACCATTCCTTCAAACCCTCTGCTATCGTCCTCCCTCTGGCCATTATCTGATGACCACAATGATTTAACCTCCATTCTTATGCACTCCTCTATGCTGTTGATTATATTTCAAGAAAATGAGAAGAAAAAAAAAAAAGCGTGGGAATGAGTCCATTCCAGTCCTGCTAACATACTCTGTTCGTAATTTCCTTCATATCCTAGGAAAGAAATGAGAAAAGGAAGTTCTATTCTCAAACCTGCTCTTTTGATTCTAAAGTTCAGAGCATGTAACAATAGAACAAGATAGATATAAGTTACAGGAGCACCGGGTAGAGATAAGGACCATCATCCATTCATGGAAAGAGCTTTGTTGTGACTTTATCTTTGCAGAAAATCTCTAATAGCTCTCATGCAAAGAAATCTATTCTCATTTCTTTATAATTAAGTATAAAACCCAGTCGAGCAGGGATGGCAATTTTTACCAATCCGATGGATATCCGACCTGACCCGACTCTAATAGGACAGATAAAATCCGACCCGTCTAATTTATAAACGGATATGGATTATATAAAAAACCCGAGTCGGGTTTGGGTCGGGTATATATAGACTAGTATACCCGACCCGACTGACCCGACCCGTTTATATATAAAAAAATTATGTTATAAAAATATTTAAGTAAATTGGATATGGGACGCATATATCCGACCCGACTCGATCCGATCCATTTAGCTTTTAAATAAATTAAGTTTTATGAGACCGGATATACTCGACCCGACCTGTTGCCATCCCTACGGTCGAGGGTTAAAAAGGATAGCTAATAGAGAAAAAACCCTACTGCTAAGGTGGTAGCCTGGTTGGTAGAGGTCAAGCCTCACTATAATAGGTCGTGGGTTCAAGACATGATTCCGTGGATGACTTGATTAATTCAGAAATTTTTTTAGAGCCTATGATCGTTGATGTGAGTGAGACATCGAGGTCTTCCTCTTTATTTCCGTTATACTACTCGTGAGTGAGACATCGAGGACTTCCTTTATTTCCGTTATATACTCTTTATTTCCATTCTACTAACCGTACTTATTTTTATATAGAAAAAGATTGCAAAAATCTGAACGTCTTGAATCGGTCGTTACCGGATAGGATGGAGACACGTGAGAATAGCTATACCAGAATTTATCTTTTCATTTCTTTTACTTAAAAAAAAAAAAAAAAAAAAAAAAAAAATCATAGCCATTCCATGCCATGCACATGATGTTGCGATTCCACCAAACCCTTTCTCTCGTCCCCTCAAGGTTGTTCGCCGACGGTGTCAATAAGGAGTTGGATTGGCGGGCGTGTGCATGATGCAACTGTGCATGCTGGGTGCGTGCAGGTTGTTACTGTATGTGCATGTTCTTATCCTCTTTGATAATTTGGTCAAGTCAATTGATTGGACAAAATATCTATATAATAACTTTTTATTATTTTTTATTTATAGTAATATTAAATAATAAAAAATAATATTTATAATTTTTTTAAAAATATAATAATTATTATATTTTTTATTTAAAATAATATTAGATACTAAAAATTTAATTAATATTGTAATTCACTATAGGATCCTTCATGATGAATAGTTCAATTATTAACGGTTCATTGATTCCATATTACTTTTCTTTTTTTATTATAAAAGGATAGAAGGTTAAACCTAGTGTAGCTACCCTCGTAGGGCTCTATCCTACAAGTAATGTTTGTTAAGGTACCTATTTTCGTAACCTAGATACGAAAAAATTTTGATCTTTTACTCGTACCAAAAATTAATATATGAATATAATCGTAGTTATCCACGAGATTCTATCTCAAATTCATGATCTATTGATAGTGAAATAAGATCACTACCAACCTGATTACCGTCTTAGTAATATGTTTGATCACAACATGTTGCACCCAATCTCCTGTATGACCTCTAAGATCCTTCTTTTTAATCAAGGACTTTTAGCCTCTTGCCTCCTCGTCGTCAACAACCAACACTTAGTTAGCATCTGTGTCACTCTCGAGCTGTTCTCGCCTCCATCTACCACGATATGGTGATTTTAGCTCAAGCCGAGGGGGATCTACTTTCCTGCCCTTTATAGATCAATTTCCTTCTGTGCTTTGGTTTTTATTTATCTTGATCACAAATTCTTTTTTTCTATGATTTTTGGTTTAAAACACCTAGAGGGATTCATTACCCTGCAGCCACGGCAGCCGGATTTTGAGGAAAAGGTGATCCATCCGTTGATGGGTCTATGACTACACCTTGGATAACAAACATATTTCAAGAACATTTTTGTCCTACAATATATATATATATATATATATGATCCATCCGTTGATGGGTCTATGACTACACCTTGGATAACAAACATATTCAAGAACATTTTTGTCCTACAAAATATATATATATATATATATATATATATATATATATATATATATATATATATATATATATATATATATATATGATAGCCTCTGTCTATTATTTTGTTAAAAAAAAAAAAATGAATGATAGCCGCTAAGATGATAGCACAGTTGGTAGATGCTTACGCCCGCCTCTCTTCGATCATGGGTTGAGTCATGATCTTGTGGATGACTCGTATTAAATCCAAGATTTTGCCTGCAGCACGTGATCATCCCAAGAAAAAGATTTAAGGATGGTGGGAGTCACTCTACTCCGGAACACTCTGCTCCGGTGTCTTAGGGTGACTCGATTAAATCTAAGCGTCTTAGGGTGACTCGATTAAATCCAGGCATCTTAGGATGACTCGATTAAATTCAGGAGATCATGACTCGATTAAATTCAGGATTTTTCCTGCAGCATGTAATCAGGATGGTGGGAGAACACTTTACTCCGGTATCTTAGGGATTTAAGGATGGTGGGAGAATACTCTACGGTATCTTAGGGATTTAAGGATGGTGGGAGAACACTTTACTCCCTATCTTAGGGATTTAGGGATGGTGGGAGAACACTCTACGGTATCTTAGGGATTTAAGGATAGTGGGAGAACACTACTCCGGCATCTTAGGGTGACTCAATTAAATCTAGGATTTCTCCTGCAGCACGTGATTAGGATGGTGGGAGAACACTCTACTCCGTCGTCTTAGGATGACTCGATTAAATCCAGGATTTCTCTTACAGTACGTGATCAAGATGGTGGGAGAGCACTCTACTCTAGCATCTTAGTGGTGTCAGGCTGACATACTCACCAAAAGATCAGGATGGTGGGAGAGCACTCTACTCCGGCATCTTAGTGGTGTCAGGCTGACATACTTACCAAAAGATGGGGAGAGTATGCGGAACGTACGGTTCGTTTCAAATAAATCGAACGGGGATGGGGCACGAAGGGATAGCTATAATCGGGATTTATCCCTCTTTTTTTTTCTATCAAAAAAAAAAAAAAAAAAATGATATGACTAGTTTCAAATGATTTGGAAACGTGTTTGAAACTTTTAAAAATTGTTGGGACATTCGAATGTTGAGCTTGTGTCAGTATAAATTTTTATTTTAACAAATTGTTCTGCGAGAAGTTCTCCAACTCAACAAAGAATTTTTTTTTTTTTTTATAAAAAAAAAAGATGGGAGGATAAATTTTGGTATAGCTATTCTGCAGGCCCCCACCTTGCTAGGTAATGTTGGATACGAGATGCTTAGATTCGTGCAGCTTCTCCCCACCTAATGGTGAATACGTCAACCTGATACCATTAAGACGCCGGCCAATAGATCAAGGATAAAGAGAAAGATCCTGACTGAGGTGCTCAGATTCGCACAGCCTCTCCTCATCTAATGGTGAGTACGTCAACCTGACACCATTTTACATAATAGTGAGTACGTCAACCTGATACCATTAAGATGCCGGCCAGTAGATCAACCTGACACCATTTTATTTAATGGTGAGTACGTCAACCTAACACCATTAAAACTGGTGAGTACGTCAACCTAATATCATTAAGACGCCGGCCAGTAGATCAGGGACAAAGGAAAAGATCCTGACCTCTTACTCACACCAACTGTCTGAAATGATGAGTACGTCAACCTAACACCATTAAGACGCCGGCCAGTAGATCAGGGACAAAGGAAGTAGATCAGGGACAAAGGAAAAGATCCTGACCTCTTACTCACACCAACTGTCTGAAATGATGAGTACGTCAACCTAACACCATTAAGACGCCGGCCAGTAGATCAGGGACAAAGGAAAAGATCCTGATCTCTTACTCACACCAACTGTCGAAGGCTCCAAAAAAATTCTGAATTTAATCGAGTTATTCATGGGCATGTCTCGAACCTGATCTATTGATAGTGAGACAAAATTTCTACCAATCGGATTACCATCTTAGTAAAAAATCTTCTTTATGATGGAAAAGATTGGACGTTCCGATGAGCTCACTGCCAGGTGTGAACTACCAACTGTAAATATTAACTTGCTGGTAACAACGTCATTTCAACCTAACATTGAAGTTGAGTTGGTTCTCCATCAACCAGGTTATAGACACCCCATTTTCAGTCCTTACGTGCCATTGTGATTGGCTTTTCTATGCCAACTTAATTTTGGTGTGTCTTTTTAAGTCACTTGTAATACTTCATATATTTTGTTACCATTAAATCATTCTTCACAGATTCTGATGGTAATCAAGAGTGCTCCGATCTTTTCTAGATAAAACTAGATTTAATCCCGGTGACTTTCAAATGGAAAACTATAAAAAGCAATCCCTTATTCAGTAATGACCGGTGGAAGATTCTTCGATGTTCAAGTTAGTGGATAGGAGAAATGAATCATAGCAACCAAAATTGAGAGCGATGACAATGAGACTGAATGAGTGTGTGTAGGATAATAGTGTGTTACCTCGTCAGAATCTCCTTTTACTAATTTATAGGACCATATTGGTTAACCAAATATCATTAGGGAGGTGACTTTCTCTAATATGTATAACAAATTTTGCTGAAGTGGCAGAATCTAATTCTTGGAATCTTTTTACTAGCATATTTCTGTTAGGATGGAAAGATTTATTGAGATTGTCCGTCACAACCTTGTCTGCCATGATTTATACTGGAACAGCTGTGATCGTCTAGGTTATCACTTACTCAAGTATCATGGACCTTGAGTAGGTAATCAGCTTATTTGCTATTGAAGGAGCCTAGCACCATAATTAAATATGCCCGGCTAGGCTTACTTAAATAACTAGTTGGGTCTAAGTAGGTACTCAGTAGATGCATGCAGAAGAATGCTATGTCAGTCAGGCTCGGTAAGTTATAGTTACTCAGTTTGGAAAGGAGTAACTGTTCTATCTAGAAAGGAACAGCTACTCGATCTAGGAAAGATAGCTAATCGGTCTAACAGCCAGCTTCGTCTTTTTTTCATTTGTTTTTTCTTGATTAGTGGTGTAGTAGTCGACTTTGTTATTTCCTTTCAGTTGGTAACTTGATCGATCTGAGTCCGGTGTCCCTGTCCATAGCTAATAGTATAGTCGATGGTCCGTCAAGTCCTCGAGGCTAAGTCAACAATTGCCAAATAGATGCCTGTTAGGAAATGTGTCCTATAACCAATTATCTGGATTATAGATGGTTGAGCTCTTTATAGTTTGTACATGAATTATTAATGAAATAAAAGTTACTTTTGGTAGTTCATCACTTTTTGTATCTTCTTTTGGACTCTTTTGAGATGAAGTCCTTTGAATTACTTCAATTCGATAAAAGATGATTTATCAAGTAGTTCTTAAATATGTTTGTGACCAAATGATACGTTGTTACCTAGAACGATAATGTTTATCGAGCATTGATCATTGTGTGCCATATGGGTTGGTTGTCCTTATAATTAAGAAATGTAAAGATATTGGTATGGCATGTAGGTGAGTGTAGGTGTACATTGCATCAAATTAAACTAACTATGTTGAGTACTCTGCTGTCAAGAATATCTCATTAAAAAATATGGATATAAGTATCCCTCTGATCTTAGATCATCATGGTGACTTGCAAGCAACTCATTTACTTAGGTATCGGACTATTTGGATTTCTAATCTAGTGATGGAAGGTTACTAGGTGAGTCGAGTACTTGTTAAGTTAGCGATGAGTTAAGATGGGATTGGTCACTCTAAGGTATTGAAAAAAATGCTTTATTGCATTTCAATTTAGCAAGACCTTGATCAGGACAATACTTGTAAGGAGTCATAGTATTTGTTAGGTTAAAATACACCTTGATGGATGATTCAAGAGTTGGCAGTTGACTCTAAAATTATCTTGAGTATTAGGTCAAAAGGATGAATTATATGTAAACCATATGCTTGAATTCTTGAATGTTGCTTTGCGAACATTTGATATATCTGGACATTGGGTACTGTTACTGCCAAGATCGTCGTGGCCCATAGCTGTTGTCGGCATCGGATCGCCCCTCGTATCTTCGGGACCGGCTTGCTTTTCGGGACCTGCCTGCTCTTTGGGACCTGCAAAACAGGATTAGAGACCCGGGCCGGGGATCCGGCAGGGGCACTCCGACGATCAAGTCAGTGACGATCCAGGGGACAATATCCTCCTGGTCGAGCCCCTGAGATGGACTCAATGCTAGGAGGAGTGAATAATGTGTAAGTGGGGTGTGAGCGAGCTGAGGAAAGTAGTGGCCAAGGTGAACTGGAGCTGGATGGCTGTGTCCAGGCGATCCTTCCCGCGGATCTCCGGTAGCCTTGAATTCTCAGTCTCCTTGGTGGTTCTCCTGTGTGGCCTCTTCCCTCTTGCTTGCTTGAGTATTTTTCTGGCTTACTCTTGCTTACCTCCCTGTTGGGTTTGTCGATGATTCTTTTAAGTCCAAGTGGTTATTGAATGCCTGCCTCGGGATTTTTCCTGTTCCAGCAGGCGCGTGCGGTGGTATTCCATGCCATGGACGGGACGTCTTTCTGGTTTGTGATAGGGAAACCTACCATGCGCTCTGACATTCCTTCCGGTCGCTCCATTCCGGGAAACTTGGTAGGGCCTCGATCGGGGGGCCGCCGTTCCTGGGATTCGAATCTCCTGGTTGACCTCCTCTTTCAGGTGGTGCAGGTGGTTGGTGGAGAGAGCGTGGCACCTCGGTTAGGGAGCTTCTTCATCTTTTGGTGTAAGTGGTAGCTGCGGGCAATTATTGCGGCCTGGTGGGTGCCTCTTCGTGATCCTTGGGCGATTCGCTGGCGCCCAGGGTGGGCGGCGTCGCCTCTTCGAGGGCAGCGCCTCCGTTTGAGGTGGAGGCCGAACTGGGAGAGGCAGGCTCGACTTCGGCCCAGGGGGCCCAACCTCGAGGGAGCACGACCTGGCGGAGGAGGGCAGGGCTCGACTCCGAGAGGCTCGACCTCGAAGGGGCTCACTTAGCGGAGGAGGGCTAGGCTCGACTCTGGACCAAGGGGCTCAACTTTGAGGGGGCTCGACCTGGTGGAGAAGGGCTGGGCTCGACTTCAAGGGCTCGACCTCGAAGGGGCTCCACTTGGCGGAGGAGGGCTGGGCTTGACTCCGGACCAAGGGCTCGACTTCGAGGGGGCTCGACCTGGCGGAGGACGGCAGGGCGCGACTCCAGCCCAGAGGGCTCGACCTCAAAGGGGCTCCACTTGGTGGAGAAGGGCTGGGCTCCACTCCGGACCAAAAGGCTCGACTTCGAGAGGCTCGATCTGGCGGAGGAGGTCGCTCGGCTCTGGCCTAGGCATCCCGAGCTTGCGAGACCGACCTAGTGGAGGATGGCATGGCACGACTCCAGCCCAGAGGGCTCGACCTCGAAGGGGTTCAACCTGGTGGAGGAGGGCAGGATCAACTCCGGCCCAAGGGGTCGACCTCGGAAGGGCTTAATCTGGCGGAGGAGATTGCTTAGCTCCGGCCTAGGCATCCCGAGCTTGTGAGAAAGACTTGGCAGAGGACGGAGCTCAGCTTTGGTGGGCCGCTCCGATATTCTGAAGGAGCTCAGCTCGGCGAAGGAGTCCGAGGTGGTGTGTCCATCATGGCAGCTTTTTATGACATGGCGTCTGATAGGGATTATACGTCAGCGTTCCAACATCATTTGCCCCCCACTCCCAAGTCCCATCGGCGCAGGGCGCTCGGGGCAAAGGGAGTAAATGCAAGATGATGTGGAAAGGTGAAAATCCAGCACAATGATGTCCACGATCGTCGGTGCTTCATGAAGCGATTTCTCCAGCCTACCCGGGGGAGCCATGTGGACACGTCCGAGGAGTAGTTATTACGGGCACAGAATTCAAAGCGGCCGTAGTTGAAATAAAATGCCAGCTTTGTCGATTGATGACACGTGGCACGGATCCATCGGTGGGGGCTGTAACAGTACAATCGAGCACCGGTCACTTCGAAAGGAAATGCAATCTTTCCCAAAACACATCTTATTTCAAATCCTGCATGCCCGCCATTGTACTGAAGTTCTTCTTTCGCTCCCCCGGCTATCTTTGTCTTCCCAAATTTAGCAGGTCAGTCTCCTTCCTCCCCGTCCCGATCGAGTAGAGACTTTCTTCTAGGACCAAGTTCTTCTCTGGACCCTTGTCCGTTCTTTTCCATCTCCTCTTCTTCTATACTTTGCCTCATTTTCTCCTCAATGTCCCGCTTCGACCCAAACTTCCGCTCCACAATCAATCAGGGTGAGGCCGGGCCTTCTAGGCTGAGGCCGCCTTCTTCTTTTCTGAGGAGGAGGAGGATTTGGCGTGCTTCGAGGTAAGCAGGGGACCTGTGCCTAGAGGGATAGTGATTAGGGAACCTGCATCTTCTCCTCTACCTCATCCTCTTCTTCTACTTAGACCTGCTCCTAAACCTCCTCGGTCAACGGGTCTCGGCGAGATTGCTTGGGTGATCACTGCCGTGGAGCTCACGACCATCCGGGAGACCTATGGTGTCCGGACTTCGCCTGGTTCTCAGTTCTTCGATCGAGGGAGCGGGTTACCTCCGGTGGCCCGTGCCGGATAGCCCTCTATGAGGAGACTCTCGTAGGGGGCCTTCGATTTCCAATCCATCTATTCTTTCTTTCTGTTTTGAACAACTACCACCTTGTTCTTGCTCAACTCATCCCAAACGCTATTAGGACAATTTTTTGCTTCATTGTTTTATGTCATTTTCATGGGATAGTTGCCCATTTTTCCTTTTTCAGTGCCTTTTTACCCTGAAACACCACCCCACCGAGGAGGGGTGGTGGTCTCTTTCTTTCCGTCCAAGGGTCATTAGGTTCGAACTCCCCTCTTCCATCAAAGGGTGGAAGAGTATATATTTTTTGCCTCGATTGAGGGGGTTGACTGGGTTGGAGCGACCCAGATCAGTCCCTAACCAGAATTCTATGATCGAGGCAGCCGATCGGAGTATATGATCAGATCTGCTCTGCTTAGATCCTTCACTTGAGGTCCTGCTGTCCGAGCAGAATCTCTTCGAGGCGGGGCCAGCCCAATACGAGCGTTGGGTGAGTTCGGCTTGAACCTCATTCCTTCTGCTTTTTCTCTTTTATTTCTTCATTTTTCATTTTTCTCTCTTTTTTTTCTAGAACCGATGTCTTCTCTTTTGGTATAGGCATGAAATTCTCCATGGAAGAGCTCCTCTCATTCTCCAAGGAGAGGGGCCAAGTGAAGAGGGTCGGCGAGCCCCCTTCGAAGAGGGCTCGGACAGAGGGTGGTGCGAGGGCTGTACCTACTGCACCAGCTGAGCCTGCTCCAGAGCCGAGCAGGAGGGTACCGAGTCCGCCCCTGAGCCTCCGAGGTAGTGCGATCCGATCCTAGCCCCAAAAATTGAAGTGGTTGCTCGAGCCAGATCCGCTGCCACTGCTGCTATGATGGCACCTCCCTCTCCAGAGATCGTTGAGGTCAAGGAGGATGGAGAGCCAGAACGGGTGGGGTCGATGTCAGCGGCACCGTCCGAAGTGGTGCTGAGCCCTTCGCCTGCACTGGAAGCTTCTCCTGCCGACGGGACAGATGACTCCAGGCCGGCGACGAGCAAGAAGGACAGGGACTACCGTCGGGTGCCCTTCAAGCTGTCACCCAACATCTCCCTGTTCAAGGACCCGGCCCTTGCCGAGCGCAAGATGGACTTTGCCGTCTAGTCATGCGACCGGCGGGAGAGGGACGGTAGACTTCTGGGGGATGCCATCAGCACTACCTTCTCCGACCTCTTTGCCGTAAGTACTTCTCTACCTTGCCCAGCTCCTTTCTCCTTTTCTCGTCTTTGCGGCTGACTCCTTCTCCGATGCAGACTAGCATGGAGCTTTTGCTCATCAGGGACTACTGCCGCAACTGGGCCAGGAGGGACAGGGAGTGAGAGGCAGAGCTCGACTCCCTGAAGGCTGAGTTGAGGTAGAAGAACGACGAGGCCTAGGAGGCTAATATGAGGGTCAAAGGGCTTTGGGGCAAAAACACGAGCACTGAGCGACTTTCGAAGGAGCTTGAGGAGAAGCTCAAGGCTAAAGTGGCCTGACTGAAGGAGCTTGAAACCGAGTTGGAGGCGTTGAAGGAGCGAGCTACCTCCGCCGAGAAGAAGGTCGCTGTTGTCGAGCAGAATGCTGCCAGAGTAGAGGGGAAGATCTTCGTTGTAGTCAGCTCAGTAGAGGCTGCTAAGAAGGAGGCAGCCGAGGCCTTTTGTTGGGCTGAGGCTGCCGAAAAGGAGGCGGCCGAGGCAACCCACCTGGCTGAGGCTGCCAGGAAGGAGGTTGCCGAGGTGGTGGCCAGCTACAAGGCTTTGCCAGAGTTCAAGCTAGACTTCAAAGAGGTGGCGACGGACTCCTTCTTCAAGGGGTTCACGTACTGCCAGTCCCTTCTGCGTGGGATCCTCTCGGACAAGCAGATTACAGGCCTTCGCCTCCCGGGCTCCGCAGGAAGAACACCTTCGACTCCCATATTGGCGATGGTAGAGGAGCATGCAGCTGCGGCTGAACCGACCCCGCTAGTGGTGGCGGCTGAAGGAGGGGCCCTGGCCTCGGAGGCCAGAGAGGGTGAGACTTCACCTGGGCACCGTCCGAGGAAGGCACCGATCGAGCACGGTAGGGCTCCATAGCAGTTGTAACCTTTTTCTTCCTTGTTTCTTCTTTTTTGTATTTGACCTGGGCTGCCTGGCAAGTCGGGGCCCAGGGACAATGTATTATTTTGCTAAGTAATGGAAACACTTTTCACCCAACTTGACTTGTTTGTTCTCTTCTCTGTTTGCATCTTTGTGTTGCAAATATCTCCTCTCCACTTGATCATCTGGATGCAGGTACTTGTGCAGGCATACGGCCCTGAAGTGCCAAGTGCCCGGGTGACCCTTCCTGCGGATCCTCGTATAAGTGAAAAGGTGAGGGAGGAATTCTTGACTTGCTTGGTCATGCCCAGCTTGGGGCCAAAGTGACTGTGAAGATCCCTTTGCTCTGCTCGATGTCAGGAGGCTTGGGTCCTGGAGTCGGAGTGGGCTCCAGTCTCTGGTGCCGGAAGGTCGTGAGATCCAGGCTTTGAGTGCCAGGAAGCTAGGCTCCTGGTACCGGAGCAGGGTCCGGTCTTTAGTACCGGAGAGTCATGGGATCTGGGCTTTGAATGCCAGGAAGCTAGGCTCCTGGTGCCAGAGCAGGGTTCGATCTTTGGTGCCAGAGAGTCGTGGGATCCGGGCTTTGAATGCCAGAAAGCTAGGCTCCTGGTGACGAAGCAGGGTCCGGTCTTTGGTGCTGGAGAGTTGTGGCATCCGGGCTTTAAATGCCAGGAAGCTAGGCTCCTGGTGCTGGAGCAGGGTCCGGTCTTTGGTGCTGGAGAGTCGAGGGATCCGGGCTTTGAATGCCAGGAAGCTAGGCTCCTGGTGTCGGAGTAGGGTTCGGTCTTTGGTGCCGGAGAGTCATGGAATCTGGGCTTTGAATGCCAGGAAGCTGGGCTCCTGGTGCCGGAGCAGGGTCCAGTCTTTGGTGCTGGAGAGTTATAGAATCCGAGCTTTGAGTTCCAGGGCCTGGGGTCGAGTGATGATTCCCCTACAAGGCAAAAAGGATTTGCACAAGGAGAATCTTTATTATTAATGAGGAAAGACCTTACATTACCGATGCTAGAAAGCTAGGCTCCGGGCTTTAGTGTCGGAGAGCTGGGCTCCAGGCTTCAGTGCCGGAGAGCTGGGCTCCAGGCTTGAGTGCTGGAGAGCTGGGCTCCGGGCTTGGGTGTCGAAGAGCTGGGCTCCAGACTTAAGTGCTAGAGAGCTGGACTCCGGTCTTGGATGCTGGAGAGCTGGGCTTAGGGCTTTGGTGCCGGAGAGTTGGGCTCCAGGCTTGAGCATGTCGGAGAGCTGGGCTCCGGGCTTCGGTGCTGGAGAGCTGGGCTCCGAGCTTGAGCATGCCGGACCTTGCATCGGGCAACGACATTCCTGCAAGGTAGAGAGTGATTTTGTGCAAAAGAAAATCTTTATTATTATTATTAGGAGGAAGCCTTACACTATTGATAGTATATCCTTAGGTTGCAGGCATTCCATGTTCGTGGGAATCTGGCACCGTCCAGATCCTCGAGGTAATAGACTCCATGTGGAAGAGCTTCAACCACCTTGTAGGGGCCTTCTCAGTTCGGTGAAAGCTTGCCGCACTCCCGAGGTTGAGACGTTTCAGCTCGGCACAGCACCAGGTTGCCAGGTCGGAAGACCTTTGGCCTCACCCATGCATTATAGTATCGGGCCACTCGTTGCTGGTATGCTGCCATCTGGAGCCAAGCTTTGTCCCTGGTTTCTTCAAGGAGGCCTAAGTTGAGTAGAAGTCATGCCAGATTCTCCGCCTCGTCATATTGTTGCACCCGTAGTGTTGGCACGCCAAGCTCAACTGGGATGACAGCCTCAACGTCGAAGACAAGGTTGAAAGGCGTTTCATCCGTCGCCGTTCTGGGCATCGTGTGGTAGGCCCACAGAATGCTTGGGAGTTCTTCCATCCACCTACCTTTGGCCTGATCCAGCCTAGTCCTGAGTCCCTGAAGGATGGTTCGGTTGGTCTCCTCGGCTTCCCCGTTTGTTTGGGATTGAGATACTGAGGTGAAGTGGTATTGGATGCCGTGCTCAACACAAAACCCTTTGAGCTCCCGGTTGTCGAACTGCCGCCCATTGTCGGTGATGATGCAATGTGGAAGTCCAAAGCGGTAGATGATCGATTTCCAGAAGAACTAGCGGACCTTGGCTTCCATGATCCGTGCTAGTGCTCTGCTTCTACCCACTTGGTGAAGTAGTCAATAGCCACCAGCAGAAATCTTCGCTGTCCTAGTGCAGGGGGGAATGGCCCTAAGATGTCCATCTTCCACTAGGCGAAAGGCCAAGGGGTGGAGAGCTGGGAGAGTGGCGCCGCTGGTTGATGCTGTATATGAGCGTGGCATTGGCATCTATCGTACTTCTTCATGAAGTTGGTGGCATCCTCCCTTATGGTCTCCCAGAAGAATCCCTGGCAGAGAGCTTTGTACGCCAGCATCCTTCCTCCCATGTGGTTCCAGCAGAGGCCTCAATGTATCTCTTGGAGTACGAAGGCTCCCTCTGCGGGCCTCAGGCACTTCAGGAGCAGGTAGGAGTAGGATCGACGGTAGAGCTACCCTTCCATCAGGACAAAATAAGAGGTTTTTTTATTGATGAGGCCTGCTTCCGTGCGGTCCTTTGGTAAAGTGCCATCGATGATATATCTGATATACCTGTCCATCCAGCTCGGCTCCGGGGTGACTTGCTGCACCTCCTCTGGGGCTTCGTAGCTTGGATTCTTGAGGTACTCGATGTGGGCACGCCCCAGTGATGAGTCTGGCAAGGTCGCGAGTCTCGACAGTATATTCGTGCGAGCATTCTCTCTGTGAGGGATGTGGGAGATGCTGAAGCATCGGAAACCTGTCATGCTCGAGCGGACTCGTTCCAAGTACTTCACCATCTGGGGATCTCTGGCTTCATATTCTCCGGAGACTTGTTCAGCCACTAGTTAGGAGTCAGTAAAGACTTTCAGGCTTTGCACGCCTAGCTCGCGGGAGACCCTTAGGCCCACGAGGAGCGCCTCATACTCCGCTTGGTTGTTTGTCGCAGCGAATTTGAAGCGGAGAGCACATTCTGTCACAATCCCGTCGTTGTTGGCGAGGATGAGGCCTTCTCTGCTCCCGCCGGAGTTGGACGCACCATCCACGTGGAGGATCCAGGGCTCCTCCTCTACTCTAGGCTCGACTTGATGCTCCGGTGTCATCTGCTCTAGCTCCTCGATGAGTCCCGTACACTTGACCAGGAAGTCGGCTAGGACTTGGGCCTTCTATGATGACCTCGATCGATATGCGATGTTGAACTCGCTCAGCATCAGGGATCACTTAGCCAATCACCCGGAGGTTTCTGGGTGGCTAAGTATGGTCCTCAGCGGTTGATCCGTCATGACCCCGATGGGATGTGCTTGGAAGTATGCCTGAGGTACTTAGCAGACATTATTAGAGCAAAAATGAGTTTCTTGGAGCGAGTATACCTGATCTCTGTGTCGCGGAGGATCTTGCTAGTGTAATATACTGGCTTTTGGGAACCATCCTTGTCTGTGTGGATGAGGACCGAGCTGGTGGCCCCGGGTGTGATCGCCAGGTAGAGTAGGAGCTCCTCTCCTTCCTCCAGCCTGGAAAGCAGTGACGGAGATGCCAGGAACTTCTTTAATTCTTCGAAGGCCGTCCTGCACTCCTCTGTCCAGGTGAAGTCGTGCATCTTGCACAGCGCCTTGAAGAAGAGGAGGCAGCGGTCAGCCGATCTCGAGATGAGCTGACTCAAAGCTGTGATCAGGCCCGTCAGGCGCTGGACCTACTTCTTGGACGTCGGGTGCTCCATGTCGACGATTGCTTGGACCTTCTCCGGGTTTGCTTCAATCCCCTTTGGGTGACCATGAAGCCAAGAAATTTTTCTGCGGCCACTCTGAAAGCGCACTTTACTGGGTTCAGCTTCATTTAGTATTTTTGAAGGTTT
Organism: Areca catechu; assembly: GCA_021397845.1. Classification (NCBI taxonomy): domain Eukaryota; kingdom Viridiplantae; phylum Streptophyta; class Magnoliopsida; order Arecales; family Arecaceae; genus Areca; species Areca catechu. Next base: position 149,164,628 of record CM038049.1, on the reverse strand, counting down.
TGAAAGGCTTTGGCGAGGTCGGCAATGTGGTCCGAGCTCGGCTTGCTCATGATGAGCATGTCATCCACGTATACTTGTATGTTCCGGCCAATTTGGTCTTTGAAGATCCTGTTGACCAGATGCTGGTACATGGCCCCAACATTCTTCAGACCGAAGGGCATCATCCTGTAACAATACATCCCTCGGTCGGTGATGAATGCGGTATGCTCCTCGTCCTCCGGGTGCATCCAGATCTGATTGTATCTGGAGAATGCGTCCATGAAGGAGAGTAGCCGGTGCCCCGCGGTGGCATCTACCAACTGGTCAATCTTTGATAGAGGGAAGCTGTCATTTGGACATGCCTTGTTAAGGTCGGTGTTGTCTACATAGATCATCCATTTGCCATTACTCTTCTTCACCATCACTATGTTTGCCAGCCAGCTTGGGTACTGTACCTCCCGAATAAAGCCGGTGGTGAGGAGTTTGTCCACTTCCTCATTGATCGCCGCTTGCCTCTTTGGGACGAAGCTTCTCTTCTTCTGCCGAACTGGTTGGTACTTCGGGTTAATACTCAGCCTGTGGGTGATGATGTCAGGGGGAATACCTGGCATGTTTGTCGCTGTCCAGGCGAACACATCTGCATTTGCCCAGAGGAATTCCAACAGGTGGGCCCTCTCTTCATCTTACAGCTGGGCCCCAATCTGCACCATCTTCGCCTGGTCGGCTCCGAGCGAATAAGATAGTAGGTGCTCGACCAGGCCACCCTTGGGGTCCTGCACCCTTTAGTCAAGATCGTTTGTGCTGGGGTTGTCTTTGGGGACTTTGGCTCCAGAACAGTCTGGAGACAATGTTGTATCGGCTGAGGTGCCCCCCTCATCTCCTCGACACCATAGGGAGTGGGGAATTATACCAACAGCCGCTTTGTGGAAATGACGGCATTGAGCAGGTTGAGCTCGAGTCGGCTGAGAATCATGTTGTAGGCTGAGGAAAGCTTGACAACCGTGAATGTCATCATAATAGTGCTCTACCAAGGTGGGGTCCCGGCAAGACTAGAAGAGTGATTTCTCCCTCAACCCTTACAGAATCCCCCGTGAAGCCGACGAGGGGGACATGCACAGGTCTGAGCTGAGCGGGGAACAAGTTCATTCTGGAGAAGGCATCATGAAAAAGGACATCAGTCGAGCTTCCACTATCGACCATAATCCATTTTATAGAGTGCTTCGCGAGCATCATTTCGATGATCACGGCATTGTTATTTATATTCTCTCCATTTTTCCCTTCCCTCACAAAGGAAAGTACATTTTTAGAACACTCTACCTCCCGGGCCTTTTTGGAAGCATGCTCGGCTCTCTAGCTTATCATCCCCACCGGCTTCTCGGTAGGATGGTTGTCGACCGTAGGGACTGGTGGGAGAGCGGCGAGCGCCTGAGATTCCGTTAGAGGTTTGTCCCCCATGAACCTTCTGAGGTAGCCCCTTTTTATGAGTTCTTCAATTTTTCTCTTGAGGTTACGGCATTCCTTGGTATCGTGGCCGTGGTCGCGATGGTAATGATAATACTTTATCTTGTCACGGCCAGTGGATGGCTTCATTGGAGGTGGGTGCTTCAGGTAGGGCTCACCTTTGATCTCCATAAGGATCTTTGTCCTCGGGGTGAGGAGAGGCATGAACCTTTCCTCCGGAATGGGGGTGCTCCTCGGTTTCAGCCCCTGGCAGAAGTTCGGAGTTGGGGGTCCTGGCTTCCGCATCCTGGATGCCTCCGCGGGAGTTGACTTCTTCAGTAGTTTCCCGTCCAACTCCCTTCTCGTACAATCCACCTCCTCAACATGGATGTACTTTTGGGCTCGGAGGAGGAGCTCGGAGTATATCTTGGAGGGTTTCTTATCGAGCGAGTAGGTCAGGCGGGAGGTCCTGAGCCCTCGTTTCAGTGCCAGCATGACGACTGGCTCATCAAGATTATAGATTTCCAATGCGGCAACTTTGAAGCAGGCCACATAGTCCTATAGGGGCTTGCGGTCTTGCTGCCGGATGGAAAAGAGGCTGTCTACTTCGCGTGGCACCTTCTGACAGGCGTCGAAGTGGGCCACAAACTTCTGCTCTAGCTGAGCAAAAGAGCCGATGCTTTTGGGCTCGAGATGGGTGAACTAGACCTAAGCTGCCTTCCGGAGGTTTGCTGGGAAGGCAATGCATAAGAGGGCGTCGATGGCCCCTTGGACCCTCATGAGGACCTTGTAGCTTTCCAGATGGTCCAGGAGATCGGTGATCCCATCGTAGGATCCACCTGCGACATACGGAATCGGCTAGAAATCAGTTCCTCTTGGATCTCTCGAGAGAAGGGGGGACGTGCGTCATAGCCCACTGGCTCATCGATGAGGCCCTGCATATTTGCAAACTGGCGAGATAGCTCTGCTAGCTTGCGCTCGTGCTCCTCTAGGCGCTTCTCAGCTATGCGCCTAATGGTCTCATCGGTTGAGCCCTCCACTGAGGCCGAAGGAGACGGAGAAGGTGATATGAGGTGGTGTCCATGATGGGGGATCTTTCCTTTTCGACCTTGGTAGGATTTGGCTGTCACCCGCTCTAGCATCGAGGACCGGCTCTCCTGATTGGTAGATCTGGCCTATTGCCTTTTCGCCGGTGTTTGGTGGCTTCCCCGACGGTCGGTGGTGGCCCGCGACTATGAAGGCCTTCCGTGGAAGGAACGCAGGCTATCGTGGGGTGCTGCGACATGGGCCGTGAGAGTCCCTAGCTGCTGGTGAGTAGCTAAGGACCGGTGCTAGTGCTGAAGCTGGCACACTGCTGTAGTAAGGATCTGCATCTGCCGAGTGAGTGCAGCCAGCTATACTTCCATCGGAGGTGATTGGGCCAGAGCGGGGAGCTCCCCTCCTGGGCTGTATGGGTCCCCTTGGGAAGGGGGGTCTCTCGCACGGCTGGTGGAGACTTCTCTCGCTCACGTCGTCACCATCCTCCCGATGGGCTTGCTTGCAAAGGGACTGGATCGGATCAAAATACGTCCTGCCCCCCTACCTGGCACGCCAATCTATTGCCGCCAAGATCGTCGTGGCTCATAGCTACTATTGGCGTCGGATTGCCCCTCGTCTCTTCGAGATTGGCTTGCTCTTCGGGACCTGCGAAACATGGTTAGAGACTCGGGCCGGGAATTCCGATGGGGGCACTCCGACGGTCAAGTCAGTGACGATCCAGGAGAACAGATCCTCCTGGTCAAGCTCCTGAGATGGACTCCATGCTACGAGGAGTGAATAATGTATGAGTGGTGTGTGAGCGAGCTGAGGAAAGTAGTGGCCGAGGTGAACTAGAGCTGGATGGCTGTGTCCGGGTGATCCTTCTCGTGGATCTCCGGTAGCCTTGAATTCTCAGTCTCCTTGGTGGTTCTCCTGTGTGGCCTCTTCCCTCTTGCTTGCTTGAGTATTTTTCTGGCTTACTCTTGCTTACCTCCCCGTTGGGGCTGTCGATGGTTCTTTTAAGTCCAGGTGGTTGTTGAACGCCTACCTCGGGATTTCTCATGTGCCAGCAGGCGCATGCGGCGGTGTTCCGTGCCGTGGACGGGATATATTTCCTGGTTCATGATAGGGGAACCTACCATGCACTCTAACATTCCTTTCGGTCGCTCCATTCCGGAAAACTTGGCAGGGACTCGATCGAGGAGCCGCCACCCCCGGGATTCGAATCTCCTGGTTAACTTCCTCTTTTGGATGGTGCAAGCGGTTGGTGGAGAGCGTGGCATCTCGGTCAGGGAACTTCTTCATCTTCTGGTGTAAGTTGTAGCTACGGGCAATTATTACGGCCTGGTGGGTGCCTCTTCACGATCCTTGGGCAACTCGTCGGCACCCAGGGTGGGCAGTGTCGCCCCTTCGGGGGTTAGCTCCTCCGTTCGAGGTGGAGGCCGAACTAGAAAGGCAGGGCTCGACTCCAGCCTAGGGGGCCCAACCTCGAGGGGGCACGACCTGGCGGAGAAGGTAGGGCTCGACTCCGAGGGGCTCGACCTCGAAGGGGCTCCACTTGGTGGAGGAGGGCTGGGCTCGCCTCCAGACCAAGGGGCTCGATTTCAAGGGGGCTCGACCTGGAGGAGGGCAAGGCTCGATTCCGAGGGGCTCGACCTCGAAAGGGCTCCACTTGGTGGAGGAGGGCTGGGCCCGACTCCGAACCAAGGGGCTCGACTTCGAGGGGGCTCGACCTGGCGGAGGAGGGCAGGGCGTGACTTCAGCCCAGAGGGCTCGACCTCGAAGGGGCTCTACTTGGCGGATGAGGGCTGGGCTCGACTCCAGACCAAGGGGCTTGACTTTAAGAGGCTCGATTTGGTGAAGAAGGTCGCTCGGCTCCGGCCTAGGCATCCCAAGCTTGCGGGAGCGACCTGGTGGAGGATTGGCATGGCGCGATTCCAGCCCAGAGGGCTCGACCTCGGAGGGGCTCGACCTGGTGGAGGAGGGCAAGGCTCGACTCTGGCCCAGGGGGCTCAACCTCGGAAGGGCTCAATCTGGCAAAGGAGATCACTCAACTCCGGCCTAGGCATCCCGAGCTTGTGGGAACGACTTGGCAGAGGACGGAGCTTAGCTTCGGTGGGCCGCTCCGACATTCTGAAGGAGCTCAGCTCGACGAAGGAGTCCGAGGTGGTGTGTCCGTCGTGACAGCTTTTTCTGACATGGCGTCTGACGGGGATTACACGTTAGTGTTCCACCACATTAGGTACCATTGCTAGATGGTTGCATCGATTAGTTCAAGAATTAATTTCTAAGCTATCGACTTAGTATTCAACCCTATGGGGTCATATACATAAAAAATTTCTAACTGATCATGATGGCTGATTAACGATTAAGAATTATTCAATGACAAAAAAATCATAAATATAATGAATAATTAATCCTATATAAATATTATAAATCAATAATTAATTAATAATTAATTAATTATAAGAGGATCGATTAGTAATTGGATTGCTAATTGGCTCAATTTAATTGAGTAAAGAGGCTTAGGTCAAGTCCAATTGAATTTGGTTCAATTAAATTTCTTCCGATTAGGTTATTCGATGACTTAATTGCTAAGAATTTTTAATTACTATTTGATTCAAACTTGGACTCAGTTAATTTTAAATTTAATTAATCCTAACTGGGATCCCATTGGATTGAGTCTAAGTTGGTTAAATTAGTTATAACCAAATTAGTTTTAGTTTCTAATTAATTTTGGTCAAAACTAGGTCAAACTCTAATTTAGTTCAACTTATTTTCTTTTCTAAAAACTTTCCAGGTCTTCCTAGAAATTTTTTCATGAGTTTTTCAGGGAAAAAATGTTTTTTATCCTCCCTCATTTTCATTTAGATTAGGATTGGTTTGAATTAAACTTAGATTTATTTGAATTTAATTGGAGTTCTATTAGAAATAAGAATATCCAATCCTATTTAAACATCATCATCTTATCCTAATCTAATCCCTCCTCTAATCAACAAAATCTTATTTCAATTTTTTATCATATATATAACATTAAGAGGCTAATTATTATGTAAAATCTGAAGTAAAATTATCAAAAAAAAGGGCATGAATTCTGGATAGACGTGAGAGGTTCTTTTGGGAGCAAAGGTCGAAGGGAGAGCAAAAATAAAAATAATAGAAAAGGATTTCTTATTTTCTTTTTTCTTGATCTAGACCTCTTCATCATCTTCTTGGATTTCTTTGAAGGCTCAAGAAAGCCTAACAAATAAATTATTTTCAGTCATCCAGTGGCCTTCATACAGATCTAGCAATCCATAAAGGTTGATCGTGTTGGGACTTCATATAGATAATTCATAGAGATCGGACACCCTGTGCGGCTACGAAGCAACATGGAGAATCATTATCATATACCATCAATAGTGACAATCATCAACCTGTGATTAGATATGAAATTAGATTTCATATTATTTGTAGATTAGATTTATAGCATGCATTGGATAGATTGATGCATGCTGATTTTATTTTCTATACTGCATATTATATTACAATCTTGATTAGGGTTTAATAGAATTATTCTAAATATATGTTTTATATTTAAAATAGTTTTAAAAAAGATATACTTTTGCTATAAATTATAAAAAAATCATGTATAAAATCCTAGGCAATTTCCAACAATGCTTTCTGCTCTTGAGTTCAGAACGTTGTCGAGTAGTTCTGGGCCTTATCGTTTCTGGATGAAGAGAGTAGTTGGCTTTTCGACCTCAGGGTTGAACAGATTTTTTTGTAATTTGGAGATTTATTAGCTCCTTAGAAATCGTTGCCAGCTATCTTATTACCTCGATCATGGAGGAGAGGAGATTATTGACATAGTGCTCTTGGAGACTATGTAATAACTCCTTAAATGGCAAGTGGCTTGCATGATTCTCCTTAGCCAGTCGGGTGGTGCCATATGGTCTGGTAGCTACAACCTTTAAATGATTTGCATCAATCACAGTATCAAAAGTTAATTGACAAAAGGCTACTTTAAGGCGATGTGGAGCTTTTCGATTAGTAGACAATGTGTCCAAATCTGAGGACTTTGATCGAATCGACATCTAAATCCTAGCCATTGGATTAGATTTAAACGGGAATTCCCTGCCACTATTGCAAGGATTGCTTCCTTGCTAAGTTGTGTAGAAAAAGAGAGTGCTTGAGACTTCCAAACCTAGCTTAGCTCCCAGGCATCTCTTCTTTGTAGGTTAGTCCTCATTCCATCTTCTTGTTCTTCTCTTCCTTGCCTTGTCTTTCTTGCTTCTATCTTCCTTTAGGGCTTTTTGGGTTTTTCGGATGAAGCAATACTTGGCGGCTTTCAGTCTCTATTTGCATCTCTTCCTTTGCTTAATCTTTCTTCCTCTTTTCTTTTCTCTATTGATATGACTTTGTCCGAAGATAAAAGCCATTCGGTGAGTCATATCTCTGGACTTCAAGGTTCTCGGGAATCTTTCCAGGAAGAAGCTGCTTTTTTTTATCTCGGAGAAGTCAGGACATCCTCCTTTAGGATGGTACTCTAGGTTGGTCGATTGGCTAATCTAAGAGCTCCAATCCCCTTGGGTTTAGCAAGTGTTGCCTTGACGATGACCAAGGAAAATGTTCTCTAACTTAGGGAATAATATAAGTTCCTAAGACAGTTCTAGGTCTACGCTCCTGGGCTGAATGACAGAGTGATGTCGGGCCCGATGGGTGGGATCGCCCTGTATGAGGAGTTCCTTCGTGCAGGTTTCTGACATCCTTTTCACCCCTTCATTCACAATATTCTTGATTTTACTAACTTGTTTTTGCTTAGTTAACCCCGAATTCTTTTCGAATTATTTGTTGTTCTGTTATCCTATGTCACTTTCTTGGGACCAAAGCCAGGTTCTCATTGTTCCAAGCTCTTTTTACTTTAAAGTGGCACCCGACTGAGAATGGTTGATGGTTCATCGACTCTTGTTAGGATTGGGCCTTCCTTTCTAGGATGCTCTCTTCCATCCATAATTGGAAGAACAACTTCTTTTTCATTTCTTGTGATGCTTTTTAGGGAGTGAACTAGGTTTGGGCTGAACCAAATTTGTCCCTAAAATAAGAACTTTGTAGTCCTTTTTGTTGATGAGGGAAACTATTGTCGACTACTTAATATGAAGGTTCCTTGATAGCAGGATCTACTTTTAGAGTAGAACTTGTATGATGCTGGGCTCAGTCCGGTGAACACCTTGGATGAGTTTTATTAAGCCCCTCTTCTCTTATTTATTTGTAATTAACGAAGTCTTCTACTCGATTTTTGCAGACATGAAGTATTGCTAGATAAACTAAAGAGTGTTGGCCAAAAGAGGTTTACGATGGTGACAAAGATGTCCTCGCATGGGTCTATCTTTGGGGGGCCCATCGGCTTCGGCATGGGCTCCCATGCCCCATCCAACGAAGGCTCCTACACCCCATCTAAGGGAGGCTCCTATTATCGACGAGGAAGTGATAGTGGTCGTGTCATCATCGCCTCCTACTCCGGCACTAGCTTGGTCACCGACTTCCCTAACTCCAGCTCCAAAGCCATCCATAGTGGTGGAGCCAAGATGCTTGAGCCCCTCGATTCGAGTGGACAACTTATGATCCAACATGACTCCTTGTGATGATGAGGAGTTCATCAAGATGGGGGCTAAAGTGAGGTTGACCTTCTCTACCCTCAACAACAAGAAGATGGCCGGGTAACTGGTCGACATGATCCTTCTGCCCCTGGATCGGGAGGATTAGAAGTCTCAATTAACGGACAAGATTTTTGCTGACTTCTTTCTCAACTGATCGGCATAAGAGTTCTTCAGCCTTTGTCTTATCAATTACTTCAACTTCTGAATAGTTAACTTATAGTTTTTTCCTTTTTCTTGCAACTTGCCCACGATGTGTGTTCAGTGAGTTTGTCAAGTTGAGACACTCCCTCAAGAATGAGGCAACGATTGCCAAGGCACAAGTCAAGGCTTCGGAGGAACTAAGGAAGGCAAGCAAAGCCCAAGAGGTCAATCTCAAGGAGGAACTACAAGCCTCCAAGAATGCTATTCGAGAATTGGAACCCTAAATATTAGAGAAGGATGAGAGAATTGCCAAGAAGTAGGCTTTATCATCGAGCTAGAGACCAGGCTGGCTAACTCTCACTTGAAGGTAATGGTCATAGAGGTTGGACTCCAAACTTTATACTTCAAAGTTGTGAAGATTGAAGTCAGCTTGGGAGGCCGTGGAGAGGGCTCAAGCCACCAAAGGTAGAGCTCTAGTTGCTAAGGCACAGGTGACTTCCATTGGTGCACAGGCAATGAAAGAGTACAAGAAGTTCAAAAACTTTGAAGATGAAGTCGCCGAGAGAGCCTATGATGCCTTCTAACTTGGGTTTGTAGAATGCAAGAAAAAGGTCACTGAGACTTTTCCAGAACTCAACTTGGATGGCATTGTCATTGTCGAGCCCAAACAAGAGAAGGAAGGAGCAGAAGAAGGTGAAGCTGGTGATGCCAAGGAAGCTATCGAGGGAGCTACCGAGGTTAGGGCTGAACAGGCCGCTATCCAAGAGACCATTGCCAAAATGATAGCCAAAACTAAGGCCGTGATCAACATGGCAGTGAAGGCTTTCAAGGCTGGCTCGACCCTAGCTCGCAAGGAGTCGGTAGCTAATCTTGAAGAGTAGGCATAATTGCTTTTCCTTCTTTTTTGTAATCGGGTTTGACCCTCTCTTATAATGACTTGGCACATCAATGAAAGTCATCCTTTATTTTGTTAATTTTTGCATTGTATGAATGTTTGCCAAGTGGTTGAACCTTGACAAGTAGCTTAGTTGGTGTAGCTCTGATCAAGTAGGGAGCTTTTAGACTTCATTAGTAGCACAAGTCCCTTAGTCAGGTGGTACCCTTTATCAAGTAGATGATCGTGTTGGCTCTAACTATCTCGTAAACCCATGATTAGGCATGCAATTTAGTCAGAGAAGCGATCTTACCTAAATGACTTTTCCTTTAGAGATTAATTGCACAATTAGCCTATAAAGTTTGCAAGTCATCTAGTCGGTCAGATGTTTGAAATTGAATTGTAGGAAGGCGGTTGTTGAATGGAATTTGACTATAAAAATAAAATCTAAATAAGATGAGAATGGAGTCTGAAGAAGAGTAGAAGTGAAATCTGAATAGGAATAGAAGTGAAACTTGAAAAAGATAGGAGTGTAACCCGAATAAGATGGGATGGAATCCGAATAGGGATGGAGATGAAATCCAATTAAGATAAGAGTGTAACCTGAATAAGATGGGATGGAACCCACATAAGATGGAAGTGGGAACACATCCATCTTCTTTGACCAATTATAAGCCGATCAGAGATCGAGGTGTGAAAATATAACCATTTTCATTATGACTGGGTGTTAGTTGACCGGATGGTAGATAGAGTGTCGGAATGCTACCATCTTTACTATGATTGATTATTAGCCAGCTAGAGATGGAGATGTGAAAATATAGCCATTTTTATTGTGACTGGGTGTTAGTCGACTGGACAGGAGATGAAAGTGTCAGAAAGCTACCATCTTTCCTATGATCAATTATCAGTCAACCAGAGATGGAGGTGTGGAACACAGCTATCTTAACTACAATCGGGTATTAGTTAGTCAAATAGGAGGTAGAGGTGTTGGAAGCTACCATCTTTACTATAACAGATTGTCAATTGATTGGAGATTGGGGTATGGAAACACAGCCGTCTTTACTGCAATTGGGTGTTAGTTGGTTGAATGGAAGATGGAGGTACCTAGTGACAGACCGTTAGAGGGGCAGGGGGCCTTGGCCCCCCTCAACTTTTTTTTGACTTCCATTTTATAAGTTAAGATTTTAGGCAAAATTTCAAATATATAGGTATTTACCTATTTGGCCCTCCTTAAAATTGGTTAGTATTAAATACAGCTTGAAGAATCTTGAAAAAAGAAGTTTTAAAATGAAATAAATACTATAAATCAGCTTTCTCTACTTGAAAGTTAGACACTTCCAACTTTATCTTTCCTTCTTATTAATTTTTTATTTCCATAATTATTTAGGGAAGGATAAAGGGTTTTTTCTTGTTGCTCGACTAGCACTCATCTCCAGAACCCGCTATGGTTGAAGTCACTGCATGCAGCTATCACTATCCCGTTCTCTACACCGATGATGAGATGATGGCTAGACCCATCATGCAGTGAGATTAGCAAGAATGCCCCCATGGAATTATCGGGCGGTTGCACGTATCTAAGACCGGATACCATTGATGCACTGATCGATGGCTACCATCTCGATGGCCTCCATCAGTCTCATCATACTGATGGATGCTGCTTGAGGTGGAGTTGCACACCGCCCTGATGGCTGAACCCATCGTGTAGTGCAATTAGGTCTTGGGGGCATGGGTGCGTGTGCAGCCATTATGCTCCAGGCTTGCACTGATGCCACTATGCTCGTGCCTCATTACCTTTGGCCCTATCACTCAATAAACATCCCATCTCGTCATACTTGCCAACTGTACTTGGTGTGACACTACTAACATCATGACTGATTCGCGCATCTTTCAAGAGTTGAGGTGCTTATGATTCTTCTAGTTTTAACTGCTATTTAAAAAGAGTATTTTTGATAATAAAGATTATCAATACTAGATTGTCCAAAAAGATGAAAGATGATTTGTTGTCGATTATATAGTCACTTATATTGAAAAGGAGATAATTGAAGATTTTACAGTACATTCCATTATTGATGAATTTAGTCCTATAAAATAACATGGAGTATAATTCAAATAATATTTATAAAAAATATTTAAATTAAATTTAATCATTTATTAATATTTTTTATTTTTATATTCTCTTGGCTCCTCTTGAAAAGTTAGTGTGGTCCATCCCTAAAGATGTCGGAATGCTACCATCTTTTTTGGGACCGATTATCAGTCAATCAGAGATGGTGTGAAAATGCTATCTTTACCATGACTGGATGTTAGCCAGCTAGATGAGAGATGGAGATTTCGAAATGCTACCATTTTTACTATAATTGATTATTAGTTGGCCAGAGATGGAGAAATAGAAATAAAGCCATTTTTATTATGATCTAGTGTTAGTAAGCCATATAGGAGATGGAGATATCGAAATGCTATCATTTTTACTGCAATCAATTATCAATCGACCGAAGATGGAGATGTAGAAATGCAGCTATCTTTACTATGATTGGATGTTAGTCGGTCAGATGGAAGATGGAGATGTCAGAATGCTACCATCTTTACTGTGACTGATTATTGATCGACTGGAGGGCTCGAGGCTGGTAGATCGAGTGCTAGTTAATCAAGATGAAACTCAAGAACTTTATCAATTTTTTTTGTATTACCAAATGAGAATAATACATTATTAATAATATATTCGAAGATTCTTGGCATTCTAAGTCTGAGAGATTGGAGTTTTATTGAGATCTTCGATTCAATGCAAGTCTAAGGGATTGGAGTTTCATTGAGATCTTTGATTTAGCATGCTCCTCAATGAAGAGCTTCTGCTACTTAATAAGGTCATTCCCAGTTTTGGAGATAACTTATCTTGTTTAGTTAGTTTTGAGACTTCCATGCGATGTAGTATTAGGTCTTTTAGTTGAAAAGCCTCGGCCTTATATGAGAGTTGTAGTACCGACTAACTTATTATTGGTACGCCATCATTTGAAGGTGAGGTTGATCTTAAGTCTCCTCTAATAAGTCAAGATTAGCTCTTAACCGATTTGAATTACCTAACTCATTGAAATGTTTGATCCACATAGTCAAGAGTTTGATCTCAATTGGATCACTTTTTTAGCATTGAAGGCCAAGTTGAAGGGAGTCTCATTAGTCGATGTTCTATGAGTGGTGTGGTATGCCCATAGTATACTAGGTAACTCTTTGGCCCACCACCTTTGACATCATTTAGCCTAGTTTTGAGCCCTTAAAAGATCGTTCAATTCATCACTTCTGCTTTTTTATTTGATTGAGGGTGTTCGACAAATATAAACCGATATTGGATGTAGAGCTTGGTACCTAATTTCTTGAATGCCCGGTTATTGAACTATTGGCCATTGCCGGTGATAATAGTGTGGGGAAGACCAAATATATAGATGATGAATTTCTAAAAGAAATTCTTAACATTGCTCTCGGTAATATACGCCAAGAATTTTACCTTCATCTATTTGGTGAAGTAGTCAATAGCAATAATTAAAAACTTCTGCTAACTCGTTGTTAGAGAAAATGGATCGAGTATGTCCATCCCTTACTAGGCCAAGTATTTTAATAATATTTTTAATTATGATTAAGGATCAAATTTGAGCTCAAATTTGAACTTAAGTATGGCATGTTTGATAAATGAGCCAAGGTTTTTTTTTTTTTTAATCAACTCATATTCGAACCTAGATGTTAAAGTTAGGTTGATCTTAAATCAAATTTCAAGGTGGATAGCACAACTTGCATGTAGGATGTAGGATAATTCCTTATCCACCGCATCCACTAAAGAAAAAATATATCATTCCACCTGATTGGACCATATAATGAGACTGTACCAGTTTTAACTTTGCAGGCATTTAATACATCTCAATTTTCATCATTGAAAATTTTATCTAGTTTTTTCATTTAAAATTTTCAATAATAAAAATGCCCCTCTCCTTTTATAGTTTTAATGACTTTTTGAAAAATATGACATCCCAATACTAAATTATGATATCTTAAGACAGGATATCTACCTTTTCAAGAAGAGGAAGGGGCATTTTTGTTATTAAAAATTTTATCAATTTTTCATTATCAAAATTATCTTTTTATATAATTTTTATAATTTTTGAAAGAAAATTATGATATTCTAAAATAGGATATTTATCTTTCCAGAAAGGTACGAGAGATGTTTTTATTATTAAAAATTATTAATTTTTTCGTTTGAAGTTTTTAATAATGAAAATATACAGGTTTTTGTAATATAATGAAAAAAATCATCGTATTCTTTAATCAAATTATGATTTCTTATAATAGAAATTTGTAAAAACTATATAAAAAAAGATATTTTTATCATTAAAAATTTAAAATTATAATTTTATTTAAAATTATGCTATCATGTGCTAATTATAATTTTCTGTAAGAAGATATTATAATTTTATTTAAAATATTGATATTTTATGTCAAATTATGACATTATATATGTTGCACTCAACCGACTTTTCCTGAATCGGACCGGCGCAGATGTGCTTCCGACTAGTCCGGCTGGCCCCTCTCTCAAAGGTCCGACCGGCCGACCCATGAAAGGAGAGGTCCGAATGACCCACTTCCTTCGAGGTCTGACCAGTCGACTCCCTCCATCAGAAGTCCGACCAGCTGACCCATGGAAGGAGAGGTTCGAACGACCCACTTCCTTCGAGGTCCGATCGATCCGCTCCCTCAGAGGCCCTGATTGATGTTCTCCGAAGCAGAAGCCCGACCGACTGACCCATGGAAGGAGAGGTTCGAACAACCCACTTCCTTCGGGGCCCGATCGGTTGGCTTCCTTAGAGCTCCTGATAGATGTTCCCTGTCGATTGGATGACCCACACCTGTTAAGTCCGACCGACTCATTTCCATCATGGGAACCGCTCGAAGGCTTCAGAAGCCCTTTCCAGCTGGTACCGAAATTCTGTTACAACGAACTCCACAACATGGCCACATCACGCCAACTGGCCACCACCCTAATTCTTCTAGGGGTAAATCGAGACTTCTCAGCCTATTCTCTAACAAAGTTTGGCAGCATTCCATGCCTACTTAAGGTGACCGGGGGACCTCTGCTTGGGGCTAAGTACACTCTTCCCTCTCCGTGTGCTATTCTCTTCGATTTCTTCATTCTGTTGCTCTCAAGCTCATGCTAACTTAAGCATCGGAGTGTCCCCCACCGGAACACCACCGGCACTCAGGGGACTTTGTTGCAGGTCGACCAGGAGATGAGCACTCCAGCCTAGCCGACCTTGCACCGGTCGGACCACTTCCATTGGACTGATGAGTGTTGGTCGGCCTTTGAAGCCCTGAAGGATTACTTGAAGAACCCTCCACTATTGGCCAAACTAACAGAGGGGGAAGTGTTGTACCTATATCTGTTGGCGTCGGACGAGGTGGTCAGTTACGTCTTCGTGCGGGTAGGAGAAGATGGCCAGCAGAAACCTATTTACTATATCAGAAAAGTCCTCCATGACGCTGAGACAAGGTACCCTAAAGTGTAGAAACTGGTCTATTCCTTGGTAATAACGACAAAACGCCTCCGACCCTACTTCCAAGCACATCCGATCGTTGTGCTGACTGATCAGCCCCTCAAGGCGATCCTTCGAAGTCCTGACATTTCTAGTCGGCTCGCCAAGTGGGCCATCAAGCTGGGTGAGTTCGATATCTCTTTCCAACCCCGATTGACTTTGAAATCTCAGGTAATCACTGATTTCATTACAGAGTACACCTGGAGGCCGAAAGCGACCTCATCAGCAGCTGAAGCACCTGAGGCTGATCCCGTGGAAGAGACCGAACCTGCTTGGACCCTTCATGTGGACGGAGCATCCAACCTCACAAGGTGCGGGGCAGGCCTGATCTTAGCTGACCCCGATGGGCAGTGCCTGGAGTATGCTTTACACTTTGCATTTCAAGTATCAAACAACCAGGTGGAGTATGAAGCCTTACTTACGGGCCTAAGGATAGCCAATGAGTTAGGCATTGGCAGAATCAGGGCCTTCTCCAACTCTCAGTTGGTGGTCAATCAAGTGAAAGGCGAATTCGAAGCAAGGGACCCGACCTTGGCCAAGTACTTGGATAAGGTACGAAGCCTCATATCTCGGCTTAAATTCTTCGAAATTCTCCATATACCTCGATTATAGAACTCTCGGGCGGATGTTTTGTCACAATTGGCCACTGCCGCCATCAGCACCTCCGACCGAACCTTTATGGAGCACCTGTAGTGTCCAAGTATTGCTGAAGAGCCGATCGAGGTTCACTAAGTCAAGCAGGAAGCCTCATGGATGGACCCAATCCTTACGTTCCTAGTCAAAAGGACTCTTTTGGATGATTCGACCGAAGCTAAGCATGTGCGCTGGACGGCCTCTAAGTACGTCGTCCTTGATGGCATCCTCTACAAGTGATCATTCTCACAGCTGTTGCTGAAGTGTTTGGGACCGACTGATGCAGACTATGCACTCCGACAGGTACATGAAGGCATCTACGACGACCACCTCGGAGAGAGATCCTTGGCTTATAAAGTCATCCGACAGGGATATTATTGGCCTACAATTCAGAAGGACACGTCAGACTTCGTCCGAAAGTGCGACGCGTGTCAAAGGTACTCTAATATCCAAAGGAGGCCTGCCAGCCAGCTGACCCCACTTACGGTGCCTTGGCCATTTGTACAATGGGGCATGGACATCCTAGGACCCTTTACCCCAATGTCTGGACAATGAAGATTTCTTCTTGTGGCCATTGACTACTTTACCAAATGGGTGGAGGCTGAACCACTGGCACAAATAATGGAGGCCAAGGTGGAGAACTTCATCCGGAACGGCATTATCTTCTGATTAGACATTCCATAGACAATCATTACTCATAATGGAAGATAGTTCAACAACTCTAAGTTCCGGGACTTCTGTCAACAATATCACATCTCCCATCGGCTTACCTCGGTCGGCCACCCTCAATCCAATGGAGATGTTGAAGTCACCAATCGGACGATCCTGCATGGATTGAAGACCCGGCTAAATGAAGCCAAAGGGCTTTGGGCATAAGAGCTTCACTCAGTGCTTTGGGCAT
The DNA here is from genome assembly GCA_021397845.1 of Areca catechu. NCBI lineage: Eukaryota > Viridiplantae > Streptophyta > Magnoliopsida > Arecales > Arecaceae > Areca > Areca catechu. The sequence goes on along the minus strand of CM038049.1, from coordinate 149,148,434 downwards.
ATCGGACAACCGCTCGAATGGCGACCGGGGAGACTCCATTCAACCTGACCTACGGAAGTGAAGCAGTCATCCCCGTGGAAGTCTCTTTGCAATCCATACGGATTGATCACTTCACTGAGCCGACCAACTCAGAGCAACGGAGGGTTGACCTAGATTTACTTGAAGAAACCAGGCTCCGGACAAGCTTGAAGATGGTGGCCTACCGTTAGAAGATGGCCAGATATTATAATTCGCGGGTCAAAGCACGAACTTTCTGGGTCGAAGATCTGGTTTTGCGAAGGACAGAGATTTCAAGACCGATCGAGCAAGGGAAACTCTCCCCTAATTGGGAAGGACCCTATTGAGTCATTGAAGTGATTTGAGCCAGAACCTACTGATTCGAACATTTGGACGGATGGCAAATAGCATGTCCGTGGAATGTAGACAACCTTCGCAAGTATTATCAATAAAGTTCACAACTTTTTCTATGAAGCACTTCCGAAAGTCCGAACCCGGTCGGCAAAGGCTCTAGGGTAGCCCACTTCCAAAAGTCCGGCCCCGGTTGGTAAAGGTTCTAGGGCAGCCCACTTTCGAAAGTCTGACCCCGGTCGGCAAAGGCTCTAGGACAGCCCACTTTCGAAAGTCTGACCCTGGTCGGCAAAGGCTCTAGGATAGCCAAATTCCGAAAGTCCGACCCCAGTCGGCAAAGGCTCTAGGGCAGCCCACTTCCGAAAGTCCGATCTCGGTCAGCAAAGGCTCTAGGGCAGCCCACTTCTGAAAGTCCGACCCTGGTCAGCAAAAGCTCTAGGGCAGCCCACTTCCGAAAGTCCGACCCCGGTCGGCAAAAGCTCTAGGACAGCCCACTTCTGAAAGTCCGACCCCGGTCGGCAAAGGCTCTAGGGCAGCCCACTTCCGAAAGTCCGACCCCGGTCAGCAAAAGCTCTAGGACAGCCCACTTCCAAAAGTCCGGCCCTAGTCGGCAAAGGCTCTAGGGCAGCCCACTTCTGAAAGTTCGGCCTTAGTCGGCAAAGGCTCTAGGGCAGCCTACTTCCGAAAGTCCGGCCCCGATCGGTAAAGGCTCTAGGACAGCCCACTTCCGAAAGTCCGGCCCCGGTCGGCAAAGGCTCTAGGGCAGCCCACTGTTGAAAGTCCGACCCGATCGGCAACTACTTCAAAACAATCCACATGGAGAACAGGACTCAAATTCGGACGAGCCGATGGACCAGTACTTGGAGAGATTTCTAAGTACCTAGGTTCAGACTGAGCTGCTGTCCATCCGTCATCCTATAGGACTCAAATTCGGATGAGCTGACGGACCAATACTTGGAGAGTTTTCTAAGTACCTAGGTTCGGACTGAGCTACCGCCCCTCAGCCACTCTCCAGGTTCCAAGCCCAGACGAGCCAATGGACTAACACTTGAGAATTCTCCTAAATGTTTAAGTTTGGATTGAGCTACTATTTGGCAACTATTTCGAAGAACTTGTGGTTCTAAAGAGCCGACTGAAAATACTTGGAAGAATTTCAAAAAGAAAGTATTACATCTTGTATACATCAATACACATAAGTGACAAAAGGATTCTTCTATTAAGTCCAAAGAAATTCTTTAAAAAAGTAGGTCAGACCTTTACAAATGCCCTAGGTCTGACCCATCGAAGGTGCGGCAAGGGCCTCAGCTTCGGCCCCACCGGTTACAACTGAAGCTTCAACTAGGACGTCCATCGTCCCTACACCAGCTTGAGCTGGGGCTTCGGCCCTACCCTCTTCCACGTCGCCTTCAGCCTGGGGCTCGGTCCTAGCATCTGTCAGGTGCTCTTCTTCCTCCGCTGGTTCCCTTAGCTCGGTGCCAGACACGTCAAGCTCCGAAAAAAGTCCGGCCACCCTCTTCAAGCAGTTGTCATAACCTTCTCTGTAGAAGTCCAACGCCGTCTTTTCTACTTCTTTAGTGAAGTTGGCGGAAGCCTTGTATTTTGCTACGGCGTCCCGGACCTATCCTACCGCTAGCTCCTTAGCTTCCTCGAGTTGGACCGCCAACTTCACTGCAGCCGCCCGCTCGGCCTGGGCCCTCCCGTCAGCCTTAGCGAATCACTCCCCCTCCTCTCTTAGCCGGCGGGTGAGGGAGTTCACCTTCACCTTCTTCCTCTTCAGCCTAGCCTCCCGATCGGCTAGCTGGTCCTGCATCTCCTTTGATGTCTCTTTCGATGACTCGGCCTCCGCTTGGACGGCCGACAGCCTCTCTTCCACGAACTTCAAAGATGCTTTCGTGGCTGCCTAAACCGCCTCCAGCTCCTGCACCCTCTTGGCCGAGGTCTTGGTCACATGTAGTATCCGATCGATGCCGTCGTCCATCAAGGAGATGCCATGAAGAAGCTGTAAGCAGAAGGTCAAGTCAGCGCTATGCAAGACAATTGAAATGAAAGGAAACACAAGGGGGCAAGATGGGTGTTTCACCCTCATGAGGTCGCGGTAGGACTCCTTGGCTACGTCACTCAGATTTCTCTGAATGGATAGCATCCAGTCGGCGTCTATCATTGCCCCCCTGAGCAAACTCCGCGCTCTTCTCGAGTTGTTCAGGGCGTGCCAATGCTGGAACGCCTCCTGACGGACCTCTTTCTCAGACTCTTCTTCGGCCGTCTCTCCTTCGGTGGCCTCTCCTTCAGCCGCCCCTCCTTCGGCCATCGCCTTTTCCTTGTCTGTAAGGGGAACCGTTTCTTCTGGGTCAGCGAGTGCTGGAGCTGACACTGTCGCCATGCCAGATAATTCTGGCTGTTCCTGCTCCAATCGGGCGACCGACCCTCCGGTAGGAGCTGAAGACCCCGATATTGTCTTCTTTGCCAATACCTCTGTAAGAGGGGTATCATCTTCATCGGAGTCCACATCTACTACAGGCACAGGCCGTTCCTCCTCCCGCCTCTTCTTTTGTCTCTCCGCAGCCGGCTCTGCGGTCGGCTTCGCTGCTGGGGCAGCCCTCTTCTGCACTGCCCGCTGGATGACCCTAGCCTTGTCGATCTTCATTTTTCTGCCTGTTTCAAGGAAGGGTTAGGGTAGGCAAAGGGAAGTAGGACAAAGAAATAAATGAAGCAAACGCAAGAGAGAAGGTCGGTCAACCCTGGTGGCTCCTCTTTGTTCCTACCTAAAAATCTCTGGTGGCTGATCCCTGCTTGGTGAAGGGCATTCTCCCTGAGCAGTTCATATGCCATCGTCGGGTCGGCCCCGTCAATTTCATTAAATTTGGCCTTGTCGGCTATCAAGATCGCCCTCCCCTCCAGAGCCTCAGCCTCGGCTCTCTCCATAGTGGCTCAAAGCCCCAGGACTGAAGGCTGTCTACAAAAAAGAATTTGGCCTTCCACCCGTGGATGGCCGACGGAAGGCACTTCAGGATCCTTCGATTAGGGCGAGGACAAAACATCCACCACTCTCGGCTCTTGAAGTCACTTTTTAAAAGGGAGAAGTTACCGAAGAGGGACAACCTAGGTTCGATCTCAGACTTGTGACAGAGCACTATAAAGCAACAGATCGCCCGAATGCTATTCGGGGTCAGCTGCGCTGGAGTCACTCTGTAGAAGTTAAAGACCTCTACGAAGAAAGGGTGCAAGGGAAACCTGAGGCCGGCCTTAAGGTGGGCCTCGTACATGGGAAGGTTCCCCGGTCCTAGTGGATTATTGGCTCTACCTTCTCGGCCCGGAACAGAGAGATGTAAGGTCGACAGAATGTTGTATACAACCCTAAGGTTTTCGACCCATTCCCGGGTCATCACCGATTGGATCTCACTTGGTCCTGGTTCCTTATGCATATGGGTCGGACCTTGACTACTGGATGCCATTAGTGCTAAGGGAGAAGAAGGACTGGGGGACTAACCTGAGGCTGGGCTCCTAGAAAACTGGTCTTGCGGAGGGGGAGGAAGAAGCTCTCTCTTTCTCTTGCGGAGCGCAGTCACAGCAGAAAATCCTTCCTGAGTGCCTCGCCCCCCCTTTTATAGGTCCTCGGAGGGGCGTTTGCCTCCGCCTTGCGGGAGTTGTAACCGTCCCATCAGCATACGCAACTCTCCATGCCTCAGAAATCGAAGCGACTGGTTGATCGAAACTGGCAGACAACGATCTGCGTGAAGATCGGATCAACGGTGCAAAGATTGTCTGGGAAGCGACATCGGTCGTCCAGATGCGCCATGTGGTGTGGCACGTCCCTCCACTTCAATCATCGCGTGAGCCAGCCTGGCCCCTCATCATGGTGCCTTCCCCGCATTAACTGCGATCCCTGCACTTCCAATGCGGGGGCAACATCTGTCCCTAACGCCGGTCATGGGAGATTCAAAGTGATCCGACGCAATGATTCCGCATCGAGCAGCGGACGGACGCGACCTGCATAAAAATAATGCTTCTGTCCTTCGAAGCCACATGTCCCCTCAAAGTCCAGGAGCAAGGGGGCAACTGTTGCACTCAACCGGCTTTTCCTGAATCGAACTGGCGCAGATAGGCTTCCGGCTAGTCCGGCTAGCCCCCTCTCCCAAAGGTCCAACCGGCCGATCCACGGAAGGAGAGGTTTGAACGACCCACTTCCTTCGAGGTCCGACCAGTCGGCTCCCTCCATCAGAAGTCCGACCGGCTGACCCATGGAAGGAGAGGTCCGAATGATCCACTTCCTTCGAGGTTTGACCGGTCTGCTCCCTTAGAGGCCCTGACGAACGTTCTCCAAAACAGAAGCCCGACCGACTGACCCACGGAAGGAGAGGTCCGAACGACCCACTTCCTTCGGGGCCCGACCGGTCGGCTTCCTCAAAGCTCCTGACAGATGTTCCCTGTCGGTCGGACGACCCACCCCTGTTAAGTCCGATCGACTCATTCCCATCCTAGGAACCGCTCGAAGGCTCCAGAAGCCCTTTCCAGCTAGTACCGGAATTCTGTTACAATAGATTCCACAACATGGCCACATCTTCGTGCCACCTGGCCACCACCCTGATTCTCCTAGGGGTAAATCGGGACTTCTCAGCCTATCCCCTAACAGAATTTGGCAGCATTCCACACCTACTTAAGGTGACTGGGGGACCTCCGCTCGGGGCTACGTACACTCTTCTCTTTCTGTGTGCTATTCTCTTTGATTTCTCCATTCTGTTGCTCTCAAGCACCTACTAACTTAGGCATCGTAGTGTCCCCACCGGAACACTACCAGCGCTCAGGGGACTTTGTTACAGGTCAACTGGGAGAGGAGCACTCCAGTGTAGCCGACCGAGCCCAGTCCAAGAGAAGACGCGGCAACAATATATATATATATATATATATATATATATATATATATATATATATATAGTCAGGGTGTCATATTTTTTGGAAAAATCACGATATATTATGGTTTTTAAAACACAAGATGATATATTATGGTTTTTAAAACACAAGATGTTATAACTTTTTAAAAATATAAAAGGCCATAAATTTAATAAAATTATATTTTTTAATAATAAATAATAATAATAATAATAATTATTATTATTATTATTATTATTTATGAATTATTTCTTTCTGTCAGGATATAACGAATTTTTTTTAAAAATAATGCTAAAAAAAATATTCCGAAAATAGGTGTCATACCATATATTTACAAAATAGGTGTTTTTGGCTGACATGGACACGCGGTGCAAAAATACCTGCCATGTGGCAGGTGGGTCGCCAGCTGGATTGAAATCGTCTTTGGGAAAGATGATTTCAGGATGAGAAATCATCTTTCCAAAAGACGATTTCAGCTCTTCCAACCGCTCCCCTTGTCGCCCTCAGTCATGACGTGACGCTGCCTGAGAAATTGTCTTTGGCAAAGATGATTTCTCAATTTAAAATCGTCTTTGCCAAAGACGATTTCAATCCAACCAATTTTCAAAATTTTCTAAATGCCCTCCCACAAAATAAATTCAAATAACTAGTAATGACATTTTCGTAATTAAATGAATGGTATTTTTGTAATTAAATCAAATATTATGAAGAGCATTTTGGGAATTAAATTTTCGTTGCCCCTGGCTTTTTAAAAATTTAATTTTTAAAATACCTTTGGTAATGTTTGGTTTAATTACAAAAATACCATTCAGTTAATTACGAAAATGCCATTTATAGTTATTTCAATAAAGGATATTTAAGGAATTTAATAAAAATCTATCATACATGCGCACCCCATAAATGCTATTTTTTTAATTAAATTTTAATATAATAAATTTTAAAAAATATATCTTCACCCATAAATGTTGATTTTTTAATTAAATTTTAATATAATAATATTTTAAAAAATATATAACAAAATTTAAAAGATATTATAATATTAATTGAAAATAAAATTAATTAAAAATATTATAATATAATTTTATATTATAATAAATATTTTATATTCTAAAATATAATAAATTTATTATATTATATATTATATATTATATATTATATATATTATATAATAGTATAAAAAGATTTAAAAAATAAAAATATAAATAATCATCATGTCGATACCATCCGGTCGCCAGCCCGGTCGTCGGTTCGGCCCCCGGTTCGACCGTCGGTTCGGGTGTCGGTTCGGTCACTAGGGTCCGACTACTGGTCCGACTACTAGGATCTTACCATGGGTCTAGTCTCAGTCATGCTACAGATCCAATCGCCAGTCCGGTCGTCGGGGTCCTGCCATTAGGGATGGCAACGGGTCAGGTTTGGGTCGGGTCATCCAAAATCCATACCCGTCCTGCTAAAAAATTATCCGTCCCATACCCATCTCGGGTCGGGTCGGGTATAAAAAAATCACATGTGGATCGGGTCGGGTCGGGTATACCCGGTCTCATAAAACTTAGTTTATTTAAAAGCTAAACGAGTCGGGTCGAGTCGGGTCGGGTATATCCGTCCCATATCAAATTTACTTAAATATTTTATAAACATATTTTTTTATATATAAACGGATCCGGTTCGGGTCGGGGCATACTACTACCCGTACCCGACCCGAACCCGAGTCGGGTTTTTTTTATTAACCTATATCCATTTATAAATTAGGCGGGTCGGGTTTTACCCGGGGTCTAGCCATCGGTCCAACCGTCGATCCTAAGCAAGGATCGGACTGATACCGGACTATCGACCGAACTGGTACCGGGCTGGTGACCAGATGGTATCGACATGGTGATTATTTTTTATTTTTATTTTTTTAAATTTTTTATACTATTATATAATATAATATATAATATATAATATAATAAATTACAATAAATTTATTATATTTTAGAATATAAAAATATATTATAATATATTATAATAATATTTTTTAATTAATTTTATTTTCAATTAATGTTATAATATCTTTTAAATTTTGTTATATATTTTAAAAATTCTATTATATTAAAATTTAATTAAAAAATCAATATTTATGGGTGTAGATATATTTTTTAAATTTATTATATTAAAATTTAATTTAAAAATAGTAATTATAAGGTGTCAGAGTTATTTATGATAGATTTTTATTAAATTTCCTAAATATCTTTTAATGAAATAATTATAAATGACATTTTTGTAATTAACTAAATATTATTTTTATAATTAAACTAAATATTATGAAGGGTATTTTGAAAATTAAATTTTTTAAAATCGGGCAAAAGCAACAAAAATTTAATTTCGAAAATGCCCTTCATGATGTTTAGTTTAATTACAAAAATATCATTCATTTAATTACGAAAATGATATTACTAGTTATTTGAATTTATTTTATGGAAGGGCATTTAAAAAATCTTGAAAATTATGTGAGTTGAAATTAGGCGGGTCGGGTTTTACCCGGGGTCTAACCATCGGTCCAACCGTCGATCCTAAGCAAGGATCGGACTGATATCGGACTATCGACCGAACTGGTACCGGGCTGGTGACCAGATGGTATCGACATGGTGATTATTTTTATTTTTTATTTTTTAAATTTTTTATACTATTATATAATATATAATATATAATATAATAAATTATAATAAATTTATTATAATTTAGAATATAAAAATATATTATAATATTTTATTATAATATTTTTTAATTAATTTTATTTTCAATTAATGTTATAATATCTTTTAAATTTTTTTATATATTTTTTAAAATTCTATTATATTAAAATTTAATTAAAAAATCAATATTTATGGGTGTAGATATATTTTTTAAAATTTATTATATTAAAATTTAATTAAAAAAATAGTAATTATAAGGTGTCAGAGTTATTTATGATAGATTTTTATTAAATTTCCTAAATATCTTTTAATGAAATAATTATAAATGACATTTTGTAATTAACTAAATATTATTTTTATAATTAAACTAAACATTATGAAGGGTATTTTGAAAATTAAATTTTTTAAAATCGGGCAAAAGCAACAAAATTTAATTTCGAAAATGCCCTTCATGATGTTTGGTTTAATTACAAAAATATCATTCATTTAATTACGAAAATGATATTACTAGTTATTTGAATTTATTTTATAGAAGGGCATTTAAAAAATCTTGAAAATTATGTGAGTTGAAATTAGGCGGGTCGGGTTTTACCCGGGGTCTAACCATCGGTCCAACCGTCGATCCTAAGCAAGGATCGGACTGATACCGGACTATCGACCGAACTGGTACCGGGCTGGTGACCAGATGGTATCGACATGGTGATTATTTTTTATTTTTTATTTTTTTAAATTTTTTATACTATTATATAATATATAATATATAATATAATAAATTATAATAAATTTATTATAATTTAGAATATAAAAATATATTATAATATTTTATTATAATATTTTTTAATTAATTTTATTTTCAATTAATGTTATAATATCTTTTAAATTTTTTATATATTTTTTAAAATTCTATTATATTAAAATTTAATTAAAAAATCAATATTTATGGGTGTAGATATATTTTTTAAAATTTATTATATTAAAATTTAATTAAAAAAATAGTAATTATAAGGTGCCAGAGTTATTTATGATAGATTTTTATTAAATTTCCTAAATATTTTTTAATGAAATAATTATAAATGACATTTTTGTAATTAACTAAATATTATTTTTATAATTAAACTAAACATTATGAAGGATATTTTGAAAATTAAATTTTTTAAAATCGGGCAAAAGCAACAAAAATTTAATTTCGAAAATGCCCTTCATGATGTTTGATTTAATTACAAAAATATCATTCATTTAATTACGAAAATGATATTACTAGTTATTTAAATTTATTTTATGACAGAGTATTTAAAAAATTTTAAAAATTATGTAAGTTAAAATTATCTTTAATAAATAAAATTTTAAATTAAAAAATTATCTTTACCAAAGATGTTTTCTCGAGCAACACTGCATCATAACTGCAGGCGAACTAAAATTATCATTTGGAAGGATAAATTTTTAACCTAAATTTATTTTGGAAAAGAAGATTCCAACCAAACTGGCGACCCATCTGCCAGCTATTTTTGGCATCAATACATGGTACGGTGCTTTTTTTTCGGAATATTTTTTAATATTATTTTAAAAAAATTCGGATATAACCTACTGGCGGCGAGCTTTTATTAGCGTGGGATCCGCAACCAATCACCCATCAGTCACCTGACGGGTAGAGAGGGAAACCCCGGCGCTTCAGCAGGTCCACCGCCGCCCTTCGTAATTCCAATTCCCAGGCCTCCTCTCCTCTACATCAATTAATTAATCAATCGAAGAAGAAGAAGGAGAAAGAAGAAGAGGGCAAAGATGCCGAAAAAGATGGGCGTGAACTCGAAGGCGGAGGCGGCCCGCGCGCGGCGCAGCGCGGTGGAGGCGGATCGCAAGGAGCGCGCAGCCGTCGAGAAGGAGGAGGAGTATTGGCGCGAGGCCGAGGGCTCCAAGTCCCGCGCCGCCAAGAAGCGCGAGGAAGAGGCTGAGAAGCGGGCCGAGGCGGCCGCCCGCAAGGCCGAGAACCGCAAGCTCGCCGAGGTCGAGCAGGAAGAATTGGAGAAATCCGGCCGCAAGCCCGACCGCAAGGCCAGCCGCGTCTCTATCCCTGTCGCCCCCAAGGTCACCGGGGCCGAGCTCGATCGCCGCCGTGAGGAGGAGCGCCAGCGCATCCTCCGCAACGCCGAGGCCGCCAAGAAGCGCCAGAGCCGCACCGCCGAGGAGGAGGAGTACGAGCGCATGGTCCTCGTCGCCAATACCAACCGCGATGACTCCATCATCGAGGCCCACTCCGTCGAGGACGCCATCACCCGCATGGCTCTCGCCGAGCCCCAGCTGCCCCCGGATCGCCACCCCGAGAGACGGCTCAAGGCCTCCTTCAAGGTATGATGATGATGATTGCTCTTCTTCCTTCTTTCTTCTCGTTCTTTCTTTTTCCATATTAGTTGTTATTATTGTTCGTGTTATTATTATTATGTTCAAGAAAGAAAGAAATCAAGTGAGATTTCTAGGGAAAATAGTATATGAAAGGTGATTCCTTTTCAAGGAAATTGGCGATTTTGCACTCCTGAATGGATCGAAAACCCATCAGTTGCATCTGGAGATTGAAAATTTCTTCCTAGAATGGTATATAAAGTCTTTCCATTGGATCATTCATATATGGTGACCATGCACATGAGCTTAACATGGCAATTTCTGCCCCGATAATGTGGATTAAGTTGCACAGTTCTGTATGGGCTGACACAGATTGTTTGCCTGTGATATGCAGGGCATTGCAGCACACGTGTGCCCAGTGCCAATGCCTTGTTATCATGGTCAACACTTGAATAATTGGTCTGAATCTAACTCAATTTAGTTGTCAATAAGGAGAGTTGAACAAAATTGATGTGGATGGAGTGGATGCACCTCTAGTGACTATGGTATATCTGCTTCTGATTAGATTGTTTTATCTCGGTAGGCTTTAATCTTGTTCACGTGATTCCTTCTAGTTTACAATTCAGAATTTCTGTGTCATTGTCCTTGGCTCCTTATGTCTAAGTTGGTGATCAATGATCGATAGCTTCTTTTCTCCTTAATCATTACATGTTTAAGTACCTTAATAGATATGCTATTACATTTCCTGTTAAATATCTCTTAAGTCTTAAAACCTATTCAATCTTTTGTTCTTTATTTCAGGTTTTACTTAGACGAGGTTACCAAACATGTTGGATTTTGACACTCTTCAGTAGTTGTATTAACTGTGGTGGTCTTCTTGTGTGCTTCTTAATATTGCTCATAGCTTTTTGAGTTACTATACTAATAGAACCGTATCAGTTTTGGACTTTTTTTCTCTACATAATTTCTTTCTCAAATTATATGTCTCTTTTATCAGACTTGGTTTTTGATGTTCTGAGATGTTGCAAATCATGCCATTTTGGTTTTCCTGATTAGAACCTGATTTCTCTTTTATATAATTTATCTCTCTTTATGGAATTGTTTGTTACCCATCTCGCTTGTATTGTCACTCTAATATTTTTAGCTTCTGCTGTTGCATTGTCTAGGAATCTAATTGGCTCTTTGATATAACTTATTTTCCAAATTTCTGTGGGATGATTCATTATCTGCCTTGTTTACTCATCGTTCTTGCTCTTTTGCTTCTGCAGTTGTGTTTGCATGGAGCAGTTAATTTGAGTTTATCTTTTGATTTGTACTTTATTGCTTCTTGCATGAGCATTGTTCCGCACTGCCCAAGTTGGTTTTCATCATGTTTAGAAGTGCATATCTTGGGTAGTTAATTTAATTGTATTTGATGCTAGATGCTGGCTATTAATTTTGGTTTTAAGCTTCTCCATTTATTTGATAATCTCAAGCATTAGTCTGTAAAACTCTGACCAGGATGTAATTTTATGATGCTCAAGTGTAAGTTTTATGGTGCTGGGTCATGTCTTGTTGGAGAGAACAAGATGGTTGAATAATTATAGAATTATCCTATTGGCTTTCAACAAATTTTTTTGTTGTACATGTAGGCTTTTGAAGAAGTGGAGCTTCCCAAACTGAAGGAAGAAAAACCAGGTCTGACCCTCAACCAGTACAAGGATATGATATGGAAGCTATGGAAGAAATCCCCAGACAATCCCCTCAACCAGGTATGCTTTAGAGAAAATGGTATTACAAGTTGTCATTCCAATTGCAGGCTTCTAACCTGTCTATACACATGGTTAAGCATATACATGTAGATGATTACAGCATTTTGAATAAATATATGCATTTCCACCTTGAACGCATGTATATATATATATGTATTGTTGTATACATCTAAGGACGAGAGAATTCCTGCCATACCTGACTGTTTTGAAAAAAAATTAAATTAAACCTATCCATGGTCACCTATTATATTAGTATCTAAAGGTGCACACAAAAATGCATGCTTTGTATTATTTAAGGCTTAAACAAAACAAAATCCTGTTCATAATCATGATATGACAAGACGAACAGGCCGATGAGGTTTCATATACAGTACTTTGACTTAATTTATGAACCCTTGCCAATTTCTGCAGATGGTTGCCTGCTTGTTTTATAAAACATGAATGAGATTCCTAATCCCTCGATGATGGTCATAAAGCAAACCTCATAAAGTAGGGGCACAATTGACATTTATGGTTATGGTTATTGTTATGCTTCTATTTTTGCATCATTTAGAGTGTATTATGTTTCCATTAACATACATTGAGGACCCAAGATCCTTTTTGATTTAACTACTTTTACAGAGATTAAAGCTCAAATCTTGCAAATTAGGCCTTTGAGAGTTTTATCTACACCACAAACTTTGGTCTTCTCCTTCCTTGAAAGAGCTTCCAAGAACCCACAAGAGAACTCTCTCTCTCTTCCTTTCTCTCTCTGTATGTATGTATGCATGTATAAAGAAAAGTTTTAACGAATAGAACAATCGATTGTTTGAATGATAAACAACTATCACATTACGTATTGGTACCTATTGGGTATAGAATAGGTTTGCTTCTCTTTGTTCTTATGAACAGAATCGTTTCATTATTTTCAATTGAATGGAATAAATATTAACTCTTTCTCATACAGAATCCACTGAAAACATGTGTGTTGTGTATTATATTCTAACTTTGTTTCTTATCAAATGCACAGGTTTCTAGTTTTCTAAAATCATGAAATTTTGAAAATTCCAAGTTCTGTCTAATAAATCATCTCTTGGATGATGGACCTATAGCTTTTCACCCTCTTTTAACTCCAAACAAAGAAGGTGAACCATGACACTAATTGCCCAAATATATTTAAAGGAATAAAAAAGAGTCTAACGTTGACACTCTAACATTCATTAAATTAGCATCCCTGATCAGTTTAGTCAGTTACTAACAAAAAGTTTGGAGAATGATCTTTCAGTTTTAAAATTTGATTTGGCACCTGGTTTCAGTAATACCATGACTGATATAACTGAAGCTAGCAGCCATGCAGCTTTAGTTTGTTTACTGTACAAAACCAATGTGTTTTAGGTGAAACTTGCCTTATTGGATAAAAATTCCCCATTGTTTCTAGTTTATGCAAAAAGCTAGGAAATAAGGAATTTGGTTGAAGATCTGTATAACCTTCACGTGGAGGGGTGTTGATAACATGTAAATCTTGTATCGTTGAGTAATTTGTGAAGACATTTAGTATTGCTTCTAGAACAGCATGGCAGTTTTTTGAGTTATGGAAGGAAAAGCTTGTGGATGCCATTTGTAGATTTGGTGGTGGAAGTAAGGTGATATAGGTTATAATGTCATGTAGCAGCAGACGTATCTAAAAAGTGCTTTTGGATCCTTTCCATTGGGATTATTTTGGAAATGCATGAAAATGCTAATTGTGCAATATATAGTGTGAATACAAAGGATGAAGGATGATTAGGGATGCAATCAAGCCGAGTCGAATCAAGTAGCTAGAAGTTTGAGCTCAACTTGATTCAGAATACTGGAGTTTGACACTTGACTCGACATTGATTGAGTCTTAATATTCCAAACTCAAGCCCGGCTTGATGAAAAAAAAGGCAAAACTCAAGATCGATTCAACTTGACTTGAATATCAACCGAGTAATACTCGAGCTTGAATTCAAGTTTTAGCCTGCTAATAATATATATTAATATATCTATTATAAATAAAAATAATATGGTTAAAAATATAAATAAATTTGAATAGGCTCGTGAGCTTTTGAGCCAAGTATCATGCTACTTGAGCTTGACTTGAAAACTATTCGAGCTCGACTCGAGCTTGATAATTGCTGAGTTGAGTTGAGCTTGAACTTGAGTAAAGCTCAACTTGCTTGCACCCCTAAGGATGACTAGCAAAAGATAGATCGGATATTGAGTGGCTATATGAAAAGTTGAATGTTGAAATATAGCATTTTCTATAACCTTCATTAATTTATAGTTCACTCAAATTTTTTGACATTACTGTGTTGTTTTTTTTTTTTTTTTTGGTTTATTTTTTTCCTTCTCAAAAGGAGATTAGATACTAAAGCACACAAATCTATAGTTGATATTCAACTAAAACAAACATCTGATGCCCTTTTCTTTGCCACATGTTATGGAAAATTATTAAATGGTATTTGTCATCAGTATACTCGAGCCCTGCATATTTTTTAAGATCCACTAAATTTGTAGGATTTTAGCTGAATATTAATTCAGCATCTTATGTGAGGATTAGGAATTGGCTATCAGGAAGGAGGGAGAACAATAAGCAAAAATGAGTTGCTTAAGATCTTACAATAGATGATAATAATATTTATATGATCTTAAACAATGTTATAACTAGGAAGTTGTATTTTTGCAACCAGCCACTTGGTTAACATGGGATGGGAGGCGGAAAAAAAATTTCAGGCCTAGGGATGAGTTATTCATGCAAGAGTTTTTCTAAAGTAATAGACTTCTCACAATTTCATGCTCGAGTTTGAATGAGGCATGACCTCTATACTTTTTACCATGGTTTTCGGAGCTATGCCAGGGCTAAACTGAGATGGTTCAGCCCTGGATTTCGGTCCAGGCTTCGGACTGATTGAAATCGTACCAAACTGGGCATTACGACATAGTTTCAGATGAACCTGGATTTCGGAACTATGCTGAGGCTTCTCCTCTCCTCTTTCGTTTGTTTCCATGGTGAAAAAAAAAGAAAATGTAGGAAAAACGTGGAGAAATCAAATATTAATTTTGGAAGAGCTTTTTTTCTATTTTGCCTTATAAAAGTCTATAAACATCTTGGTTCACCTATATAAATCTTTTGAAGTACTTAATTTTGGATTACCAATTTATCAAAAATTTTAATAATATCCTAATCTAAATATATCAAACATAAGTGATACCATATCTGGCCCCATTTTTAAGTTGATTTTTATCAAATTAAAATTGGTATCTTAATTCTTTGGGACAATATTGATAGTCAATATGTCTTATCTAAAAGGATTTGCAATAATTTTTACTTGTTTTCATTTAAAATTTTTAGTAGACTTATCAAAATTTGCAAGTTTTTTTGCATAGAAAATACTTGCTTGCATTGGATATGAATTGGTTAGTAGATGCTTGCGAATATCCCACAATGGCCATTATTCTATAAAAGTAATGTACTACTATGGCTATTATATAAAAATGAAGAAAAGTACAACTATGGTTATATAAAGATGGAAATGTATCAATGTATTTGAAAAAAAGGGATAATTTGAGGAAAAAATCATATTAAGCCATTTCATACTATAATAGCATATCTTATTAGTAATCCTTGATTCATGACGATTCAATTATGGCTATCATCTGAAAATGAAGGAAAGCACTTTATATAAAGATGGATAGGTATCAAGATATTTAGAAAACCAAGTAATTATAATTGGTCTCATGCTATCATATAAACATGAAAAAAAGTACGTTATATAAAGATAAAAAAAGTATTAATACATTTGAAAAAGAGGAAGAGCACAAAAAAGTCATATTATCATTTCATACTATAATAGTATATTTTATAGTAATCATCCATCATTCGGGATTATTAGGCTGTGGCTATTATATAAAAATGAAGGAAAGCACGTTATATAAAGATGGAAAAGTATCGAGATATTTGAAAAAACAAGAAACTACATTAGCTATTTCATACGTTAATAAATATTTGGAAAAACAAGTAACCATATTTTTTCTTGTGCTATGATATGAAAATGGAGGAAAGTATATTATACAAAGATGAAAAGACATCCACACATTTGAAAAAAGGGATAGTACGAGAAACTTAATATTAGTCATTTTATATCATAATAGTATAATTTATAATTATCATCCATGATTCAGGATGATTTATTATGGCTATTATATGAAAATGAAAGAAAGTACATTATATAAAGATGAAAAAGTATCAAGATATTTAAGAAAACAAGTAACCATATTAACCATTTTATACCATAATAATTTTTGCAAAAACAAGTAATCATATTTTTTCTCGTGCTATCATATGAAAATGGAGGAAAGTATGTTATATAAAGATATAAAAGGCATTAACACATTTGGAAGAAAAATGACAGTATGAAAAAATATCATATTAGCTATTTCATGCCATGATAGTATATTTCATAATAATCATCCATGATTCAGGACAATTCAACTATGGTTATTATATGAAAATAGAAAAAAACATGTTATATTAAGATGCAAAGGTATTAAGATATTTGGAAAAACAAGCAATAAGATAGAAAGGTATCAAATTGGATTTAAAATTATTCAAGAAATTCTAAAAAATTGATTATATACTCTAAGAAACAAAAAAAAAATGAAAAATAGAAAATAAAAAAAAATAGTATGCCGGTCAAATTGGAATGCTTGCCTGTACCGTGTTGGTACGGTATCGAATCAGTACTATGCCATACCGGTCGGTAAATGGTGCAGGTGTCAATACTAGTTTAGAAAACTTAAACTGCCACAAGTGTCCACTTTGCTCACCTATAGTCTCTAAACCCTATCTTGCATAGGAATATTGAGAGAAAGAGGGAAGGTGATTTGATCAAGGAGAGGGATGGTGATTGCTTTAAATTGTCAACTCAAATCTCTCGAAAAAATTAGAAAAAGGTAGAAAACTCGGCAAAAGTAAGGTTTAGGTTCCCATTTTTTTCATTGATGGATAATAAATTGAGATACATAGCTTTTATTTATGCTAGTGAGAGTTGCCCTTGCACAATTCAGGTCAGTTTTCTTGTCAAGTTTAAATAGGACTTAGCTTTCCTAAAATAGACATGATAGTGGAAATAAATATGAAAAAGCTAAATTTCTATAGAAGGTAGATCTTGACTCTTTCAACTTTGTCTACTGTCGCCCCTCCTAATTTTTCCTAGATTGAGTGATATGTTTGTTCAAAGTCTTTCTTGAAATTTTTTTTTTTTGATCTTGATTGCTAGCTGTGCTGCACCTTTTGGGGGTAGAGCCATGTCATAGATCTGGAAAAGTTATCGAATTTTTTTAAAAAAGATCATCTCCAAGTTCGGAACTTTGTAAGTTTGGCATGCAGTTTGGCTTGAGAATTTCGTTCTTGGACCTCGTCCAACTCTACTTTGAGTGGGTTGACTTCTCTATCCGGGTTCCACAAGGAAAGAGGAGCCACACAAGCTGCTGACCCCTTCTCTCTTATTTTAGTTATGGAGGCATGTACCTAACTTTAGTGGCCATCCCTACTTTCCTAACTTCTAGGAGAGAAGGATGGCCATTGCTGAAGTGGTTGGTGACACTTTATTTCCCAATTACTAGTAAAGGCTAATAAGGATGGCCATATCTCACTTAAAAATCCTAATCTGAATATGCTTCTAAAGCGCATTGAGATGTCCACCAAGTCAACCTAATACCTTTTTGTAGCAGTAAGGTTGAAATTGACCTAAGCCATGCCCTTTATATGTGGCTAAAGTCCAAAGGCAAATTGCTTATAAGCCTAAAGGAAATTTGCTTATAAGCCAAAAGGAAATTTGCTTATAAGCCAAAAAGGAGAGTGCAGACAAACATATGCACCCAGATTCCACTTAGTTATGTAAGATGGTGCAAGGAAAAAACATATTATGTTTTGAGCATACAAGATTGTGAAAGAAGGATATGGGATTGTGATAGAAAGGTTATCAGGTGTATGACTAATTAACTATTTAATTAGTTGGACCTATCATATTTGATGTGAATCTAACACCTAAATCAAGAGCGACTTTGGAGTATGGAACAATCTCCCCCATGTGCTTTATAACCATCATGAGAAACAAGTTCATGTGATAGTGCAATTGTCCACATTAGTGACACTCCACCATGGCCTATAACTAGTTTCCCTCCTCAGGATAGAATTATTAAAACAAATCCATGGGCTTAGTTGGTCAAACACTAGAGGTCTCTTTCCAGGAAAACATTTGCATGCCAACAAATATAATTCATAATAATTATTTTTCAAAAAAATAAATACATCAATGTTCTTAATAAATTACTTGTCAAACTTGTTCTTAATAACTTGTTTCCATCCTTAGGATAGAATTACCAAAACACATCTATGGGATTAAGGGTTGGTCAAACACTAGAGGTCTCTTTCCAGGAAAACATTTGCATGCCAACAAATATACTTCATAATAATTATTTTTCAAAAAAATAAATACATCGATGTTCTTAATAAATTGCTTGTCAAACTTAAATGGTCGACCAATCTTCCTCACCCAGATGAATTATTCTCCCATGATGGCTAATTATTATCTCATTGGACATATTACATGGCCAAGTAAATCATGTATTTTCCATCAACTACTAAATATAAACTCTTATTAGATCACTTAGTCCAGACGTTAAAATCCTATACAAGTGCACATGGATCTTTTGGTGATAGGTTCTCTATCTATGGTATTTTGAGTAAAAAAGGAGAAAAAAAGAACATAGTAGTGAGAAAAGATCAAAGTTTAATATCCGAGTTGTATTTGCTTTTGTGTTCATGTTGTAAATATCCGATTTGTATCTCTGTCTGTTTAAATCGAATATGGATTTGAATATCAGTATCCAATTATTTTCTGTAGCTGTGTTTGTATTTGTCAAATAAAAGAGATATAAATATAGATGTATTGATAATTGATCTGTATTTGATCCATTTTCATCCCTACAAGGTAGCCAATGCCTAATGCTAATAGACTTTTTGTCCTTTTAAAGTAAGCTCTTATTACAAACCAAATCCAAATTATACACCAATTGTTCTTTCCCCTTTAAAATGACCTTTAGGGTTGAACATAGCTCGGAGGTAAAAATCAGCCATCTCCATCATTGAAGCTCTTCTTTTGTAGGCTTATAGCTATAGTTGTCACCATCAACGCAAAAGGTTTATAGACCTTATTGTAACAATAAATAGCAAGGTTTGCCATCTTGGTACCAGATCTTGTACTGATAAAATATTGCTACAATGTCGGTTTGCAGTATGGTACGGTATCATATGATAGTATTAGCATGCTCCGAAATGGCATACTGGTACAGGACCGGGATGGTATGGTACGCTTCCATACCAGGTAGTATAGGATGGTATAGCATTCCTTGATAAATAGTATAATAATTTCCACATAGAAATCTGCCAAGCAAATAAACAATCATCATAGAAGCTTGGTGAAATTGAGCAAGATCACGATGCCCATGCTTATACTTAGGGAACAAAGTTAGAATCCTTGGTCCTTCAACAAAGTCATTACTTGTTGGTGCACTGTGATGAGATTCAACTTTCTACTTTTGATATCCCTCTTGAAGAATTACCAACTTTACAATGGATTTCCATATTTGCTCATGCGAGATCAACTTTAAGAGATATCCCCATTTTCTCATTAAGCCATTGATCTCAGAAATCTTCTATTATTTTCTTTAAAAAAAATTGTAGTCATAGTAAGCAATGCCAAAACCGGTCCATCATCATCCTTCCAAAGTTGCTCAGTGGCCTGAATAATTGTGGCTTGAAGAGTTGACAAGTTTCCTCTTTAAATTGGTTAAACTTTTGACCAAACTTTTCCTTGAGCCTTGCTCCAAGTCTAGCCACAAGTTGCAATCTTGGATCATTAACTATTTGCAGAAAAAAAAAATTGTTGGAGCCTTGGAATAGCACAACATGGTTGCTGCTTTCATACCATGAGATAGGAACCTAGTTCTCTATGTTTGATATTGAGTAGAAAGATAGAAAAATAAGAGGATAGTGAAAAAAAGAGGATATTCTATCAGTTTGAGGGTATTGGGATCTCCAAAAGCTGTTAGCCAATTTCATCAAATTGATTCTTGTGTAGCCGGTCCATAGGAAACTACATATTTATAAGCTCAAAATTACTTGTACTACAGGGGAGGCTTTCATTTTAAATATTAAATGAAATTTTTAAAAGGGATATTAAATCTAGAAAGGGATAGTTTTCAGAAAAGATCAAAATAAGTAATGTGGGCCGGGTCTAAATTTTATAAGGGACCTCGGTTTGCCTAGATGGTATAAAATGCTTGGATAAAAAAATTTATATGTTGCCAAAATAAGCTTTTTTTTTTTTTTTTTTTGGGGGGGGGGGGGGGGGGGCAACTTTACTGTTCATCTATGCAACAGGGGAGGCTTTCAATCTGTTTCATCCGTGGACATTGCAGAGACAGCCTTAAGTGGATTGGGTGATTCCATGGTTAGACGATCCATGGTTTGGATCACACAATCCAAAATCAGATGGTTTGATCTTTTCTGAAAACTATCCAAGTTCCTGATTCAGTTTATTTTTTGGCTTTTTCTTGATATAAGACTCTTTGGTCTGTATTAGGGTAACCTGTTTTTAACAATAGTCTGTAATTATCATTGATGGCCTGATTTTAACAATACTGTGAATTAGGCCTCCTATCATCCCAACAAATATTTGAAGCAAGCCCATCAATATTTCACTTTGTATTCCATATGGCAAATCAAGGCTTTGTTACAACATCAGTTCCAACAGTTGGAACTCCATGGTCTCTCTCTCTCTGTCTTGCCCACCTTTACAATCTACCCCTCTCTGCGTGCGTAGGCGAACATGCCTCACAAATAATATTCACCATGATATCCAAGGTAGCCCTCTTCGATGAGAGGGTTGTGCCCACTGCTTCAACCAATTGGATACCTAGAAAAATTTGATATACATGTTAATACTTTTCCTAAGAAGCCTATTAGGGAAAGACGGAAAGCACAATACTGGTGACATGAGATAGTGAAGAATGCATGGAATCAAAAGGATTTTCCAAAAGCTCTTGTATGCATCATGCTTAATAGGAAGGAGGAAGAAAAAAGTTTCTAGATAGTACATCACAACAATCAACACTTGAACATGGATGGTCACTGCCATGGAGGATGCTGCTGCTGTACTATATACAACTTGTCAGACACTTGTACACTGACATTTCATGAAACATCAATGCAGGTCCCTCTTTATGAGGATTACCATCCCAAGGATTAATCAAAACATAAGTTTGCTAGAATTTGGAGCGGGTACAGGAAACTTGTAGTTTAAAACAAAAACCCACTTGAAGTAAGGAAATGCTCATGAAGTAGGTGCAAGTTCGAGTTTTGAAGCAGTTGCCTGAAGCAGATACAATACATTACCTTTGGTAGAAGTTTCATGCTACCTAGGGTTGGCATCCTGGACGTTAATGCAGGCAATCATCTGTTATTGATAAATGGTTTGGACTTGCAAATCTACTCGGGTGTTCATGGACTTCGTGTATGTATGGTAGTATATCTTCATGCAGGCAGTTTATTTATCTTTTGCACATGTCTGTGTCCTAAACTGGGTCATATCCTTATTCCTGATTCAGATCCATCTATGGGCTGCTACCTGTCTCATAGGATTTGTACTAATTGCAGTCCGTGGACTATAAACGGGTAATGCACAATTTCACCATGATCTTTGCTGGTAAGTTGTCTTGGAGGGATGCTTTTTGACCCGTGACTTTCTCCTCCTAGGATGAGCCAAGTTACAATGTTTTTGTTTTCGAGTATTAGGAGTGTTGTCATCTGTTGGCGTGGAGTCCCTGGATCGGCCGGTCGGAGCCGCTGCGTCGCAGGATCGCTCCCTGGTTCACCTGCAAAACAGGTCTCTTGCCGGAGTTGTTCCGATGGGGGACACTTCGACGCCTAAGTCAATGGCGGATTCCAGCCACAGAATGGGAAAGGTGTCGAGAGCGGGAGAGGGAAGGCTCTTGGAGAATGTATCAATGTATGTGAGCAAGGGTGTTCGTGTGTACCTCTTGGACCATCCTTACCCATATTTGAAAGAGGGCCTCCGGCCTGCATCCCGCTCCTTTTCCGGTGATCATGGGGAGCCAATCTCTCCCATGATTGGCGATCGTGGGTTGTCATTGAGCGGTTCCGGCCAGATCGGAGGCGTGGCAGCAGGAGTCGCACGCCCTGATCATGGCATGATGAGTGTCGATTGTAACCGTTGATTACAGTTGCCTTTCTGGACCAGATTGTGGTCCAAGCTTTGGGTTTCCCCTTTCGTGGGCCGAAGACTTGGTATTTTCCCGGGGTCGGAGATCGTGTCTACGGCGGGGACCGAAGTACGTGCCTTCGGAAGTAGACGAGAAATTCGGTCTTCGGTCAAGGTCGAAAATGTTATCCGAAGGACCGGCCTCCGGGTGTTGTGGTCCGGTGTGAAGCCTTGGGTTGCCTGCAGTTGGCCTGTCCCTTGCTTGGTCCGAAGTCCGTAGTCCAGAGAGAGGACTTCGACTAGTCGAACCGGAGTCCGATTTGTAGTTGAACCGGGATATCCCAACAGTTGCCCCCTACTCTCAGTTTTCAAAGCGGAGATTTGAGAAGTGAGAGTATTAAGGCCTTGTCGTTTTCCTCCTGGGAGGCGGTGCAGTGGATGATTACGGGATCCCTGATAGGACTGTCTATCACGATCTGGGAATCAGACGGTGGACAGCCGTCGCTCCTGGATTGGGGAGGAAGGAGAAAATGGGTGGCCCTGGAGCCACCTTTTCTTTTCCCGTTGCACGATGGTTGAGGCAATCTTTTGGTTGAGATTTGGATGGTTGTGGTGGCTCTCCCCCGTCCGTTGGATGAAGGGTATACCTCATCCTGGCGGTTAGTTGCAAGCGGGTTACCTCCTAGGGTAACCTTGAGTCAATTTAATCCTGACGGGGCTCTAGAGACCCTTACTTTTCTCCTCGGGAAGGGCGAAGATCTGGCCAAGGAAGCTTCTTCAACCTCGTCTCATCCTCCGCCAAAACTGCTCTGGACTACCAGTCTATTCCACAGGTAGAATCTTCTTTCTGCTCCCTTGCTTCATTCCTCTGTCATGGAAGGGACCGTAGAGAGTCAGGGGAAAAGGTTTGGCCCTCGGGGGCCGGAGACATAGTAGGTCCGGAGTCGGTCCCCAGCTCGGTTTCTCAGGTTAAGGCAGTCCTTCTTTGGGAACGCTATCGCATCCTGAGGAGTTTCCCTTCGCCCTTCCCGCGTCCGAGGAGCGGGTGAACGAACATCTCTCTGGGTGCTTGGCTGTATACGAAGATCACCTGAAAGCTGGTCTTCGGTTTCCCCTGCACCCCTTCTTCGTCAAGATCTTCCGCTTGTATCAAGTGGTGCCAGCGCAGTTGACCCCGAACAGCATCAAGAACATTTGCGGGTTTCTGGTTATGTGCAGTATTGCAAATGTAGAACCTAGGACCAATCTGTTCACAGCTCTTTTCGTCCTCAAGAGGGATTTCCACAGCAACGGATGGTGGGTGATTGGCCCTAGATCAGGCCGTAGGGTCATCAAGGATATGCCCAGCGCTATCGACGGGTGGAAACCCGTTTTTGTATTTGTGTTGTCTCTTAATTCATGGGGCTTCGATATGGTGTGGAAGAAGCCTCGCCTGACCGCCAATGACGGGAAGGTCTTGGCGGTCGATTAGTCGGACTACGACCTCCTGGTCAACTCCGAAGTTGTCCCCATTCAGGAATTGTTGGAGGAGAGAAATCTCCATCGGGCGGGAATTAGCAGATTCCCCTCATTAAGTATAGCGATAAGAATTTCTTCTCCTCTTTCCTGAATTTATTGTAGCCCAATCAATTGACGTGAAATCCTTTGCTTGCAGGTGGCGGGATGAAGCCCGGCTTGAGCTGGCTCCGCCAGACTTCGGAGAAAAGGGTTGCACAAGCCCCCTGACCAGGTCTGCAGTCCGGAAGAAGGCTCGGAGGGATGGTCCCGAGAGGGACCAAAGTGCTTAGTCTTCTCGGGGGACCTCAGGAGAAGACGTAGCAGTCGCGGAAGGGGCTTCGTTAAGACCCCATCCAGTCAAAGCTCCATCGGCGGCTGTCTTCCCAGTCCGCACAACGGGGAGCCCATTTCGGGGAGTTGATGTGCCGCCATTTTGCCCCCTGCTGCTGATAGGGGCGAAGCACGGCAAGTCGAAGGAGAGTTCGCCTGCGGGGCTTCTTCAGCTGGAGTCCGTTCGATGAACTCTTCGGAGCTTTTTCTTACGGGGGGGACTGTTGGTCTCGGCCGTAGCCAGGCAGGCGTTGAAGGGTACGCTTTTGCCTCACGACGTAGTCGTTCTTCGGAACCGGAGCCTTTCCAGGGTGTCCGATTCTGCCTTCTCCGCCCTGCAACAGGTATGGCCCTTGCCACTTCTCTGTCTTGAGAATTGTTCGATTTATGACCCCTCCCTTTTGATGTAGTTGGTCTACGACCTCACCTTCATGGAGGAGGGCCTGGGGAATGTAGACAGTCTCATCCATGGCCTTAAAGAGGAGCTTCAGACTGCCAGGGCTGCTAAGGAAGTAGCTGAGGAGCTGAAGCAGTCCATGGAGGACCGTCTTGCCTGGATGAATGATGAAGTTCGCGAACTGAAGGGCGAACTGAAAAGTGCTCATCTGACTATGACAGGGCAAGAGGCAGGGTAGAGGAGGAGCAGGAAACAAGTTGAATCCCTGGAGCAGGCTGCCAGGGAGGATCAGGAGAAGATAAAAAGCTTGGCCAAGGCGGCGGAGGAGGCTTCCAGGAGGGCCGAAGAGGCGATCCTGGAATCCGAAGCTGCTAAAGGGGAGTCCGCATCCTTGAAGAAGTGGGTGGACGACGCCGTGGCTGATTTCAAAACGTCTCCGCAATTCCAGGCGGAGATCAATGAAGCAACTTTGTATGGCTACCAGCATGGCTTCAACGACGGACTCTCCAAGGTGGAGGCCTTCCCCCTCCTTGACCTCTCCGGCATCCCCCCCATTGATATAGCTGGAGAAGAAGAAGAGGAAGTGGAGGGGCCGAAGTCACAGTAGAGGCCGAGGAGGCACCATGTCCGGAGGAGGCCACTGCCATAGTTAAAAATCCGGAGGTGACCCCAACTCCGATTCTGGTTCAGGAGGAGGCTCAGGCCGGAGGAGCTTAAGCTGAAGGTTCGCTGGTTCCGGCCCGGATTGACGAGGTCCTCTCAGAGCAAATTGATAGGTTGCTCCAGTCCTGTGGTGTGGAGCCTTCTCCTGCTGATGTTGAGTGACTTAGGTTGCTCTAGATGTATTTTCCTTTTTTCCATTGTACTTATCAATGAATGATAGTTTTTCCAAACTCTGAAATGAATTCTTCCTTCTTTGGGTGTGCATTGTTATGCTTCATGTGAACTCAAAACGGTTTTACCGTTCTTCTTCTGCTTAGTCGAACAGTCGCGTCCGAAGGCCGTTTAGTCGATAAGAACTGGTTTTACTGTTCTCTTTTCTGTTCGGTTGAGCAATCATGGCCGAAGGCCGTTTAGTCGATGAAGACGAACTTTGGAACGGATCGGAACTCCGTTGCCGAAGGCCGTCTCCTTCCTTCGGGTGTTAAGTTGGTCCGTTGGGGCGGACAAGAGTCATCTCCCCGCCAATCAGTGATTAGGGAGATTTGATTGCGATCCTTGTTGCCCATGTGGTACATCGATATACTTACAGTCGTGATTCCTTGCGGCTCGTGAGCCGCCGGGTCTCCTTTTTCTAAAAAGAAATCATTAATGATGCCGTCGCACGATGAGGATTTCTTCGGATTCGAAGCGATGGCAGTTGTTGTCCTAGGGATGGCTCCCGAGCGACTTTCTGGTTCTTGAAGCGTCTCCCGGACACGTGGCGCTTTCTGATGCGGCTGGGAAGGACGTGGGGCACGCCTCCCCGTAGTCGGTCGTGGGTGCAGGGTCTCTATAAATAGGACCTTGCCTTCTGCTGTCAAGGGCCATCATTTTCGTAGGCTTCTTTCCTCCATTAATAATGATGTTCAGTACTTCTGAGCTTCGTCATGCGGCAAAGAGACAGGCCATCGATCCGAAGAGGAAGCGAAGTCCGGAGTCTCTTGGGCCGAGGGAAGACGAAGAGGAGCCTCTCGTGGACCGCCTCGAGAAGAAGGTCCGCCTGTTGGAGGCTCGGTTGAGGGAGGCTTGGGCCTAGGTCATGGTGGCGACGACGGCGGCGGAGGAAGCAAGGAGGGAGGCGGCGGACGCCGTCTCAAACTTCAAGGCTTCCGCCTCCTTCAAGGACGAGCTCGCCGGGGTGGCTCTGGATTCCTTCCACCAGGGGTTCCGGGAATGTCGGAGGAAGGCCTCCAAGTTTTATAACTTGAAGGGCCTGGACAACATTAAGCCCTCTGTTCCCTTTCCCGAGCATGAATTTGATTCCGACTCCGATGAGGGATCGGATTCTGGTTCGGACGGGAACCCCGGGGGCCCTTCGTCGTCCCTCCAGATCTCTCCCCGCCGGTATGGGAAAAACCCGGTGGGGAGTTATTGAAAATTTTCCACATTCTTCTGGTGCTACTCTTTTTTATATTTTTTATATATCTCTCTTTATGAGAGTTTCTTTTTCTTTTCTTGGCTCTATGAGAGTTTTTCCTTTCTTCCTTTCTTTTTTTTTTTGTAAAAAATTGAAAGGAATGAAAAGTTTTTTCGTTATCTCTTCCCATGTACTCTTTGTGATGTGTGTATGATGCTTTGTCTGTAATGTAGACTCCGCGGGCCATCTTCGGTCTATAGGGAAGAAGTGAGGTCAGTTAGACCGTTCTGAGAATGTCTGTTATCGACAGAAAGGATGACAGTGGTCCTTTTAGGCACGTGTTCGGATTTACCGTAGGGTAGGGTGTTTACACCGTCCCTGTGCACTTTCTGTCGTAATTAAGGTAGGCTATTCAGGCCCGTCTCGGCGCGTATTCGGATTTACCGTAGGGTAGGTCACGAAAACCATCCCTGCGCCTTTGATCTTTTGGTGGCCCAGTTATACCATCTATTGCGCTCGTCGGGCATACCAATAAGGTGAGTGGATCAGACTCTCCTTTGCGCAGTTGACCGATTTTTTAGATCAGGTCACTTAGGCTGTTGTCGTTCAGTCGATGCAACTAGCCATTCTGAGTTGAGTAGGGTTGAGAAGCTTTGCACAGGAATTTCAGGAACTCTTTTATTGATAGTATTTGTGAAGGTTTTGTACATTCCATGGCCGGGATATGGTCTTCCCCTCCAGGGTCTTAAGTCGATATATTTCCGATCGAATGATTTCCTCGACTTGATATGGGCCTTCCCAGTTGGGGGAGAGTTTACCCTGTTCCGTTGGCCTGAAAATTTCTACTCTTCGCAACATCATGTCCCCCGTGCGGAAAGTTTGCTCCTTCATCCTTGAGTTGTAGTATTTGGCGACCTTTTGCTGATATGCCGCCATCCTTATCTGGGCCTGTAGCCTGGTGCTTGATAGCAAGTCCAGATCAATCATTCTGCTATCGGAATTCTCAGGTTCTTCATATTTGTCAATTCTCAGGGACTGTAGGGAGACTTCAATAGATAGTACGCTTCGGTACCGTAGGCCAGGTTGAACAGAGATTCATCGGTGGCCGTTCTCGTGGTAGTTCGGTATGCCCAGAGAATGGAGGTCAGTCCGTCGGCCCAAAGTCCTTTGGCGGTGTTCAACCTTGTCTTCAGACCATCGAGGATGGTCCGGTTGGTGACTTCGGCTTCTTCGTTGGACTGTGGATGAGCAACGGATGTCAGCCGCTACTGGATATGGTACCGAGCACAGAAGTCCTTGAATTTCGGATTATCAAACTGCCTCCCGTTGTCCGTGATGATGACATGTGGGATGCCGAACCTGAATATGATGGAATTTTTTACAAAATTTTCCACTATGCTTTTTGTGATCTGGGCTAATGGTTCGACTTCTACCCACTTCGTGAAATAGTTGATGGCTACTAGGAGAAACTTCCTTTGCCCTGATGCTGGTGGGAATGGGCCAAGAATGTTCATCCCCCACTGGGCAAAAGGCCATGGGGCTGCCAGTTGAGTCAGGTGACTCGCAGGTTGTCTCTGTACATTAGCATACCTCTGGCATTGGTCGCACTTTCGCACGAAATCAGCTAAGTCCTTCTGGATGGAAGGCCAGTAATACCCCTGTCGAATGATCTTGTACGCTAGAGATTTGCCTCTCAAGTGGTCACCGCATATGCTCTCATGGACATCTCTCAAAGCATCATCTGCATCGATGGATCCTAAGCATTTTAGCAGTGGCTGGGAGAAAGATTTCTTGTAGAGGGTGCCGTCTAAGATGACGTACTGGGACACCATCCAGCGGGTCTTCTTGGCCTCTGCCTTATCTTCCGGTAGCTCTCCCTCATTCAGGAACCTGATGATGGGATCCATCCAGCTTGGCTTAGTGTTGATCTGGTGCACCTCTGCAGCCTCTTCGGCTATGCTTGGAGTTTCAAGATGTTCGACATAGGTGCGCTCGAGGGACTCCGGTGCTTTAGTTGCCAGTCGAGACAATGCATCCGCCCGGGAGTTCTCTGATCGTGGAACATGGATGATCTCAAAATATTCTAGTTGGGAGGACAAAGCCTGTACCTTCTCCAGGTATTGCACCATGGTTGGATCTTTAGCTGCATACTCTCCATTGACTTGATTCACAACCAGTTGGGAGTCTGAGAAGGCTTGAAGTTGCTGGACTTCTAAATCTTTGGCGATCTGTAGTCCGGCGAGCAGGGCTTCGTATTCAGCCTGATTATTTGAGACATGGAAGGAGAAGCGGAGTGCGTACTCATGGCATGGCCGTCAGGTTCGGCCAACATGAGTTCAGCCCCGCATCCAATTGCATTGGAAGCTCCATTCACATGAAGCACCTAAACGGACTTCGTCTCCTTCGAGGCTTCTTCTTCTGCCGAAGAGGCTTCGTCTTCGGACTTCCAGGTGCACTCAGCCAAAAAATCGGAGAGCACCTGGGCCTTCATAGCCGCTCGGGGCTGGAAGCTGATGTCGAATTCACTCAGCTTCACAGCCCACTTGGCTATCCTTCCAGAGGTGTCTGGAGATCGGAGAACGGCCTTGAGAGGTTGATCAGTTAGCACCACGATAGCGTGGGCTTGAAAGTATGGCCGTAGTCGCTTTGCCGCAATCACTAAAGAGTAGATCAGCTTCTGCATCCTTGGATATCGCGTTTCGGCGTCATGTAGGACATTGTTGATGTAGTCGATGGGCTTGTGAGACCCGTCTTCCTCTTTCCGGACAAGAACCGAACTTACCGCTTCATCTGAAGTAGAGAGGTACAGGTAGAGGACCTCGCCTTCTTGTGGTTTGGAGAGCAATGGCAGGGTCTCCAGATACTTCTTCAGTTCCTCAAAGGCAGCAAGACAGTCATCGGACCATTCAAAGCCCTGTGATTGCCGGAGTATCTTGAAGAACAGAAGACATTTCTCGGCTGACCGAGAGATAAATCTGCTGATGGAGGCAATCCTCCCCGTCAACTGCTGGACTTCCTTTTTGCAGGAGGGATGTCTCATATCTTTCAAGGCTTGAATCTTCTCAGGGTTCGCCTCAATCCCTCGTTTGGTAACGTGGAAGTCCAGGAATTTGCCCGAAGTGACCCCAAAGGCGCACTTTGCCGGGTTCAGCTTCATATGGTAGCGCCGGACAGCGCTGAATGATTCCTCTAAGTCGTGGATGTGATCTCTCCGGAGGAGGCTCTTGACGATCATGTCATCAACATAGGCCTCCATGTTTCTTCTCAGTTGCTTTTCGAATACCTTGTTCATGAGTTTTTGAAATGTTGCTCTGGTGTTCTTGAGGCCGAACGGCATCATCTTGTAGCAGTAGAGACCTTTATCAGTGATGAAAGCCATCTTCTCCTCATCTTGTGGATCCATTCTAATTTGATTGTAGCTGGAGAAGGCGTCCATGAAACTCAGCAACTGGTGGTCGGCGGTAGCGTTGACCAGTTGATCAATCTTTGGCAGAGGAAAGCTATTTTTTGGGCAAGCCTTGTTGAGGTCTATATAGTCGATACAAATCCTCCACTTGCCACTAGCTTTCTTCACCATCACCACATTGGCCAACCACTCGGGGTAGTGGGCCTCTCTGATGAACCCTGCTTTGAGGAGCTTGCTGACCTCTTCGTCCAGAGCTTGCTGTCTTTCGGGGGCGAAGCTCCTCTTCTTCTGCTGCACTGGCTTGTACCCAGGGGTTACTTCCAACCGATGAGTAATCATTTCAGCGGGAATCTCGGGCATATCCGAAGCCAACTAGACGAAGACATCGGCGTTGTTTCTGAGGAAACGGATCAACTCCGTTCTGGTTTCCTCTAGTGTGCTCCCGATCTGCACAACTCTAGAGGGATCTTCCTCTGCTAAAGGTACCGGGACGGTCCTCTCTATGGGCTCACCAAGATTTGTAGTTGCATCCCTCAGATCCAGTTGATCCGGAGTCGTCGAATCCTTGAAATGCCCGTCTTCAATCATCAGACACTGCCATGCCGTTCTCTGATTTCCTCTAACTTCTCCAACACTGTTCCTGGTGGGGAAGCGCATCAAGAGGTAGTGAGAGGAGATTACGGTTCGGAATCTGTTCAAGGCAGGCCGCCCCAGAATAATATTGTATGCTGAGGGGATCCGGACCACTGTGAAGTTGATCGGCAATGTCTTTTATCGAGGTTCGGTGTCAAGGGTTACAAGCAACACTATTTTTCCTTCGGCAAAAATTTGGTTGCCCCCAAAACCAGAGAGCGGTATGGGGGATCTTTGCAGTTGTGATGTCTAGGCAAACACATTTTAGAGAATGCATCGTACATCAAGACATCAGTCGAACTTCCATTATCAACAAGGATCTGTTGTACATCATAATTGGCCACTACGACTGAAATTACAAGAGGATCATCATGTGGGAGCCGAACTCCCGCAAGGTCGTCGTCGGAGAAGAGGATAGAGTTGTTGTCTTTAAGTCGCTTTGGGGCATCGTCCTCATCCCTTCTTCAATTGGTGGGTCGGTGTATCATCCCTACACCTCCGTTGTTGGGCCTTTGATTTGGTAATTCGGTCTCTTCGGGAGGTGGTTGGGGAACAGTTGCTTCTGACCGGGGTCCTTGGCGATCGATTACCGTCCCAAGTATCCCCTCTTGATGAGATCCTCAATTGCATCCTTCAGCTGGATGCACTTTTCTGTGTTGTGGCCGTGGTCCCGGTGGAATCGGCAGTATTTATTCCTGTTCTTGACGGAAGAGGAGGCCTTCATGGGATGGAGCCGTTGGAGATAGTTTTCTTTTTCTATCTCCATGAGGATCTTCTCTCGAGGGAGGTTAAGGGGGGTGTAAGAGTTGAATCTTCCTCTTAACGCTCTGGGCCTGGGAGGACTTCTTCGGCGGTCTGTATATTTGCCGCTGTTGTTATTGGAAGTGGTCCCCTGTTATTCTTCTTTTTTGAAGGAGGTTCCCTTTAATCAGTCGTCGATTCGCCGCCTGCTCTTCAACATTGGCGTATTTCTGAGCCCTTGACAGGAGCTTAACGTAGCTTTTAGGGAACCTCTTATCCAGGGAGAAAGTAAGCCTGGAGGTACGAAGCCCCTTCTTCAGTGCTTACATGGCCACGTGCTCGTTGAGATCTGGGATCTCAAGCGTGGCCGCATTAAACCTGGAGATAATCTTGCAGGCTTTCTCCTTCGTTCTGGTGAAGGAGGAACAGTGTATCCGTATTCCGAGAGGTCTTACGGCAGGTCCTGAAATGCAAGACAAACAATTTTTCTAACTCGGAAAAGGAATCGATGGTACCTGGGCGCAGGCTCGAGTACCACATCCGAGCAGACTTCTTCAAGGTAGTTGGGAACGCTAAGTAGTACATCGCGTCCGAAGCTCCTTGTATCATCATATGGGTCTTGAAGCTGCCCAAATGATCGAGGGGGTCGAAGGTGCCGTCGTAGGGTTCCATCTGGGGAACCCTAAAGTGCTGGGAAATGACCTCGGCCATGATACGGTCGGTGTAGGGTGGGCGCAGGTCACCCACAATCAAGTCGTCGGGATCTTTCAGACCCCGCATTCTCTGCTCTCGCGCCTTCGTCATCTTTGACTTAATGGCTCTGAATTTCCCGTCATAATCAGGAGTCTGCTTCGGCGCTCTCTCCACAGAAGTGGAGTCTCCGGAGGAGGATGAGGGAGTTTGCCTATGCCTTTTCCCTTTCTGCGGGGAATTGGCAGACCTAGGCAATCTTGAAGTTTGGCCTTCAGGAGAGGGCCGAGAACGGGGGGAGGGATGTATAGAATCCTCCCGTGAGGCTCTCTTTTTTCGGGATCGAGAGCTGTGTCTAGAGGCGGCCGGTGGGTTCCCCACCGGAAAGGCTCTGTCTTGGAATTCTTGAACCATGGCCGTAAGGTTGGTGACCTGGTTCACAAGAGCTTCAAACTGCTGTAATCCCACAACAATTGTGGGATGTGGAACATCGTTCTCCTTCGGGGGTACACCCCCCTGAGATGGAGCACGACTCCGGCTTGTAGAAGCGATTTGAGCTTTTCCTCTCGCCATCGAAAACTTCTCACTTCCCCTTGTCGGGGAGGGAGCTTAAAAAAAACTTTTAACGCTCCCTTTCCCGGCGCGCCAATCTGTCAGCGTGGAGTCCCTGGATTGGCCGGTCGGAGCCGCTGCGTTGCAGGACCGCTTCCTGGTTCACCTGCAAAACAGGTTCCTTGCCGGAGTTGTTCCGGCGGGGGATACTCCGATGCCTAAGTCAGTGGCGGATTCCAGCCACAGAATGGGGAAGGTGTCTAGAGCAGGAGAGGGAAGGCTCTTGGAGAATGTATCAATGTATGTGAGCGAGGGTGTTCGTGTGTACCTCTCGGACCATCCTTCTTACCCTTATTTAAAAGAGGGCCTCCGGCCTGCGTCCCGCTCCTTTTCTGGTGATCATGGGGAGCCAATCTCTTCCATGATTGGCGATCGTGGGTTGTCATTGAGCGGTTCCGGCCAGATCGGAGGCATGGCAGCAGGAGTCGTGTGCCATGATCATGGCATGATGAGTGTCGATTGTAACCGTTGGCTATAGTTGCCTTTTTGGACCAGATTGTGGTCCAAGCTTCGAATTTCCCCTTTCGTGGGCCGAAGACTTGGTATTTTTCCGGGGCCGGAGATCGTGTCTACGGCGGGGACCGAAGTACGTGCTTTCGGAAGTCGATGAGAAGTTCGGTCTTCGGTCAAGGCCGAAGACGTTACCCGAAGGACCAGCCTCCGGGTGTTGTGGTCCGGTGTGAAGTCTTGGGTTACCTGCAGTTGGCCTGTCTCTTGCTTAGTCCGAAGTCCGTAGTCCAGAGAGAGAGGACTTCGACCAGTCGAACCGGAGTCCATTTTGTAGCTGAACCGGGATATCCCAACATCATCTATATGTAAATTGAAATGCTGAATCTGGGATCATTCAGATAATGTTTTTGGGTGTCTTGGGCTAGGCACCGTGAGGTAAGGTGCAATTCTAAGCAAATTCTTATCCATTAGAATTCTGGTAAGCCTTAAGGTATGGAGCATGCCCAAAAGAAACAGGACTAGGACCGTTTATCATCAGCTTTGGCATGCAGATTAGCAGATATGTTCCAAAATGGTCTGATTAAAGAAAAGAAATATAGCAATTATAAGTGGTAGAATGAATGACCCAGATAATTGTTGCTTTTGTAGACATGCTATTAGCTCAAGGGCTCATTTGTCTTGAAGGAAGCCTACTTTTGCTATTTTCAGTGTAATAAAAGTACCGTGCATCAGGCTTCATATGCTATGCAGTCTCCTGACCACATACATACCCTATAAGCAGCTAATATGTAATGTTGGGTCACATATGATCTAAAAGGATGGATTTCTTAGCACTTTGCAGACATGTATGCCTCAGGATTAGCACTGACTGACTATTTGTTTTTTAGGTCTTTTAGCATTAAGGAACCATATATTTGGCCACTCTTAAAGCAGGCTTATGCTAATGCTTACATTGGATATAGGTTTATTGCTAATAAGTATTAAGAACTAAGCAGTAAGCACTAATTGGTTGATTTGTTGTTATTAATACTACTGTTATTTATAAAATATGTGCTTGCATGCCATAGCCACCTTTAAAGCATGGAGTGCAGTCTCAAGTCTCCAGGTGCATTTTGTGCCTCCCACCTAGTAGGTAATAATTTGTTATACCCTTAGTTGAAATTACACTGTAATCTCCTCCTTGTTGATATAAAATGCAACACCGTCCTAGGAAAATACCTACTCCATTAGAGGATTGTGGAAACTTTCACAAAATTACCACAATATTCCGTTAAACCAGGTCTCAACAGCAAAGCTGCCAGGCCTCTGTTATTGTGGGAATATGTTTCGAAGATCATTTTTTGGTGCATGTTGCTAAATATATTGTAACGAGACGTTAATTAGGCATCTTCTGTAATGGGCTTTATTAGTGTTTCATGGTAGGCATGGTATGTGCACTCTGCTACTGATGACTTGAACTTGCACATGCAGGGTGCTGAGTGAACATATAGGATCAATTATTCAATAATCAGAGGCAAGATTTTCCCCAGCTTCCACTTTTGCTGTTATATTCTCCTCAGCCATATTTATTGTTATTATAATGTTCAGGTGATTGGATCATACAGAGACGCGTTTTTACTGGTTGTTTGCATCAGATGGAGCTGCTTGTACTTACTTCACAGTAGTGTCTCTTCATAAGACGTGTGCGCTAAAAAACTTCATTCTTGGGTACCTTTGCTGATAATAAGCAGTTGCGAGCGGTGTATATGAGGAGAGTGCAGCAGAGTTAGAATTAATAAGAGATCTTACTGATTTACTATTCATTGTCTTGGCCGAGAAACCTGCTAAACTTGGCCTATTGTGTATCAGGAACCAGTGTTGGTGCCATATCTGAAAGAAAGGTGGACATAGACAAGCTATGGGCTTTATGATATGAATTATTGTGGTTGTGGAAGATGCTAGTTGCTGAATTGTTGATGTCAAATTGTTTATTTAGACCTAAAGTTTATTTGGCATAAGCTACATCTTGTTTTCTTTTCTTTTTTATTTTTTGCCCTCAAGATCAACGGGGTCTCTCTAATGTTATAAGCCTGAGCTATATTTACCTGGAAACATGCTAATCTTTTACCATGATATGCTTCACTCAATTTATGAGCCAAGGTTGGATACGAGCAACATTTTGGATAGATTAAGTTTTTGTGCACCGCGTGCGGTGCAGGAAATCTAACGTGGCCTGCATCGTTATTTTTTATTTGTTCATGTATATCCTAACTGGCTTGATAGGATGGGAGTCGTGTCTCTGGGATTATATTATCCGAGCATCGTTACGTCTACGGTCATTTCAAATATAAAAAATATTTTTTTACTATCTTATTTTTTTGGAAGAAGATATGATCTGAAAAACGGTCTTTTATAAACGAGAAAAAAATTTAGAAGCAAAGCAACACTCCATCTCAGAATTTCTTGCATTATTTTTGTCTATCTCAGAGTTTTCTATTTTTGTATTTTTGCTTTTCTCTTTGATGGTCAAGAAATCGCTGGTGAGCTGGAAGTTTTCGAGCATACGATGAAAGATACTTCTTCGAAATCTTGAATCAATGGAGAAAAGTGGTTTCGCCTTTCAACATAGACGGCAAATATAAAAACATCGTAAAAAGGAAATGCAGATGGAAGAATGAAGCACTGCATTTATTGTTTATTCACGAGAGGATGATACCTCCTTAAGATTCGTTCCAAAAGAAGCTACAGAACCAGAAAGATAAAGAAATTATATATTTTAATACAATTTTTTGAAATTTATCTCTATAGAGGGATGTCACGATATATTTTTAAAAATAGTAAATCTTTATAGTATAAAATTATGATACCATGCACAGTTTCATGATACCGTAGTTCAGAATTTACGATATCCAAGTTTAAAAACTACGACATTCTAATTTAAAAACTATGACATTCATGCAGAAATTGTAAAATAAAAGTTTATAATCTATTCTACCTTTAATACATGTCATCCGTGCTTGGTTTATGACTCCCATAGTATCATAAAATTGCCACGGATACTATAAGATTATTCAAAATGGTCGAAACAGTTTTATAACATCCCAGTTTAAAAAGTTCAAAAACTATAATACCATAGTTAAAAAACTACGATACCTTTGCAAAAAGTATAAAATATAAGTTTCTAACCATTTGTACATGCAATACATATCATCCGTGGCTTGGTTTATGACTCCCAGAATATCATAAAATTATCACGAATATTATAAGATTACTCAAAATAACCGAAACAGTATTATAACATTTCAGTTTAAAACCTATGACATCCTAGTTAAAAAACCATGACACCCATGCATAAATTGTAAAATAAAAGTTTCTAACCCTTCTACCTCTAATACATATCATCCGTGGCTTGGTTTATGATTTCCAGAGTGTCAAAAATTATCATGGATGCTATAAAATTACTCAAAATGGCCGAAATAATTTTACGATATCCAAGTTTAAAAACTATGATATCTTAGTAAAAAAACTATGACCCTTATGCAGAAATTATAAAATAAAAGTTTGTAACCCTTTCTACCTCTAATACATGTCATCCGTGACTTGGTTTATAACTTTCAAAGCATAAAAAATTATCATGGATGCTATAAGATTAATCAAAATGGCTGAAACAGTATTACGATATCCCAGTATAAAAACTATGGCATCCTAGTTAAAAAACTACGATATCCTTACAGAAAGTATAAAATATAAGTTTCTAACTTCTTATACATGCAATGCATGTCATCCGTGCTTGGTTTATGACTTCCAGAGTGTCATAAAATTATCACTGATACTATAAGATTATTCAAAGTGGCCGAAACAGTATTACGACATCCCAGTATAAAAACTACGATATCCTAGTTAAAAAACTATGACACCTTTGCAGAAAGTATAAAATCAAAGTTTCTAACATCTTCTGCTTGTAATATAAACATGTCACCTATGGTCTGAATTAAAACTTACAATCTCATGATGACACCCCCCATGTCATAACAAGCATGTGTAAAAGAATCAAGAGTAATTAAGTCCGAAACAGGATTGTGACACTCTAGTTTAGGAATCATGACATCATACTTCAAATATTATGATACCCTATATATTTTTATGCTAGGATGTCTTACATTTCTTATAATAGTTAGTTAGAATTTATTGTTTAATAACTTACGTTTATTTTTTATTTATGTTTCAAGTGATCTTGCAATAGTTCAGCTGCTTAAAGTGAAGGCTTCACAACTGTTTAAAAACTATTATAAGCCAGCAGTGTACGTTGAAAAAGCTTGAAAAATGGGTTTTTCTAGTCTGCATTTAGAAATCATCCGGAAGACTCCATTCGGTACGTTCATTGACATACAGTCGTTCGTAGTCAATAGACGACTCCTAGCTGAAATTATTAGATGTTACAAGGGAGGTGACAAGTTTATTTTTTATGGTAAGGAACTTACATTCAGCATCGAAGATATAGCCCTAATTTTGGATCTGCCATGCCATGGAAACATGATTGCAATGGAAGGATAAGATAAAAAGGGAAAGTTATTCCGAAGATTTGGTAGAGAATTAAATTTTCAGAATAAGGGGCTGGAGAAGTTGATAGTGCAACTTCATTCATCAAACATACAAGAGGATATCGATGACAGCATAAGACTTTGGATCGCATATATGTTTGCACTATTCTTGTCTCCAAAGTCAAATCAAGCTTATCCAAGATATATCATTCCTTACTTAGATGATTTATCTCAGCTTGGACAAATCAACTGGGCTTTCGTAATAAAGGAGTTGACTATTATGGCTCTCCCAGATGTTACTTGTTGCTTGAGATCTAAGGAGCTAGTCCAAACCAAGAGAAGTGACAAGGTTAGGAGGTAGCCAACCCTGTATGGATGTTCAACTGCTCTGGTGGTAAGAATTATTAATATATAGCAAAAGTGTAATTATATTTATTTTAAATCTTCCATATCTTTAAAGTATATGATTATTATGTACAGGTTTGGTTTCTCGAGCATAGTACCTTAAAAGTCTCAGCACATCCAAATAAGCTACCTAGGCTATTAAAGTAGTATAACGGCCAGTTGAAGATACAGAATGTTCAGCTTATGAACTTGCAGCCCATGAGTTGGTAAGATAATCTATTATTTCATAAATATAATGAACAATATATCATTATCATTAATATAAAGTTATTTTGTTATTGTTCTTGACTTGCAAATGGAGGGAGCTATTGAGTCTATGATAACGGAACGGTGGTTAATCACTAAAAAAAAGTAGCATCTCCAGAACCTGAAAAAGATAGTTATACAAGCTGTGCACAGTTAAAGAATGAAATAAAAGATATAAAGAAGAGGATTGCCATAGTTAAAACCCTCATCAGTTCATTGATAAAAAAAGATAGCAATGCTAATAAAGAGGGGTACAAAGAAGCGGAGGGAAATGATATTGAGGATGAAATGGAAGTCATGGGGCACGATCAACCTATGATGGATGAAAAAGTTTATGACATCCCTATGATTGAGATTGAACATAGGATAGAGAAAAAATGAAGAACACCCTATGAGTGAGGATGCTGAGGGGGAGAGAAAAATCTCTAGTTCCTTCACTTATCAAGAGGGTGAAAAACCAACTTAGACTGCGAAAGGCCTTATAAATGATAGCAGATTCTGCTTTTGAAACAAGCCAACCCAAAATAAGAAGAATATAATGGGCACATCTCAGCTTGATGAATCAAATTTAAATCTTCAATTTGAAGATGATGAAAATTTGATCAAAATTTTTTTGAAAGAAAAGATCAACTTGTAAGTTATATCTATTTTTTCTATTATGTATGATACTTTATGGTCGAAAATATATAATATCCTTTATATTTGTTAATTTTAAAGAAATTATCTACATCAATAAATTTAGAGGTACTATCACAAGAAAAAAAATTTTCGATCTGCTAAACAATGACATGATAGTTGATGATGTAAGTAATGGAGTATTACTTTGTTTTATTCTTATTATTTATGTATGTTATGATATATTTTTTAATAATCCTTATATTGATTTTTAGAATTATATGAAATCATGTTACTTATAATTAATTATTTATATTGTATTGCCAGATAATTGATGCCGGGCAGGAGTTCATTAAAAATACTGAATAGAGCATCTAAAAAGATATCATAAGTATATAATTGCACCTATAATGACCTCCAGCATGCGCCTGATATCAATATTATCATTTCAAGAACTTGCTGAAGCAGTCGGGACTATGATATTTGATGGATTCAGTGATTAATATAAGAAGGAATTTTGATTTCTGTTCACCATTACCAACTCAGACAATTCCTACTGGTACCTGATTGTGGTTGACATGCAAATAAAGGTATTGATACATCTGAATTCAATAAAATACAATTTCAGGTACAAAGCGAATGCAAAAAAGTGGCATAAGATAATCGACCAATGTTTTATATATTCTATGATAATATTGAGACGAAGAATTGGTTCATGCTAGAGATTGCTGAAAGCCCTTTTCAACCTGCAGGATCACTAGACTGCGAATTGTATTGCTTGACATATATAGAATTCTTTACTTGCAGGGATAAGTCTGATAATTGGAATTTCACAGAAAAAGATATAAGTATCTACCAGCTCCAGTTAGCAGCAAGATTGAAAGAGAGCCTGAATCAGAAGATTGATAGTGCTGTTAAAATTTAGCATGTAAAAGCAAATTTTGTTTAATGTACTTATTCTCTTTGATTCACGCACTTCTGTAATATGTTACAGAAATTTGTAAGTCAATTAATATTTATATTTTAAGCATCATTTTCAAAAAAAATTATGTAATTCATTTAAATAGTAATGTTTTAAATATCATTTTTCATTACATGAACTTTTTATATTTTTGATGTTATGTTTACATCTAAAATATCAAATTTCTTCATTGATGTGATGATGTTATAAGGGAATATGATATTTCTTGACAAGGTGTCATAATTTTCTAATTTGAATGTCATAACTATACATCTAGGATGTCGTAATCATGTTTCAACATTTACTTAAACTTTATTTGTTAAAAGTCTATCATGACATTGTAAGAGTTTTAATTTAGATCACAGGTGACATATATTACAGACAAAAGAAGTTAGAAACTTTGATTTTATATTTTTTGCAAGGATGTCGTAGTTTTTAAACTGGAATGTCGTAATACTATTTTGACCATTTTGAGTAATCATCTAGCATCCGTGATGATTTTTTAATATTGTAGAAGTCATAAATCAAGTCACGGATGACATATATTAGAGGTAGAAGTGGTTAGAAAATTTTATTTTATAATTTCTGTATGGGTGTCGTAGTTTTTTAACTATGATATCGTAGTTTTTTAACTTGGATGTCGTAATACTGTTTCGGACTATTTAATTAATCTTATAGTATCCATGATATTTTTTTACACTGGGAATCATAAACCAAGCCATGGATGATATGTATTACAGGTAGAAAAGATTAGAAAGTTTTATTTTATATTTTATATATGGATGTCATAGTTTTTTAACTAGGATGTCGTAGTTTTTGAACATGGATGTCGTATTACTATTTTAGCCAATTTGAATAATTTTCTAGCATCCATGATAATTTTTGACATTCTAGAAGTCATAAACCAAGCCACCTATGACATGTATTATAAGTAAAAATGGTTAAAAAGTTTTATTTTATATTTTATGCATGGATGTCGTAGTTTTTTAACTAGGATGTCGTAGTTTTTGAATTTGGATATCATAATACTGTTTCAAGATATTTGATTAATCTTATAATATCCGTGATAATTTTTGACACTCTGGGAGTCAAACCAAGCCACGAAAAATATCTATTACAAGTAGAAGGGATTAGAAACTTTGATTTTATCTTTTTTGAATGGGTGTTATAGATTTCTAATTATGGTGTTGTAATTTATGAACTTGGATGTTGTAATACTGTTTCGGGTTTTTTGATTAATCTTATAACATTCATGGCAATTTTTGATATTCTAGGAATCATAAACTAAGCCATGGATGACATGTATTATATGTACAATGCATGGATGTCATAGTTTTTTAACTATGATGTAGTTTATGAACTTAGATATTGTAATACTGTTTCAGATAATTTAATGAATCTTATAGCATCCATAATAATTTTTGACACTCTAAGAGTCATAAACCAAGCCACAGATGACATGTATTATAGGTAGAAGGAATTAGAAACTTTTATTTTATATTTTCTGCATGGATGTCGTAGTTTTTTAACTAAGATATCGTAGTTTTTATACTAGGATGTCGTAATACTGTTTCGACCATTTTGAGTAATCTTATAGCATTCGTGGCAATTTTATGATACTGTGGGAGTCATTATTCGGAACATGAATGATGGA
The DNA here is from genome assembly GCA_021397845.1 of Areca catechu. Taxonomy (NCBI): domain Eukaryota; kingdom Viridiplantae; phylum Streptophyta; class Magnoliopsida; order Arecales; family Arecaceae; genus Areca; species Areca catechu. The sequence continues at coordinate 149,106,940 of CM038049.1, read as the reverse complement.
AAGTCCTGTTAGGAACAGTTATTTACTTTGCCTTCTTGTTTCATGCTGGGGTATTCTAATTTTGTAAATGGATGTCATCTATTATATCAAGGGATGTCATAATTCTGTCATCTATTAATCCACAACCACATATCCAATACATCATGTTTTAAATTTCTCCGGATAATATAAATATATACAGGACTGTATGAAAATTCAACATTTTATATCTTCTTTTATGTTAGTTGACTGCATACGTAAATATCAAATTCGTTTAACAAAGGATCGAAAGATGGTATAGTGGATTCAATTACTTATTCTGGTACTTCTACTATATTATGGAAAGTCTGCTTCTTGCTTATACTACCTCTTCTTTTATTTTGCATAGGAGTGTCAACGAAAACCTTATCCATATTTTTTTTTGATCTTTTTGACTTCTTCTCGACTCCACTCTTAATTCTATTCTCTCTTGGATGACCTTTTGTAGTAAGTTGTACAGGATCTTGGATTAAAAGTTGTGTACTTTGCTTAGCTGCATAGTTAGCATCTATACCTCTTCTAAATAATGGTGTAAGATCTTCTATCATTAAATTAAATGCATCTTCAGATATGGAGACTTATCTCTACAAGTTTCATCATTCGATGACTCATCAAAGTATATCTACGATCAATAAAATATAATTTTGTATTAAGATTTCATGATATATGATAGGTTTATATAGATATAAAATAAGACATCTAAATTTAAATAATTCATTGACTACGTACCGTGATTTTTGTATGCTTTTATCATAAAATTGAGTATTGCATTTGAGATTGTCGAATAGGTATTTCATGTCATTGCACCATCTATTCAAGAAGTACTTATCTGTGATACGAAATACGTCGCTTTAATGAAAAACCAATGAGGCATGCTTACAAAGATAACCCTTGTACTGAAAAGATCCATACTAGCATTGAACATCCTCTAAAGTTTTGTCATATGAAATCTCATAATTTTTTATAATCTCCTCCTTCATTCCATCAATTTCAATTCTTTCAAATAATTTAACAGAATATATACACAGTTGTTAACTTCTTTAACTAATTTAGCATTTGATGCAGCCATTTTAAGGATCTCATTCTGAAATTTTTTGAATAGTGCATTGTATATTTTCCTACTGCTTACCTCTCAAAAAGAGAGGATATTTTTAGAAAAGCATTTATTTGCAATGTTTTATTGTCTTCTTCATTTTCTGCTTCATATATTTTTTCAAGGCATCTTCGTATTTATCGATGAATTCCTTGAGTATAGTCTTCGAGTTTATAAACCCATCAAAGAAGTGATTGATGCTCTCGCTCCTTTATGAAGTTGACATCCATGTTCATAAATATTCAAAAAATAGAAGCATTAAAGATATAAAGCTTATTAAAAATTTATAAATATGAATATTAATCAATCATAATGACTTACAAACCTGCAAAAAATATATCCTTAAGGTAAATTAAAATCCATTTATCCCGATATTTATAAATATCATTTAACTAATATATATCCTTGCATTCTTTATATTTTTTCATTAAATGTGCCCACCTTTTCTCGAAAGATACTATAATAACCGAATCATATATCGTCTCTTCAAACTCAACCATAAATTTAAGATTTGCAATACAAATATGGTCAATCTTTTCAGGAATCTTCTTCAATATATGCCAACCATAAAATCTATATTGTGCATTAAAAAAAATATCTCTAATAACAGCCTCGATTGCCTTATCTTGGTCAGTTATGATAGTATTAGATGGTTGACCATCATTTGCATTTAGTCATAATTGGAATATCCATTTAAATGTCTCAGTTCTTTCATCTGATAACAATGCACAACTAAGCAATGTTGACTGTCCATGATGGTTGACTTTGATAAATAGACAAAAAAGTAATTGATATGTATTTGTCAAATAGGTTGAGTTAAAGGTCAGTACATCATTAAAGTAAGTGCTTGCCAATCTTGATCTAAGATGGATCCAGAAGACAGACCTGAGCTGTCCATTATTATTCAGGTCCATAGTATAAAAGAAATTTAGATTTTTTACTTGTATTTGTGTGAAATGGATTACCATTGACTGTGCATCTTCTTCTTTCAGCTGACTCTAACATTCCCAATAGATGAAATTATGAACATCCTTCTCTGTGAAATCTAATTATCTTCTATCCCTTTCCTTCTAGCTATGGTAGAGTATATTTGAGTTATAAAAATATTCACGGTATGTAAATTACTGATCTCTGTCTTTTATGGTGTACTGATCCTCTTATGGGATCGTAGATAACCAGCTAATGATATGGACAACTTATGGTTATGTTCTAGAAAAACATCATCCAATATCCATTTACTATTTTTAGAATTTAGTCATGCTTTTATAGAAGCCTTACAATCAATTTTGTCAGTATCCCTAGGATTCATGAAGTTATCGATTTTTCTTGGCTCCAACATACCAGGTGCTTAAAGCATATTTTTTTGTTATTGTTGGACCTACTACATACTGTTGTGATTCCAAAACATACTCTCCTTGCATATTCATTATAGAAATTATATATATTATTTGCAGAATTGAACTCCATTCCAATTTAAGGATCAATAGACACATTCTCCATATTCATGATAATAGGAGAAGGTGCATTCTTGTGAACAACACTAGCAACCTCATCCAAGTGATCATGTTTAATTTTTTCTAGATCTATAATTTCAACGTCATATATAAAAATATATGTAAAAAAATTATAAACATTGATATCTATAATATTAGGTGATAATTTTATGTAGAGTATAATAATTATTGTATTATACATTGGATAGAATATGACATGACAATGTGATAATATGGGCATAGAATCAAATATTTCTAAAAAAAGATATTTGAATTTATGACACCTTAGTTCAGAAGTTACGACACCCTAATTAAAAGATTATGATACTCGACCATAAAATATGAAACTAAATATATTAACACATACTACCAGGAAAACCTATCACTTGTGGACTGAGTTATGACGCATAGGATATCATAATATGCTATGGATGCAAAATGATGGCAATAATATGCTAATACAGTATTATGACATCCCAATTCAAAAATTACGATACTCTAGTTATAAAAGTATGATATCCATGTAGAAAATATTAAACCAGATGTTTTTATCCTCCATAACAGAAGTGTTTTAGTATGCATTGCTGATATATGATACCCATATTGTAATAAAATACTTCTGAAAAAACTTTAATATCAAAAACTTTGAAACATGAATAACTCGGTACAAAACATAAAATGAAGGCTTTTATCCTCATCATAGGATATTTCAACAATGCATTGACTTGAATAAGATTGTTATATTGTGATAAAAAAACTAGAAAAAAAAATATTTCTAAAAAAAGAGTTTTCAAGGAATGATATCTAGTTTAGAAGTTACGACATCCTAGTTAAAAGATTATAACACCTGATCATAAAATATAAAACTAAATATATTAATCCCTATTACCAGAAGAACCTATCACTTATGGATTAAGTTATGACTCTAGGATGTCATAACATGTATATATATAAAAGGATGATAATAATATACTGAGATAGTATTACGATATCCCAGTTCAAAAACTATGATACCCTAATTATAAAAGTACAACATCAATGTAGAAAATATTAAACTGAATATTTTGATCCTCCGTAACAGAAGTGTTTCAGTGTGCATTGCTGATATATGACACCCATATTATAATAAAATATTTATGAGAAAATGTTAGTATCAAAAACATCGAAACATGAACAACTCGGTACAAACTAGAAAATGAAGGCTTTTGTCATGCATCATAGGATATTTCAATAGTGTATTGGCTTGAATAAGATTGCTGGATTGTGATAAAAATATCAGGACAAAATATTTCTAAAAAAGGAGTTTTCAAGAAATGACATCCTATTTCAAAAGTTACGACATCCTAATTAAAAGATTATGACACCCGATCATAAAACATGAAACTAAATATATTAACCCCTATTTCAGGAGAACCTATCACTTGTAGACTGAGTTATGACTCCTAGGATGTCATAACATGCTACGGATGCAAAAGGATGATAATAATATGTTGAAACAGTATTACATCTTAATTCAAAAACTATGATACCGTAGTTATAAACTACGACATCCATGTAGAAAACATTAAACCAGATATTTTGATCCTCCGTAATAGAAATGTTTCAATATGCATTGCTGATATATCATACCCACATTGTAATAAAATGCTTATAAAAAATTTCAGTATCAAAAACTTCGAAACATGAACAACTCGATATAAAATAGAAAATGAAGATTTTTGTCCTTAATCATCATTGACATTTCAACCATGCATTGGCTTGAATAAGATTGTTAGATTGTGATAAAAAGATCAGAAAAAATATTTCTAAAAAAAGAGTTTTTAAGGAATGATATCCTAGTTCAAAAGTTACATCCTAGTTAAAAGATTATAACACCCGATTATAAAACATGAAACTAAATATATTAACCTCAACTACTAGGAGAACCTATCACTTGTGGATTGAGTTATGACTCCTAGGATGTCATAACATATTACGGATACAAAAGAATGATAATAATATACTGGAACAGTATTACGACATTCCAGTTCAAAAATTACGATACCCTAGTTATAAAACTATGACATCCATACAGAAAACATTAAATCGAATATTTTGATCCTTTGTAACAAAGGTATTTCAATATGCATTGCTAATATATGACACCCATATTGTAATAAAATATTTTCGAAAAAATTTCAGTATCAAAAACTTCAAAACATGAACAACTCGATACAAAATAGAAAATAAAGGCTTTTGTCCTTTGTCATAGGATATTTTAACCATGCATTGGCTTGAATAAGATTGTTAGATTATGATAAAAATACCATGAAAAAAATATTTATAAATTTTTTTTTTCAAGAAATGACATCCTAGTTCATAAGTTACGACATCCTAGTTAAAAGATTATGACATCCGATCATAAAACATGAAACTAAATATATTAACCCCTACTATCAAGAGAACCTATCACTTATGAACTGAGTTATGACTCCTAAGATATCATAATATGCTATGGATGCAAAATGATAATAATATGCTGAAACAGTATTACAACATCCTAGTTCAAAAACTACGATGCTCTAGTTATAAAACTACGACATCCATGTAGAAAACATTAAATCGAATATTTTAATCCTTCGTAACAGAAATATTTCAATACATAACAAAAGTGTTTCAATATGCATTGCTGATATGCCACCCGCGTTATAATAAAATGATTATAAGAAAACTTTAGTATCAAAAACTTTGAAACATGAAAAACTCGATACAAAACAAAAAATGAAAGCTTTTGTTCTCCATCATAGGACATTTCAAGTGTATATTAGCTTGAATAAGATTGTTAGATTATGATAAAAAGATCAGGAGAAAAAAATATTTCTAAAAAAAGTTTTCAAGGAACGACATCCTAGTTCTGAAATTATGACACCCTAGTTAAAAGATTATAACATCTGATCATAAAACATTAAACTAAATATATTAACCCCTACTACCAAGAAAATCTATCACTTATGAACTGAGTTATGACTCCTAGGATATCAAACATACTACGGATGCTAAAGGATGGCAATAATATATTAAAACAGTATTACGACATCCCAGTTCAAAAACTACGATACCATAGTTATAAAACTATGACATTCATGCAGAAAATATAAAACTATATTTATTATCTCTCATACCAGGAATACTTATCATCTGTGGACTGAGTTATGACTCCTAGAGTGTTATAAAATTTCATGAATGTTAAAGAAATATTATATGATTTCCTATATCATTAAATTTCTTTAACTACCAAAACAGTTGGTGTAATAAAGGAAAAAAAAAATTAAACAATATTCTATAAAGGCTTGGTTTACTTTCTATTAGAGATGATATTTTATCTTGAAGTTATAGAAAAAGTCTTCGATAGCTTATTCTAATCTCGGACCAAAATAGAGTACTTTTTCAGAGCGAGAAAGAAGCTTATATTAATATTCAAAAGTTGATTCCTACAACAGGACTTTCAAAGTACATTTCAGAGCGAGGGAGATTCTTCCTTCAACCTTTGACTGATTCTTTGGACCAAAGATAGAACATGTTTCAGACTCAAACATTTAGTTAGAAATACTGGGAACAATATTTTAGATTCACCAAAATCCAAGCAAGATGCTAAAAAAAATAGGCCGGAAGGAAAGGATATTTTGGCCTGTACAAAAAACTCAAAAAAAAATTGAACGATAATTAATGAATATCACGTTCAACTTTTAACCTGCTATACGTCCCGTCCCGTCAAACTAGTTAGGATACACATGGATCGATAAAAAATAATGATATGGACCATGTTGGATTTTCTGCACCGCACATGGTGCACAAAAACTTACTCATTAGATATGGTTCTTGTAGAAGATCCATCAAAGTCTTACCCCAAGGGTTAATTGCATTTTTCTATCTCATCATTGGAAGTCCCGGCATAACAAAAAGTTGTTCACCCTTCCAATACCATGCATCGAGTATCTATCCAAATCTTATTCCAAGGGTTAATTGCCTTTTTTTAAACTTATCATCGGAAATCCCGACACAACAAAAATATCTAAAAAGCATCTCAAAAGAAGTCAAAATGGCCTCAGGTATCCATCCAAATCTTATCCCAAGTGTTAATTGCATTTTACTACCTCGTCATTGAAAGTTCCGATACAACAAAAATATCTAAAAACCATTTCAAAACAAGAAAAAAATGACCGGCCGGTGATGGTTGCTAAAAACATCTAGTTAGGTTATATTGTATATACAAGATTATACCAGGAGTCATGGCCAAACAAGATGCAAGATGCTAGGTAAAACGTCCCTGACAAATGAACTTCATTTACTACGAATATGATTTAAGGCTTTTACTCAATCTCAAATCATTCTAGAATGCACATCACATTTTCTCGGGTCTTCTGTTTTTATGTTGAATTTTTTTTTAATCCATGTAGCATTTTTCACATCTTTATGCTTGAAGCGCACTAGTTTTATTCGATGATCTTGTTTGGTTGCTTGGAAAGCCATTCAAGATCAGTTAACATGAATTGATCAGCAATTGTGATTGGAAACATAAGCCCTGCTAACTTCCTGAATTAACTGGAATAAACCTGCATAAAAAAACCCCACTTATTTAGCTTTTTCTACCGGCACCAGGATAAATTAGTACTAATTCCTCGACGTTGGACAAAGCTATTTGACCAAATAGTTGAATGATCCGGTTCCGGCTTTTGTTCCTCTTTTCGCTCCAACATATTTCTATTTGAATTATCCAGAAAAATGTATCATGAAACCATAACGGTCCTCTGGGTTTTGCTTTTTATAAAGTCCCAACAAAATCCAGATACAGCAAAATACTGAGAAAAAAAAAGTATAGTTCTCGAACCACCGCCAACCTGAGCAAACATTCCTGATCCGAAGACTTCTGCAGCTTGAGGTCTGATAGCCAATACCTGCTCATCGTCTACGGCAGGGTGCGTGCACCGTCCATCAAGTGATGGATGACCATATATAGAGATATACAGGCCATGCCATGCACGTCACGCATGGTCACATGCAGCCACCCATCATGTGATGGATGGTGTACATGATGCACCGTAGTGCATCGCGAGCACCACAATGAACCCATGCCCATGCCTGTTATTATCTGCAGTGGAGCTTTTGACTGCCAGATGTTCCTTGGCATTTGTAAAAGAATCATATGTTGTGCCTTGTTAGTATACACACAATCTTTCAGTTTCCTTTACATGACATACTGAGAAAGAGTTGTAATGCTAAAAAACATGATGCTGATGGTTTTAATGATGGGTCTCATCCTGCCCTCTTCATTCTTAATTAATGAAAGCTTGTTCACCCATGTCCCAGCTACCCGGCACCAGCGTCAATCACATTGTAGCTATAGATCCATACACCCAATGCTACATGCTTGTTCCCTGCCCAGATCCAAGGGTTTATTCTATTTATTATTATTTTTTTAACAACAACTTCATTGTCCTTAGTTGTTGACAACGTTCAGTTCATCGTATTACCATTAAAATTTCATATTGGCTGGATTCTACTCTATCCTATAAACTTTACATCCACATCAGCAGAGTATACCATGCAACTCTAGGGAAAGAGAATATTAAGCTGTTTTTTTTTTTCCTTGCAGCTGCTAGTTTGTTAACTAATTAAGCTGCTGAAACTGAATTGGCAACACAGGTCCATTGACTGAATAAAAGGCCAAACATTAATGGATCACAACACATAATACGACATATTTGTGGACATCCTTATATACAGAAGTTGGTAAACTAGCGAAGCCTTCAATCAGTGAGGTAATAATAGTTGGAACAAGCTTTGCTCCCAGGAGAGTATTGCCATTAAGATATATAATTATGAGCAACAGGAGATGGCGCACTAGCATATGAAAGTTTCCCGACAGAATATAAACTTAAATGCTAGATGATAAAAAAGCATCATGCGACATTGGGAACTCTTCACAGTTCTATGTCACAGATTTATTTTCGGAAGTGACATACTTCAGTACTGCATTTGTGGACTGCTGAGCAAAGTATCTCTGCCTAAGTTGCACATACGGATAGGCAATAACTGAGAGGAAGTGTGCAGGCTTAGAGAAGGAGAAGGTTTCATACATACCAGATCTGGTCATTTTCATCCCACTCAACTGAAAACCGCTCCTCTCCAGCCTGCTTGAAACATGATGTGAAAAAAGAATGATAAAGGTTGGACAATGTAACAGGAAATACAAAGCTATAAAAGCAAGACTGGTGAAGTGAAAGCAAGAAAATAGAAAACTGACAGCCATGATTTCTTAACTAATGTAGGGCAGCAAGAAGTGGATAGAACTGAGATTGAGAAAAATAATGGTGAGGGATTATTTTCTTTCCATTTTGACAAGCATACATTTCATCTGCAACTAAATCCAGTACATTATCCATGCTCATGAAACACTGCACATGTGATCGGAGAGGAAGAACAGAAGGATATTAACTCGGGTACCATGTGAAAGACTTGTGAACTGAATTGCTTTCACTTGTTCCTTTAAGCAATAAATTGAGGAAGTACATCATGGTAGCATTCACAAATTCAACAAACAAGATATGTAGTATTATAGGTTGGCATTGCTTTATCATGGTTATCTAACTCTATATTTGAAACTAAAGAACGCAACTAAATATGAGTGTCAACATCTTTGCAACTGTTTTCTGATTGAACTTTTCTAATTTTTATTAGCTGATAAGAAAACCATACCAGAAAATTAGAAGAATGTATCAATTAACAAGCTTCTAAGTGATTTCAAACAGTTTCAAACCTCTGGCTGCATTCACAAATGACAGATGGGCCTATGTACTGACAGGAGACCAGCATGCTACAGTGCTGTATCATACTATACTGAACCGTATCGATACGGTAAAAAATATATATTTTATTTTCAAGATTTTTAAGCTTTGTTTATTTATTTCTAAGCAGAAAATAGGATACTGTGAATTCATTTATGATGTTAGCCTATAATGTACTTTTAACTTTATGTTACATGTCTAAAGAATGGGTGACCATATAATGTTAAATTAACTAAGTATAAATTGAAAACAAAATGTTATATTAAAAAATTGGAATGCAATGTACATGCATTTATTCAATTCTACGTCGAATGTTGACGTCCCTCGTACACATTTGTTCATGTTCATAGATGGGCCAGGTACTCGACATATCATAAAATTACTCCAAAATACAAAATTATGGAATGATCTCCCTTTTTTCCAATTATATCCATTCATGGAATGTAACAAGAAAATACTTGGATAGAGGAACTGCTCACCTGTCCACTCTCTCCCTTTCTCCATGAGAGATTAGCATCTCAAATATTGCCAAAGTTGTCCATGGAAATTAGCTTTTGCAAGGGCAATATGTGTCATTACACCCTTTGAACAACCAGCCAGGTTGTTCCTAGAAGAATAAAACTTGCCCCAGTATGTATGCATATGCATATTTGCATATGTATGTAGGGTATACATGCACATGCTTATGTGTGGGCATTAAGAGGGAGGAAGAGCAATTTCTTTTAAGGTTTCTTAGTCCCCAAGAACGATATTTTGGTCCATAAGAAGAACATTTCTAGTCCACTAGCTTTCTGAATGTTGAGCTAGGACCAAATGAAGTTAGCTTTAATAACAGGAACTGGTTAGCTGTAGGCCTTCACATTTTAGATGAGCGTTGATCCATTTACAAAGGTATTCTTAAAACCATAAAATTACAGGTACCATTAGAATAGTAGAAAATTCTAAAGTCTTGATCAAGAAACTGGACTTTTGTATGTGCTCATAATCCTTTTTTTTTAATATATATATATTTTTTTTATAGAACCACAATGCATGTGCAGAGTGGCTTGATAGCTTAGCTATTTAACAAGAATAGTTTGCTGAAACTTCCAATTCTTTATGGCATTATCTGTGTCCTTGTATATTGTATATTGTATATATTGAATGTGAGGATGAATATACTTATAGTAATTCAATCAAGACTATAACATCATGCCAAAAAGTCCAAATGAAAATGATTCAAAACAACTAGCTGGGACTTCGTTGCTACTAACCTTCCTCTGCAAAGCTTTAGTCATGGACCACATCCATCCTCCTACCTAAACAGTAATGATAAATTTACTCTTTTCCTTCAATTCAAGATTGAATGCTTATTCAATAGTGTCTATTCAAGTAGAAGCAATAAAATGCCATAATCTATCTCATATTTTAGATATGGTCTAGGCCTAGAAAGTTAGAAAGCTAATAATCTCTAACGTTATATGAAAAAAAAAAAGAAAGAAAGAAAACTAAAAGAGGATTTGTAAATTTTTATCCAAAAAGCTTTCTCGTTCACATGACATGCACACATAATACAACATATGTGATTTTTCTTAAGCCTACCACAATCACTTTTTAGCTACTACTTTAGGGAAACCAGTTGAAACTTAGATATCTCTTGTCCCATGTCCAAAATAATTTATTACAGAGAAAATTTTATGAAGTAGCCATTTTTCTTTTCTTCAAGCACACCGTATACCACTTGCAAGCTACATGAAACGACTGCTCTACTCTCCATCAACAAAAGCTTCCCCCTTCATGGTAAGACCCACGGATACAGATATTGCCAAAAAAATTCGAATATCCTCCTGACTCTAATCCTATAACCTTGATTGATTACAAGTCTACATAAATAGATGTACATACAATAGCCTATGATAGAGCTAATTTCATCAGCCCCCTTTATTGAAAGTTGTTGGGATATCCTAGTTCAGCTACGAACCGAATCCCGGTTCAACTAGTCGAAGCCCTTTGCTCCGGACCACGGACTTCGGACCAGGGAAAGGCCAGGCCAACTGCAGGCAACCTAAGGTTTCTCACCGGACTACAACATCCGAAGGTCAGATCTTCGGATAACATCTTCGACCTTGATCGAAGACCAAATTCTCATCGACTTCCGAAGACACGCTCTTCGGTCCCGCCGTAGACATGATCTCCGGCCCCGGGCAAATACCAAGTCTTCGGCCCACGCAAGGGGAAACCCGAAGGTTGGACCACAATCTGGTCCAGATAGGCAACTGTAACCAACGGTTACAATCGACACTCTCCACGCCACGATCATGGCGCGCAACTCCAGCTGCCACACATCCGATCTAGCCGGAACCGCTCAGTGACAACCCACGGACTCCCCATAATCACCGAAAAAAGAGAGCGGCCACAGCCGGAGGCCTTCTTTTAAATAATGGTAAAAAGGATGGCTCGAGAGGTACACTCACATACACTCACACATACTCAAAGAGCTTTTCTCTCATATCCTCGATTCCCTTCCCCATTCTGTGACTGGGATCCGCCACTGACTTAGGCATCGGAGTGTCCCCCGCCGGAACAACTCCGGCAAGGGACCTGTTTTGCAGGTGAATCAGGAGCGGTCCTACGGTGCAGCAGCTCCGACCGGGCCGATTCAGGGACTCTACACCAACAGATTGCGCGCCAGGAAGGAGGGCGCTCAACACTCTTTAAGCTCCCTCCTAGACAAGGGGAAGTAAAAATTTTTTGATGGCAAGAGGAAAGACTCAAATCGCTTCTACAAGCCGAAGTCGTGCTCCGTCCCAGGGGGGCATACCCCCGGGGAGAACGATGTCCCACCTCCCACAGTTGTTGTGGGATTACAGCAATTCAAAGCCCTTGTGAACCAGGTCACCAACCTCATGGCCATGGTTCAGGACTTCCAGAACAGAGCCTTCCCGATGGGAAATCCACCGGCCGCCTCCAGACATAGCTCTCGGTCCCGAGGAAAAAAGCTCCACGGAGGATTCTACGTATCCCTCCCCCAATTCTCGGCCCTCTCCTGAAGGCCAAACTTCGAGATTGCCTAGGTCTGCCGATTCCCCACAAAAAGAAAAAGGTTTAGGCAAACTCCCTCACCTTCCTCCAAAGACTCCACCCCCGTGGAGAGAGCGCCGAAGCAGACTCCCGATTACGACGAGAGATTCAGAGCCATCGAATCAGAGATGGCGAAGGCGCGGGAACAGAGAATGCGGGATCTGAAGGATCCCGACGACTTGATTATGGGTGATCTACGTCCACCATATACCGACCGTATCATGGTCGAGGTTATTCCTCGACACTTCAAGGTTCCCCAGATGGAATCCTACGACGGTCACCTCCAACCCCCTCGACCATTTGGACAGTTTCAAGGCCCATATGATGATCCAAGGAGCTTCGGACGCAATGTATTGCCTAGCATTCCCGGCTACCTTGAAGAAGTCCGCTCAGATGTGGTACTCGAGCCTGCGCCCAGTACCATCGATTATTTTTTCCGAGTTAGAAAAATTGTTTGTCTTGCATTTCAGGACCTGCCGTAAGACTCCCCCCACGAATACGGACACACTGTTCCTCCTTCACCAGAACGAAGAGAAAGCTGCGACTACATCTCCAGGTTTACATGCGCCAAGCTTGAGATCACGATCTCAACGAGCACGTTGAGATCACCGATCTCAACGAGCACGTGGCCATGTCAGCACTGAAGAAGGGGATTCGTACCTCCAGGCTTACCTTTTTCCTGGATAAGAAGTTTCCTAAAAGCTACGCTGAGCTCCTGTCAAGGGCTCAAAAATACGCCAATGCTGAAGAGCAAGCGGCGAATCGACGACTGATCGAAGGAAAACCCCTTCAAAAAGAAGAATAACAGGGAACAAGGTCCCCAAACTTCCAATAACAATGGTGGCAAATATGCAGACCGCCAGACCGCCGAAGAAGTCCTCCAGGCCTAGAGCATCGGGAGGAAGATTCGACTCTTACATCCCCCTCAACCTCCCTCGAGAAATTCTCATGGAGATAGAAAAAGAAAACTATCTCCAACGGCTCCGTCCCATGAAGGCCTCCTCTTCCGTAAGGAACAGGAACAAATACTGCCGATTCCACCGAGACCACGGCCACAATACAGAAGAGTGCATCCAACTGAAGGATGCAATAGAGGATCTCATCAAGAGAGGGTACTTGGGGCGGTACATCAGTCGCCAATGATCTCGGTCGGAAGCAACTGTTCCCCAGCCACCTCCCGAAGAGGCCGAATTGCCAAATCAAAGGCCCACCAACGGAGATGTAGGCATGATACACCGACCCACCGGCTGGAGAAGGGATGAGGACGATGCTCCAAAGCGACTCAAGGATAACAACGCTATCCTCTTCTCCGACGACCTTGCGGGAGGTCGGCTCCTGCATGATGATCCCCTTGTAATCTCGGCCGTAGTAGCCAATTATGATGTACAACGAATCCTTGTTGATAATGGAAATTCGACTGATGTCTTGATCAACGATGCATTCTCTAAAATGTGTTTGCCTAGACATCAACTACGAAGATCCCCCATACCGCTCTCCGATTTCGAGGGCAATCAAGTTTATGCCGAGGGAGAAATAGTATTGCCTGTAACCCTTGGCACTGAACCTCGACAAAAGACACTGCCGATCACCTTCACGGTGGTCCGGATCCCCTCAGCATACAACATTATTCTGGGGCGGCCTGCTTTGAACAAGTTCCGAACCGTGATCTCCTCTCACTACCTCTTGGTACGCTTCCCCACCAGGAACGGTGTCGAAGAAGTTAGAGGAAACCAGAGAACAGCACAGCAGTGCCTGATGATCGAAGACAGGCATTTCAAGGATTCAACAACTCCGGATCAGCTAGATCCGAGGGATGCAACCACAAACCTTGGTGAGCCCATGGAGAGGACCGTCCGGTACCTTTGACAGAAGAAGACCCCTCCAGAGTTGTGCAGATCAGGAGCACACTTGATGAGGAAACCAGAACGGAGTTGATCCGTTTCCTCAGAGACAACGCCTACGTCTTCGCCTGGTCGGCTTCGGATATGCCGGGGATTCCTGCCGAAGTAATCACTCATCGACTGGAAGTAACCCCTGGGTACAAGCCGGTGCGGCAAAAGAAAAGGAGCTTCGCTTCTGAAAGACAGCAAGCTATGGACGAAGAAGTCGGCAAGCTCCTAAAGCAGGGTTCATCCGAGAGGCCCACTACCCGAGTGGTTGGCCAATGTGGTAATGGTGAAGAAAGCCAGCGGCAAGTGGAGGATCTACATTGATTATACAGACCTCAACAAGACTTGTCCAAAAGATAGCTTCCCTCTCTAGAAGATTGATCAACTGATCGACGCTACTGCCGGCCACCAGTTGTTGAGCTTCATGGACGCTTTCTCCGGCTATAACCAAATTAGAATGGATCCACAAGACGAGAAAAAGACGGCTTTCATCACTGATAAAGGTCTCTATTGCTACAAGATGATGCCGTTCGGCCTAAAAAATGCCAGAGCAACGTTTCAAAGGCTAATCAACAAGATGTTCGAAAAGCAACTGGGAAGAAACATAGAGGCCTATGTTGACGACATGATCGTCAAGAGCCTCCTCCGGAAAGACCACATCCGCGACTTAGAAGAGTCATTTTGTGCTCTACGGTGCTATCGTATAAAGCTAAGCCCGGCAAAGTGTGCCTTTGGGGTCACTTCGGGCAAGTTCCTGGACTTCCTTGTCACCAAACGAGGGATTGAGGCGAACCCTGAGAAGATTCAAGCCTTGAAAGATATGAGACATCCCTCCTGCAAAAAGAAAGTCCAGCAGTTGACAGGGAGAATTGCCTCCCTAAGCAGATTCATCTCTCGGTCAGTCGAGAAATGTCTTCCGTTCTTCAAGGTACTCCGGCAGTCAAAGGGCTTTGAATGGTCCGAAGACTGTCGTGCTGCCTTTGAGGAACTGAAGAAGTACCTGGACACCCCGCCATTGCTCTCCAAGCCACGAGGAGGCGAGGTCCTCTACCTATACCTCTCTGCTTCAGATGAAGCAGTCAGTTCGGTTCTTGTCCGGATAGAGGAAGACGAATCTCATAAGCCAATAACTATATCAGCAAGGTCTTGCATGACACCGAACCGCGATATGTAAGGATGCAGAAGCTGATCTACTCTTTGGTGATTACGGCAAAGCGACTACGGCCATATTTCCATACCCACGCTATTGTGGTGCTAAACGATCAACCACTCAATGTCGTTTTCCGATCTTCGGACACCTCTGGAAGGATAGCCAAGTGAGCTGTGAAGCTAGGTGAATTTGACATCAGCTTCTAGCCCCGAGTGGCTATGAAGGCCCAGGTGCTCTCCGATTTTTTGGCTGAGTGCACCTGGAAGTCCGAAGACGAAGCATCTTCGATAGAAGTCCCGAAGGAGACGAAGTCCGTTTAGGTGCTTCATGTGGATGAAGCTTCCAACGCTACTGGGTGCGGGGCTGGACTCATGTTGGCCGAACCTAATGGCCATATCATAGAGTACGTACTCCGGTTCTCCTTCTATGCCTCTAATAATCAGGCCGAATACGAAGCCTTGCTCGCCGGACTTCGAATCGCCAAGGATCTGGGAGTCCAGCAACTCCGAGCCTTCTCAGACTCCCAGCTGGTTGTGAATCAAGTTAACGGAGAATATGCAGCCAAGGATCCAACCATGGTGCAGTACCTGGAGAAGATACGGGCTTTATCCTCCCAATTGGAACATTTTGAGATCATCCATGTTCCAAGATCAAAGAACTCTCGGGCAGATGCATTGTCTTGACTGGCAACTACAGCACCGGAAT
Source organism: Areca catechu (assembly GCA_021397845.1). Lineage (NCBI taxonomy): Eukaryota > Viridiplantae > Streptophyta > Magnoliopsida > Arecales > Arecaceae > Areca > Areca catechu. The sequence goes on along the minus strand of CM038049.1, from coordinate 149,090,708 downwards.
CTCTCGGGCGCACCTTTGTTGAACATCTTGAAACTCCAAGTATAGCCGAAGAGGCTGCAGAGGTACGCCAGATCGACGCTGAACCAAGCTGGATGGATCCCATCATCAAGTTCCTGAATGAAGGAGAGCTACCAGAAGATAAGGCAGAGGCCAAGAAGATCCGCTGGATGGCGTCTCAGTACGTCATCTTAGACGGAACCCTCTATAAGAGATCGTTCTCTCAGCCACTGCTGAAATGCTTAGGACCCACAGACACGGATTATGCTCTGAGAGAGGTCCACGAGGGCATATGCGGCGATCACTTGGGAGGCAGATCTCTGGCATACAAGATCATTCGACAGGGATATACTAGCCCTCCATCCAGAAGGACTCGACTGATTTCGTGCAGAAGTGCGACCAATGCCAGAGGTACGTCAATGTACAGAGACAGCCTGCGAGTCACCTGACTCAACTGGCAGCCCCATGACCTTTTGCCCAGTGGGGAATGGACATTCTTGGCCCATTCCCGCTAGCATCAGGGCAAAGGAAATTTCTCCTTGTAGCTATCGACTACTTTACAAAGTGAAAAATTCCACTCATATCAGAGGTTCGGCATCCCAACATGTCATTATCACGGACAACGGGAGACAGTTCGACAATCCAAAGTTCAAGGACTTATGCGCTCGGTACCTATCCAGCATCGGCTGACATCCGTTGCTCATCACAGTCCAACGGAGAAGTTGAAGTCACTAACCGGACCATCCTCCATGGTCTGAAGACAAGGTTGAACGCCGCCAAAGGGCTTTGGGCCGAAGAACTGACCTCCGTTCTCTGGGCATACCGAACTATCCCGAGAACGGCCACCGGCGAGTCTCCGTTCAACCTGGCATACGGTACCGAAGCTGTGCTACCTATTGAAGTCTCCTTGCAGTCCCTAAGAATTGACAACTATGAAGAGCTTGGAAACTCCGATCGTAGAAGGATTGATCTGGACTTGCTATCAAGCACCAGGCTCCAGGCCCAGATAAGGATGGCGGCGTACCAGCAAAAGGTCGCCAAGTACTACAACTCAATGGTGAAAGAGCAAACTTTTCGCACGGGGGACATGGTATTGCGAAGGACAGAGGTATCCAACCAAACAGGAGTAACACTTTCCCCCAACTGGGAAAGCCCAATCAAGTCGAAGAAGTCATTCGACCAGGAACACATCGACTCAAGACCCTGGAGGGGAAGACCCTATATCGACCATGGAATGTACAAAACCTTCACAAATACTATCAATAAATGAGTTCCTAAAATTTATGTACAAAGCTACTCAACCCTGCTCAACTCAGAACGGCTAGTTGCATCGACTGAACGACAACAGCCTAAGTGACCTGATCTAAAAAATCGGTCAACTGCGCAAAGGAGAGTCTGATCCACTCACCTTATCGGTATGCCCGACGAGCGCAACGGATGGCCTAACCAGGCCACCAAAAGATCAAAGGCGTAGGGATGGTTTTCGTAACCTACCCTATGGTGAATCCGAAGACGCGCCGAGATGGGCCTAAACAGCCTACCTTAATCACGACAGAAGTGCACAGGGATGGTGTAAACACCCTACCCTACAGTAAATCCGAAAACGTGCCTAAAAGGACCACTGTCGACAACAGACATTCCAAGAACGGTCCAACTGACCTCACTTCTTTCCCATAGACCGAAAATGATCCGCGGAGTCTACATTTCAGACAAAGCATGATGCAAAATATCGCAAAAGATGCATGGGAAGAGGTAAAAGATACTTCATTTCTTTTTTCAATTTTTACAAAAAGAAAAAAGAAAGAAGAAACTCTCACAAAGAGAGGACAAAAAAAAAAAGACTCTCACAAAGAGAGATAAAAAAAAAAAAGAGTAGCATCGGAAAGATGTGGAAAATTTTCAATAACATCCTGCCAGGTTTTTCCCGTACCGGCGGGGGGAGATTTGGAGGGACGACGAAGGGCCCCCGGGGTTCCCATCCGAACCAGAATCCAACCCCTCATCGGAGTCGGAATCAAATTCATGTCCGGGAAAGGGAACGGAGGGCTTGATGTTGTCCAGGCCTTTCAAGTTATAAAACTTGAAGGCCTTCCTCCTACATTCTCGTAATCCCTGATGGAAGGAGTCCAGAGCCGCCTCGACGACTTCCTCCTTGAAGGCAGTAGAAGCCCTGAAGTCTGAGACGACGTTCACAGCCTCCTTCCTGGCCTCCTCCACCTCCGTGGTTGCCGCTGCGACCTGGACCCGAGCCTCCCTCAGTTGGGCCTCCAGCAGGCGGACCCTCTTTTCAAGACGGTCCACGAGAGGCTCCTCATCGTCATCCCCCGGCCTAAAGGACTCCGGATTTCTCTTCCTCTTTGGATCAACGGCCCTTCTTTTTGCGGCTCGACGGAGCTCAGAAATGCTGAACCTCATTTTCAATGGAAGGAAGGAGTCTACAAAAATGATGACCCTTGACAGCGGAGGGCAGGATTCTATTAATAGAGACCCTGCACCCCTGACCAACTGCAGAGAGGCGTGCTCCACGTCCTTCCCAGGAGCATCAAAAGGCGCCACGTGTCCGGGCGACGCTTCGAGAACCAGAAGGTCGCTCGGGGGCCATTTCCAGGACAACAACTGCCATCGCTTCGAATCCGGAGAAATTCTTATCGTGCGACGGCAACATTATGGCTTCTTTTTGGAAAAAGGAGACCTGGCAGCATATAGGGCACAAGAAATCGTGACTGTACGAATATCGACGTGCCCACAGGGCGCAAGAAATCGCGACTGTACGAATATCAACGTGCCACGTGGACAGCAAAGATTACAATCAAACTTCCCTAATTACTGCTTGACGGGGAGTTGACGTTTGTCCGCCCCAACGGATAAATTTAAGGAAGGTGACACCGGCCTGACCAATCATAGACGATCTTCGGCAATGGAGTTCTGGTCCGTTCTAGAGTTCGTCTTCGATAACTACCAAGTAAACGGCCTTCGGCCATGACTGTTCGGCTAAACAAGAAAGAACGATAAACCAGTTCAAGCTACGTATGAAGCATAACATTGCATATGCAAAAAAGCAAGAAATCATTCCAAAATCTGGAAAATTATCATACAAAATCCATTGACAGTACAAAGGATAAGAAAGAAAATACATCCAGAGCGACTCGAATCACTCAACATCAACAGGAGGAGACTCCACACCACAGGACTGAAGCAACTTATCAACTTGTACTGAGAGGACCTCATCAATCTGTCCCGGGACCAGAGAACCTTGGCTTGGACTCCTCCAGCCTGAGCTTCCTCCTGAACCAGAATCGGAACTGGGGTCGCCTCCAGATCTTCGACTAAGGTAGTGGCCTCCTCGTCCGGACATGGCACCTCCTCGGCCTCTACTACAGCTAGAGCTGTCAATATGGGCTGGCCCGGCCCAGCCCGGTCCTAACCCATATGGGCTTGTATTTTGTGGGCCGGGCTGGGCTAGGCCCATTTGTACAAATGGGCCAAAAAATCCAACCCGCCCGGCCCTATGTGGGCCGTGGGTTAGGGCCGGGCCAGCCCCCTATGTGGGCCGTGGGCTAAGGCCGTGGGCTAGGGTCGTGGGCTAGGGCCATGGGCTAGGGATCCACGTGCTAAAAATATCAAGTAGGAAAAAAATGAATCAATTTATACTATTCGTTTCTGCAGATTTTGGGACTGGATATATGTGCTGATACTATGGTAGGAGATGCAATGATAAGAGGCATCTTTGGAGGACAAAAGAAGCGTGTTACAACAGGTAAATCTAACAAGAAAAAGAAGAGGCTGGACTAGAAGTCTAGAACTATCAATCATAAGCCGGAACGGTCACACGGAGGTCTCCCAGTCCCGAGGCTGAAACGGTGGCCGGTGGCCAATGGGAGCCAGGAAGCAGGGGAAACCCGGAGATCAAACTTTCCCCTTTCCAATCTACACTATTTTCGATGATGGATCGACACGACATCGGGGAAAGCCTGTGAGCCCTCACGGCAAGCCAGCACAGTGACGGTGGTACCCCCCGACCCCGAGCCCCCTCGGACCCGTGCCTCACTGGTCACTGCCTCTAATGATCCGTTGAGAGAAATAAAAAAAAGATAGAAGAATAACGAGTCCTCACTGCCGAACGGCCGAAGTCCTGGATTCCGTTGGCATCACGATCTCGCGAAAGAAGAACGGCGGCTATGGGGTGGGGTTCTTCGTTCTCCCGTCTCCGTTCTCCCAAACAGCCAAACTTGAGACTCCATTCTACGGCGGCTCTCCGTGAGTCACTCACGGACTCACTAGTTCTTTCCGGCGGAGGGCGGCGGCTTTGACCTAACCCTAACAGAGGGTCCTGAGTCCCGACTCCCGGTCTCCCGTCGTCGTCGAGTAAATAAAATCCGTAATGCCTTCAGTCTTCACCCTGTAAGTAGTAATTAGTAAGTCTTAAACCAGTAAACCGTAGGACCGTAGGTGAGTTGACTAACAGTAACAGATTAAGTGAGCCCTGACCCGTAAGGCTAAGTTTATTATTATTATTATTATTATATCATGGCCCATGGGCTGGCCCGGCCCTAACCCTGTTGAGCCCATGGGTTACAGGGACCAGGCCAAAAAGCCCACTTACATAAATGGGCCAATTTTTTTCAGCCCGGCCCGGCCCATTTATAGGGCCAAATGGGCTGGCCCATGGGCTCTAGCCCATTTTGACAGGTCTAACTACAGCTTCAGCCTCCTCCATTTCCTCTCCTTCTTCCTCGGCTATATCGGAGGGAGGAATGCCGGAAAGGTTGAGGTGAGGGAAGGCCTCCTTTACTTTGGAGAGTCCGGTGTTGAAGCCATGCTGGTAGCCGTACAAAGATGCTTCATTTTTTTCCGCTTGGAATTGTGAAAACATTTTGAAGTCAGTCTCAGCATTGTCTACCCACTTCTTCAAAGACATGGACTCTCTTTTATCAACTTCGGACTCCAGGATCGCCTCTTCGGCCCTCCTGGAAGCCTCCTCCGCCACCTTGATCAGGCTTTCTATCTTCTCCTGATCCTCCTTGGCAGCTTGCTCCAGGGATTCGACTTGTTTCCTGCTCCTCCACCCTGCCTCTTGCCCCGCCATTGTTAGATGGGCATTTTTCAGTTCGCCCTTCAGTTGGCGAACTTCATTGTTCACCCGGACAAGACGGTCTTTCATAGACTGCTTCAGCTCTTCGGCTACTTCCTTTGCAGCTTTGGCAGTCTGAAGCTCCTCCTTGAGGCCATAGATGAGGCTGTCGACATTCTCCAGGCCCTCCTCCATGAAGGTAAGGTCGTAGACCAACTGCATCAAAAGTGAGAGGTCATGGATCGAACAATTCTCAAGACGAAGGGGACGACAAAGATCATACCTGCTGCAAGGCGGAGAAGGCAAAATCGGACACCCTAGGAAGGTTCCAATTCCGAAGAACCGCCAAGTCGTAAGGCAGTAGCGTACCCTTCAACGCCTGCCTAGCTACGGCCGGGACCAGCAATCCCCCCATAGGTGAAAGCTCTGAAGAGTTCGTCGGACGGCCTCCAGCTGAGGAAGCCTCGCGGGCGAACTCTCCCTCGACTTGCCGTGCTTTGCCCCTATCAACTGCAGGGGGGCAAAACGGTGGCACATCCACTCCCTGAGGCGGACTCCCCGTTATGCGAGACGGGGAGGGCCGCCGGAGGAGTTTCAACTGGACAGGATCTCGACAGGGTCCCGTTCGCGGCTGCTGCGTCTTCCCCTGAGGTGCCACGGGAAGACGAAGTGCTTTGGTCACCATCGGGGCCATCCCTTCAAGCCCTCTTCCGAACTGTAGACCTGGTGAGAAGGGCCTGCGCTACCCTCTTCTCCGAAGTATGACGGAGCCAGCTCACACCGGGCTTCATCCCGCCACCTACAAGCAAAAGAGTCAACTTCAATTGTCTGAACTACAATAAAACCAGAAAGAGGAGCAGAAATTTCCATCGCTATACCTAATGAGGGGAATCTGCTAATTCCCGCCCGATGGAGGTTTCTCTCCTCCAACAGTTCCTGGATGGGGGCAACTTCGGAGTTGACCAAAAGATCGTAGTTCGACTGATCGGCCGCCAAGACCTTCTTCCCGTTATTGGCGGTTAAACGAGGCTTTTTCCACACAGTGTCGAAGCCCCATGGATCAAAAGATAACACAAACAAAAAACGGGTTTCCACCCGTGGATGGCGCTGGGCATGTCCTTGATGACCTTGCGGCCTGATCTAGGACCAATCACAAACCATCCATTGCTGTGGAAATCCCTCTTGAGAATGAAAAGGGCCGTGAACAAATTGGTCCTAAGTTCTACGTTTGCGATGCCGCACATGACCAGGAACCCGCAAATGTTTCGGATGCTATTCGGGGCCAACTGCGCCGGCACTACTTGGTACAAGCGGAAGATCTTGATGAAGAAGGGGTGCAGGGAAAACCGAAGACCAGCTTTCAGATGATCTTCATACACGGCTAGGCACCCAGGGGGAGGTTCGTTCACCCGTTCCTCGAGTGCGGGGAGAACGAAGGAAAACTCCTCGGGAATGTGATAGCGTTCCCAGAGAAGGGCCGCCTTATCCTGAGAAACTGAGCTGGAAATCGACTCCGGACCTACTACGTCACCGGTCCCCGAGGGCCTAATCTGTTCCCCCTGACTCTCTACGGTTTCTTGCATGACAAAAGAATGACAAGGGAGCAGAAGGAAGATTCTACCTGCGGAATAGATTGGTAGTCCAGAACAAGTTGGACGAAGGATGAGACGAGGTTGAAGAAGCCTCCTTAGCCGGACCTTCGCCCTTTCCCAAAGAAAAGCGACGGTCTCTGAAGCCCTACCAAGTTGATTTGACCCAAGGTTACCCAAGGAGGTAACTCGCCTTCAACTAACCGCTAGATTGAGGCGCACCCATCATCCAACGGACGGGGGAAAGCCGTCACAACCATCCAAATCTCAACCAACAGATTGGCTTAACCATCGTGCAACGGGAAAAGGGAAGCTGGTCCCAGGGCCACTCACTTTTTTCTTCTTCCCCAATCTGGGAGTGATAGCTATCCACCATCTGATTCCCAGATCATGATGGACAGTCCAATCAGAGATCCCGTAATCATCCACTACACTATCTCCTGGGAGGAAAACGACAAAGCATTAATACTCTCACTTCTCGAAGCAAACCCCCGCTTCGAAAATTGAAAGTAGAGGACAACTGTTGGGATATCCCGGTTCAGCTACGAACCGAACCCCGGTTCAACTGGTCGAAGCCTTTTTCTCCGGACCACGGACTTCGAACCAGGAAAAGGCCAGGCCAACTGCAGGCAACCCAAGGTTTCTCACCGGACTACAACATTCGAAGGCCAGATCTTCGGATAACGTCTTCGGCCTTGACCGAAGATCAAATTTTTCATCGACTTCCAAAGACACACTCTTCGGTCCCCGCCGTAGACATGATCTCCAGCCCCGGGACAAATACCAAATCTTCGGCCCACGCAAGGGAAAACCCGAAGGTTGGACCACAATCTGGTCCAGATAGGCAACTGTAACCAACGGTTACAATCGACACTCTCCACGCCACGATCATGGCGCGCAACTCCAGCTGCCACGCCTCCGATCTGGCCAGAACCGCTCAGTGACAACCCACGATCGCCAATCATGGGAGAAATTGACTCCCCATAATCATCGGAAAAAGAGCGGGCCACAGGCCGGAGACCTTTTAAATAATGGTAAGAAGGATGGCTCGAGAGGTACGCTCACATACACTCACATACTCAAAGAGCTTTTCTCCCATACCCTCGATTCCCTTCCCCATTCTGTGGTTGGGATCCGCCACTGACTTAGGCATCGGAGTGTCCCCCGCCGGAACAACTCTGGCAAGGGGCTGTTTTGCAGGTGAACCAGGGAGCGATCCTGCGATGCAGCAGCTCCGACCGGCCGAATCAGGGACTCCACACCAACAAAAGTGTTGCTGCAACTTCTCCCAGACCGGGCTCGGATGGCTGGGCTAGAGCGCTCTTCTTCCGGTTCTTGTAAAAAGTCCCCAAGGACCGGTGGTGTTCCGACGCGGGACACTCCGATGTTTAAATTAGCAGCAGCTTGAGGACAACAGAATGGAGAAATCAAATGGAGATAGCATATAGAGTAGGAAATAGCACTTGTACTTACTGCCCTATGACCCCCGGTTACCTTATATAGGCGCGGAATAGTGCCAAAATTCATTAGGGGTGAAGCCCAGAAAGACTGATCTGCTCCTAGGAGAATCTGAAGAGTGGACACGTGGCGCCAAGATAGGATGACATCATGGGAATGGTGGAGTAGTGGTGCTGATGTGGCAAGATTCCATTATAACAGAATTCTAGTACTAACCGGAAGAGGCTTCTGGAGTCTCCTGGATCAACTTCACAATAGCCCTTCAAGAGTAGGGTGGTCGGACTTCGGCAGAATCGGAATCAATCGAATCTCCGTGGGAGCGCGTCCGTCAGACCTCCAATGGAGAGGGTGACCTGGACTTCAACTAAAGTGGATCGTTCGGACCTCGACTTTAGTGAGTCGGACCTCGGCAGGAACGGGTCAGCTGGACCTCCGACGGAGCTGGTCAGCTGGATCTCAGTGAAAGTGGGTCGTTCGGACCTCTACTTCGATGAGTCGACTGGATCTCTGACGGAGCGGGTCAACTGGATCTAGCGGGTCAGCTGAATCTTAACAGAAGTGGGTTGTTCGGACTTCAACAGAAATGGATCGTTCGGATCTCTACTTTGATGAGTCGGCTGGACCTATGACGGAGTGGGTCAGCTAGATCTCTGACGGAGCGGGAGACAGCTAGATCTCTGACGGAGCGGGTCAGCTAAACCTTTGAAGGAAGGTGTCCATCGGACAATCAAAGGAGAGCATCCATCAGACCTTCAAAGGAAGGGGTCGTCCGGAAGTCCGTAAGAGCGATCCGGTCGGACGTCAACAAGAGTGGTCCGGTTCGATGGTGAGCCGGTTAGATATAACAAGAAGTAAATTACCGAGTCATTGTCAAACTTTACGATGCAATACCTTATCATTATCTCAGCATTAGCAAGAACGCAAGTAAAAAGCGTTCTCTTTTATCTCAAAATTCTCGAATGCAGTCAAAGCATTTAACTTCTTTTTTTTTTCCCCTAACCCTATCAAGTTTCTACAAGCAAATTAAAGAAGCGCAATGAAATTTTAGAAATGGAAGTTATAACTGGAGAGAATACCAAAAGGTGGCCTTGGAGAGTGCCGCCGCCGAAACCGAAACAAGCCTTGACAGGCCGAGAAGCTGCTGCTTCGATGGGTGCGGGCCTGGGGCTGGATATATCGGTGACGTAGGCAATCTGGAGAGGCATCATGACCCATGGGAGCAGCTCCTTCACACAGACACAGAACCTTACCCCAGTCCCGATTGGGGTCTCCGAGTCCACGAACGCCCACCCCAACCTGAAATGCCTGCAAAATCACACCAACCACATCGATTTAGGTTATAGAAAGAGAGCGGGAGATGAGATGATGATGATGATAGCCATCATACGTCCACGAGAGGAGGGCGGATTTCGCGAGGCGGAAGGTGAGGGGGCCGGAGCCGAGAAGGACGCGAGCGCGGTTGATGAAGAAGCCATTCTTGGAGAGGGCTTCTTCTACTTCATTTTTTTCGCTTTGGGAAGGAGGAGGAGGAGAAGAAGCGGCGTGGAAACGGGGTTCGTAGTTGAAGCCTCCGGCTTTGGCGATGCAGGCTTTTTGCTGGTCGTGGGATGGACGCCCCCAGCTCAGAAATAAACCTCCCACCATTTTCCTTCCCTTCTCTAACCTTGATGCTGGCTGGCTGGTGTTTTTTTTTTTTTTTTTTTTTTGGCCACTGTTGTTGTTTTCGACGGATTAGAGATTAATGTTCACGATAACTGTTGCATCAAAGCGCTGCCATTCTCCACTTTTATTTTCACACCTTTTTTTGTTTTTTTCTAAACAAAAACCTTTGCTATTTTTTTAATGCAAACAATTCAAAAAAAATATATTTAAAGTTTTATTGGTACATGTTAATCTAGTTAATTTTTTTAGATTTTAGGAAATAAAATTATAGATAATTAAATATCGAACAATTTTAGAAAAAAATAAGCATACCATCTAATTTACAAAAAGTACCATCTCCACCTTCATCCATCCGTCTCCAAGCTACTCTTGATTAGATGAAAATATTTTGGCCTTAGAATGCTGGTTTCGCTGTGTAATATATATATATATATATATTATATATATATATATATATATATATTATATATATATATATATATATATATATATATATATATATATAATATATATATAATCAAACAATTATGTTTAATATATTAAACATTAACTTAGCGGCATCCAGCACTCATATAATAACTTTACAAAATTACACAGTCCAAATATAGAGCAAAAGTTGATATACAAAATTTGCAAAATCTCTATTATATAACTGCAATTACATGGAGGTAGAAGGTATGTCAAGCAATGTAAATGGCTGTTAATCATTCCAATGAAGAGAAAGGCATCAGGCCTGTCAGCAACACCAGCACCAACAACATGGTTGTCTTGTGCATCATACCAGATTGTTATTTGACAATGACAGGAACATTGAATGGTGATAAATTTCACATTGTTCTTTGAGTTTCCTATTTCAAGTGAAGCAATGGCTAGATTTGCATACATATTCTATGGCACAGCTAATGAGAGACAATAAATGCTCATGCTGAGAAAGGAGTTATCTCACTAGCAAGGTTGGTTAATGGTAATAAAATTGAACCAACACCTGCTGACCAATCAACACATGGGCCGTAGGCATGAGACAATAAATGCATCATATTGCACTGCATATCTCACTATTTGTAGATAACTTCCAAAATATCAATACAAAATATCTTCCAAAATTTGCACCATCTTACATTCTCTGACACACAAAGAGAAACAGAACATAAACATTAAAGGAAGCAATCGAGATTATGCACAGTGATCATTCTTATGTCAATGAGTTCAAAAGTTAAGAACTCCCCGTACAGTACTATCATCAGTGCATGCAAATATTACATTACGGTTCAAAGAACTTGGTGATTCCTTATCACTCCACCTCCTTCCACATGGCGTCATGAGTGAGGTTGCAATCACAAGCAGGGCAAGAAGGCTAACAAAGTTTTCTCCATGGAGCAATAGTCGAGGAACTTGATAGGACAGATCACAGACAATCAGGCTTTAGCAGTACTATCAGCCACTCAGTCAAAGAAGTCCATCTTCACATCTGTGACATCAAGCTGCAGGATCTCTGCTTTGCAGCCTAAGATGGAACCGATACTACAAAAACAAAAAACAATAATGTTCTACACAACCATGAAATAAACAACTAAATTGCAATATTTATGATAATGATTGTTTAAAACAGAAGCAAAAAAAAAAAAAAAAAGCCATTTCAGCATTGTCATTTTATAGACTCATTAGATGATAACGATGACTCAGAATAACTCAACCTCTTCAAGAGTCCATTTTCAACCTTCCTTTCAACTCATAGCTTGCTGTATTATGCTTAAACAAAGATGATAAATCATATGTTAACAATTGAACCAACCGTTCACATAAAAAAAGAATATATTTCTATGAGGAATGCTACAGGGTTCTCATCAGGTATACATGAACAGTTTTCTTGCATTTGGCATACCGGGATTGGTGCAGTTTATGGATTTGTTGCAATCTATGAGCATTGGTCGATTATTGAATTGCCAAATCAGCATTTGCACATCAAGTGACCTTTTCATGTGCACATGATAGGTACCTCGAAACATTTTCCTTTCTCTAAACAAACAACGAATGCGAAGGGTCAGGCTGCTCAGTTGCCCTATTCTGAACAAAACAAGGGCCGGGTGGCCACATTTTTTTTTAAAAAAAAATCCACTTCAAATAAAGTCGGCTACTGCTGCCGACTTCACTTCCAGCCAGCCCTCCGCCTCTTCCAACCTCCCTCCTCCTTCTCTCCTTCTTCCCACTCCCTCTCCCCACCTCCCTCTTTTCCTCTCTCTCCTCTTTTTTTCCCTCCCTCGCCAGATTTCTCAAACTGTGAGGGATGGAACCATGCTGGTCTGCTCCTGGTATAGCTCGGTACATCCTGAATTGGGAGGTTTAGGATAGTACCGCCTTCCTTGCTAATGATTATAGTGATCCACATCAAGGCTATAGATAAAGGAATAACTCGTTATGATGGTCCGTATGTTTTTCATTAATGAGGATTATTAAGGGGAAGATCAAAAAAAGGTTGTGAAAGTACAGAATTAGGAATGGAAAAGAACACAGTATTAGCTAATAGTTTGGCAATGAACACAAAATGCCGCATATTTCTCTACATAATTCTAGTATTTACTCATATTTTTCTTGAGTAAACATTTAGACAGCACATATATATTGCCGGAGTGCAAAGTATTTATATCAAAAACTGCATTATCTTTTACCTAGGATGAGTACGTCCAAGATCTCCATGCACAAATTCTTTTATATATGTTCCAGCCTGCATTTGGGTAAAAACAGTGAGAGTTCACATAAATGAATTAGAACTTCATGATCGCAAGAAAAAAGGAGTCCGAGTAAAGATATACAATTTATGAATCTCAAAGCTCAAAAAGGGTGTAGAGAATGATTACAAGGCACTGGATCAGCCATTAATGAGAGTGATCATAAAGCATGTCAAAATATAGAAGAAAACAGCTCAGCTCATAAGTTGGTACTATGGGATGAAATTGAAAGGAATTAAAAATAATGCATGAATACTAAAAGAAAGTAAATATCCAGCTGTTATTTTGCAAGTCAATCGCTTCAGGGACTATCCATGTTGGTTGGTCTCGACAGATCCAAAGTTCTCATCCATATGTTGATTTTCCCTTCCTCTGCTTCCCATTTTTTAAAGTTGCATGTCATCATAATACCCACATATAAAAATTCTAAATAAACATTGGCAAGATGGAGACTGCTCCAATTTGGCTCTTCAATAATGCCGCTTCTGACAGAAAACATTTACCTTTTTCCATCTCAGGATTCTTTCCATTACTAATGGGAACTTAAAAAGTTGCATTCTAGTTGCATGAAATTAGCCTAACCAAAAAGGCAGATCTTTCTACCTGTTAACTGATGCAACAACAAGGCATTATTTGTAACTAGTTTCTTGGTTGGTTAATTGGTCACATTTTATTCATGAAATGGGCTGGATTAGTATTATTGTGGATATGCAAAATCATTCGATTCGATCTAACAAGAACCTGTCTCAGAACCCTTCTATGTTTCACAGCAGAACCCTCTCTTGCATCACAAGGAGTTTGGGTCAGCTTGAGATATTTGGAGAACTTCCATATACTTTTGAAGGTCATGCTAAGATAAATAAATTAAACAACTCTGGATATCTTAATGTGCCAATGATGAATACTTCTACAAATATACTTCCATATACATGGCAGCATCATCCCTTTACAAATTAAGCAAGACTCTCTATCCTTATCCAAACCATTCATGGCAGCTTCATGGATCCTTTAACAAATAAAAACAAAATTATCGCGTAAATTAAATACTATTTTCCCAGAAAAATATAAATATACCTGGGTACAAAGATGCAATAGAAAATATTGGCAGCTACCAGCAATTCTCTCAATCTTCATCCTGGATCAAGAATCATCTATTGGTGAGTTTGAATGAAGAGCTAGAGCTACTATATAATTGTGGTCAGACAAACACATAATGCAACTAAAAGCTTATGGACTGGTTCATGATTTTTTGTCACAAATCAATGGTGCAAACAGAATTCACTGAACAATAAAATTAATGGAATTTCCTCATACCAATGTATGATTTTCTTCCGCTCCAATGGGCTTCGACGGTGAAGAACCCTTACCGGGGTTCTTTGTATGATATCCTATGAACCAAGTAGAAGAACAAATTAAACAAGATATAATCATCCTTGTAGAAGAGGGTAATTCAAGCCACCAATCTGTCTTTGTCAGCTAATGCACTACATAAAGTAATGCTGGAGTGCACAAAACCTTGAAAAAAATGTAATCCATAACTATTACTAGAAATCATTCAGTAATCCTAACAAGAAGTTCGGAATGATACCCACAACATAATATGCTTATCCTCATAATACATGGTTACTAAGTGGATGATTGCAAGAATTCTTCATAAATTCAAAAAAGAAAAAACAGAAGAAGAAAAAATCTAGAATCTGATACTGCTTAAAAGTTAAAACAGTTAATCAGCAGAGTATTTCCTGGTCAAAAGGATACCGGAGGCAAAATGAGGAAAAAGAGACAGGATGTTGATTCGATTACTTGTGCATTCAAAATCGAGGTGCAATCCTTCAGTTTTCTAGTTGTTGATATTATTCTAAATTAATGAAGACCATGCATTCAAAAACAAGGTGCAATCCATCAGTTTTCTAGTTGTTGATATTAGTCATAGAAAACCCTAAATTAACGAAGACCATGTTTCAAGGTTGGATGAAGGAGGTTAATGAACAAAGAAAGATTTTAATGTATGGTCCAACCATGACAACATTTAAATTCTTATAGCAAATATATACTTGACTCCATTTTACTATAAGAGTACATATACAGATCTTACCAAGTCCTTTCTAGATGATATGTTATGCAAGTCCTTCTCAGTCAGTGCACGAGAAATCCATACAAGAGCAGCATATTCCTTCTGCATGGATTCACAATCATTGTAATGTCAAAAAATCTTAACTAAAACAATATGCTCTTCTCTTATCAGATGTATTTTAAGATAAAAGAAACATATGAATTTGATAAAAGAATATCCTGCAGACAAATATTGGAAAAATTACCTGTTTTTCCGCCTCTCCTTCACGCATTAGAGTCCATGCTTGACTATTGACCACCTTAAGGTTTCTCACTCTAACCTGTGAAAAGACATGCACAGAATAGTTTAGGAGTCAGAGGAGGAAGCAGCATAAAATTTATTTGTTCTAGACACATCCACATCATATTTAACAATTAGCAAACAGAAATTATGCATCTAGATTAAGAACTCACATATTTTTGTCTGAGTTGTTTATCTTTTCCGCAATTAGTTGAACATCAATCATAGAAGTAGCGTGCATTGAAACTTCAGGAATACGACAACAGATCAACTAGGACGACCGATCCTAACATCCTTCTGATAAAAAGTTTGTCAGAATAATCAAAAAAAAGTTTCTCATCTACAATCATGTACATCAAGTTTCTCGGCCAGCATGAAATTGTGGTTGTCACCTTTACAGACAAGAGAGATTCTCCAACTACTCTCTAATTAAAAGGAAAGTTGTTAAACAAATAAGTGGCACAGTAAAAGAAAAAGTTCGCTAAAACTTCACACTGACATATGATGGAGGGTTTTGTTTCAAGCGTAATGCCATACCTCAATGGATGCTTCACCCATTCTCTCATCATCAATTATCCAGCATGATTGGCTCACCTTTCGTGAGAACTGTACAAGGAACAAAAAATATATTATACATGATTGTCTTGTGAAAGTGTTGCCACATTACTAAGACAAATCATTTCTCTTACACAAACTTGAATAAATTCAAGCTAATTTTATCTGAGAAATACCAAGGACAACAAAATTAAGAGAAAACAGAAGAGAAATTATTGTTTGGATATTCAAGTAAGAGAGTAACATTAAAGGTACACATATTCATATATTACACTCTCTCATAAATAGATGCAGCGGTTTACCATATTGTTTTAACTTAGTTGAAAAAAAAAGTTAATTATAACATTAAATTTTCTCTCTAATTTTTCACTTTTAGTTTCCAATATTGAAATTCATTTTTAGAATCGCTACCTGAGAATTCCACTTTAATCTGCAGAAAAACTGTACAAGGTGCTTGGTATGACATGTATCTCTAATCTATCTCTCTATCCAAATTCATAAAATTTCTCTATGGAAGATATCCTTTATTCTATTCCAGAACCGTTTGTTTTTATTTTTCACATCTTCTAGGCATTTACCCAATCAACTTACTTCCAGATTTCTGAACTACAAAAAGAAAAGGCTAATTCCATCTAAATGGATTCACCTTATAAATTCAAATCTAAAAGTGGTCCCTATAAAGGTTGTGGTCAAAAGTAGAAAATGGAAAGTATCAATTTAAGAAAAAACATAGAGGGGCATTAAAGGTCCAAGACCATAAGAATACATCCTAGGTGCTTGGAGGCAATTAGGGAAAACCTCAGGGTGATTCAGATAGAAAAGGGAAAACCAAAGGAAGGATGTAAAACTAGCAGCAAGATGAAGGTGCCAATGAATAAAGCTACTTGCCAATTTAATACCAATAATGGCTAGAAAAATTAAACAAGTAAACATGCTGCAAGACTATTAAGAATGCAAAATGGTGTTTACAAACACATAAGCAAGGAGCACTAACTAGTTGCCTTATGGCACTAATTATATCTTCAATACTTAAGGCTCTAAAAAGATGGTACGACCATACAATAAACAAAATTTCCACACCTAATAATAATTCTTTTTCAGGTCTTAAGGTTTTACATGCTTTATTACAAAATGATACTTCACATTCAACAACCAAAAGATCTTGAAGACTTAGATGTTTTTTGAATTTGACAGATGAATCTAACTCTTCAAAAAATTGTAGGTCTGATTTCATACCCTGCAGAGAAACAATCTGCAATGCCAAAATGCAATGAGGAGGAAGAATAGCAGCAGAAAAATGACAGAATAGGAACAATTAGGGAAGAAATAAAGCAGAAACCTAAGCTAAAGGCTTTCATTCATTCATAGCAAATAATGTACTATGGTTTTTCTTTCAATTGAAATAGATCCTTTATAGACTTTACATGATTTGCCTTCTAAGTAAACTAGGACTCTTGATACCCGATTAACTAATTCCCAAAAAGAAAATTCTGAAAAAACAAAATTCAGAATAGCACAGCCCTAAGACACCTAAAACATTCAAAAATAAGATCCTAATGATTCCATGACTTGTCCAACACAACATACACCTAATATACGACACTTTTATAACAATTCACTTAAAATAGGACTCTAAAATCAATTCTAGAAATTACCTAACTAAAAGTTCCAAAAAATGCAAAAAATTGAACTACACTTTTCTATTTGCCACTAATAAGTACGATAAATATTTCAAAAGAAGTATCAAAATATATACTAATTAATTTTTATCCTTTAGAAATTGATGTTTTTTCTTAATTTTTGCAGGAAAGCTGCTCACAAGGACTTGAAGACTCCCATAAGTACAAAAAACCTTATTGCTTATTTGTTGAATCAGTTTATTTATTTTTGGTGTTACTGGCAACAGAACATCAGCCACCATTTTGTCCCAGCAAATATCAATTATCATTAAGAATATAATGAGCTTTGACTAATGGAGAGACATTAAGTTGACAATTAATTACTAAAGAAGCTCAAAAACTAAGGGATCTTGACTTTCATAAGCTAAAGTAGTTCCACAAAAAAAATCAAATACAATACCTTCAATAGAAAGGCACTAAAGTTAGAACTTTAGAAAGAATATCCGATGATACCAAGATTACATCAGCAAATTCAATATCTACAAATCAATCGAGGCGGTGCATATTAAAAATGGAAGAAATTGATGTCATAATATATTGAATTATTGATGGATGGTGAGCTTATGCAAACATAAAAGTTTTAAACATAAAAGTTTGTTGCCACATGCTCCAACCGAGTACAGATCTGAAAGCACATTCATGCATTTCTCAAGGTCAACTGAAAAGGCATCCTGCTTCTGGCTCTGTAAAACCAAGCTTTAGATAAGTATGCAGTTGAAATGTGTTGTTATATAACTGGTATATCAGTCTTCTATCCAAGTCGACAAATAATGGCATTGCACTAAGAGTTGCCGATGCTTTAGATGGCATTATGAAACTTAAATGTTGTTCCAGGTATTGCTAAAAGGCATTGCAAGTGACTAGTCTTCTAATAAAGTACCTTTACTTGTTAGTCACCTTATGAGCACAATATCTCAGAGCAAGACACTAAGAAATAAGAAAGGAATCCCAGGCATTATGCATAAAACATAATACTTATTTGCAGCACCAAGTCATCCTTGAAGCATAGATTTACCAACAAAAAAAGAGATATTTGAAGCAATGGAAGTTTACAGATGATGAAAGTCAATATAAGATGCACATTACCAAGATTGGTAGTTAAAATGAGTTGGGATAACCAGTCAAGATGAAATGGTGTGACAAAGGCCATCAGCATACCTTCAAGTATCTACCAATATATATGGGCATTCTATAGCAAGTAGTTGTCAGCTGGCACGGTTTTAACGCCTAGAAAGCCAAAAATGAATCAAAAGTGAATCAAAAAAATCATGATATGAAAACCTAAGATTCTTGACATAAATTCCTTTTGAGGAGAAGCTGTGCAAAATAAAGTTACCTTCTCTGGTGGTATTACAAAATGTTCGCAGAAGGCATTGTCCAGCATGCTTTCAAGAGTTCTAAGAATGATTGCATCCGAGTCACTGCGAGGGTGTTCATTAGAATCCTTCAAATTACTTTTGTGAGAGTCATCAAGACGATCCCCACTGTCCTTTTTACCTGCAACTCATTATAAATCTCAGGAATAAGATAATATCAATAACTGATAAAAGAGTATTTACAAAAAAGTCAGGAGCCATGGTTATATATTATATTTTGAGATAAAGCCTACAACAAAAATATTAACAAAAACAACTTATTATTTGCTACTTTATATGAACCTATTTTCTAAACAGTGCTTTGTAGTTATAGGTGTACTGCAGGAGCCAATAGTGCAAGATAAGAGATTCGGTTCAATTTTTGGAATATTTTTCTATTTTTGCACCTGTTTGCTTCATTGGCATCTAGAAGTTAGAAAATATGTTTTCACAAGGTCTCAGGGTTATGCTAGACCCAGATGTACAAAAAGATCATTCATAGCATTAGTTTAGCAACAGTGAAAATGTGAAGTCATAAGAGTAGCAACTTTTTACAAATATTTTTAGTTTACCACAAGGTGCATGATGCAGATGGTACTTTCATCCTCCGTGAAACTAGCACACCCACCGTACCAACACTCGGTATGTATGGTACCGGTACCGTACCATACCGACTCAGTGCCGGTATGGGTCCTGGAACCGGTACCGCGACGATCCTTGGTTTTAATATTTTATTGGATGTGAGTCAGAGTTGGATGGGAATTAAGGTATGTTGAATGCACATTCTGATGGGAAGATGAGCCTCCCACCAACAATCATTAAACTAGAGGAAGCTTCCTATGTATTACCCAACTATATGTTTATTTGCCAATTGACCTTGAAATGAAAAGCAAGCCAATATAACAAGCTTAAGGATTCAATAACAAGGTTATACCCAAACATATACATTAAATAAATTAAAAGTAAGATTATTCAGCTCTTACTTACAGTAAATGCAGATGCATGGGATTAAAATATTAAGATAATTGAAGGGACAACAAGAATTGAAAAGTATGAAATCAATTGCCAAGACTGCTTAAATAAGATATTAAAGTGTCAGACTACAAGATTTTTATGATTCAAGGTATTATCTCATGTAACAATACTCATCCACACTTAAAATATTTTAAATTGAAAGAATAATTCCTATTCATTGTGCATACAAATCTAGTATGGTTAGAAGCTTAGAAGAAATTATACCTATTAGGGCATATGGAAGTAACATTTATTCAACCATTTAAAAAAAAAGAAGACATACCTGTCTTTTGTTCTTGCAAGTACGATCATTTGCTAAAGAACTTTGAAGCATTCTTGAAGCATCATGATGAGAATAACTTAAACGAATATGAAATGAATCAACACCAGATTTGACACCCTACAGAGAAAATATCAAGGAGGTTGGAAAGACATTGTAAAACAGGTTTGCTCTTTAAGATGGATTAAAGCTGGTTGCTGCATGCTTGAATAAAGATAAAAAGAAAGGCAAAACAGAAAAGAGTGCAGAGTACCAAGTGGTTTTCAAGTGATGTTTTTATTGATAATCTCAAGGCATCCTTCACAGAGATGCGCTGAGAAGGAATCTTATCCTTGAACCACTCTTCACAGTTATATTTCTTTTTCATGTACATCCTACAAAAATGGGAAAATTCTTAATTGTAGGCAGCTAATATCGATATTGCATCATCAAGAGCAAATGACAAATTAAAAACTTGGTACACCATGATCATTCAAAACATTAAAACTTGGGAAAAACTAAAGAAGGAATGCATACAATACTTATGGTTGCACAAATTTCTATTGAACGATATTCTTGGTTCCACAAAATAAGTTGAATATTAAAGGCTCAATCTCTCAACCCCAAGATCCCAAAAAGGACATAGGTAAGGTTTGCCATCTTAGTACCCGACTCTGTAATGGCAAAATCCTGTTACAATGTTGGTATGCAGTTCAATATGGTATGGCAATGTCAGTACGCTCCGAAATGCCATATTGGTATGAGACCGTATGGTATGGAACCCCATACCGGGTAGTACGGCATTTCATGGTCGCAGGTCATGCACTAGCCAATAGCATCACAGCCCCCAGACCACTATAACTGAGATCTGTTGACAAATAACCTCTACTGGGGGAAAAATAAATTGGAAAAAAAATAGTATCATTTTTGCACTTTATTTGTTATTTTATAAGATAAGAAATTGCATGAACTCTGCTCACTTGAAGAAATAATGCTCTAAGTTAAGCATAATGCAATAACGATCTATGATAAGATTTTAGGGAGCAATGGACACAAAGGAAGAAAATATCCAGGCAAAAACTTCACAGATCATGATCACACGTGCAAGCCATTGGGTAAGAAGAAGAACCCAAGTAGTCATCATTTGGACCATGCTTCAGTTCTACTTTACAGCCCAAGGACAGATGTAGCATTTGGACCCATCCCAAGATCCTGGGGGCTAACAGGCTGAATTTGGAATCAGAATCTCATTCAAAGTCTGAAGTTGCTTGCTGTTTGAAAACCCAATCCATAGAAGAGCCTCAGGGACGGGTACTTCCAAAACTGTTTGAGCGATTTCCAGATATAGCAGTCAGCATTACCTTTTATTTTCTTTCTTTACACGTTTCTTAAGTTTGAAAGAGGGGGGCCACAGAAATCAGGTCTATTTATTTCTCTATTTTCAATTCCTTTTCTATGATCTTGATATACCTGCTCCACTCATCAAAAGTTTCTTGCAAACATTCAATATCAAGCAAGAATTCAAGTCTTGGGTCTAAATTGTACTGTGTTTTGATGAATTTAATTTGACATGGTTATTGGCATGAAACAGGGCGTGGCCCAAATTGGCCTGCCAATTAGCTCATATTACATGGCAATGACACAATGGAAACATAGTACAGGGATGAGAGCAATGAAAAATCATTTGCCTTAAGAACATGTAAAGATACATAAAAATCTCCCATACAATATTAACAACATTTGTTAAAAGAATCTCAAAGTTTACAATCATTTGTACATGGAAAGGAGGTAAAGGTCATTGGCCTCTCCATGTAGGGAACCTAGCTCCAACACTTGTACCAGTGTTTATCCCCTCTCAAATGATATTAAGAACAACTTGCTGGAATATCACTCAACTCTATGAGGAAAGGACAGACAGAGGGAAGGAGGGATAGAGGGGGCTGATACAGGTACAGGTAAATTGGACTCAGGCCACAAAGAAAAATCCTATACAGCTATGCGCTGATATAACAGTGTTTCACAGCTTTTAGTCATGCAAACAGGCCGGTATGGGGATTCAGATACAGACTCTGGGTGCACAATCAATAACTTTTATTGAGTGCACTAACATCACTTTCATGTTCACGACTTAATACCCTGCCGAAGCCTTTTTGAGTAAGCTAGTTAACACCATGAACTCATGGAATTGCGGAAATAGGCTAAAATTGGAAGTATGATAAAGAAACAACAGTTCATTATCTATTAACTTTTAATCAATCGCACTATGTAAATCCCATATCATCATGTAACAATGTGCACCTATGCTGTAAGTGATCTAGGAAACCAAATAAAAAAAGATATCATGTGATATTCAGACAAATCCAAACTTATATGAAACTAGCACATTAGTCTATCCACTGTAGCTATAATTCATAATAGTTCATGGAGATACTAGATGCATGTTGCTAAACTGGTTACTTATATGTAAAGTTGGTGGGCACTTAATCAAACATCAAACAAAGATTTTCTCTGAAAATAAACATCATCTATACTATATTATAAAATGAGAGAATAAGTTAAAAATATTTCATCTGTAAATTGTTGACAATATGTCATAACAGCTGGAATGGGGATTCAGATACAGATTACTAGGTGCACAATCAATAACTTTTATTCAATGCAATAATATCACTCTCATGTCCACGACTTTATTACCCTGCCAAACTCTGTTTGAGTAAGCTAGTTGGCTTCATAAGCTCATGGAATTGCAGAAATAGGCTAAGATTGGAATTCTGATAAAGAAACAACAGTTCATTATCTGTTAAGCCTTACTCAATCACACTAAATAAATTCCATATCATCATGAGATAATTTGCACCTATGTTGTAAGTGATCTAGGAAACAGAATAACAAAATATCAAGAAATTATAACTTATAGAGATAAATCCATCATAGAAACTAGAACATTAGATTGCATCCACTTTAGCAGTATCTCATATTAGTTCATGGAGAAGCTAGATGCATATTGCCCAACTGAGAACTTATATGTATCATCAGTGGGCACTTCATCAAACATCAAATAGAGACCTTGAAAAATATAAGAAAACATAATCTACACTACATTATAAAATGAGAGAGGGGTATGCTGAAAAGATTCGATCTGTCAAATTGCTGACAAGATGCTATAAGATTTAGTAAGTTTAGTGTTGCTGGAGATGATTTCTTAAAAGGGAATAAGGGAGATATGAACAGCTGGGGCATATGCACAATGTAATTTTTTTCTGAGAACTTTCATCTAAAAATAAGTCCAATTGTACATCTTTCCTCACTTCCTCTTAGTTTATGAAACAAACTCAACCACCTGTGAGATTTTAAATTCTAGCAATCCCATTTTAGATAACAATAAGGAATTGCTGAGGGGGTAGAGGAAAAAAATCAATCATCTGGGCGATCCAAAATTCTAGGTGAAGATCTGATTTATTTTTATAACCATGACTTTATTTATTAATTTCTCTAAAAAATGAATTGCATTTGCATTACTGCTAGTAAATTTAATATACAAGCATTCATGCATACATACCTATGTATGTAGGTATGTATGTATGCATGTGGCATTATACATGACATTCTATATGTTCATCAAAATTTGACAATTAACTATATTCTTTTAAAAACAAAATGTACTTGATTTTACAATCTCAAAGACCCTCTTTAACCCATTCTAGGTATCTTACTAGTGGATCTTGTTGGTTTTTTTTTCCTTTTACATCAATCATAAGCACCCACAATGAAATCTCTGAAATCTCATGACTGGAATTATGCAACCCAGCCACCAACAAGAGTCAGAATGAAACTAGTCCCTGAAAACAGGACCATGCAATCAATGTCTGCAGAAATCTTTCCTGATTGTATTTCCAACTAGATGTGCATTAGTATAACCATATTAGTCATCTAAGAAAGTTACCACCAAACACAACACAAAACACCACTAACAAATGCAGTCTATAAGAGACCTCAGACTCATCCCAGCTGTGCCCATTTTAAGCACAAGAACTAGACCACTGGTTTTCCTGTAGCTGCCAAATAGCAAATCAATGATTTTTCAACAATATTTCTTATAGAACTTTGGTATCTTGTACCCTTCTAGACATATCACTTTTATCATATTATACATTCAATGTGCAAGGATAACAAGGACAATCATCTCATTATACCTCATAAATGAGTAATATACATAGAACCAAGGAATACCAAACCGGTATCGGGCCCCGTACCGGTCACCGTACGGTATGGTACCGTATCGTACAATACTAGGTCCCAAATCTTAAAAAAAACCCCTTCCCCATCTATGAAAAATTGTTTAACCTGAATCAGGTACGAACCGGATCCGAACCGAGCCTAGACCGGGCGGAACCGGCGGTACCATACCATACCGGTATGGAATATTATTTTTTTTATTTTTTTTTTCAACGGTCCGGCATTCCAAATCATTTTTTATAGGTGAACCGTACCAACTCTTGGCCGGTACAGTACGGGATGGTACCGCAAACCCTGCATAGAATCATGGTTTTATGAGGACAAACAATTCCAACATGCGGCCTGACACAAGGTGGCATATGTAATTTAGCTGCAGACAAGCACAACTAAAACCTACCCAAGTTCAAATGTAAGTTCATCTTTCATTTTTTTTTTTTTTGTTTTTCATGCCTCTTCAATCTTCTTTCCAGCTTTATTCTTTGTTGATGTTTGTTCAATCTCATAGTTCGTCACTTTTATTCTGTCTATAAGACTTTGTAAGATTATGTGCTGCATGTGTTAATGACCAATTAATTACCAATTAAAAAACCATTAGTATTACTTAGGATAGATTGCTTGAGATCAATCAAGACACAATTGTTCAAAACAAGTTTATTTTCCAGCAGAAACGACAGACATAGCCTAGTTAAACGAGAAACAGCATATCTTAAGCAAATATAATCATTTTAGGCATCTACTGATAATTTTGTATCTTTGCTGTTAGTGAGATCATTTCTCAGCACAAATCAGTACAATGCACATGTTATACCAAGGTCTTATCAGTATTATGTGCATAACAGGCTATGCTTTTATAATAGTTAACAAATCATTAACAACCTAAGGAGAATTTTCAGTAACCTATAGTCATCATTTCTTTGAATTTATCTCACACTTTGTAGTGAGAAATTGATATCCATAAGCAATTTCCAACAATTTTTCCTTGGTCAACTTTTTTTTTTCATTGTAAATAGAGAAAATTAACAAACACTTAGACTTCTAGTTACTATTATGTTTTCCTGTTGTTATTCAGGCTTTAAAAATGATAAAGAAGATTGAGAAAGTTTTATAGTTTCCAAAGATAAGGATTTTACATTATGAGCCATCCATTGATAAATGAAAATGAACAAATTCATATTAGTGCTAAGTATTAGATGCTTTACCAATATTCTGATAAAAAACAACATCATTCACTATTGCAAGCTTTCTTCTTCTTTGTCATGTTAAAACTTCCATCCAGATTTGTTTGTGTCATCACTTCCGCTTTTTAGACCTTCAACACATACGTAAGTTGTTTCTTAACTCAAAATCCATGAACGGAACTGATTAAAGAACGGGACACAATCTTTGCATGACAGGCAGGATATCTTAAAGTCCAAGAACTGGTCTAATTATCCTGTTAATTCATGTAAAATTATGCATTGGGTAAAGAATTTTCATCTACTAAGGATTGTAAACAGATTTCACACCGCTTAATCCCATCACTAACAAGCAAGAAGCTTGAAGTTTGAATATTGCAAGCTGCAATAACGGTTATGATCTTCAAAGTGCTTTGCAGAGTGATGCAGCATGAATGGATACAAATTCATCCTCAAAATGACAGAAAATGCAGACATGAGATCCACATGAAGATAAACATGCATATATATATGAAATGCAGGCATGAGATCCACATGAAGATAAACATGCATATATATGCATGTACAAATTAACTTAATCAAAACTAAAGGTATAAAAACAGCAGTGGATTTAACTTCTAAGAAAAAAAAAATCAGAGCAAAGTTTCACAAAAATATTGAAAAGCCCTTTAATTTAACAAAATTTTCATCGGAAACAACATCATGGCTGAAGACTAACAGCAACAAATTTAAATTATATTCCCTCTTGTTTACTCATTTAACATGAAAATCTTTAAAGCAACTCAATAATTAGTACATTTACGTAAGCTACTGCACAGGTCTTAAAATTATCCTTGTGTGCCAAATAATAATAATAATATGAACATTCTTATACATGAGCAACCATGATAATAAATGCACAAATAAAATCAACATTAACTTCATAAAAAGAATCAGTTGCGACAAAGGTTGAATATTATCTGAATTTCTAGCATCTCATAACAGCATAATACATAATCTAATAAAATGATGAAAGCATTTATCTTTAAAAAGAGCATATTTTTCCATTTGGCCTATATTAAAAAAAATGTAGCACCTCTTTACTCTACTAGATTTGCATAAAGTTCATATACACATATATAAAAATTTCTCTTCCCTCCTTGACATATGTTTATGCTTTTCTAAAAGCATCAATTCTACATTTATGATAATTCAACAAGAGCTTCAACAACATTTGCAACACAGATAATTGGAAAACAAGTTACCAGATTGCACGTTCATTAGCCACTATGACAGGTGGTATAGAGACTTCAATAGAAAAACCCTCAATGTGATGATTCTCTCTCTTCACTAATTCAGCAATAGCTGCCGTGAAGTCATCGAGAACCCTCGTTATAAGTTCTCATCATTTCTCGATCTTGTTGACAGGCAAGTTGTAATACACCTAAACAGATACAACAATACGCCTGGCCATTTTCTGACACTTGTGAAGTATATGAACATCGGACAAGTCCATCTGAAACTAGCCCATTTTTTGCAGTACCATTAACACAATCCTTCTGCTCTTCAAGAAAAGATTGCATCACTGAAGATGTAATTGCTGAACAACAATAAGCTTGCCCATGAACCCCAAACAATCGAAAGATGCAGCGTGGACATACCTAAAGCACAAAAAGAGATAGCAGCTTTTAAAACTTTAATTGATTCAATTTCTCTAAATCGTGCACATTACTTCCTCATGCACAACACAAGTCCATATATTATAAAGGCAACTCATTGAAAAAATGCAATAAAAGAAAGAAAAAGAAGTTTAGTGCAAGAAACATTGGTACGCAAGTTCAAGTGACCAAAAGGAGATTGGTCCACAACTAGTTGGACTTAGCCCCTAGGGCCTATGCCAAGGCTGCTTGAATCCTACATTGATATTAGGATTTTTTTTCCACATTTGATTCCCTATTCAAACCACGTATAGAGGCTACTACCAAACCAGGTAGCAGAAGCAGCCCATGCTGGTCACTGAAGATTCCGCTGGCAATGAGGGGCCGCAAAAGCAACTAGGGGGTGCCAGTATTTTTCTTCTTCTTTGCTTCTTTCCTGCTTTCTCTCTTCTTCTTCATCCAGACATATTGCACATCTCCTTTATTTTTTCACCTTCTCAATGCCCTTTTTGTTCCTCAAGTTTTTGCTATTTCATTTCCTATTATTTTCTCTCCGATAAATTCCTTCTTTGTTTTCTCCTTTTTCCTTTTCCTATCTCATGACTTATGTCTTCATTTGGACAGATATCCCTATTTTTGGTTTGCCCACTATATACATCTTGATAGTAGTCTTTTCTTCTTCCTCCAAATTTTTTCCTTTGCTTGACAGCTGCCTCTCATATTAGGACTCCCTTGCCCTTACCCTAACTTAGCCCTGATGAGCTTCTTTATCAATATCAAACAACATGGGTATAATAAGAAAAATGCACATGTATATGTATGCATGAATGTTTGTAAGTAAACTAAAATCCAATTGAGTGGGTTTCGAGTTGGATCTGGTTTGCTGAGATCATAAGATAATGGTCTGACACCAATGATATGATCATTGAATGCGATCTACTACTTCTAATTGCTCATAGACCAAAGAACATGTGATGGGAGACCCTTGGCCTATGCAACAAGTGGCAAAGGCAGAGTTTAAATAACATAACACAGTAACCTGGTCAACAGGATGTGACTTGAGAGGGAGAAAGGCAATAAGGATGCTTTGGTCAGAATTTCTGTTATCTGTAAATAAGAGTAAGGGGACTATAATTGGTGTTAGCTAACTCTTGTGAACAATAATGGCAACCAGCAATTGGGAACATATAAGAAAGAAAAGTCATTATTCCTTCTTCTTTTCCCATCTCTTGTCTTATTCTTTTCCTTTTTTTATTTTTATGTTTCCTCCATTCAAAGATGCAGTAGAAGTTTCACAGATCAGAGTGTATATGCAAAATCAGCCAAGGGAACTTCCATATATCCATGTTTCCTAATTAAGGGCCAACACTAGCATTTGATGAAGAACCCTAAAAACCATCAAAAAGCTATTTTTTTCTACTGATATAATACCTATGCCACTTAAATTTCACTAAACCTAAATCCCAAATCCTTAAGCGACTTGAAATGCCATCTGTTCCCCAACTAAGATTTTATTTTATTTCCTTTTTGATCTGTAGGACTGAAGATCGTGGATACCAAATACTCTCTCCTCAATCACCTCATCTTACAAGAGAATTACATCAAATATCTAACCATAATTTCTGGTTTTCTCTGAAGAAAATAAATTTCCAATTATCCTTGGGCAGTCCTTCAACATGATTGACATCACTCTTCTTCCGTTTGAAAAAGAATGATGAAGGAAAGAGGCTCGGGGAAAACACCATTTTGAACAAGGTTTACCAATTCTTTTCACTTTCTCAATCAAAATCAAGAATCGAAAATAGAAAAATAAAATCTCATAAACCAAAATCAACCCAACAAAGTGCTCTACTCAAAAGAACTCTAATCATTTGAATGTTTTATACAAGTCGGAAGAAAGGGATAGAACGAACCCCGATGGAAAGAAGGTCATGGACGACGTGGGGAGAAGGGAGGGCGAGAGTGGTGCGGCTTAGGATTTCTCTCGCCTCTTCCATCTCTCGACTCACCGTCTCGGCCAGCCACCATCAAAAAGTTCAACACCCCGCTCGGGGCGAAGCCGAGCAAGGTGGGTTCGAGTTTTACGCGCGGCGTTCGGTGGAACACATATACGGCCGAGGCGTGCCGTTAGCCCGTTAGGGCTTTACGATGGAGCCGGGTTTGCGAGGGACCCACCAAAGAGTAATTCTTTGCACACCACCGCCACAGTATAAAAAATCTGGCGTGGAGCGCAACATGTATCATAATTTAGTCGCATTGAACTTGCATAGCATGATTAGATTTCTATCCTTCTGGCATCAAAGCTTAGGGACAAACGAAGATACACATGAGATGACAGAACTGATTGCTATTAAATACATCACATTATTAAAATTTTAAAATTTTTAAAATAAAAATATATCATTTTTTTAAATATATATACATATATTTTTTATTATCTACTTGGTACCAAATCATTTTTGAAGCTTCCTTTTATCATCTTCTTTCTCCTCCCGATCCTCCTCCCTTTTTTTCCTCTTGTTCCTTCTTTGTCTGAGCACTAGCTATCCACAGCTCTATTTCTCTACAATTACTCCACATTTAAGATTGTTAGCAGCAGCTTCTTTTCTTAAATTATTACAAGATACATGTTGGAGTCATCAGGAATATATGATTCCTCATATATTTTTGTCATACGGTTTCCTTATTATGTACCCTTTTTGATTATTAAACCAAGTTAATACATCCGATAAGTTCTCTATAGTATAAATGTTGCTCCTCGAAGCAATTCTTTTTTTCGACCCTATGACACCTAATGGCCAGCTTCAGACATTCCCTACCCGAACCTAGCTTTTACAATGGCATATGACATTCCATGACTCGTTTATAGCACCTCTTGCTAACTTATGACATCCCCTGCTTGAAACCAGCCTTTTAACACTTAAGATAACTTTATGTGCCTCAATCATGGTACCTGCTGGTCGACCCATGACATTCCTTGCTTGAACCGACCCTTTTCAACACTTAAGATGAATTTATGATATCATATCCCTAAAACTCTTCGAACCTTGCCTTTTTAGCTTCTTATATCATCCTGTCCCAAAAAACTATATGACCAACTATTTTCACTTACTTAGGATATCATAATGCTCGATTATGGCATCCCGTGTCCAGCTTATGGCATCTTCCATCCCAAGTGCTCTAGGAACCAACATTTGTCACAATATCATAACATCCCGTGGATCGATTATGACACCCAGTGCCCCGATTATGATGTCTACTTGCCTAAATATTCCCCGCCCCAACTTTGGTCACCTATATATGACACCCCATATAAATTATAACATCCCGTCCTCCGATTCATGATATTCCCCACCCCAACTACTCCAGGAGCTAACATTTTTATAATGTAATGA
This sequence comes from Areca catechu, assembly GCA_021397845.1. Taxonomy (NCBI): domain Eukaryota; kingdom Viridiplantae; phylum Streptophyta; class Magnoliopsida; order Arecales; family Arecaceae; genus Areca; species Areca catechu. The sequence goes on along the minus strand of CM038049.1, from coordinate 149,060,547 downwards.
CACCCTGCGGTCAGATCATGATACTCTGAGTCTAGCTTATGACATCCCTCGCCCCAACAACTCCAATGTTATGACATCCTATGGCTAGATTATGATGCCCCGTGTCATGGTTATGACATCCCCATCCCACTACTCCAACAAGTAACGTTTTTCAGGATTTTGGATATCATACATGTCCAAGATATCTAATCCCCTACTTGGATGACCTTTCTTTATTGGAAGATTTTGCATGGGCTCTTACATTCAGGAACCTGATGCTTGAGAAAGTTCCAAGAGTTGTTGAGTGCTTGAGGTGTGGGGAGCCAGGACAAGCTAAGAGATTCAATAAGTATAGGAGGCAGCCCACCCTCTTTGGCTACACAACAGCCCTTTTGGTAAAGATATTTTCAATTTTAATCATTCATACTATGTCACATTATTTTGTTTTCCCTGCATTATATTCCTTAAAATTTCATCATGCCAGCGTGGTTCTTTGAGCACAGCAATATAAGAACCGTAGCAAAATCTTTGTAGTTACCGCATATTTTGAGATGATATGATTGTCAAAGCGGAGCCATGACAGGCGGTTCGACAGGATCTAACCCCATGAGGTAAGTTGATTACCATGATTTCAAAGGAAGTCATATAATAATGAAGATTAATATCATAATTTTTGTTATAGAATGTCATAATTTACTAATTTAGTATATTTCTCTTATATATTCTTTGGCACCATATCGATGGCGGTCTTATATCTTCCTTGTAGGAGTATTATCTTCTTTCACATGATGAAAAGAGGCTGGTCGTGGCTACACAATCTTTCTATGTAGGATGCAATCGGCTATAGATTGAAGTTAATGAGTTTAGGAGAAGGCTTTCATTGCAGGAGAAACTGATTAAATCAATGCATCAAAAGAGAAAGATGAGAAGAGCTGAGGAGTGAGAGGTAAAGCAGCAAGAGGTGGAGCCTAAGGTTCAAGAGGAAGAAGTTGAATTTGTTGTTGGTAAAGAGAATGTACAAGTTAATGTTGATGAAGCGAACATATACATTAAGGAGAAGGAAAGAAGGAAAAGAATCAGGATGTAAATATGACGAAGGTAGATAACAAGAAGAGAAGAGACAGGAGCTAGAAAGAAGAGACGGTCTAAGAAGAAGAAAGAGGAATGATGATGAGGAAGAGAAGAAGAAGGAGGAGGAAAGTAAGAAGGAGGATGAGAGAAAGATGGAAGAGCATAAAGGAAGGAGAAGGAAAAGAGGAAGGAGGAGGAGAGGAAGAAGGAGAGGAGAAGAAGGCTGAGGAGGACATGAAGAAATCGTTGGAGGTGGGAAAGAGGAAGGAGGATGAGAGAAAGAAGAAGAGGAAAGAGAAAGAAGAGGTTGAGGAGGAAGAAAAAAATTATTGGATGAGGAAAAGGGAAGAGGAGGGAGGAAGAGGAAGAGGGAAGAAGAAGGCTGAGGAGAGGAAGAAATTATTGGAGGAGGAAAAGAGAAAAGAGGATGAGAGGAAAAAAAGAAGAAGAGAAGAAGAAAGAGAAAAGAAAAGAAGAAGGCTGAGGAGGAGAGGAAGAAATTATTTGAGGAATTGAGAAAGAAGAAAGAGGATGATAAAAGGAAGAAAAAGGAGGAGATGAAGAGAGGAAAAAAATGAGTAGGAGGAGAGGAAGAGGAAGGAGGAAGATGATAGGAAGAGAAGGAGGAGAAGAAAAATAAAGAGAAAGAGAGGTAGGAAGAGAAGAGAGGAAGAGGACAGGAAGGAGGAGAAGAGGAAGGAGGAGGAAGATGACAAGAAGAAGAAGGAAAAGAAGAAGAAAGAGGAGGAGAAGAAAAGAAGAAGGATGGAGGAAGAGGAAGGAGGAGGATGATAGGAAGAAGAAGGAGAGAAGAAGGAAGGAGGAGAAGAAGAAGAAAGAGGATGATGGAAGGAAGAGGAAGAGGAAGATGACAGGAAGAAGGAGGAGAAGAGAGGGAAGAGGAGAAGAGAAGAGGATGAGGAGATGAAGAGGAAGGAGGAGGATAGAAAGGAGGAGAGGGGAAGAAGGAAGGAGGAAGTGGGTAGGAAGAAGGAGGAGAAGAAGAAGGAAGAGGAGGAGAAGGAGAGGGAAAGGAAGGAGGAAGAGGATAGAAAGAGGAGAAAGAAGAATGAAGAGGAGGAGACGAAGAAGGAGGAGGAGAGGATGAGGAAGAGGAAGAGGATAAGGAAATGAGAAGAAGGTCAGCATGAAGTTAGGAAGACAAAGGCATAATCCTTGACATATTCTTTGGAAAGAAGGGTCAAGGAGGAATATAATGGTGTAAGGTCACATTTTTGATAGAGGATCCTAAATTTGTAAGCGAGCATCCTTGAAAAAGTGTAAAAAGGGTATATATGTCAAAACAAAAAGCAATTTTGGCATCAAAACAAAAAGAACTAGATGAGGTAGGCATTATATTCATTTGTTAATGTTACCTTAATTTTATCATATCTTACCAATCTAGATATCAATATTACAGGGAATCATCCCAACCAGTTGGGAACATGTTGACAAAAGGGTTTTGTTGAATGATGTCAAATCCATTTTTAACAAATTTCTGACTAAAAAAGATACTTTGTAAAAAATATCATACATCCTGTAATGATGTACTGAATTCAATTAGGATTTATTGACACACTGTATCAACTCTATCTTTTCTACATTAAGTGATGTTGTTTTTGTTAATGGGCAATGAGGCAACATCAATATATCTAATGTCTGTGACTTCATTCATGATGTAATGATTGTGATGATGAAATTTAATAATTTATAATTTACTTTCATTTTACTATTTACATACCTTTTTTATTACATATTTTTTTTTGCATGTTTTTATGCATGTCTGCTGGCAGGAGTTCTTGTTAAAAATGGAACTCACAGCCAGATGTTTACCACAAATGCTTCAATACTCCCATCATGACAGCAGGTATGTGCATCGACTTAAAAACAACTCATCATGAGCTTGCTGGCATGGCGGAGAGTATGATTTTTGATTCGATTAGCGATGATGATAAGAAGGAATGATATTCCTTTTTAGCATCATCAACTCGAATAACATCCACTGGCACTTGGTGGCAGTGGACATGCGATACAAATAGTTAATTTATCTGGACTCCATAAAACGTAATGCCAAGTACAAATCTAATGCCAGGAAATGGCAAAAGATTCTTAAAGAAATCTTTCATATTTACTATAACAATGCTGAAGTCATGAAGTGGAAGATGAAGGAAGATTCAGATTGTCCTTCCCAACTGGGTGTTTTTCCTAGATTATGGCTTATATTGTCTAAAATACATAGACCATTTAGCTCAAAAGGAGAGGCCAGATCAATGAAATTTCATAGATGATGATATCAAAGAATACCGGGTGAAGCTTGCATCGAGTATTATAAAGGATGGCACAAAAAAGAAAACAAATTTGAGAGTTCAGATGGCAACTGTAATATTTCTTTGATGTTATTCTTCCATGTAACATACAATATTTTGATAGATTATTTTCTTTTGATATGTACATTCAAATTTAACCAGGATGTCAAAATTGTTTAGCACTTTTATAAATTAAAGGCTCTATAAATGTCTTCTGTATATACATGATTTTAATTGCTCATTTAAACAGAATGGATCATGTTTTCATATATGTTATGATATCTTGATGTAATTTTATGACATGCTATGGTAAAAATATGATAGACCCCGACTGAGGTTTCCCATGTCCTCATGAAATCCAGAGGGATTTTTATGACATCTCGAGCATATTCTATGACACCCTGTTATCTAGATAGGTGCTGGAATAATGTTTGGAACAAATTCATAACATCACAGGGGATATTATGATATCGCAAGGGTATTCTATGACACATGAGTATACAAATACATCCCGAAATTATGTTTGGCATTATCTCATAACATGCCGAGCAGATTTTATGACACCTTGTTGGGATTCTATGATATGCAGTTATACAAATTGATCTTAAGATCAGGTTTGGCACCAAATCATGACATTCTTATTGGCTTTTATGACATCTCGATGGGATTCTATGACATCCCTAAATGAGTTTTCGCACCAAGCCGTGACATCTTATTGTGATTTTATGATATTCTAATGAGATTCTATGACATCCCAGTAATGTAAATGGTGCCGGAATCACATTAGAAAAAAATTCATGACATTTGGAGTGGCTTTTATGACATTTAGGCAAGGTTATTTCATATTCCATTTTTAATGGGTCCTGTAATCAGGTTTGGCATCACCACATGACATCCAAAGAAGTTTTTATGACACCCCGATGGGGTTCTATGACACTCCAAAATTTAAATTGGTCTCCAAATGAATTTTTGCACCAAGCTGTGACATCTCATGGTGTTTTTATGATATCCCGACAAGATTTTATGACATCTCTCGGTAATGTAAATGGTCCCGAAATCATATCTGCAAAAAACTCATGACATTTGGAGTGACTTTTATGATATACTAATGGAGTTATTTGACATTTCATTCATAATGGGTCCTGTTGCCGCCAAGATCGTCATGGCCCGTAGCTACTGTCGGCGTCGAAGTGCACTTCCTCCGCTGCCTGGCAGTCCTGTGGTTTTGGACCTGCAAAATAGGGGTTAGTGATCCGGGCCGAGGATTCCGGCGGGGGCACTCCGACGGTTAAGTCAGTGATGATCCAGGAAACAGATCCTCCTAGTTGAGCCCCTCTTGAAGGACTCCACACTAGGAGGAGTGAGTAGTGTGAGAGTGGGGTGCAAATGTGTTAGGAGAATGGTGGCCGAGCTAGAGGGATTCTCTATGTGACCTTTCCTCCTTCCCTTGCTTGGTTTTTTTGGTGGTGCGTTGCCCTCTGGTTGAGCTTGCACTTGTGTTTGTGTTTTCACTGGGTTGTTCATACCTTCCTTCGGGGGTGTCGAACGTTCTTTGTAGCCAACCGTTGGCCCTGCCCTCTGGACCTTCTGGGATGGGAGGCTCGTGCGGCGTGCGGTGTCCCGTGCTGCGGACGAGACGTCTTTCCTGATTCATGCTAAGGAAAGCTGTCATGTGTTCTGACATTCCTCCTTGTCGTCCCATTCTGGGAAGCCTGGCAATGCCTCGATCAGGGGGCCGCCGCCCCCAGGATTCGAATCTCCTGGTTGACTTTCTCTTTGGGTGGTTCAGGTGGTTGGGTGAAGAGCGTGGCACCTCGATCGGAGGCTCCTCCCCTTTCTGGTGTAAGTGGGAGCTGCGGGCAGTTATTGCGGCCTGGTGAGCATCCTGTTGCAATCTTCGGGTGGCTCGCCGGTGTCCTAGGGTGATGGTGCTGTCTCTCTACTCGTCGGTGTCTTTGCTCGAGCTGGAGGCCGAGCAGAGGAGGTAGGGCTCGATCTGGCGGAGGGCAAAGCACGGCCCCGATGCAGGGGATCAACCTTAGAGAGACTCCAAGTGGCGGAGGAGGGCTGAGCTCGACTCCGGACCACAGGGCTCAATCTCGAGGGGCTTGATCTGGCGGAGGGCAGAGCGCGGCCCTGGCCCAGAAGGCTCGACCTCGGAGAGACTCCATATGATGGAGGAGGGCTGAGCTCGACTCTGGACCACAGGGCTCGATCTCGAGGGGCTCGATCTGGCGGAGGGCAGAGTGCGGTCCCGCCCAGAGGCTCGACCTCGGAGAGACTCCACGTGGCGGAGGAGGGCTGAGCTCGACTCCGTACCACGGGGCTCGATCTCGAGGGCTCGATCTGGGGGATGTCGCTCGACTCCGGCCTAAGCATCCCGGCTGGCAGGCCTGATCTGGTGGAGAGCAAAGCTCAGCTTCGGCGGGCGGCCTCGTTACCCTAAGGGAGCTCAGCCCGCAAAGAAGCCCGAGTAGAGTATCTGACATGGCATCTGAAAGCTACTCGACATCAGCGATCATGCCACATCATTTGCCCTCCACTCTTAAGGCTCGTTAGTGCACGCGCCCTGTCGAAGGAAGTAATTGCGTCGCTGACATGGAAAGGTGAAGATCCAACGCAATTATGGCCATGATTGCCGATGCTTCGCGAGACAGTTTCCTAGGCCATTATGGGGGTGCCACATGGCCACGTCCAAGAAGTAGTTATTGCCGACACAGAACCCAGAGCGGCAGGGATGCCTCTCTTACTGATGGCTGGCATGTGGCGTGAATTCGTTGGCGGAGAGGTTATAACGGTGTGGATGCGTTGGGTCGCTTCGAAATGAAAAGAAGTTTTTATCCAAAACATCTATTCTTTCGAATTCTTCATGCCCGCTGCAGTACCTAGACTTCCCCTTCTTCCTGATTGCCTCAATCCTCCTAAGGAACCAGGTTAGTCTTCCTTCTCTTCTTCTTCTTCCCATCACAGTAGGGTTCTTCTGAGTCTAGGGCCTTCCCCTAGCCGAGTCCGTCCCTTCTGCTCTTTGGGTTCCTTGCTTCTTTTTTAAAGATGTCTCATTTTGGTCCGGGCTTCTGTCCTTCCACCAATCCGAATGAAGCCGGTCCTTCTGAGCCGAGGATGCCATCTTCTTCCTCCGATGAGGAGGGGGATGGGGTGCGCTTCGAGTTCAGTAGGAGGCATCCTCCTGGCCCCATATCTATTAGAGAACCAGGGGCTGGTCCTTCCCATCCTTCTCGTCTTCCTACCCCATCCGAACCTGTCTCCGAGTCTGTCCGGTAACAGGTCCCAGTGGGATTGCTTCGACGATTTCTGTTATAGAGCTGGGGACCATCCGGGATGTCTATGACATCCCGCACTCCGTTCGACTTCTGATCCCCGACCAGGGGACAGGGTAAGTTCGAGTAGCCTAGGCCGGATCGCCTTTTATGAGGAGACCTTTTCGGGAGGGCTCCGGTTCCCCTTTCATCCCTTCTTCATGTCTGTGCTGAGCAACTACCGTCTGGTTCCCGCTCAGTTAGTCCCGAATGCCATCAGGACCATCTTCTCCTTCATCGTACTCTGCCACTCCCACGGGTTTGTTGCCCAATTTTTCTTGTTCAAGACGTTCTTCATCCTGAAGCGCCACCCCACCGAGGACGGGTGGTGGTACTTGTCTTCTCACCCGAGGGGTATTAAATTTGAGCTCCCCTCTTCCATCAAGGGATGGAAGAGCAAATTCTTCTTTGCCACAGTTGAGGGGGTTGACTGGGTCTGGAGTGATCCGGATCAGTCCCCCAACCGAGTCTTTGCGGTTGATGCGGCTGACCAGGATGATTTCGCACCTCTCAGATTCCTTCCCTTGAGGTCCTGCTGTCAGAGCAAAACCTTTTCGATGCCAGGGTCGACCCAACGAGAGGGTTGGTGAGTCTGGCTCAGGTCTTTCTTTCCTCTGTGCTTTTATACTGACCTTTCTGAGCTCTAACCATTGTGTGATCTATGTGCAGGAATGATCTCCATGGAGAGTGACTTGCTGGCGATCACCAGGAAGAGGCCACCAGCCAGGCTGGCCGATGAGCCTCTATCGAGATGGGTCCAGGGGGAGAGCACGTCGGCGGCTGCTGCTCCCATCGCGTCGGTCGCCCCGAGTACGAGGGAGGCCGAAGCTGCCCCTGCACCAGTGGAGAGGATGACGTCCGTGATGCCAGGGCCAAGTCAGCGGGCAGTCCGGGAAGTCCCTGAGTGGCCTAGGCAATAGTGAACGGCCCCTACCCCGGAGCTGATTACCTGGCCAATATGGTCAACCAGTTTTGATTAGTTAGCTCATTGATTCGAGTTAGCCCATGCCAATAAGGTTAATCAGCTTGACTGATTTAGGTGCCCATGGATTTTGTGGTTCATGTAACCCTTTCATTAACATATGAAGTTAGTGAAAGATAATCCATGACTTATCCTTTCTCTTCTGTCACAACATGTATAAAACCTCTAAATTATTAGGTCCTTAAAAAGATGGAAATTATATGATAATTTTTTGTCTTAGCCTCCCATTAAGATGTTTGGTAATGAGTCCAGTAGTGGGGTGATCATCGGCAGATCTATAGATCGGGTGGTCATCATACTATTGAAATTGTCATTCATTATATGATGACATAATGCAACTTTCTTAAATAGATGGTCAGGTTAGCCGGCCAAAGTCGGGCTTGATCATTTGTTAGCTAGAAGCATTAAGATCATCATGTTAATGGTTGAACCTAACTGGGACCTTCTTTAGCAGGTAGCCCAAAGGCCGATTGAAGTGTTCCTAGGGCAAAATAAATTACTAGGAGTTGTTTGGAGAAATAACTGGTTATGAACTTACCTTTAGATGAACATGGGTTGGCCGACCATAGTCGGGCTCATGTATTGTCTATAGGATTCTGGTACCCACTAAGGGATAAGTGTTATTCTTCGGATTGGAGGTAGAGGCTACCAGTCTGAATAAAATAGTGGGAGGAGCTTTTAGACAAAAGTCCATGTCTTTAAGTTTAAATAATTCATATACTAAATAGTCTTGGTTTTCTTTTTCAGATAATGTCTACTAATCTGTCACTCCGTCCGATCATTATTAGATAATGACAAGCTCATGGGACCCAACTTCGATAGCTGGTATCGAAGACTGAGAATTGTTCTCGAGCACGAACGGATCCTTTATGTATTAACGGATCCGGCACCTGAGGGACCAGCCCCCATCGCACATACTGCAGTCAGAGATGCTTATCAAAAGTGGGTCTCTGACCGTACTACGGTGCGGTGCATTATGTTGGCGGCTATGAACGACGAGTTCAGTCGCAGATTCGAGGAGGCCCAACCGGAGGAAATCCTTCAAAAGTTGAAGGAATCTTTTGGTGCTCTAGACGACGTTGAAAGGTACAGGGTTTTCCTCTACCATCTTCAACGCTCGAATGACTGAAGGGTCCTCGGTCACTAATCATGTATTGTACATGATCGAGATGATCGAGCGCATGGCCAAACTCGGATATCCTTTCCACGAGCAGCTTGGGAAAGATGCGATTTTGAATTCTTTGCCTCCCTCCTACTTACCTTTTCTAGATCACTATAGATTAACAAGGCCTGTAGTCAACTACCATGGGTTGATGGGGTTACTACAGACTTATGAAAAGGATCTCCAGCTCCAAAAGAGCTTGGTGAATTTAGTGGGAGGCAGTGCGGCAAGGCGTCGCCCTTTTAAGAAAGGGAAAAAGAAAAAGAATAAAAATAGAATGGTGCAAAGTGCTGGGCCCAGACAGATTAAGAAGAAGGCTGACTAGAGTCAGCAGAATGCTTCTACTGCAAGAAGCCGGGTTATTGGAAGAGGAATTGTTCCGCTTACCTAGCTACACTTGACCCGAACAGGCCGAAGAAGAAGAAGCAGCAAAAGGTTGCTGGACAAGGTATTTATATGATAATCCTTGTTGTTTTTCTATTTGTGATACTACTAACTGGATATTAGATACTGGTAGTCCTTATCATATTTGTAATACGTTGTAGGGACTACAAGTTAGTAGAAGATTCGAGAATGGCGAGAGATTTCTGAATGTGGGGAACGGAAGTCAAGCTCCAGTCCTGGCATTGGGAATTGTCAATCTATTTTTCGAGTCTTGTAAGTTGTTCTTAGTGATTGTCACTATTGTCCATCATTCTTTGTAAATATTATCTCTATAGGCCAGTTGGCAAGTAATGGTTATGAACTATTAATCAAGAGTGATTTTTTGCAAAGTCATTATGAATGATATTGGGTTATGACTGAACATATTAAGAATGGCATTTATGTTTTATCACAGCCTATTGGTGTAATGTACATTTCTTGCAAACGCCCTAGATTAGATAATGTCAATGATGCTTATCTCTGGCATTGTAGGCTAGGTCATATAAACAAGAATAGAATTAACAGGTTAGTGGGAGAAGGTCTCCTAAACGTTAGTGATTATGAATCACTGCCAACTTGTGAATCTTGTTTACTTGGTAAGATGACCAAGTCACCTTTTACTGGAAAAGGTGTACGAGCCGATGACATTTTGTGTCTAGTACATACTGATGTATGTGGACCAATGAATGTCGATGCCAAGGGTGGGTATAAATATTTCATTACATTTACGGACGATCTCTCAAGGTACGGTTATGTCTTTTTGATGAGACATAAATCTGAATCGTTTGAGATGTTCAAACGGTATCGTAATGAAGTTGAAAAATAACCGGGAAGCTTATTAAAATCCTTCGATCAGATCGAGGTGGAGAATATCTTTCTGGGGAGTTTCTGACTTATCTTGAAGAGAATGGGATTCTCTCTCAATGGACACCTCCTGGGATGCCTCAATTAAATGGTGTGTCTGAAAGGAGGAATCGGACTCTGTTAGACATGGTCAGATCCATGATGGGATTTGCAAATCTGTCAACTTCCTTTTGGGGGTATGCTTTGGAGTCAGCATGCTATCTTCTAATAGAGTTCCGAGTAAGTCTGTTAACAAAACTCCATATGAAATATGGAATGGGCGTAAGCCGAGTCTATCACACCTTCGGGTTTGGGGATGTCCGGCTTATGTCAAGCGTTTGGAAACAGATAAACTTGGACCTAGGTCTGACAGGTGCCTCTTTGTTAGGTATCCTAAAGAGTCTAAGGGTTATTTCTTCTATATGCCTGGGGAACAAAAATTGTTCGTCAGTCTTAGAGCTACCTTTTTGGAAAGGGTAGTACCTTACTGAAGGTGCTCAAGCTGCCAATGTTGAGCTTACTGAAGTTCAACAGATAGAAGAACCAAATCACTCAAGGACTGCTACAGAACCCGTTATGATAAGATCAAACATTGAGCCTATTGACCAGTCATGAAGGAGATCTGGTAGAGTACCGCGTCAACCGGACAGATACTATGGTTTTCTGGTCCGAGACGGTGATCCCGTTGAGCTCGATGAGAACAACGAGGATCCAATCACCTATATGGACGCGATCCAGAGGTCTAATTCTGAGTTGTGGCTGGGAACCATGAAATCTGAAATGGAGTCCATGGAAATCAACAAGTATGGACTTTGGTTGATCCACCTGAAGGGGTAAAACCCATTGGATGCAAATGGGTCTTCAAAGGAAACGGGGCACAGATGGGCAGGTAGAGACCTATAAAGCCCGTCTGGTTGCCAAGGGTTATCGTCAACGTTATGGTATTGATTATGACGAGACGTTTTTCCCTGTGGCAATGCTCAAGTCTATTCGGATTATGCTCGTCTTAGCTGCATATCTGGATTATGAAATCTGCAAATGGATGTCCGAACAGCTTTCCTGAATGGTGAGCTAGATGAGGAGGTGTATATGATGCAACCTGAAGGGTTCACATCCACAGATGAATCTAAGGTATGTAAGCTTAGTAGGTCCATCTATGGACTAAAGCAGGCGTCTCGGAGTTGGGACATGCGTTTTAATAAGTGTATCAAGATGTATGGTTTTGTTAGGAATAAAGAGAACCCTGCATATATAAGTGGGCAAATGGTTCTGTAGTTGTATTTCTTGTACTGTATGTGGATGACATTTTCTTATCGGGAATGACATCCCTGAATTACAGGGAATAAAGGTCTGGTTGTCATCCCAGTTTTCTATGAAAGACCTGGGTGAAGCTTCTTTCATACTAGGTATGAAGATCTATAGGGATAGATCAAGGAAGCTTCTGGTTTGTCCCAGTCTACGTACATTGATATAGTGCTGAAAAGGTTTAGCATGGAGAATTCCAAAAAAGGCTATCTTCCGATAGGCCATGAAATTTCTCTTTCCAAGAAGGATTGTCCGACAACTCCTGAGGAAAGAGAGCGTATGAGTAGGATTCCTTATACTTCGGTAGTAGGGTCCATCATGTACGCCATGACATGTACTAGACCAGACGTGGCATACTCATTAGGAATAGTGAGTCGATATCAGTCTGACCCAGGTGAAGCACACTGGAAGGTTGCAAAGACCATCCTGAAGTATTTGCGAAATACCAAGGACCAGTGGCTTCTTTTTGGAGGACCTAACTTGAAACTTGTGGGATATACTGACTCCAGTTTCCAGTCAGATAGGGATGATAGCAAGAGTGTATCTGATTTTGTTTTTACCCTGAATGGTGGAGCTATCTGCTGGAAGAGTTCCAAGCAGCACACTGTAGCAGACTTTGTATGTGAAGCGGAATATATTGCAGCATCTGATGCAGCAAAGGAAGCTGTTTGGTTGCGAAAATTTCTTGGCGAGCTGGGAGTGGCACCTTCCCTGGATGGTCCTGTTCCAGTGTACTGTGACAGCACTGGAGCCTTGCTCAAGCCAAAGAGCCGAAGTCCCATCAACGTACCAAGCATATTCTGCGCCGATTTTATCTTGTGCGAGAAATCGTGGAACGAGGTGATATCGACCTTCTGAAGATTGACGGAAAGGAGAACCTGGCTGACCCCTTCACTAAAGCCATTGGAATTCAAAACTCAATAATTGTAAATGGAGATGGGTATACGATACTGTTCTGATTGGCTTTAGTCCAAGTGGGAGTTGTTGGGAAATGTGTCCCAAAGCCAATTTCTACTGTAAACAGTTGTACATTTGATGTAATTATATATGAATTATATTATTGAATAAAATATTATTCTGGTAGTTCATCACTATTTCATCTTTCTGTAATGAGTTCTTCAGTGATGAAGTCCTTAGGACTATTTGTATGTGATATAGAGAGGATATATCATATAGTCCTAAAATTGTTCGCGACCAAATGATACACTTATTTCAGGATGATAGTTGTTGTCGTTTCCGCCGCCGCGCCCGTGCCTCGGATCCGTCGATCCTACCGGACCGCCTGGCTCCTGGCTGGAGCGAACCTGCAAGAGAGGTCAGAAGACCCTGGCCGGGGATCCCGGCGAGGGAGCTCCGATGGTCAAGTTAGTAGACAGCGAGAAGGAACAGATTCTCCAAGGCGGGCCCCCGAAGGAGTCCCAGACTCAGAGAATTTACTAGCAAGAAAGGTGCTATAGGGACCAGAAACTCGGCCGGGCCTCCTTGCCGAGCTCACGCCAGCGATCCCCACTTGGGACCTTGGATCTCACTCTCAGAGCGGGGCTTTTTGGCCACTATTTCTTACTTGTCCCTAGCCCGATCAGCTTACCTTGTCGTCCCCAGCTTCCTTCCTTTTATCTCCTCCCGCTGTTCGCCTGTCTTCTTCTCTCCTGGGAGGCTCCCCTTTCCATCCTTTTCTCTCTTCCCTTTTGGTGTTGAGGGCCAGGCAGCTTCCCGACCTCGTTCGCCGAGCCCAGCGGGGAAAGGGCAAAAGCAGAAGGGGGTGGCGTCAGTAAGGCGGCCGGTCAGACCTCGGGCCCCGTGAGGGCACTCTCCTTCCCAGGTGTAGGCGCCATCCATTTACGGGCCCTGTTTTGTCAGACCGTGCCTCTCGACTGCGGGACCTGTCAGGCCGATGTAAGCGTGTTTTTCGCATGCCGCCGCCATCCGTACGGAGCGCCGCCCGTGATACGCATGGCTCGAGGGCCGACCTCGGAACCTGCGCCTCTTTCTTTGGGATCTTCTCTGTACGGGCGTCCTGACCTCGGCCGAGGTGGACCCCTCCTGGTGCACACCTGGCGAGGTGGCAGGAGATCGCCTGGCTTCGACCGAGGTGGACCCGTCTCCGGTGGCCACCTGGCGAAGGAGCGGAGGATCGGCCGACCTCGGCCTAGGTGGACCCCTCCCGGGTGGACACCTGGCGAGGTGGCAGAGGTCGCCTGGCTTCGGCCGAGGTGGACCCGTCTCCAGGGGCCACCTGGCGAAGGAGCGAAGGATCGGCCGACCTCGGCCTAGGCGGACCCCCCCTGGGTGGACGCCTGGCGAGGTGGCAGGAGGTCGCCTGGCTTCGACCGAGGTGGACCCGTCTCCGGGGGCCACCTGGCGAAGGAGCGAAGGATCGGCTGACCTCGGCCTAGGCGGACCCCTCCTGGGTAGACGCCTGGCGAGGTGGCAGGAGGAGCCCCGAACCGAGCTCGACTTCGGTGAGGGCGGTATTGTCTCGGGAAGTCGTCTGGCGAAGTAGCCTTGCCGAGCTCGATCTTGGCAATGTAGCTGACTCGGCCGAAGAAAGCTCCATATGGCTCGACCATATCTGACGGTATCTGAGCCCAGCCACGTCATCGTTACGGTCGTAACAGTTGCCCCCCAGCCCGCCGTTCCGTTGGGGCATCGTAGAACGGAACGTCGGGATTAAATGCAGTATGACGTGGGGAGGCGAAGATCTTGCATCATAATTGCCACGATCCTCGTCGCCGCTTCTCGATGCGCCCGTAGCCCTATAGGAAGCCGCCACGCGTCGCCCTACTTGCCCACAATAAATGCGTCGCGTCGAGGCAGAGGCCGTTACCCTGCTAACGAGGCGTCTGTGTCGGGCGTGCGTCCACGCGGCGATCATCTAGTGGCTCGGGGTGGAATGACGGGTACGACTGCTGTCGACTGAGTTTGAAAAGGAGGGGACTTTCCAGAACGAGGCCTTTCCCCTTGCTCCGTGGGCGGTTCGCTGCAGACTAACTTCCGTTGCCCCGTGTTCGTTTGGCGTATTTTTGGTGAGTGCCTCCATCCTTCTCTCTAGTTCCCCTCTCCCTTTTCTTCTCTGAATTTTGTTCTCTTCTTTGCCATGGCGCGTCGTCGCTATGTTTCTTCTAATCCGGACGAGGCCGGTCCGTCCCGGCCGAGGACTCCATCTTCTTCCTCCTCAGAGGAGGAAACGATTCCGAGGAGATCCGCAGGCGTCTGCAACCTGGGGTGTCACCATCGGCATCCCCAGGGGGGTCCGATCTCCTCCGATTGCTTCCACCCTTCCTCTTCTTTCTCTTCCTGCTCCGCCTCTTCTTCCCCTGGTCCCCTCCGGTCATGCTTCCACCATGACCGAGGGTGACCTTTCTTTGCTCCGGGAGGCCTACGGCATCCCGGGATCAATCCGTCTATTCGTTCTGCGCCCGGGAACGCGTCACCATGAGTGGCCCCGGCCGCATAGCCTTCTATGAAGACTTCTTCCTCGGGGTCTTCGATTTCCTCTGCATCCCTTCTTCCTCTCTTTTCTTAGCCATTTCTGACTTGTTCCGGCCCAGTTGGCTCCCAATGCCATCCGGGTCATCTTCTCTTTCATATTTTTTGTCACTTTCACGGGTTCGTTGCCCGTTTCTCCCTCTTCAGGGCCATGTTCACCCTAAGAGGTACTCCACCGATGACGGCTGGTGGTACATTTCGCCCTGGCACAGGTGTCTCCGGTTCGACCTCCCTTCTTCTATCAAGGCTGGAAGAGCCGATTTTTCTTTGCCTCGGTCTAGATGTCGACTGGGCCTGGAGTGAACCGGACCGGTCTCCGAACCGGAACTCTCAGGTCGAGTCGGCGGACCAGGAGGCCTACTCCCTGCTGCTGAGCAACGTGGTCCCGGCGCTCGAGGTTCTGCTCTCAGAGCAGAATCTTTTTGAGGCCGGGATCAGTCCCATCCGTGAGTCGGGTGAGATTCGGTCCTCCCTTAACTCTTGCATACTTTCTCCTTTATAACTGAGCTGGCTGACCTTCTACTTTTGTACTGCAGGCATGAATTCTCACTGGAGAGCCTCTGGAGGGTGCGGCCCAGAGAGACGTCCCCGAGGTAGATGAGCCCGCGGCCAAGAGGGCTCGCACTGAGGCGAGCCAGGAGGTTGCGCCGGCGACTGCGCTTAGCCCAGCGGCCACTGCTCCCCCCCGCCCAGCTGCCTCGGGGGGGGCCGTTGATTCCTCGGCTGCCAGATCCGGCGGTGCTGCCGTCGAGGGGGCTCCACCGCTCGAAGCTCCGTCCAGCGCCGCCCTATCATAGCCGTAGCTCTCCGATGGCGCAGCCCGTGTCCTCTGCCGGCCCGTCAACTGCGATTCCTGCTAGAGGGACAGCCGTCGCCGGAGCCGACCTGACGGCTCCGCCACCGTGATCACCCACCGTGTTCAGTCATCCGCGACAAAGGGCTCGCGGAGAAGGTGATGGAGTACGCCTCCACAGCCCGGGACCGCCGAGCTCGGGGCGCCGGGACTATGCTGACGCTCTGCTCGGGATCCTCCCGCAGCTCTTTACGGTAAGCCCGAACTTACCTTCTTCTGTCTTTTGTGACCTCGGGTAGTCTTTCTTCTAACCCGCTACTTTACTTTTGCAGATTGGGAATGACGTTCTCCTACTGAGGAACTTCCTCGTAGGAACGCAAAGAGGGATGCCGAGAAGGAGAAGAAGCTCGGCAAGCTTGCGGCCGACATCAAGGACCTCATGGAAAAGGGGTCGAGCTGCGGGCAAGCAATCAGGCCCTCCAAACCGACCTAGCGCGCGCCGAGGGGGCGAACAAGGAGCTGGAGTCTTCTCTGTCGGAGGAGAGGGTCTCCCACCAGCGTCGCGCGGAGGAGGACGCAGCGGAGAGGGCTCGTCTTCAGGCCCACTCCCAGTGGCTGGAGCGCCAGCTGGAGGAGGCCAGGCGAGATGCAAACACGGCGAAGGAGCGGAGTGCGTACGTCAACGACTCCTGGAGGCCGCAAAGTGGGAGGCGCAGGAGGCCGTCCGAAGTTCCGGGCTTCTGACGAGTACACGTCGGAGGTCCGGGAGGCCGCCGTGGACTCCTTTTTGAAGGTTCCAGATGTGCCGGGAGAAGGTAGGGGCCTTCTACCCCGAGCTCGACCTAGTGGGTGGTGCTCGGAGGTAGGAGGCAAGGACCTGAGGCAGAGCCTCCGGTGCGGCCGGCGCCACGCCTGCGGCCCCGGCGACCGACGAAGCCGTGGCTCCGGAGCACCGCCTGAGCCGGCCGCCGCTGAAGGCGAGGATGCGGAGCGCGCGACCCAGGCGGAGGGCTCCGACCCTGCACCAAACTGAGCCGCCATCTTCTCACCTCCTCCGTTGTCGTAGTTGTATTCCTTCTTCTTTCTTTTTTTTTTTTTAGGGGACTCCCGGCCTGTCGGGATTCCCAGTTTGTACTCCTCCTTGGATCAATGAAAGTATTTTGATTTGACTAAGTCTCGAGCTCACTTCCTTCCCTACTCTCCATCTCATCTTTTTCTTTCTTGAGATGTTGATGTGGAGTGCCGAAACAAACGTGGACCTGGTCCCGTCAGTCGCTCAAGTCGAAAGTTGGGACATTCCGGACCGCGCGGCGTCAGAGTAGGTTGAGCAGGTCCGCCTTGGGATTGCCTTCATGCTCGCGTGGGCGAAGTGGTTTCTGCCCCGCCTTCCAGGTCAAAGCCTGGGACCTCCGGACTGAACCCGGGGGCCGCAGGCTTTCTCAAGTCTTCGCGGCTTGCCGGGCTGTTCTTCGGGCTTGCATGGGCGAACTGGGCTCTGTCCCACCTTCCAGGCCGAAGCCCAGGATCTCCGGACTGAATCCCGGGGCCGCAGGCTTTCTCAAGCCTTGCGCGGCTTGCCGAGCTGTTCTCGGGCTTGTGTGGGCGAACTGGGTTCGACGCCACCTTCCAGGCCGAAGCCCAGGATCTCCGGACTGAACCCTGGGCCGCAGGCTTTCTCAAGCCTTGCACGGCTTGCCGAGCTGTTCTCCGAGCTTGCGTAGGCGAACTGGGTTCGGCGCCACCTTCCAGGCCGAGCCCAGGATCTCCGAACTGAACCCCGGGGCCGCAGGCTTTCTCAAGCCTTGCGCGGCTTGCTGAGCTGTTCTATGGGCTTGCATGGGCGAACTGGGTTCGGCGCCACCTTCCAGGCCGAAGCCCAGGATCTCCGGACTGAACCCCGGGGCCGCAGGCTTTCTCAAGCCTTGCGCGGCTTGCCGAGCTATTCTCCGGGCTTGCGTGGGCGAACTGGGTTCCGTCCCACCTTCCAGGCCGAAGCCTAGGATCTCCCGCTTCCTTCGGCCGTCGGCCATGGTCGGGCGCCGAATTCAGGGCCATGCACCGGTTTCCCTACAAAGTGAGAGGAGAGCGTTTGAAGCAAGAAACTTTATTGCAGGAGTGGGGACCTTACATTATTGATAATACACTCTTAGGTCGAGGCGTTCCACGTCCGGGAGAACCTGGGCACCTCCCAATTCTTCCAGGTAGTAGGCACCGTGGGGGAGGGCTTCTGCTACCCGATACGGGCCCTCCCAGTTGGGTGAGAGCTTGCCGCATTCCCGTGGCTGAGAAGCTTCAGCACGCCGGAGGACCAGATCTCCGGGACGAAAAATCTTCGACCGCACTCAGGAGTTGTAATACTTGGCCACACGCTGCCTATACGCCGCCATCCGAACTCGGGCCTTGTCCCTCGTCTCTTCAAGAAGGTCGAGGTTGAGCATCATCCTGGCGGGGTTTTCTGTCTTGTCATATTGCTCCACACGCAGCGTGGGTAGGCTAAGTTCGATCGGGATGACCGCTTCGGCTCCGAAGACGAGGTTGAACGGAGTCTCGTCGGTAGCCGTCCTCGGGGTGGTGTGGTATGCCCAGAGGATGCTGGGGAGCTCCTCGGCCCATCTGCCTTTGGCCTGGTCCAGCCGCGTGCGGAGACCCTGCAAAATGGTCCTGTTTATGACTTCGGCCTCTCCATTGGTCTGGAGATGCGCCACCGAGGTGAAGCGATGCCTGATGCCGAGGTCGTCGCAGAACTCTTCGAACTCCCGGCAGTCGAACTGGCGCCCGTTGTCAGTAACCACGGTGTGGGGGAGGCCGAAGCGGCAAACGATTGACTTCCAAAAGAACTTGGCGACGTTCGCTTCAGTGATCCGCGCCAAGGGTTCGGCCTCGACCCACTTCGTGAAGTAGTCGATGGCCACTATCAAGAACTTCCGCTGTCCAGACGCCGGCGGGAATGGGCCCAGAAGGTCCATCCCCCACTGGGCGAATGGCCAGGGAGCTGAAAGCTGGGAGATTGGGTTGGAGTGCTGCCGTTGCACCGTGGCGTGACGCTGGCACCGATCGCACTTTTTCACGAAGTCAGCGGCGTCTTCCTTCATCGTCTCCCAGAAGTAGCCCTGACGAAGGGCCTTGTAGGCCAATGCTCTGCTCCCCACGTGGTCCCGCAGATGCCTTCGTGAATCTCCTGGAGCACGAGCTTGGCTTCCGCGGGTCCTACACACTTGAGGAGGGGGTAGGAGTAGGATCTTCGGTACAATTGCCCATCCATCAGAACGAACCGCACGACTTTCTTTCTGATAAGGTGAGCCGCCTCGCGGTCCTCCGGCAGGGTGCCACTGGTGATGTATTCGGTGTACTTGTCCATCCAGCTGGGTTCATGGCTGACCTGATGGACCTCCACGGGGCCTCGAGGCTTGGGATCTCAAGATGCTCCACATGAGCGCGGCCCAGCATCGAGTCCGGCAGGGTCGCCAGCCGGGAGAGAGTATCCGCACGGGCGTTCTCCCTATGGGGATGTGGAAGATGTTAAAGCATCGGAATCTGGACGTGCCCGCCTTGACGAGCTCCAAGTATTTCGTCATTTGGGGGTCATGCACGGCATACTCCCCGGAGACCTGTCCCGCCACGAGCTGGGAATTAGTGAAAGTTTTGAGGTTGGTTACGCCCAGCTCACGGGAAACCCTCAGCCCGGCAAGAAGTGCCTCGTACTCCGCCTGATTATTGGTCACGGCGAATTGGAAATGGAGCGCGCATTCGGCGACGACCCCGTCGCTATGGCAAGGATGAGTCCGGCTCCGCTCCCGCGGAGTTCGAAGCTCCATCCATATGGAGGATCCAGGCGTCCTCTCCGGGCTCATCGGGGCCCGTCTTCAGCGGCTGGCCTGAGGGGCCTTCCTCGGGCTCCTTGCCAAGCCTGCGCATTCGACCAAGAAGTCGGCCAACACCTGCGCCTTCATGACCGACCTTGGCCTGTACGCAATGTCGAACTCGCTGAGCTTCAGTGCCCACTTTGCTAATCGTCCCGAAGTATCGGGTTGGCTGAGCACCGCTTTCAGCGGTTGATCCGTCAGGACAGCGATGGGATGCGCTTGGAAATAGGGCCTGAGACGCTGGGCAGACACTATTAGCGCAAAAACAAGTTTCTCGGACCGAGAATACCTGAGCTCCGCATCGTGGAGAAGTTTGCTGGTATAGTACACCGGCCGCTGGACTCCTTGGTCATCGGTCCGAACCAGGACCGAGCTGACGGCTTCCGGGGGTGACCGCCAGGTAGAGGATGAGTTCCTCCCCCTCATCGGGCCTGGACAGCAACGGTGGCGATGCGAGCATCTTCTTTAGCTCTTCGAAGGCCTTCTGGCATTCCTCGGTCCTAGCGAAGTCGTTCATCTTCTCAGCACCTTGAAAAAGGGACGGCAGCGATCTGCCGACCTGGAGATAAAGCGGCTGAGGGCCGCAACTCGGCCGGTGAGTTGCTGCACTTGCTTCTTGGAGGCGGGCTGCTCCATGTCTAGGATGGCCTGGACCTTCTCCGGATTGGCTTCAATTCCTCTTTGGGTCACCATGAATCCTAGGAACTTCCCGGCGGAGACGCCGAAGGCGCACTTCGCCGGGTTCAGCTTCATCTGATGACGTCGGAGGTTACCGAATGTCTCCACCAAGTCAGCTATGTGGTCCGAATCGGGTTTGCTCATTACCAGCATGTCGTCCACGACACCTGCATGTTGCGGCCGATCTGGTCCTTGAAAATCCTGTTGACCAGACTGGTACGTGGCTCCAGCGTTCTTGAGGCCGAACGGCATCATCCTGTAGCAAAAGGTTCCGCGGTCGGTTATGAAGGCGGTATGCTCTTCGTCCTCCGGGCTCATTCGGATCTGGTTGTATCCGGAAAAGGCGTCCATGAATGACAGGAGGCGATGTCCCGAGGTGGTGTCGACCAGCTGGTCGATCTTTGGAAGAGGAAAGCTGTCCTTTGGGCAAGCTCGGTTGAGGTCGGTGTAGTCCACACAGATTCTCCACTTACCACTGCTCTTCCTCACCATAACCACGTTTGCTAGCCAGCTGGGATACTGGACTTCCCGCACAAGCCGGCGGCGAGGAGTTTCTCCACCTCCTCATTGATGGCCTTCTGTCTCTCCATGGCGAAGCTCTTCTTCTGGGGGACCGGGCAGCAGCTTGGGTCCACGTTCAACCTATGCGTGATGACCTCGGGCGGAATGCCCGGCATGTCGGCCGCCGACCAGGCGAACACGTCTGCGTTTGCACGGAGGAACTCCAGCAGGCGGGTCCGTTCTTCTTCAGGGGGTTGGGCCCCGACTTGCACCGTCTTCAGCAGGTCCGAACCGAGGGGATAAGTCAACAGGCGCTCCACGGGCCCTCCCCTGGGTTCCTTCTCTCTTAGGTCGAGGTCGTCAACATCGGGGGCGGGCTTCGTGCCCCGGGCGCCAGGGATCGCTTGAAGGCAATACGGGACCAGCTGGGTCGTCCCCTTCATCTCCCCGAGCCGGAAGGCGTGGGGAACTGCACCAACAACCTTTTCGTGGAAATCATGGCATGCAGTTGGTTGAGCCCGGGACACCCGAGAATGGTGTTGTAAGGAAAGGGAGCCTGACGACGGTGAACGCTATCAGGACGGTCGTCTGCCGAGGCGGGGATCCGGCGGTGACGGGGAGAGTGATCTCCCCTTCGACCCTCACGGAATCCCTGTAAAACCTACCAGGGGGTATGTACCGTCTCAGCTGACCGTGGGACAAATTCATCCGAGAGAAGGCATCGTAAAAAAGTACATCAGCCGAGCTTCCACTATCCACCATGATTCGATGTACAGGATGCTTCGCGATGGTCATCTCGACCACCACGGCATTGTTGTTTACATTATCATTATCCTTCCCTCCTCGGGAGGGATTACATTCTCCAGGTTCCCGACTTCCCGGGCTCTCTTCGCCGCTCGCCCGACCCGCGTGAGATCATGCCCACGGGCTTCTCCGTCGGGCGGTTGTCGATTGCAGGGGCTGGCGGTAAGGCCGCGAGCGGCTGCCCCTCCGGGGGGACCTCGTTCCTGACGAACTTCCTGAGGTAGCCCCTCCTAATCAGCTCCTCGATCTCCCGCTTCAGGTTGCGACACTTCTCCGTGTCATGACCGTGCTCGCGGTGGAACTGGCAGTACTTCGATTTGTCCCGGATGGCCCTCGGGTTCTGAGGGGGAGGTCGGCGGAGGTAGTGCTCGCCCTCGATTTCCATGAGGATCTTCGTCCGAGGTGCGAGGAGAGGGGTGAACCTCCGCTCCGGAGTGGCCTCGCCCCTCGGCCTTGGATTCGGGCTAGGGTCGGCAGATGGCCCAGGCTTCCGAGCTCCCAGGGTATCTCTCGGGGGCGGCCTCTTAGAGTCTTCATGTCCAACTCTCGACGGGTGCGGTCGGCCTCCTCCGCCCGGATGTACTTGTGGGCGCGAAGGAGGAGCTCGGAGTACGTCTTGGGCGGCTTCTTGTCCAGGGAGTAGGTCAGGCGGGACGTCTTGAGCCCGCGCTTCAAAGCCAGCATGGCGACGGGTTCGTCCAGGCTGTAGATTTCCAGGGCTGCGGTCTTGAATTGGGTGATGTAGTCCGGAGCAGCTCCTGGTCCTGCTGGCGGATGGAGAAGATGCTGTCCACCTCTCTCGGTACCTTTCGACAAGCGTCGAAGTGCACCACAAACTTTCCTTCCAGCTGGTGGAAGGAGCAAATGGATCCGGGCTCGAGGGGGTGAACTAGACTCGAGCGGCCTTCCGGAGGGTGGCCGGGAAGGCGATGCACAAAAGAGCGTCGGTGGCCCCTGGATCCTCATGAGAGCTTTGTAGCTCTCCAGATGGTCCAGAGGGTCGGTGGTCCCGTCGTAGGGATCCACCTGCGGCATGCGGAACCGTCTTGGGATCGGCTCCGCCTGGATTTCTTCAGAGAAGGGGGGACAGGAGTCGTAGCCCGCCGGGTCCGCCGACGAGTTCTGCAGGTCAGCAAATCGGTGGGCGAACTCCGCTAGCTTGCGCTCGTGCTCCTCCAGGCGCCTCTCGGCCTGGCGCCTGATGGCTTCATCGGTGGAGTCTTCCACCGAGGCCGCTGGTGAAGGGGGCGCCGATCGGTCTCGGCGCGAAGTCAGGCCTCGGCGTCACTTACTACGATGCACCGTTTTGGCTTCATCGCCGGGGATCGACTCTCGTGATCCGCCGAACCGGAGTAATTCCTTTTTGCGGGAACCTGGTGGCTCCCGCGGGGGTTGGAGACTGCCCTCGGGTGGGATGGCCTGCCCTGAATGGAGCGCAGGCTCCCACGCTGTCCCGCGGCTCAGGCCGCGGGGGTCCCTGGCTGCGGCTGCATGGCCAGGGACCGCTGCTGATTTTGAAGCTGCCGGACCGCCGAGGTCAAGGTCTGCAGCTGTTGGATGATGGCCGCGAGGGGCCCGTCTACTGAGGTCGGCTGTGGTGGAAGAGGGGGAGCTGGAAGCTCCCTCTCTGGGCTGTGGGCCCCTTGAGGGGAGGGAACCTCCCCCGCACGGCTGGTGGACGCCTCGCGCCCACGAGTGACCACCATTGTCGGAGAGCACGATACCTGCAGAAAGCTGGCTCCCGCTAGGGGGTGTTGTCCTGCCCCCCTACCTGGCGTGCCAATCTGTTGCCGTTTCCGCCACGCGCCGTGCCTCGGATCCGTCGATCCTACCGGACCGCCTGGCTCCTAGCAGCTCCTGGCTGGAGCGAACCTGCAAGAGAGGGTCAGAAGACCCTGGCGGGATCCCAGCGAGGGAGCTCCGACGGTCAAGTTAGTAGACAGCGAGAAGGAGCAGATTCTCCAAGGCGGGCCCCCGAAGGAGTCCTAGACTCAGAGAATTTACTAGCAAAAAAGGTGCTATAGGGACCAGAAACTCGGCCGGGCCTCCTTGCCGAGCTCACACCAAGCGATCCCCACTTGGGACCTTGGATCTCACTCTCGGAGCGGGGCTTTTTGGCCACTGTTTCTTAGTCCCTAGCCGATCAGCTTACCTTGTCGTCCCCAGCTTCCTTCCTTTTATCTCCTCTCGCTGTTCGCCTGTATTCTCCTCCTGGGAGGCTCCCCTTTCCATCCTTTTCTCTCTCCCCATTTGGTGTTGAGGGCCAGGCGGCTTCCCAACCTTGTTCGCCGATCCCAGCGGGGAAAGGCAAAGGCAGAAGGGGGGTGGCGTCAGTAAGGCGGCCGGTCAGACCTCGGGCCCCGTGAGGGCCTCTCACTTCCCCAGGTGTAGGCGCCATCCATTTACGGGCCCTGTTTTGTCAGAACCGTGCCTCTCGACTGCGGGACCTGTCGGGCCGATGTAAGCGGTGTTTCGCGTGCCGCCGCCATCCGTACGGAGCGCCACCCGTGATACGCACGGCTCGAGGGTCGACCTCGAAACCTGCGCCTCTTTCTTTGGGATCTTCTCTGTACGGGCGTCCTGACCTCAGCCGAGGTGGACCCTCATGGGTGGACACTGGCGAGGTGGCGGAGATCGCCTGGCTTCGACCGAGGTGGACCCGTCTCGGGGGCCACCTGGCGAAGGAGTGGAGGATCGGCCGACCTCGGCCTAGGTGGACCCCTCCCGGGTGGACACCTGGCGAGGTGGCAGAGGTCGCCTGGTCGACCGAGGTGGACCGTCTCCGGGGGCCACCTGGCGAGGTGGCAGAGGTCGCCTGGCTTCGACCGAGGTGGACCCGTCTCCGGGGGCCACCTGGCGAAGGAGCGAAGGATCGGCCGACCTCGGCCTAGGCGGACCCCTCCTGGGTGGACGCCTGGCGATGTGGCAGGAGGTCGCCTGGCTTCGGCCGAGGTGGACCCATCTCCGGGGGCACCTGGCGAAGGAGCGAAGGATCGGCCGACCTCGGCCTAGGCGGACCCCTCCTGGGTGGACGCCTGGCGAGGTGGCAGGAGGAGCCCCGAACCGAGCTCGACTTCGGTGAGGGCGGTATTGTCTCGGGAAGTCGTCTGGCGAAGTAGCCTTGCCGAGCTCGATCTTGGCAATGTAGCGCTGACTCGGCCGAAGAAAGCTCTACGTGGCTCGACCATATCTGACGGTATCTGAGCCCGGCCACGTCATCGTTACGGCCGTAACAATAGTATATCAAGTATAGGTCGTTGTGTGCCATAGTCGTTGATTGTCCTCTTAACCAAGGAGTGTAGAGACACTGGTATGGCATGCAGATGTGTGTTTGACATTTCATCGAACGTGACCCGTCTGTACTTTTTCTGCCTAGAGTTTTGATATGGACGTAGTTATCCCTCAGACATGAGATCGTCATGGTAGCTTGCGAGCAACTCACTGTACTTTGGTACTGGACTATCTGGATTTCTAATCCAGGAATGGAAGGTTTCTGGGTACAGTTAAGTACTCGTGTAGCGGTGATCGGATCAAGATGGGATTGACCCCTCCAAAGTGTTTGGAGCAGATATCTTACTGTGTTTCAATTTAGCAAAATCTTGGCCAGGGTAGTCACTGTAAAGTGTTACAGGACTTATGAGATTGAGACACATTGTTGATGGACTTTATAGGTTGGGCAGTTAAACCCTAAGTCTTCCTGAGCATTGAGGTCAAAGGGATTAATTACAAGGTTTCCATATCTCCTGGTTCTGATTGTTGCTCTGCAACTTCGACCTATCCGGACATCGGGTGTCATTGCTAGATGGCGACTTTGACTGGTATTCGAAATATTCCAGTGCTACCGGCTTAGTGTCGAACCTATGGGGTCACACACCATAGGGGTTTCTACTTGATCTAGTGATTGGAGAACGATGGGAATCGTTCGTGGACTCACAGAGAAAAAGGGTTTTTCTTTATCCAAGTGTCAACACTTGATATTCTTGAAAGTGTCGACACTTGTGTAAGTGTCGACACTTGTTGATTTCGCAAGTGTAGACACTTGATGTCACAAAAAGTTGTGACATGAAATTTTCACTAATAGTTGGTGATGCATGGAGGTGAATTAAGTAATGTGATTACTTGATAGCCCAATTTGATTGAGCTATAAAAATCTGGAACGAATCAAATAGGATTTGGTTCAAAAGGGTTTGGGTCCAATCGGGTTGAACCCAATGTATGCACACTTGACCCAATTGATTTTAGTTATGAATTAAAATCAATTAATACATTTAATATGAATTTAAATAAGTTTAAATTCATTTTGGGGGAGTTATGTAACTTCCCATGACCATAACTCCCATAACTACCCATTACCACACTATAACTCCCCACTCTCCCTCTCCCTCTCCATCTACTTATGGGGCTGAAATGGGAGGACGAAAATAAGGAAAAATTCAGCAAATAAATGCTGGAAAAATCAAAGGGAAGAAAGGGAAGAAACTAGGAAAAAGTTCTAGTTTTATAGGTGTGAGGTTTTTGGAGAAAAGTGTGCATATTTGTACCTAGAGATCTAGGTCTTAGGATTGAGTGTTGGGAAGGGTTCCAACCACTCATTCTCCACCTCTTGAGCTTCTTCATTCATTCGGAGAGTCCGGCATCGAAAGAAGAAAAGGAGTCCCGATCAAATCGTTCCAAACAAGCTAGCACTTGGAGTGGAAGTAGATTTTGAAAGAGCCCTGGTGTAAACCACCTGTAGAGGCCGGACACGTGTGCGGCTAAGCAGAGTTCTTCCTCCTGCTCTTGGATCTTTCGCAGCGGAGAGCGTCTCCATTTTATAGGTTTGGTTTTACATATATAGATATGTTGCTTTGAAATGTTCATAGCATGAATTTGATTTCACTGTTTATATTAATCATTCATGCAAGATCTTGAGACAAGTAGCATAGAAAAGTTTTAAAACATGCTTAGATTAAATGTTAATCATTTTATCATGCTTCCACTGCATGTTATTTTGAAAAAATTTTAAAATACAAAGCATGTTATTTTGATTCCTCCATTCTGTTGCTCTAAGGCTCCCGCTAACTTAGTCATCAGAGGGTCTCCCATCAAAATACTATCCCCCAGTGGGATATTTTGCAGGAACTGGGAAGACGCGCACTCTAGCCAGGTCGAGAGAACCCTGTCCGGAAGATTCAACGGCAACAAATAATTTTTAGATTAATTCTTGAAACTTGGATGTAGATATATAGGATTTGCTAGGAGCTTTCTAGATGCGAATAATAATTTTCTTGATGCTTAGATGGAGCTGAAATGACGTACTCATCACTCAGTAGGTCCAAAAAAGTGAAGATTTTATGGTCACACCTAAAAGGAATAGCTATGTTGGTCCCCCTCAATCTTTTTTTTTTTCTTTTTTTTAATCAAAAAAAAGTCTTGAATGGTGTTTTCTAAAATGATTCAAATATTTAATCAATAAAATTAGTTCCAAATTTTGAAAAATTGATCAGAATATGTCATATGATAAACGAAAAAATATTTATCTTAGTTATGCTCTTCATCGTTCAATGATAAACGCATCAAAGGATTCTGAAGATTAACCATGTATATATAATGCTCTAAACCTAAAAATAAAATATCTAATATCTTTCCATTTTTCAACATATCTAAATCTATGTTGGTTTTCTGTGGTGTGTTTCAGGCATGAAAGAGGTCCAGAGAGCATGCTGTGGAGGTGGAATAAACAATGCATAGCTTCCCTGCACACCAACCGCTACCTTGTGCCCTAACCGTGATGAATACTTGTTCTGGGACCTTGTTCATCCCCACAGGCCACGTATAATCTGGTGGCATTGCAGTCATTCAATGGCTCACAAGACGTTGCCACACCCATAAACTTGATGCAATTGGCCCAAAATTAACGGTTTCTTGGTGTCCAGGCCTTGAAGTCATGCACCTTAGTTTGTGTTTCCAGTGGCATATTTAGTTATTTACTGAAATAAAGCTAGGAATTCTGATGCAAAAGAGACACAACTTTCTGGTATTCAAATTTTCTTGCTCATCTAGCTACAATTATTGACCAATTGTTGCGTGTCGTGTGATATTAACAGATAAAATGGACCGGGACTTATAAAAATTTTTTTTTTTTTTTGTAAAAAAAAAGGATGGGGGTGTGGTGCTTGCAGGCTTCTATCCGTGATGCTCGATGCAAGGTGCTTAGATTTTCGTAACTTTTTTTTATCTATAGACGAGTAGGTCAACCTGACACCACTAAGATTGATAAAGAAGAATCTTCCAATATGTTACGAGTCATCACGCATGAATCATGCCTTAAAATCGTGACCGATTGGATGTAAGATAAGATCTTTATCAACCAGATTACTGCTTTAGCGATGGGCTTTTACTTTGCTGAATATATCATTAAAACAACAAATGTTAGGTTCTAATTTTTGGTGGACTGATATTGATGGTAATTTCAAATTAAGCATGTAGTGGCAAGCTCAACAAGGCCACGCATCAAATAATGAATCTTTCTCTTCTAAATAATAATTAAGAAATAAGTGTTTAAAGAATGGTTTGCTTTGTTGTTGACCAAAATGATGCTAGCTGACCTGGCTCAGCTGATTTACTTTATACTCTATTATAAATGTTGATTTTGTTAAAATTGCAAACTGCCATCTCCAAATTCAAAGTGTCTTAACAAAGACATGCTTCCTGATTGCCAATACTAGCATCGCTACAACCTTTTTATGTTAGAACAAAGTTTTAAAAATTATTGATGTGATCAATAAAATTAATAAGATTTTAACACAGAAAAATTAGGAAAGACTAGTATGAAATCATAAAAATCAAAGATAAATCCAGAAACATCCTGTAAGGGAATAATCAGAAACACCATCCCAATCTTTAAATTGGGATTTTTACTCACACATAACATCAATCTTTCGACTCAACTAACTCTTATCAGAGATCGAATAAACCAAATGGTCTTTAGATGTTGACATCAAGAAAAAAATTGTAAATGGAAGGACATAAATGATAAAATATATTAGGTACCAACAATTAGTTGTTCATAAAAGCTTGTATGATAACAATGTTCATAGGTGTTTAGATATCCCAGCATGCACATACTACAAGAACATCCAACTTATAATAGAAAATTGTCAATAGACAGATATTAGTGATTTAGTTTGAGCTATGCCAGAGGATGCTACAATCACCACTCTGGTAGCATCCGGAAATTTTAGAGTGGTAATTGATGTATTTTTAACCTCTCAAATTCCTCCAAATAAAGAAAATATAGAGTGGCCTATAATTTCTCACATGTAGCAACACATAAAAAACCAAATAGACCATAGAAAAATAATAATAATAATAAGAACCAGATAAATTTAGATAATTACTTTACAAAATAATTGGATTAGCGCCATGTTAACTTCTTAATCATAATCCAGGAAACTGTCTTGGATTGTTAGAACATGATTTTAAAAATTTATGAATGTAATTAAATAAAATAACAAAAATTTTAATGTAAAAAAATTGAAGAAGACTTATATGAAATTATAAAAATCAAAGATAAATCTAGCCTATTCTAAGATGTATTTCTATTCCTCAAATATGAATAATCGGAAATACTATTTCAACATACGATAGAGACTACTCTACCTGTTAGCACGACCATTAAAGGAGGAGGTTGATGAACATGTTTTAGCACATAGAAAGAAGAAACTTTTATAATTGAAAAGATCAAAAAAAAAAAAGCTAGAAGAAGATAGAAAAAGCTTTGGATCGCTTACTAGATAAGAATCCAAGAGAGCATTTTATAGTCATCAAATTTGATATTTTGAATTTTTATTGGTTCATTAAAGCCTGTGATAAGAAATCCAAAATCAAAAACTAAAAATCCAATGATCAAATCATTAAAAGCCATAAGGTCAAATAATAAAATTAAATAATTAAATAATTAAAAATCAAAAATTAATTATTAGAGAGAATTTTGGATTTTTTTCAATATTTTTACCTGTATGTCTTGTGTATGCTCATTAAGGATTGTTTTGTTTAGCATTTTCTTTATTGGATCTTTCTTCTAATTCATTAACAAGTTAGCTTTGGTTAGCTCGGGGACCTGCACTACTAATCAATACATGTAGTTATCGTTAAGGCAGTAGTTCAATTGGTCGGGATCTTGCCTCATAACCAACAGGTCACGGGTTTGAGACGTAACTCTGCGGACGACTCGATTAAATTCAGGAATTATTCTTTGAGACCCGTGATGGTTAGGTGAGTGAGAGGCCAGGGTCCTTCTTTTTCATTCTGACCAGTTAGTACCTTGATGATATTCGGTTGACATACTCTTTCTTGGATGAGAAAAGACTGCGAAAATCTAGCATCTTGAATCAAACATTTCTAGGCGAGGTGGTGGTCTATGGGATAGCTATGCTGGATTTATTCTCCTTATCCTTTTTTTTATATCATGTAGTTATTTTAGATACCCCCCCGGCAACAAAAAAAACAAAAAAAGCTGCAAAATAA
Organism: Areca catechu; assembly: GCA_021397845.1. Taxonomy (NCBI): domain Eukaryota; kingdom Viridiplantae; phylum Streptophyta; class Magnoliopsida; order Arecales; family Arecaceae; genus Areca; species Areca catechu. The sequence continues at coordinate 149,030,523 of CM038049.1, read as the reverse complement.
AATGTGCACTCCGTGAAAACAAAACATGAGAATGAAGAGAGTTCTGGGTGGGGAGGTATTGGAGAGTGGGAGCAAGAAGGAGGGGGAAGTTTTGGATTCCCAATTTTGGGCGAAGGAAGTTGTCCGAAAAAAAAAAAAAAAAAAAAAAGTGTGCTGGCACTTCCCGTGCTTGACACTTGGCATGCTACGAGAACTCTGGACTCTCCCTTAACGTGTCAAAAATAAAGACATAGATATATAAAGACACTTTACTTGATAGATATAGATTGTGCATCTTTCTAATGTTAGCAATGCATGCATGGATGTCTTTGAGAAACATTTTGACAGGGAATAATCACTGCAAAACAAGTTGTTGATGGTTGATCGTATCCACAAAGATAATTGGTATTGGAGGGATTGGATTACGTGTTCATTGGATGTCTGCATGGGCAACGGGGCATAGGAGATTTGGCCTGAGGAATTGAAGTCATAGTGTAGTGGAACTCCAAAATGGATGCTCTGTCTCTCTCTCTCTCTTTTTGTGGTAAGAAGGAAGTATTATATAAAGAATTAGAAAGCAAAATTTCATAAGGAGAGGAAAGAGTCGTATCAATACGGTTCTAGATTCATCTCTTAGGGTGCTTCATAAATAAAGGAGGCGGCAACCCAATTTACAGTACTATTTATTTCTCAGTAGATATGCTTAGCACAAAAATCTTGATAGTTTCCTATCATCCTCTAGATATACTGCTCCAAATAAAGAATTCCTTTTCTCTTATAAATTTCCTTCTAATTTTTATTTTATTTTCTAGTTGGAAGTTAACCTCCTTGAAGTGGTCATAATACTTGAAGACATGTATCATCTAGTATCAAAGCCAACAATCCATAACGCGGCTTTGATCCAATACTAGATTTTCCTCATCTATGGTGCAAATCCATTTTCAAAAGAAGAAGATAGAACTGGAGTTAGCAGATACGGTGTCCGTCCATAATGTCCAGGATACTAAGCTTGAGACCAAGGTACAGAATGCCACCAAAAGCCATTTATGTTCTCAAAAACTTAATCATTGCCATGGATAAGCAGTTTGACTCTCGGCCATCTACTTCAATGGAGGAGGTGTCGGCGATAAATTCTGATACAAACCACCTACTTCGTTCTACGCCTATAAAAGAAAGAACATATCTTTTCTTGCTAAGACTGCAACTATAGTATAGCCATAGATCGCCCAATTGGAAATTTACTGTACTAGATGGATTTATGGGACAATACAATTCTTCAATTTCAATCAAATACCTAAAATCCAAAATGCATATTTACATCCTGTTACATAGAGAAAGAGGGTCTGTAATTGTTCTAGTGGATTAAAAAGAACTATAGAATTATATCTTGGATAGAGTTTATTGAATCTCTTTGCATCCATTTCAGCCCAACCATATATGATGATTATATGGGAGAACTAATGAAGTTGCTTTAGGATCCTATTCAATTAGTTCAAGATTACCGAGATTTAAGATGCTCATCAATCATATAAGTGGGCTAACTGAGGAGTTCTTCATTAGAAGCTATTAATAGTCTAAGAGAATTTAAAGTATGATGTATAGACTTTTCATCCTGCTTCTATGTTTGTAGCTGTTGCCGTCGAGATCGACGTGGCTCGCAGCTGCATCGGCGTCGGAGTGTGCTCCTCCTACCGCCCGCGGCTCTCGTTCCCGGATCTCCTCGCTGGGTGAGGTCGCCTAGCGGCCCGGCGGTCCTCCGCTCCTGGACCTGCGAGACAACAGTTAGAGACCCGGGCTGGGGTTTTCGGCGAGGGCACTCCGATGATCAAATCAGTGACGATCCAGGGGAACAGATCCTCCTGGTCGGGTCCCTCTTGGTGGACTTCGCTCTAGGAGGAGTGTAAAATGTGGGTGAAGGTGAAAACATTGCCGGGGGAGAATGATAGCGGGGACAGAGGGATGCTCTGTTCCTCTGCCTCACCTTGTATCCCTCGCTTTTTCCTCCACTGTGGTGGTAGTGGCACTAAGCCCTCTTGGTCGGGCTTGCGCTTGTGTTGGTGGTGATGGTGGTGGTGCCGTCCCCTCTTGCTAGTGGGGGTTGCACTTCTTCATTTTCTTTTTTTTCTCTTGGAGTTGTGTGTTACCTCTGGGTTTGCTGTGAACCAGGTTACCGTTCGACGCTTGTCTCGAGATCCCGCCGGGCTGTCAGGCGCATGCGGCGGTGTCCCAAGGGACCTTTCCTTATTAATGATAGGAGGCGTTGTTAGGCGCTCTGACACTCCTCTTGGTTGCCTCATTCCGAGAAATTTGGGGGTGCTTTGAATGGTGGGCCACCGCGCGGGATTCGAATCACCGGATTGGTGTAACTGGCGGTCGTTGGTGGTCAGTATGGCCTGAAAAGTGCTTCAGTGCAGTCCTCGGGCGGCTCACCGGTGTTCCGGGTTGGTGAAGACCTCGTCCGGACTGGGGCGGCATGACTCGCTCCGACCTCGACATTCCAAGCTCGCGGGGGCGCCTCGAGGAGGAGGGCGAAAGGCAGACTCGGTCCAGAGGCCGCATGCTCGGAGAGGCTCCACATCGGCGGGTGAGCTCATGGCTCGACCTCGACCGCAGGGCACTAGCCTCCGAGGGCTCGCTCTAGAGGGCGGAAGGCGGACTCGGTCCAGAGGGCGCGTGCTCGGAGAGGCTCCACATCGGTGGGTGAGTTCTTGGTTCGACCTCGACCGCAGGGCACTAGCCTCCGAGGGTCTCGCTCTGGAGGGCTGAAGGCGGACCGGTCCAGAGGGCGCGCGCTCGGAGAGGCTCCACATCGACGGGTGAGTTCTTGGCTCGACCTCGACCGCAGGGCACTAGCCTCCGAGGGTCTCGCTCTGGAGGGCTGAAGGCGGCTCCGACCTAGGCGTCGAGCTCGTGAGCTCGATATGGCGGAGGACTAAGCTCGGCCTGCTGTTCTGAAAGAGCTCAGCTCAACTCAGTAGCGGAATACGAGTTGGAGAGTTGACGCGGCGTCTTTTCTCGACGTGGCGCCCGCCGGTTCCTCCATGTTAGCGATCCTGCCACATCATTTGCCCCCCACTCTCGAGGCTTGTTAGTATGCGATGCTTGGGTCGAAGGGAGTAATTGCGGTGCTGACGTGGAAAGGGAAAAATTTGGCATGATGATGGCCATGATTGTTGGCGCTTCGAGGGTCAGCCCTATAGTCCAATGCGAGGATGACATGTGGCCACGTCCGAGGAGCAGTTAATGTGGGCACGAATTCAAAGCGACCGGGATGCCATTCTCGTTGATGGGCGGCACGTGGCGCGGTTCTATTGGCGAAGAGTCTGAACCGGTACGACTCCATCAGGTCATTTCGAAATGAAAAGAGGGCCTTACCCGAACCATCTATTCTTTTTGAATTCTCCGTGCCTGCTGCCGCCGCGCCCAAGCTTCCTCCTTCTTCCAGTTCCCCCGAGTTTTCTAAAGGAGCAGGTTAGCTTCTTCCTCCTCCCCATGCTAGGATAGAGTTTTTTTTTTTTTCCTTCGTGCCTGAGGTCTTCTCTTGGGTTGAGTCTTCTTCCCGGTCTTCCATTTGGTGTTCTTCCTCTCCTTTATCCTTGAGGATGTCCCGTTTCGGTCCGGGCTTGCGCCTCTCTACTGATCAGGGCGAGGCCGGTCCTTCCGAGCGGAGGCCGGCATCTTCTCTTCTTCTTCTGACAGAGAGGGAGGCATAACCCGCTTCAAGCTCAGTAGGAGGCGTCCTCCCGGTCCAGTAGTCATCAGGGAACCGACATCTAGCCCTTCTTTGCCTCCTTCTTCCTCTTCTATTCCTGTCTCTGAATCAATCCGGTCCACAGGTCCTGGTGGGGTAGCTTCGACGATCACTGCCGGGGACTTGAGGACCATCCGGGATGTCTATGGCATCCGGCTTCCGTCCGGCTTACGGTCCTCGTCCGGGGGAACGGGTCACTTCTAGTGGCTCGGGCCGTCTTGCCTTCTATGAGAAGACCTTCTCCGGGGGTCTCCGGTTTCCCTTCCATCCTTTCTTTCTGTCTGTCCTAGACAATTATCGTCTGGTCCGGTGCAGTTGGTGCCAAATGCTATTAGGGTCATTTTCTCCTTCGTTGTGTTTTGTCACCTCCACGGGTTCGTAGCCCGGTTTTCTTTATTCAGGGCTTTCTTTGCCCTAAAGTGCCACCCAACCGAGGATGGGTGGTGGTCTTTGTCTTCCTGCCCGAAGGGCATCAGGTTTGAGCTTCCTCTTCCATCAGGGGATGGAAGAGCAAGTTTTCCTTTGTTGAGGTCGAGGGGGTCGATTGGGTCTGGAGCGATCTGGATCAGTCCCCCAACCGAAATTCTATGGTCGATGTGGCTGACCGGGATGATTACGAGCAGCTCCACACCGCCCAGATTCCTTCCCTCGAGGTCCTGTTGTCTGAGCAGAACCTTGCCGACTCCAGGGTCAACCCGACGGAGGGGTTGGGTGAGTTCGACTTGAGCTTTTTCTTTCTTTTGTTCTTGCACCTCTTGTATTGTTTCTGCCAGGCTCTAACTGTTGTGTAATTTGTATGCAGGTATGATCTTCTCCGAGAGTGATCTTCTGGCCATCACCAAGAAGAGGCGGTCGATCGAGCTGGCCGGGGAGCCCACTTCCAAGCGGGCCCGGGGTGAGAGCACTTCTGCGATCGCCCCCACGGTGGTGATCGGTCTAAGCTCGACTACAGCTGCTGGCCCGAGCTCAGAGGTGCCCCACGCCGCTCCTGTGCCGGTGGAGAGGGCAGGTTCCGTGGCGCCGAGGCCAGTCCAGCAGGCCCCCGCTGCAGAGCCCGTGGTGGTAGTCCGGGCGAGAGCTGCCGCTGCGCCCCGCGATCCTCCGAGTCCCCCCGTCGCCGCTGTCAGGGGTGAGGAGACCCGGGCTGCGCCCAGCGCCTCGACAAAGGTGCCACCTGCACCGGCGCCGGCCTCCCAGCCTGCCCCCAGGGTCCTTCAGTCAGCGGTGCAAGGCCGCCCGCTCATGGAGAGAGCCGGAGGGAGGAGGCGCAGCGCCATCTCCCCTTCAGGATGGGGCCGGAGAACTCGGTCCTCCGGAGCCTCGAGCTTGTCAAACGCTTGATGGACTTCTCCATCCAGGCGTGCGATCAGCAGGAGATGGCTGGGATGTGGGTGACCAATGTCATCCGCACCCTCTTCTCCCAGCTATACTTGGTAAGCCGCCTTTACTTCTCTTTCTCTTCTCTTTCTTTCTTTGTTTTTTTTTTCACTGACCTCTTCTTCTTTTTACGGTGCAGATTGGTGCCAAGGCCCTCTACATCAGGGGCCACTTCCAAAGTGGGGAGCATCTCGAGTGGAAACAGGTCGTTGAGATCGAATCTTTGAAGGCCGACCTAAAGGAGAAGGTCGGGGCAAGTGGGGCCCTTGAGTTGAAGATCAAGGATCTCGAAAGAGAGCTCGTCGATGTCGAGGGATGAGCGAAAGGACTCTTGACGGCTTGCAACTTGGAGCGGAGCCGTTCGAAGAAGGCAATCGACGACCTCTCCGTCGTCGAAAAGAAGTTGAATTGGTACAGTGTTGAGGCCGACCGGCACAAGGAGATCGCCCAAGCTGTCCAGGCAAAACTGGCAGCCGTGAAGGAGAAACTTATCGCTGCTGAGAAAGCGGCAGAGACGGCAACCAACTCGACGGAGGCAGCCAGGCTGGAGGCCACCGAGTCGAAGAGGGTGGCCACTGAGGCCACAAAGGGCACCAAGAACGCTGTCGCCAACTTTAAGGCTTCGGAGGAGTTCGTCACCGATATCCAGCAGATGGCGTCAGACTCCTTTTACAAGGATTTCATGTACCTGTGTGGCCGGGTCAAGGCGCTTGTTCCTGACAAGGACCGTGGCTGCCTCGAGTACCCTTCGGCCATGGAGGAGGAGGCTGATGAAGAGGTCGTCACGAGAGGCGCAGGCTCGGAGTCTCAGGCACCGACTGAGGGTGGCCCTTTTGCGGCCAGCGCAGCTCAGCCGAAGACTTCTAAGGGCGGGAGCTCTCGGCCTCAAGATCTGGCAGCGAAGCCGGCTGGCGCAGAATGACCCTTTTCTTCCTTGCTTTGCTTTGTGGTTTCATTTCTTGTACTCAGTCTGGGTCACCCTGTATGTCGGGGGCCCAGAAGACACTTGACACTTGTACTTTGTGTTTGATCAATGAAGTGAAATCCGAGTTTCTTTATCATTTGTTCTCTTTGCTTGGTTCTTCCCTTCTCTTTCTTTTCTTTCTTGTATGGGGAGCTCAGGGAGAAGGGTTTCGCCTTGCTTGAGGTTAAGTCATAACACTTAAGGGCTGCTGGGCTCGAAGTTCTCTTGGCCGGAGATCTGAGCTCCGGTCTTGAGAAGGAAAGTCCTGGAGCTAGGCTTGGGGACGTTGATTACTGAGTGCTGCTTGGCTCGAAATTCCTTTGGCCGGAGATCTGAGCTCCGGTCTTGAGAAGGGGCATCCTGGAGCTGGGCTCGGGGACATCGATGACTGAGAGCTACTTGGCTCGAAGTTTTCTTGGTCGAAGATCTGAGCTCCGGTCTTGAGAAGGGGTATCTTGGAGCTAGGCTCGGGGACATTGATGACTGAGAGCTGCTTGGCTCGAAGTTCTCTTGGCTAGAGATCTGAGCTCCAGTCTTGAGAAGGGGCATCCTGGAGCTGGGCTCGGGGACGTTGATTGCTGAGAGCTGCTTGGCTCGAAGTTCTCTTGGCCGGAGATCTGAGCTCCGGTCTTGAGAAGGGGCATCCTGGAGCTGGGCTCGGGGACGTCGATGACTGAGAGCTGCTGAAAGTGGTAGCTTCGATGATACTGTATTTCCTTCTTGTTCTCTTTTTTTCCTTCCCCACTCTTCTTCTTTCTCTTTTTTTTTTTTTTTTAGAGTGGGGAGATCAAAGGAGAGGATGCCGGTTGTACCCTCATTTTGTTCTCTTTCTTTCCTTCCCCTCTCGTCTTCTTTTTAAGTGGGGAGATCAGAGAAGAGGGCTGTCGGGCTTCCCCCTTTGTTCTTTTCTTTCCTTCCCCTCTCGTCTTCTTTTCGAGTGGGGAGATCAGAGAAGGGGCTTACCGGTCTTGATTGCCTTGGAGCTAGGCTCGAGGCCTTCTTGGATGTGGAGCTAGGCTCGGGCCCAGGGGATTGCCTGAGATCTTGGCTCAGGTCTTTGGTGCCTTGGAGCTAGGCTCGAGGCGTTGACGGGAGCTGCGTGGCCCCGTGATCTCTTGGCATCTCGGAGCTAGGCTCGGAGACGTTTGAGATAGAGAGCTGCTTGGCTCGGAGTTCTTTTGGTCGGAGATCTGGGCTCCGGTCTTGAGAAGGGTGTCCTGGAGCTGGCCTCGGGGATGCTTGGAATTGTGGAGCTACGTGGCTTAAGGTTCCTCTAGCATCCTGGGGCTGGGCCCGGAAATGCTGGGAAGTGGGAGCTACGTGGCTCAAAGATTCTTCGACATCCTGGAGCTGGGCTTGGGGACTCTTGGAGTTGGGGAGCTACATGGCTCGGAGATTCTTCGACGTCCTGGAGCTGGGCTCGGGGATGCTTGGAATTGTGGAGCTACGTGGCTTGAGGTCCTCTAGCATCCTGGGGCTGGGCCCGGGAATGCTGGGAAGTGGGAGCTACGTGGCTCGGAGATTCTTTGACATCCTGGAGCTGTGCTCGGGAATGCTTGGAATGTGGAGCTACGTGGCTCAAGGTTCCTCTAGCATCCTGGGGCTGGACCCAGGAATGCTAGGAAGTGGGAGCTACGTGGCTCGGAGATTCTTCAACGTCCTGGAGCTGGGCTCAGGGATGCTTGGAGTTAGGGAGCTACGTGGCTCAGAGATTCTTCGACATCCTGGAGCTGGGCTCGGGGACGCTTGGAATTGTGGAGCTACATGGCTCGAGGTTCCTCTAGCATCCTGGGGCTGGGCCGGGAATGCTGGGAAGTGGGAGCTACGTGGCTCGGAGATTCTTCGACGCCCTGGAGCTGGGCTCGGGGACACTTGGAGTTGGGGAGCTACGTGGCTCGGAGTTCCTCTAGCGCCTGGGGCTAGGCCTGGGAGCACCGTTGATCCTTTCCTGCAAAACATGCGGATACCCATGCAAGAAAAAAAATTGCTACCATGATCGTGGTGGGGGGGAACTTACCTCACTGGGGGCGCCTTTATAGGTTGTAGGCCTTCCTCTCCCGGGGAGTCTGACCCGCCGAGTTCTTCGAGGTAACAGACCCTCCTGATGGAACTTAGGCCGCCTAGTGGGAGCCTTCCTACCGGTGGTCGCGATCGTTTGTCCCGACGTCCGCGGCAGCTTATTTACCTTCCTCGCTTTTCTCCCTAAATGCGGGGAAATGACTCTCGGTGCCCCTGCCCCCGAGCCTTCTTAGACGCACGCGCGACCTCCATGCGGTGATGCCCACCGGTTTCATGGTGAGGGTAGCCGTCGGTGGTTGAAGCCGATCAAAAAGTGGCGAGCAATTGGGGCCCCGCTCGAGGCCTGCCCCCCGCAAAATCGGAAGCGGGCCTCCTTGACGAGCTTCTCGATCCCTTATTCATGGTTGCAACATTTTTTTTTTTGATGCCATGGCCGTGATCATGGTGGAAGTGATGATACTCCGCCCTCACTGCGACCGGTGAAGGGCTCCGCCAGTGGGGGCATTGTAGTCCGGTGGCTTGCCGGTCGAACCTCGCATATTAATGAACTGGCGGAAGAATCCCACCATTTTGTGCTCATGCTTCTCCAGGCATACTTTCGCTGTGTGCTGATGGTTTCATCGATGGTTCCCCGTCGAAAGGGATGGAAGAGGTGATCGTCGTGGAGAGGCCTAGGGGAGATTACCACTCTGCTGGCCTTTCTAGCTTGTGTCATCATCGTCCTTCTGCGGTATATTGACTTGGGGAGTGATGAAGGACTTTGTCATGCCGTCTTCCCCTTCCTGGCACGCCAATCTGTTGCCACCAAGATCGTCGTGGCCCGTAGCTGCATCAGCACCGGAGTGCGCCTACTGCCGCTCATGGCTCTCGATTCCGGATCTCCTTGCTGGGTGCGGTCCTCCGCTTAGACCTGCGAGACAACGGTTAGAGACTCGGGCCGGGAACTTCGATAATCAAGTCAATGACGATCCAGGGGAACAGATCCTCCTAGTCGGGCCCCTCTTGGTGGACTACGCTCTAGAAGGAGTGTAAAATGTGGGTGAAGGTGAAAACATTGCCGGTGGAGAATGATAGCGGGGATAGAGGGATGCTCTGTTCCTCCGCCTCTCCTTGTATTCTCGCTTTCCCCTCCACTGTGGTGATAGTGGCACTTCGCCTCTTGGTCGGGCTTGCGCTTGTGTTGGTGGTGATGGTGGTGGTGCGTCCCTCTTGCTAGTGGGGGTTGCACTTTTCTTTTCTTTTTTTTTGTCTCTTGGAGTTGTTGTGTGTGTTACCTCTGGTTTGCTGTGAACCAGGTTACCGGTAGGCGCTTGTCTCAGGATCCCCGCCGGGCTGTCAGGCGCATGCGGTGGTGTCCGAGGGACCTTTCCTTATTCATGATAGGGGGCGTTGTTAGGCGCTCCGACAATCTTTGGTTGCCTCATTTCGGGAAATTTAGGGGGCTTCGAATGGCGGGCACCGCCCGCAGGATTCAAATCCCCGGATTGGTGTAACTGGCGATCGTAGGTGGTCAGTACGGCCTGAAAAGTGCTTTAGTACAGTCCTCGGATGGCTCACGGTGTTCCGGGTTGGTGAAGACCGTTCGGACTGGGGAAGAGCTGGGGCGGCATGACTCGCTCCGACCTCGACATTCCGAGCTCGCGGGGGCGCCTCGGAGGAGGAGGGCGGAAGGCGGACCCGGTCCAGAGGGCGCTGCGCTCGGAGAGGCTCCACATCGGCAGGTGAGGTGCAGCTCAGGTCGACCTCGACCATAGGGCACTAGCCTCCGAGGGCTCGCTCTGGAGGGGGCGGAAGGCAGACTGGTCAGAGAGTGCGCGCTCGGAGAGGCTCCACATCGGCGGGTGAGTTCTTGGTTCGACCACAACCGCAGGGCACTAGCTCTCGAGGGTCTCGCTCTGGAGGGTGGAAGGCGAACCGGTCCAGAGGGCACGCGCTCGGAGAGGCTCCACATCGGCGGGCGAGCTCGTGGCTCGACCTCGATCGCCGGGCACTAGCCTTTGAGGATCTCGCTTTGAAGGGTTGAAGGCGGCCCGGTCCAGAGGGCGTGCGCTCGGAGAGGCTCCCATCAGTGGGTGAGCTCTTAGCTCGACCTCGACAGCAGGGCACTAGCTGCCGAGGGTCTTGCTCTGGAGGGCAAAAGGCGGACCAGTCCAGAGGGCGCGTGCTCAGAAAGGCTCCACATCGATGGATGAGTTCTTGGCTCGACCTCGACCGCAGGGCACTAGCCTCGAGGGTCTCACTCTAGAGGGCTGAAGGTGGACCCATCCAGAGGGGGCGCGCTTGGAGAGGCTCCATATCGGCGGGTGAGTTCTTGGCTCAACATCGACCGCAGGACACTAGCCTCCGAGGGTCTCACTCTGGAGGGCCGAAGGCGGCTCCGACCTAGACGTCGAGCTCGTGAGCTCGACCTGGCAGAGGACTGAGCTCGGCCTGCTGTTCTGAAAGAGCTCAGCTCAGCTCGGTAGTGGAATACGAGCTGGAGAGTTGACACGGCATCTTTTCTCAATATGGTGCCCGTCGGTTCCTCCCATGTCAGCGATCCTGCCATATTAGTAGCGATTGGTCTACTCATCTACAGAAGAAAAGCAAATTGTTCAACATCATATGCCAAAGCTATCCTTTACTCGATCTATGATTTTCAGAATAATTATACCTAAGGAGGCACTTTCCCCTATTAACCACCTGATACTGCTGAAGCGAAGGCATATAGAGGACTTTGTTACAACTATGATGAAAAATATATTCTGGGTCATCAGCATAAATCAAAGTACTAATTTCTGATCGAGGGTGACTTGATAATGAGGTTGAGGAAACGATGAATGACATAGATGAAGAGACTATGGAGGAAATGGCACCTAAAATCTCTATGCATACTATCTCAAGATCCTTATCCCCCTAAGCGATGCAGGTTAAAGGTTGGTAGTGCAGTTGGGGGAGCTTTGCTCCCATCCTCTAGGTCACGGGTTACTCGATTAAATCCGGAAATTTTCCGGACACGTGACTGGGGGCGGGAGGAGCTCTCCACTCTGGCATCTTAGTGGGGTCAGGCTAACATACTCACCTTCGGGTGGGGAGGGTACGCGAACAAAAATTGTGGCCTGAATCGAACATGGCCTGGCGATGCGAGGGTTCAGTGGGGGCAGCTACAGCGGGGGTTTTCCCTCCTCCCATCCCTTTTTCTATAAAAAAGAAAGGCCTAATTAAGCACCAACCAGTTCCTATTCTTATCAACTCAGGAAGCACCCACAAACTTCATCGGCCCTACTCTTGCTAAAAGAATCAATGCCGATCCATGGAGGAAAAATCTTTGAATAATGGTTGCTAATGGAGACAAATGCAAGAAGTAGTAAATACTCTAACCTACCAATTACCATTCAAGATTTTCATTTAAGAGAAACTTTTATGTGCTTCCTCTTGGGGGTTGTAATGGTGCTTGGAGCCTACTAGCTTCGCATCCTTGGACCCCTATGCTAGAATTTCCAAAGCTATCTATACAGTTATTACTTAGGGATGATAATAATTACTGACGGGATCCAAAGCTCTAGCCCATAGATCTTGAGGAGGTGCTTAGTCAAAAAAGGTTTTTATTGACTCCTGTCTTGATTTTGATGGATAATAAAATATTTAAGTATATTTGAGTACTAATTGTGTTAAAATGTATTATCAAACAAGGTACTCATCAAAGTTTATACTATGTTGAAGAATTCAATGCTTATCAAACTGTTGAAGAAGTCCTAAGTTAATGAAATTTCAAGTTATATGACTTTGGCACATAAGAATGACTTTGAAGGACTCAAGTTTTGAATTGGACAAGTTTTAGCAAAGTTTCAGCCAAGTATCGACTCATGAAGATTTAAGTGTCGATTTAAGGTGTTGACTCACAGACCCTTGAGCTGATACGCAGAAAGAGTTTCAAGCGGCACGCATGAAATGTCGACTCATGAAAACCAAGTATTGACACATGAGTCGACTCATAAAACCCAAGTGTTGACACATGAGTCGACACATGGTTAAGCAAGTGTCGACTCAAGGCCTGAGATCAAAATGCAAACAGAACATGCTGTTTTTTGGATTTTGTCCAAGTGTTGACTTATGAAGATGAAATGTGACTCACCCGAAGAAAGTGTCGATGCCCTAACACTCCATAGAGCTTTAGAAAAATATTTTTGATCTAGTGTCGACTCATAACCTGAAGTATCGATACCTGCAGGTCTGGATGAATAGTAATGGCTAGTTTTGAAGTACAGAATAGTTCCTTTTATATCTACGGCTACTTCTCCTCTCCAACGGTCATAAACGGTCATTTAAAACTTGGACATGTATTTAAAATGTACCAAATACAAGAGAGAAGCAACTAATGAAAAACTAATAAAAAATTGATGAACATTTATCGAGTATTCGTTATTTTGAGTGAAGTTGAGCTTTCAAGCATTCAAGTCCAATTCTCAAGCCTTGCATGATTAAGACTTCAACAACTTGGAGACAAGCTTCTCAACTATAATCAAAAGCTTCCAAGAGATATTTGCTTTTATTTTGAGAAAGCTTATTATATTTTTCATTGTACTTGAATTATTTTGTGTTCCTATTTTCAAGTGGATTGAAACTAGTGTTGAATGTTGGTGAGCCTTGTTTGAAAAATCAACTAGGTGTTGATGAGCCTTATTTGAAAACCAACTAGGTTGTCAGTGAGCCTTGTGAAAAATTAACTAGGTTTTTAATTAGCCTATGAAAATCAAAGGAATTTTGATTAGTGTGCCCAGAAAAACTAATCTACTGTAATCAAGAAATGATTATAGTAAAATATCCAAGTGGACCTAAGAAGTGGATGTCGGTGCTTGGAGTGCACAAATCATTATAAATTCTTGTTTTGTGATTGTTTATCCCTCTTTTCTTGCATTTACTTATATTCTGCTGCATACTTTAGTCACACAAACACTTTGCAAACACACTAGCATATATCTTTAATCTTTACAAAAAAATTTAATAACCAATTTACCCCCCTCTCTTGGGTTACTTTAGCTGGGCAACAGTCTTGGTAAAAGGAGAATTGTGATATATGTGATTCTGCATTCTATAGAAAAGTAGAAGAGCTAGAGAACAATCCTTGCTTTTGAAGTTGCAAAACCTGCTGAAGCCTATGAAGACATCTTAACTCCAAAACACTACCCTTTAGTCGGCTCATGACTATCGGGCCCATTAGCACATTATCAAAGGGAGAAATTGAGTACCACCCACGAGAAATGCTTACTAATAGCCTCATCTGACTAATTAACGGTACTTGGTAGTTGTGTATCAATTATAGAGCTATGAACAACATCACCAATTAGGATAAATTTTCAATCCCAACTATTGATGAGCTATTGGACGAGCTACATGGAGCTACTTCTCTAAATTAGACCTCAAATCATGCTATCATCAAGTTCAAGTTCATGAAGATGATATTCAAAAAACAACTTTCTAAATTATGAAAGATACCATAATTCTTAGTTATGCAAAATATTTAATATATAATGGTACTAATAGTTTGTTGAAGTATATGTTAAGAAAGTTTTTAAAAGATAATTTATTTTCAAGAAGGCCTATACAATTGTCCAAGTTAAGAAACCAAAGAAAGCAATTAGGAAAGCTATATCATTAAAAAAAAAAGTGAAGACAAATGCCAACTCCAAGCTTCAAAGGGAGGACTCTGGTAAAACGGAGGACCCTAGCATGTCAAGTGGCACAATCTATGGGTCGACTCCAATGATCCTCAAGTCAACTATTTCATGTAAGACAGAAGGCTAAAATTTTAGCTTGGAGCTCGAGTTGACCCCAAGTGTTTTCAAGCCGCCCCTTAGCCCACTTAGAGTGGCCGTTAGTGGCCCTATCGATTCTCTTAAAAAAGATAGAAAACTATATTTTAGATTAGATTCCAAGTTAATTTCAAATCATCTCAATTTGACTTCAAGACATCTCAAATAGACCCCTGCCTGATCTAAGTTGACACGACTTTAATTGATAGTTATAATGACATTTTATAGTAGTTATGAAGTGTGTGATGGCTATAACAGTTAGTTCTGGATCTCCAATAGATAAAAACCTATTTTTGGGTATTCTGAAAGCCTTAATGCCTACCTAACCTATTAAAAGAAGCAAGAAAAGAAGGATAGTAAAAAGATCTTAGAAACATTTAAGTATGCATTCAAGAGAGTTTTAACTTTTCATCCTTACAATCTTGAATTTCAAAGAGTTCAAAAAAGAAGATGAGTACATTCATGCCAAGCTTTCTTAATAAGATACGAGCTTCAATGACATTTAAGAGGTTTTTTTTGTGCTTGTGATGGTACATCTAATTTATTATAAGCAAGTTTCAATTGGAATTGAAACATGAAAAAAAGGCTCATCTAAGGCTTGAATTGGAGTACATTTTTGTGAAAGCCTGGGAGTGGCTAAAGGGATGGTTTTAGTACCGCTAAGGTGGTAGCCCGGTTGGTAGAGGCTTAATCTCGCCTCCCACCGATCATGGGTTCGAGACATGATCCTCGCGGGTGACTCGATTAAATCCAGAAATTTTCCTGGGACATGTGATCGAGATGGCGAAAGAGCGCACTACTCCGGCATCTTAGTGATGTCAGGTTGATGTACTCATCGGTGATAGGTTGATGTACTCATCGGTGATGGGAAGGGTACGTGTAAATCCAGCATCTTAGTGATGTCAGGTTGATGTACTCATCGGTGATGGGAAGGGTACGTGAAAAATTTACAGCTTGAATCGAACATAGCCAGCGGGGTTGGGGCCCAGCGGGATAGTTACATCGGATTTATCCCTCCCTTACTTTTTAAAAAAAAAGTAAAAAAAGTAAAGGGATGGTTTTAGTTGATTTTCACTAAAAAAATCAACAGGATTTGATGTAAGTCCAAGTTTACAAGGTCATTATAAAGGGAAAGTACATGCCTTTCATATCATCTATAGGCCATCTTATTTTATGCATATTTCTTACATCAAAAGGCTATAGGAAATTGATTGTGATGCATTAGAGTGGCACAACGACATAGATCAACTATAGCTCTGCCAAAAAAATTAGCCATAAGGTATTTATTTGAGTTCTTTGGTCTTATAAAGTACCCATATCTATTCTATTATGTATAATTAATTTAAGACTAATCACACATCTACATGAGTCCTCATATACTCCTATTTAAGCTCGAGCATTCTTCCAGATTAAGAGTCAAAATCCATACAAATTTAATCACAAATACCATAATGAGCTCATTGTCAACCCAAATGAGCCCATATTATGGTTTTCCCTAGTCTGCATAGGTCATGCACTGGGTTACTATGATACCATTTCCATAAATACAGGGCCTTTCCTATAAAGGCTAGCTAGAGAGTATTTTTTACTTTCTTAGGTTATATTAGTACTCGGACCTACTAATTGCATGGTTGAAATAAACTAAATACATGCAAACACATTATATATTAATTTGTGGCACCCACATCACCATAGGGTTTTGATTCATTTTTTCAGTATTAATTACTTAACATAATTACCTACGTTTTTGCCCATCTAGTTGTCGTATATTTCATATATAATACAAAATTGTTATTGCATGCATGTGTACATATACCAAATATTATTTCTATGATATGAAATAATAGTATCCTGCTAAGCAGATTGCTTGAGCTCACTAGATCCCTCAATAATTAAGTGTAGATGAGGCAGAGTACATGTGTTAGTCACTATAGTTCTTCACTATCCACTTTATGAGGTACTAGCAGTCAAACTAAATTGACAAGAGTCTGGCCACCAATTGATAAAGCTTGACTCTTTCATCTAGATAATTTCCTTTATGCTCTAACAATGATTAGCAACCAATCAATCTTGAGTAATTTACCTGGTCTAGAAGGAAGACCACATATTTGACAAGTAAACAATCAACTTCACATTCAAGTAAAGAGGCACAGCTAAGTCCATACTTCCAATCCAAATCCATTAGAATTAGAGAATATTTGGAATTATTAACAAACAACAATGAAATCTAAAATAAGAGAACCTTGCTATTTCCAAGTGCTGCAAATTAGCTATACAGAACACCAAAGCATCATCATCAAATTTTAAGGAACTATTTTTTTATCAGCCATATCATTTCTGAAACCATTAGTCAAAGAATTTCTTTGTGCCAATGAGAACACTCCAGAAAAACATATCAGCCACTAATACAAATATGAAAGGATATAAAGAATCTTCTTGTTCGAGACCCCTTTTACAAGAAATCTATCATCTAGTTTACCATTCAAAAGAACTCCACATCATCTTGGTATTAGACAAGAACATTAAATCAGTTATCCATTTGTCAGATACATATGTTTTGCATAACATCGATCATGAAGTCTTAGTAACCATATCACTACTTTTCAAAGTAGAATTTTAACAATCCCAGATTCATGATGAATAGAAGATGCAACTTGCTAAGCATTAGCAAAGCAATCCAAATTCGATCTTGCTTTTATAATAGCAAACCACTTTCAGAAAATAACTCATATAGGACACCCTCCAATCTATTGGCCAAAACCTTGATAATATCTATGGATTCCATTTGACAAACTTTTAGGTCAGAACTCTCTAACAGAATTGGCATCCTCTGTTTTTGGAATAAGATCAAATTGTAATGAAGTCAACACTTTCAATTAGTTTGCCATGGGCCTTTTCCTCCACTAATTCAAAGGTAACTAATTTAAATTCTTCTGAAAAAGAATTATCTAGGTCAGAATTTGCACCTCTCATTCTTGCATGCTTTCTAGCTAGATCTCTATGTTTGCCTCATAGGAATTCAAATGCTCAAGTTTAGGTGTTGCAAATAGTTTTTACTCATGTACCAAACTTAGTCTCTATAACGATTATAAGTACTTTATGGTGCAAATTAACTCATGTCTCATACTTGTTTTTTAAGAAAATTAGTAGTCCCACGTTTATTGAGTAAACTTCTCTAGGCATTTGCTCTACTCTATTTAAGGAAAAAAGAGGAAAAAAGTATCAGCCAAAAATGGGATTGTTTTAACATGTAACTCTTGCACTGAGTCTTTGGATTCATCCTCATTGAAAGATCTCTTGCACATAGTCAATGTATAATCTAAACAACTCTCTCTGATCTAGGCCCGGAATTAAAAGAATAGTCACAAATTCCAATGAGTGAAACCAAACAAAATCATCCTTTTGATACAAAAAAAACAAATCTCATGTGGATTTTATTTTTTAGTAAAATTTAAAATTCTCTCATCCCATTTAGGATTAGATGATGCCAATTCAAATCAGATACTAACTTAAACATTGATGTTTTTCACTTCTTATGAAGACTCCGTCAAAAATCATATCGGATATTGTGAATATGGCAAATATGAATGTTCAATTATAGATGTACACATTTTGTAAGATGGACATGGGCTAGGTCAATGGCAAGTAATCTGAAATAAAATTGACCAAGGATCAAAAACTTGTCCATCTTCTAAGATTCACGAGTCCGACTTTGGGCTTTGATTACTATTTTATGCCAGTCTTTTATTTTTGGAGAGAAGTTTTAGACTGATCTTTAGCTCAAATGTCAACTCAAGGTAATCATGTAAGTGTCTCTTTGCACACCATGTTTTTCCTTTTCCTTTCCTTATGTTGTAATACCATCCAACCAATCCATGATTTATCTTGCCACGAGGACCATAGCTAGTTTCCACAAAATCTGTAGACTTGCAAATAACAATAAGTTTTGGAATATTACAAAAATGTTTAAGAGGCTTAACCCCAAAGACTATTTAGTATGATTAGCATCCCTTCCATTAAAGTAAGACCTATAACAAAAGAGAAATATTTTTGAATATCATTAAAAAAAAAAAAAAAAAAGCATGACAAGTAGTTCCTCAAGCTGAACTGATGCTGGCCTGGCACCTCACTATACAACCATCCCTTGTATATGGAACAGATTCTATAAAGTTGCATAATTTCACATAGGAAACATTGCACCTTTAACATTGCTCTTATTAGAGGAAAACAAGTCAATTGATAGCTCTTTGCTGTACCATGGGTCTTCGAATATCCTCACAAGAAATACACCACAGTGATGTGAGTGTTATTCCCAAATGGTTTTATCTCTTCAATAACGATCTAAGAAAAAAGAAAAAAGATAATATGCAATGCACACTAGAGGGAAGAAGTAGGACTGTAAAATGAGTATCTCATGGCACAAATATAATACTTAAAACAATTCCAAGCTTTATAGTCATTAACAAAATTTTAAATCATGAAACTTATGTTAAAATCATCTAGCCAAAAAAATAAATGACAAAAACTAA
This sequence comes from Areca catechu, assembly GCA_021397845.1. Taxonomy (NCBI): domain Eukaryota; kingdom Viridiplantae; phylum Streptophyta; class Magnoliopsida; order Arecales; family Arecaceae; genus Areca; species Areca catechu. The sequence goes on along the minus strand of CM038049.1, from coordinate 149,012,112 downwards.
TGAAAAGATCTCACAAGCAAGCTAGTGTCGAAAGTTAGCTATAGCTTCTACATTCTTTCCACTACCTACCTAGTATAGCAACTCCATTCGAATAAGAGCTAAAAACTTATTTGGCTTCACTCAAAGATCCACTGGCACTGCTTCCGAATCTGTTCCTCTTCCTCAAGAGTGAAGTCATTTTAATGTGGAAAGTTTACGGATCTCCTCAACACTCTTCCCTCGGATCATGCTAGCCACTTTTTCGCATGCAAGGTCCAAGAGAGCCTTGATATTGAGATAATTGGCAGCCTGAAATTAACATAAAAAGGTATCTAGTTTTTGCCCACATGGTTCAAGAAACATAAAACATCAAATGGAAGAATAATTAGGACGAGATATGCAAAAAAAAAAAAAAAAGTCCATTATCTGAAGAACATTTCAATTTTTGAAATCTCTATCCACGACGAGCAATATGTCATAATAGTAGACATGCAACTTTTGGTGTTGAAACAAATAGTGAGGTAGTGCTCGAAATACAATTCAGATACATAATTCATTCTTTTTGAGAAAAGAAGGGTCAAACTTGCAATTTCGTTCTTATGACACTGCAAACTCTATCATATGGGCAAGGAAAGGGAACCATTCCAAATAAAAGGAGAAGAAATGGAGACCAACATGTATTTATTAAATCATGCATATCTTAGAAAAAAATTGATGATTAACTTGCTATATGATTATATATAGAAGATCTAAACTATGAAAAAAAACGTATTTAATGCTTCTGAAGAACTATTGATGGTATTGTCCATCACTTTCTCCAAATTATACAAAATTAATAAAGAAGATCTAAAGACCATAATGAAACACTCAGAACCTGACTATGGATTAGCCCCCTTTTCTTTCAGATTATAGAGAACGTACTTATATCAATGAACACGAGACGAGCTAGTTTCATGCATAGATGAGAGCATATAATGTCAAATATCCACTTTGTAGTATAGTCCTAATATCAAAATTTTTGTAGGTTTATTCTCTATTATTTAATGCAGGTTCTATTTAATTTGCTCCAACTCTGTAACGTGATCTTGATATCAAAATTTATCTATAGTCAGTTTGATCATATCTCCCTTAAGTAGTTCAGGCATATACAATCTAAAGTAGAGATAATCCACTGAATAATTCTGAATTAATTTCTTTTATTCAAGCTCTCTTATCTCTAAAAACTAAACATAACGATTCTGTTATCATCCCATAATTCACTTCCGATAACATATCAAACTCTAAGCTTATGAATCTCAAAGTAAAACATTGAAAGCCATCATCCAAGCCCCATAAAGAAAGGATCTTGCAGGCAATAAGAGAGAGAAAGAGAGAGAGAGAGGAGAGAGAGAGAGAGAGAGAGAGAGAGAGGAGAGATGAGAGAGAGAGAGAGATGAGAGAGAGAGAGAGAGAGAGTCGGAGAGAGAGAGAGAGAGAGTAATAGACGAAGGCTGGAGGATCTCACCAAAAAGAAGGTCATGGAGGATGGCCTGGGTACATCAATATACGCATCATCCCATCTCTTGAGCTCCGCATCACCATTATTGCAACATTGGCCGTGTTCGTCGGTGGCGAAGGCATGCTTTCCGCAGTACTCGATCACTTTCGCAAGGATTGTGGAGGTGACGTTAAGGAGAGGGATCGCATCCTCCGCGCAGCCATCGTCGATCATGTTGCTGATCGTCGCCGACTTCCTCGCCGTTGCCTCCCACTTCGAACTCCTCGCCTTCCAAGCTCCTTAGAACGATTTCTCTCTTTTGCTTTCCCGGTCGAAGATGCCATCGCCTTTGCCTTCTCTCTCGACTGGAAAAGAAATAATAGCTACTTTGAGTCAGAATACAAGCATTAACAGGATTAATTAAGGCCCATCGTGATAAACAATTTACCAGAAAAATCTATATTTTTCTGGGTAAATATTTTTTAAAAATATTAGTTTTAAAAACAATTATTTATATTTTTTATAAATAATTTAAAATTGTTAGTCAAGTTTAATACATTATTATTCTTTTTTTTAAAAAAATTATTAAAACTTATTCATATTTTTTTATATATTTTTATAATTCGTAAATATAAATATATAAATGACAAAGAATAACTAAGTTATTGGGGATATTAGAAATGAGAATAAAGATATTTTAGAAAAATAAAATTTAAGGCTTACTTACTCCTGGAATAATTAAATATTTTTTATCTAATTTATGAACAAATATTATTAAAAAATAAATAATTTATTTTTTAAATAATAAAAAATTGAAAAACCCGGACCGATAAAAAAGGTGATCAATGGTGGACTCCTGAGCCGGCGGGACCGTGACCGGTCCAGCTGGGCCAAGCCGATCGAGGTCCAGGCAAAAACCCCTTTGCTGGTTCGTCGTCGAGTCCCAGACGACTCGCCGGCGGCTGGGGCTCCGGCTTTCGGCCAGGGCCTGATGCAGGAGTGGGCTGAGGTCTCGGCGACGAACGCGGTGGCGTAGGCGGCCGGAAGACCCCAAAAAAAAAAAAAAAAAGGGGGAAAAAAAGGGTACGGAACGGGGCCTCATTCACAGACGATTTTGAAGCGATGGTTCAAGGCCTTGGAAAGAAAAAGAACCAAACAGGAGAGAGAGGTCGGAACTTAACTTAGCTCCGACGAGCTTCTCCGGCCTCAAATCCCGGCGGGCACAATGCGAGGAACCAGCTATCTCAAGAGGGAAGAAAAAGGATTGCTCATGGTGGAGTGCCTTGGAGGGGAGAGGTTCCTTTATAGAGGACTTTCCTGGAGTTCCGCCGAGTCCGGCCTCCCCTAAGCGTCCGTTCCCACCGGACTCAACGGAGGAGAAGAAGACTCCCACCAGGACTCTACTTCCGTTTTTTTTTTTTTTTTTTTTGATACCATGGGGATTTGGCCGATAATGTGATGGGCTGGTGCAGCGGACCGGTCCATCACATAGGCAAGCCCTAGAACCTGGTTATTTCCTTAATTAGTCTAAAGTGGGATGGGGTTGGGGGTCTTTGTGCTAGAGATGCCACGGTGGCATGAAAGATATGAGAGATAGAAGGAGCTGTTTATAGGCTTTATATGAATTCTGAGATTCATATCCTGCAGAATCCCTGTTATTTGGTAGTTAGTTGATTACTTTAACCTAATTACGGTTCATGTTTTAAATATATATGATACATATATGCATATGAAGTCACATGATTTAGTAAGTAATCGGTAACGTATATGATTAAGTGTTTGCATTATGACTACTGTATGCATGCACCATATATATATATATATATATATATAGTTATGATAATTATTTATTCGATTTCAAGATATCTATCAGATCATCGATCAAGACAGAATCATCCATCGGATGACTAAAAAGCGATCACAATAACGACTACATCACCGATTAAGTAGGAGACGGTAACTAAACCGCCAGTCGGAAAGGAGATAACTATCACTATCGGTCCATCTAGTGATCGAGCAAGTAGAAGACAATCAAACAAGCCGCCACACCAATTATCTCTGTTGCCTACATTGAGAGATCACATAATCGGGCCTGACTCATATCCCTATCACGCATCCCCCAAGTATTACACAGACCCGACTAAGACCTTACTTAGTCGGGTACACTACCAAATCGGAGCCCATCTTTTGGCCAGGCACGATCTTTCTCGATACCGGACAAAACCATCCTAATATGCAGGGCCAATGATACCTGAGTAAATGGTGATAGTAATTCCAGCGAATCCCAACTATCCCAGCCATCCCAACAGTGATTGTGGCATCGTGGCAAATAAGTTCATGGGAGGCAGTATCTTAATAGAATATACATCTCAATAAAAAAGATGCCAATAGAAAGGATCCCAGGAGACAAGATCTTAACAACATTTCAGAGCTGTTATACAGTTAGAGAACCACCTCCCTGATAGTATTTTATTATTTGTGTAACCTTGTTAATAGGTAAGAAAGAATCCCAGCAAGGTACATTTTCATATTATGACTCTTATGCTTATACAGTTGCCACTTGGGCTCTTAGCTGCATCTACTGCTGTCCATTCATCCTTCCTTTTCTGACTGAGCATCGGAGGGTTCCCTATCAGAAATCCTAGTCTATGGACCGTTTTTGTAGGTCCATAGTAAAACATCTAGGAACAATCCTTCATCTTGTCGAAGAAGATCAGAAGATTCTCAAACATCATCGCTATTCATCAAGGATGATTTGGCAACATGTATATATATATCCATATGCGGTCACTTATCCAAGAGCATGTCTTGTATAGAACAATTGCATTCAAATTTGGAAATGTAGTTTTCTTGAAATGTTAATTGCCTTATCTTTAATAGAGTTTACTGAACATTATATAGCTTTGGTAAACTCAGTCCAAAGAGCCATACCGACCAATTTGATGTCTACTACTCTTATAACATTGGAAACTATAAACAAATATTGGGATATCCTTGTTCAAGCTACAAACTGAACTCCGGTTCGATTGGCGAAGTTCTCTCTCCGGACTACAGACTTCGAACCAAGTCGATTGCAGGCAACCCAAGGCCATGCGCCGGATGACAACACCCGAAGGCCAGTTCTTCAGGTGACGTCTTCGACACGACCGAAGACTGAGCTCCTCATCGACTTCCGAAGGCACGTACTTCGGATCCCGCCATAAACACGAACTCCGGCCTCGAGGAAATACTAAGTCTTCGGCCCACGCAAGGGGAAACCTGAAGCTTGGATCCCAATCTGTTCCAGAAAGGCAACTGTAACCAACGGTTACAATCGACACTTATCATGCCACGATCATGGCGCGCGACTCCTGCAGCCATGCCTCCGATCTAGCCGGAACCGTCATTGACAACCCACGATTGCCAATCATGGGAGAGATTGGCTCCCCATGATCACTGGAAAAAGAGCGGGCCACAGGCCGGGGGTCTTCTTTTAAATATGGATAAGAAGGGTAGCTCGAGAGGTACGCGAAGAATCTCGCATACATATGCTTGTAATCTCCAAGAGCTTTTCTCTTCCACTCTTTCTTGACACCTTCCCCATTCTGTGGCTGGAATCCGCCACTGACTTAGGCATCGGAGTGTCCTTCGTTGGAAAACTCCGACAAGGGACCTGTTTTGCAGGTGAACCAGGGAGCGGTCCATGCGACTCGGGCTCCGATCGACGATCCGGGACTCCATGCCAAAGATTGGCATGCCAGGAAGGGAGGGCGGCAGCATTAACTTTTTTTAAGCTCCCTCTCAGACAAGGGAAAGAAAAAAAAAGTTTTTGATGGCAAGAGGAAAAGCTCAAATTGCTTCTACAAGCCGGAGTCGTGCTCCATCTCAAGGGGGTGCACCCCCGGAGGAGAATGATGTTCCACCTCTCACAGTTGTTGTGGGAGCACAGCAGTTTGAAGCTCTTATGAACCAGGTCGCCAACCTAACGGCCATGGTTCAAGAATTTCAAGACAGAGTCTTTCCAGTGGCAAACCCACCGGGTTCTGTCTAGACATAGTTCTCGATCCCGAAGAAGGAGAGCTCCGCGGGAGGATTCCGCACATCCCTCCCCCGTTCTCGGCCTTCTCCTAAAGGCCGTACTTCGAGATTGCCTAGGTCCACCGATTCCCGCGGAAAGATAAACGGCCTAGGCAAACCTCCTCCTCCTCCTCCAAAGACTCCACTTCAGTAGAAAGAACGCCGAAGCAAACTCCCGATTATGACGGGAGGTTCAGAGCATCGAGTCAGAGATGGCAAAGGCACGAGAACAGAGAATACGGGATCAGAGAGATCCCGATGACTGATTATGGGTGATCTACGTCCACCCTACACCGACGCATCATGGTCGAGGTTACCCCCGATACTTCAGGGTCCCCCAGATGGAGCCCTACGATGGCACCACCGACCCCTCGATCATTTGGGCAGCTTCAAGGCCCATATGATGATCCAAGGAGCTTCAGATGCGATGTATTGCTGGCGTTCCCAGCTACCTTGAAGAAGTCCGCTCGGATGTGGTACTCGAGCCTGCGCCCAGGTACCATCGATTCCTTTTCTGAGTTAGAAAAATTGTTTGTCTTGCATTTTAGGACCTGCCGCAAGACTCCTCGGAATACAGATACACTGTTCCTTCTTCACCAGAACGAAGGAGAAAGCCTGCGAGACTATATCTCCAGGTTTAATGCAGCCACGCTTGAGATCCCCGATCTCAACGAACACGTGGCCATGTCAGCACCGAAGAAGGGGCTTCGTACCTCCAGGCTTACTTTCTCCCTGGATAAGAAGTCCCTAAAAGCTATGCTGAGCGCCCTGTCAAGGCTCAGAAATACGCCGATGCTGAAGAGCAGGCGGCGAATCGATGATTGATTGAAGGGAAACCCCCTTCAAAGAAGAAGAATAATTGGGGACAAGGTCCCCAAACCTTACAGATCACCGAAGAAGTCCTCCCCAGCCCAGAGGAATGGAAGGAAGATTCGACTCTTACACCTCCCTCAACCTCCCTCGAGAGAAGATCCTCATGGAGATAGAGAAAGATAACTATCTCCAACAGTCCCGTCCCATGAAGAACTCCTCTTCTATAAGGAACAGGAATAAATTCTGCCAATTCCACTAGGACCACGACCACAATACAGAAGAATGCATCCAACTGAAGGATGCAATTGAGGATCTCATCAAGAGAGGATATCTGGGATGATATATCGATCGCCAAGGCCCCCGGTCGGAAGCAACTGTTCCCAGCCACCTCCTGAAGAGGCCAAATTGCCAAATCAAAGGCCTACCAACGGAGGTGTAGGGATGATACACCGACCCACCAACTGGAGAAGGGATGAAGATGAAGCTTCAAAGCGACTGAAGGATAACAACTCCATCCTCTTCTCCGACAACGACCTTGTGGGAGTTCGGCTCCCGCACGATGATCCTCTTGTAATTTCGGCTGTAGTGGCCAATTATGATGTACAGCAAATTCTTGTAGATAATGGAAGTTCGACTGATGTCTTGATGTACGATGCATTCTCTAAAATATGTTTGCCTAGACATCAACTGCAAAGATCCCCCATACCACTCTCTGGTTTCGGGGGCAACCAAGTTTATGCCGAGGGAAAAATAGTGCTGCCTATAATCCATAGCACCGAGCCTCGACAAAAGACATTGCCGATCAACTTCACGGTGGTCCAGATCCCCTCAGCATACAACATTATTCTGGGGCAGCCTACCTTGAACAGGTTCCGGACCATGATCTCCTTTCACTACCTCTTGGTGCGCTTCCCACCAAGAATGGTGTTGGAGAAGTTAGGGGGAACCAGAGAACGGCACGACGGTGCTAATGATTGAAGACAGGCATTTCAAGGATTCGAGACTCCGGATCAGCTGGATCCGAAAGATGCAACCACAAACCTTGGTAAACCCATGGAGAGGACCATCCTGATACCTTTGAAAGAGGAAGATTCCTCTAGAGTTGTACAGATCAGGAGCGCGCTTGATGAGGAAACCAGAATGGAGTTGATCCGTTTTCTTAAGGACAACGCCGATGTCTTCGCCTGGTCGGCTTCGGACATGCCCGAAATTCCTACCGAAGTAATCACTCATCGGTTGGAAGTAACCCCGGGTACAAGCCGATGCGGCAGAAAAAGAGAAACTTTGCCCCTGAAAGACAGCAAGCTGTAGATGAAGAGGTTAGCAAAATCCTCAAAGCAAGGTTCATCAGAGAGGCCCGCTACCCCGAGTGGCTGGCCAATGTGGTAATGGTGAAGAAAGCTAGCGGCAAGTGGAGGATTTGCATCGACTATATAGACCTCAACAAGGCTTGCCCAAAGGATAGCTTCCCTCTCCCAAAGATTGATCAACTGGTCGATGCTACCGCCGGCCACCAGTTGCTGAGCTTCATGGATGCCTTCTCCAGCTACAATCAAATTAGAATGGATCCACAAGATGAGGAGAAGACGACTTTCATCACTGATAGAGATCTTTACTGTTACAAGATGATGCCGTTCGGCCTCAAGAACGCCGGAGCTATATTTCAGAGACTGATCAACAAGGTGTTCGAAAAGCAATTGGAGAGAAATATGGAGGTCTATGTTGACGACATGATCGTCAAGAGCCTCCACCGGAGAGATCATATCCACGACTTGGAGGGAAACGTTCGGCGCTCTCTGGTGCTACCATATGAAGCTAAACCCGGCAAAGTGTGCCTTTGGGGTCACTTCGGGCAAATTCTTAGGATTTCTTGTTACCAGACGAGAGATTGAGGCGAACCCTGAGAAGATTCAAGCTTTGAAGGATATGAGACATCTCTCCTGCAAGAAGGAAGTCCAACAGTTGACAGGGAGGATTGCCTCCCTAAGCAGATTTATCTGGGTTAGCCGAGAAGTGCCTTCCGTTCTTCAAGGTGCTTCGGCAATCAAAGGGCTTTGAATGGTCCGAAGACTGTCGCGCTGCCTTCGAGGAACTGAAGAAGTATCTAGAGACCCCGCCATTGCTCTCCAAGCCAAAAAGAAGGCGAATCCTCTACCTGTACCTCTGATTCAGATGAAGCAGTGAGTTCGGTTCTTGTCTGGAAGGAAGAAGATGGGTCCCACAAATCGATTTACTACATCAGCAAGGTCCTGCATGACATAGAACGCGATATGCAAGGATGCAGAAGCTGATCTACTCTTTAGTGATTGTGGCAAGTGACCACGGCCATACTTTCAAGCCTACGCTATCGTGGTGCTAACTGATCAACCTCTCAAGGTCGTTCTTCGATCTCCGGACACTTCTGGAAGGATAGCCAAGTGGGCTATGAAGCTAAGCGAATTTGACATCTGCTTCCAGCCCTGAGCAGCTATAAAGGCCCAGGTGCTCCGATTTTTTGGCTGAGTGCACCTGGAAGTCTAAAGACGAAGTCTCTTTGGAAGAGAGAAGAAGCCGAAGGAGACGAAGTCCGTTTGGGTGCTTCATATGGACAGAGCTTCCAATGCTATCGGATGCGGGGTTGGACTCATGTTGGCCGAACCCGACGGCCATACCATAGAGTATGCACTCCGTTTCTCCTTCCACGCTCCAATAATCAGCCGAATATGAGGCCCTACTCGCCGGACTTCGGATCGCCAAAGATCTGGGAGTCCGGCAACTTCGAGCCTTCTTCGATTCTTAAGTGGTTGTGAATCAAGTCAACGGAGAATATACAGCCAAGGATCCAACCATGGTTCAATATATGGAGAAGGTACATGCTTTGTCTCCCAGTTAGAATATTTTGAAATCATCCACGTCCTCGATCAGAGAACTCCCGGGCGGATGCGCTGTCTCGACTGGCAACTACAGCACCGGAGTCTCTTGGGCACACCTTTGTTGAACATCTTGAATCCCAAGCATTGCCGAAGAGGCTGCAGAGGTGCGCCAGATTGACATTGACCAAGCTGGATGGATCTCATCGTCAGGTTCTTGAATGAAGGAAAACTATCGAAAGATAAGGCAGAGGCCAGAAGATCCGCTGGATGGCGTCTCAATACATCATCTTAGACGGAACCCTCTACAAGAGATCGTTCTCTCAACCACTACTAAAATGCCTAGGACCCACCGATGCAGATTATGCTTTGAGAGAGGTCCACGAGGACATATGCGGGAATCACTTGGAAGGCAGATCTCTAGCATATAAGATTATTGACAGGGGTATTACTGGCCCTCCATCCAGAATGACTCAGCTGATTTCGTGCGGAAGTGCGACCAATGCCAGTGATATGCCAATGTGCAGTGACACACCTGCGAGTCACCTAACTCAGTTGGCAGCCCCATGGCCTTTTGCCCAGTGGGGGATGGACATTCTTGGCCCATTCCCACCAGCATCAGGGCAAAGGAAGTTTCTCCTAGTGGCCATCGACTATTTCACAAAGTGGGTGGAAGCCGAACCATTGGCCCAGATCACAGAAGGCAAGGAAAAAGAAAATTTATGAAAAATTCCATCATCTTCAGGTTCGGCATCCCACATGTCATCATCACGAACAACGGAAGATAATTCGATAATTCGAAGTTCAAGAACTTCTGTGCTCGGTACCATATCCAGCATCGGCTGACATCCGTTGCTCATCCACAGTCCAACGGAGAAGCCGAAGTCACCAACCAGACCATCCTCCATGGTCTGAAGACAAGGTTGAACGTCTCCAAGGGACTTTGGGCCGAAGAGTGACCTCCGTTCTATGGGCATACCGAACTATCCGAGAACGACCCAACGAATCCGTTCAACCTAGCCTACGGTACCGAAGCCATGTTACCTATCGAAGTCTCCCTACAGTCCCTGAGAATCGACAACTATGAAGAGCCTGAGAATTCTGATCGCAGAAGAATTGATCTGGATTTGCTATCAAGCACTAGGCTACAGACCCAGATAATAATGGTGGCATACCAGCAAAAGGTTGCCAAGTATTACAAATCAAGGATGAAGGAGCAAACCTTCCGCACAGGGGACATGGTATTGCGAAGAGCAGAAGTGTCCAGGCCAACGGAACAGGGTAAACTCTTCCCTAATTGGAAAGGTCCATATCAAGTCGAAGAAGTCATTCGATCAAGGACATATCGACTCAAGACCCTAGACGGGAAAGTCCTATCCCGGCCATGGAATGTACAAAACCTTCGCAAATATTATCAATGAAAGAGTTCTGAAATTCCTGTATAAAGCTCCTCCAAACCTACTCAACTCAGAATGGCTAGTTGCGTCGACTGAATGATAATAGCTTGAATGACCCGATCTGAAGAATCGGTCAACTGCGTAAAGGAGAGTTTGATCCACTCCCTTATCGGTATCCCGACGAGCGTAATGGATGGTTTAACCAGGCCACCAAAAAGATCAAAGGCGTAGGGATGGTTCTCATGACCTACCCTACGGTGAATCCGAACACGCGCCGAGGCGGGCCTGAACAGCCTACCTTAATCATGATAGAAAGTGCACAGGGATGGTGTAAACACCTTACCCTACGGAAAATCCGAACACATGCCTAAAGGGCCACTGTTGTCTCTCTATCAACAAACAAACACTCTCAGAACGATCCAATTGACCTCACTTCTTCCTGTAGACTGAAAGTGGCCTACGGAGTCTACATTACAGACAGATCGTGATGCAACACATCACAAAAAGTACACGGAAAGAGGTAAAAAAAAGATCTTCATTTCTTTCAAATTTTTTACACAAAAAAAAGAAAGAGAAAAGAAAGAAAAAAACTCTCCTAAAGAGAGAGTGAGAAAAAAGAAAAGAAACTCTCATAAAGAGAGATATATAAATAAAAAAAAAATAAAAAAAAGGGAACAGCAGCAGCAGAATCTGAGAAATTCTCAATAACTCCCCGATGGTTTTTCCTGTACCGTCGGGGAGAGACCTGGTGGGACGACGAAGGGCCCCCGGGGTTCCCGTCCGAACTCGAGTCCGACCCTTATCGGAGTCAGAATCGAACTCGTGGCCGGGGAAGGGAACAGAGGGTTTGATATTATCCAAGCCTTTCAAGTTATAAAACTTGGAGGCTTTCCCGGCACTCCCAAAACCCTGGTGGAAGGAGTCCAGGGCCACCCGGTGAGCTCGTCCTTTGTTGGCTTTGGCTCCTTAGTTTGATGATTAACAAAAGGTTGAATATATGTTTGGACTAATGTTTCATTTCAAGAAAGTTTCAGGCCATAGGTTATTCAAAAAGAGTATCAAGAGTACAATGATGAAACCAAGCTGCTTGATTTTGGAAAGAGCTTTCCTACCTTAAACAAGATCAAATTTCTCATTGGACCTTCTTATTAAGAAGTAATTGACAAAAGAAACAAAGGCTTAGAGAAACTCAAGCATGGCACGCACCTCTCCAAAGTTTCAGAAAATTTCAGACCAGAGGTCGACCCCAGAGGTCGACACCTTGCCAAAGGTCGACCACCAGAGGTTGACTCATGAAAGAAAAAGAAAAGTTCAGTAAGGCCGGCACGGCAAAATCTCAATGGCACGTTCCAGAGGCCGACCACCAGAGGTCGACACCTGTCCAGAGGTCGATACCAGAGATCGACTCATCGCCTGAGAATTCAAACTGGACAGAACTATGGTTAACGGCTAGTTTTCTGAACTTTGATTTGATTCTAACGGCCATAAACGGCCATATTTTTTATTCTAACGGTCTTGTGGAGTTGTTTCAGCTTAAATGAGGTATTTAACCTCCACCTAACTTCAAAAAAAGTCAAGGAGAAAAAGAGAAAAAGGAGAGAGTAAAAGTACAAAGCCTTCAATCAATCCTAAGCCAAAAAGAGTGAAAATCCAAGAGATTCCTTAGCCAAAAGCTTCCATTTTTGAGGAATCCAGCTTTCAAGTCTTTGGCATTTGTGAGGTCCAAGATTCCAAGAGGAAGACTTGAAGAGTCCAACAAGAGCTACATCAAATTATTTTGCTCAAAAAGGAGTTGTCTTGTTTTTTATTCATTGTATTCATACTCTATTTGTGTTAGCCTAGTTTCAAGGAAATTTGAAACTAGTGTGAGGTGTTGGTGAGCCAATTGATAAACCAACTAGGGTTGCTTGTAAGCCTGAAGCCAAAACAAGTGTGTAAGGTTTGTTGGTGAGCCTAGGTAGAAAAACCAACTTAGTTTTGACTTGTGAGCCTTGTAAAACAAGTCGGCTGTAATCTAGAGAAGATTATAGTGGAATTCCCAAGTGGAGCTTGGGAGTGGATGTAGGTGCTAGGTGCACCGAACCACTATACTTTTGTGTGTTTGCATTGCTTTATTCTCTATTTCTTTGCTCTTTAATTGTTATTATCTTTCATTGCTTTCGTTGCACAATTACTTGAGCACTATCACTATTCACATTTGAAATTGATAGCACATACATTGCTTTAATTTTAAAATACTCAATTTACCCCCTCTTAGGCACCATATCTGGGCAACAAGTGGTATCAGAGCACCGGTACTCTCTTGTAGGTCCAACGAGCTTAAGTGAAAGATCATGGCCGCCCCAATTGGAATGGGTGTAGTTGAAGGACAAGCATCAAATCGCCCTCCTTCTTTAATGGCACAAATTACACATACTGGAAAACTCGTATGCGCATTTATTTACAAGCTGTAGATTATAATATATGGAGAGTAATTACTAAAGAGCCTCATCAGCCCACTCACTTGGTTAATGGCATTATCACCTCAAAATCTGAAAAAGAATGGGATGACAATGACATCAACAAGCTGAGTTAAATGCTAAGGCGATGAATTTGCTATTATATGCACTTGACCCAAGTGAATTTAACAGAATATCAATTGTATTTCCGTCAAAGAAATTTGGGATACACTTGAGGTTACCCATGAGGGTACACACCAAGTGAAAACCATAAAGGTGAACATGCTCATTCATACGTATGAGATATTCAGGATGGAACCAACTGAAAGTATTAGTGAAATGTACACTAGATTTACCAATATAGTAAATGGTATGAGGAGTTTGGGAAAGATTATATCTAATGGTGAACTTGTTAAGAAACTTCTCAGGTCTCTTCCGGCTTCATGGGATGCGAAAGTAACGGCGATAGAAGAAGCCAAGGATATCAATACTCTACCTCTTGAGTAGCTTCTTGGATCACTGATGACTTATGAGCTTTTACTAAAACAGAAGACAGTGGACAATGACAAGAAAAAGAAAGCCATAGCCTTCAAGTCCACTACAAAGGAAGAGTCAAGTGATGAATCAGAAGAAGAAGCTGATGATGATGAGACAGCCCTCATTACAAGAAAATTCAGAAGATTCATGAAAAAGAAGAAGGGCTTCTACAAGAAAAGGCCACAAAAGGTGATTACAGTAAAGATAAAGAGAAAGAAAAAGAAAGGGATCACCCATCTGCTTCGATGCAAGAAGCCTGGACATTATAAAATGGATTGCCCTTTGCTTAAAAAGAGTCGAAGGATGTTGAGAAAGAAAGCCATGATGGCTACCTGGAGTGAGAGTGAGGACTCCAGTAGTGATGAAGAGCAGCAGGAAGTGCCAACCAGTGTTTCATGGCCAATGAAGATGATGAGGTAAATTCTGAATTGAAAATGAATTTACTTTTAATGAATTACATGATGCTTTGATGATTTAGTTATGGAGTATGAAAAACTAAAACTGAAAAATAAGAAATTAAGAAAGCTAAATCAAGAGTTACCAAAAAATTTGGATAAGTTTTCAACTGAAATTGATGATTAATTCAAGAAAACAAGAAATTACTGAACATGTAAAGACCTTAAAAAATGATAAGGACAGTCTTATAAAAGAAAAGGATTCTTTGAAAAATAATAGAGTTTTGAAACTAATGAGAAAAATGAAAAACAAAACAAAGAACTGTTGCTTCAAAACAAGAATTTCAAAGAAGAATAGAAAAAGTAAAATCTTTTGTAGAAAAGTTTACTTATAGTTCAGAAAAAATTAAGTATGCTTTTAAACAGTCAACATGCGTTTTTAACAAAGCTGGACTTGGATTTAAGCCACAGAATCACAAAACTTTTCAAAACTTTTTTCATACCTGCATATTCTATATACTGCTATGCATGTATTAAGTTAGGACATAAATCATACTTGTAATAGAAGAAAATCAAGTACTTTTGGAAAGATTTGGGTTCCAAAAGGAACCAATTTGTCTAACCTAAAGGACCCAAGATGACTTGGGTACCTAAAGTTTCAACTTAATCAATTTCTGCAGGTGTGTCTTGCAACCAAAAATAAAAGAAGAATGTGGTATCTAGACAGTGGTTGCTCAAGGCACATGACTGGGGATGTGAAGCAATTCTCAGCAGGTGTGTCTTGCAACCAAAAATAAAAGAAGAATGTGGTATCTGGACAGTGTTTGCTCAAGGTACATGACTGGGGATGTGAAGCAATTCTCATCACTAGTAGCTATAAATGGTGGAAAGTTATTTTTAGTGATAATGGAAAAGGTAAAATCGTCGGAATTGGTAAAATCCATATCACCCCTAATGCTTATGTAGATAATGTATTATTATTGATGGTTTGAAGTATAATCTTTTTAGCATTAGTCAGTTTTGTGATAAGGGTTTTAAAGTAATTTTTAATCATCTTTGTGCATGGTGTCTAGTCTAGATGTCGATGGCCACAAGTTCACTGGTCATAGGCACGGAAACATTTACATGGTTGATCTTGATGATCTAGCCATGGAAAGTGGTCAATGCCTAGTGGCTAGGGAAGCCAAGGCAAGTGAAACTAGTTGGCTTTGGCATCGCAGGCTAGAGCATGCTAGTATGCATTTGATTTCAAAATTAAGCAAAAAGGATCTTGTAAAAGAATTGCCAAAACTCACATTAAAAAAGATAAGATTTGTGCTGCATGTCAATTTGGAAAACAAACTAAATCTACTTTCAAACCTAAAGGAGTAGTATCTACTACTAGACCCCTTGAATTATTGCATATGGACCTCTTGGACCAACTAGAACAACTAGTTTGGGAGGTAAGAAATATGGGCTAGTAATGTAGATGATTACTCACGATTTACCTGGGTAAGTTTTTAGCTCATAAAGATGAAACGTTTTCAGCCTTTGTTAAATTTCATAAAAGGGTTCAAACGAAAAAGATCTCATATTGTTTCTTTGCGTAGTGATCATGGAACTAAATTTGACAATCATGATTTGAAGTTTTTGTAATGATAATGGTATTAGTCACAATTTTTCTGCACCTAGGACACCTCAACAAAATGGGGTGGTAGAAAGAAAAAACAGGACTCTTGAAGAAATGGTACGCACAATGCTTTGCGAAAATGATTTACCTAGATATTTTTGGGCAGAAGCCATTAATACTTCCTGTTACATTTTAAATCGTGTTTTAATTCGACCTATTTTGAAGAAAACACCATATGAGCTTTGGAAAAATCGAAAACCTAATCTTAAGTATTTTCGTGTATTTGGTTGCCGCTGTTTCATCTTAAACAATGGCAAAGACAATATCAGTAAATTTGATGCCAAGTCAGATGAGGGTATCTTCTTAGGATACTCTACTTCTAGCAAGGCATACAGGGTCTTCAACAGAAGAACTCTTCTAGTTGAAGAATCAATTATGTAGTGTTGATGAAACTAACGAAAATCTTCTAGAAAAGAAGATTCTATTGATGATGAAACAGATACAAAGAAGCTTGAACAATTGACAATCAATGAAGATGTGCCAAAAGAAATGATGATCAAGAAATGAAGATCAAATTCAAGAGATCAATGCAACTTCACCAAAACCTTTACCTAAAGAGTGGAGGTATGCGCACGGACACCCCAAAGAGCTAATTATTGGTGATCCGTCAAAGGGAGTAAGTACACGCTCTTCTATCAGAAATGTTTGTGATTATTTAGCTTTTATTTCTCAAATAGAGCCTAAGTCAATTGAAGAAGCTGAAAAAGATTGTAACTGGATTAATGCCATGCAAGATGAACTAAATCAATTAGAAGAAATAACGTTTGGACTTTAACTGAAGACCCATAATGTTTCAGTAATTGGCACAAAATAGGTTTTTAGAATAAACTTGATGAACATGGTATTGTAACTAGAATAAAGCTAGACTTGTTGTTAAAGGCTACAACCAGGAAGAAGGGATTGACTTTGATGAAACTTTGCTCCTGTTGCTAGGCTGGAAGCAATTAAACTTTACATGCTTTTGCTTGTTTTATAGATTTAATTATTTCAAATGGATGTTAAAAGTGCTTGTTTAAATGGATTTATTGAAGAGGAAGTTTATGTTGACAACTCTTGGTTTTGAAAATCATGAATTTCCTAACCATGTTTTAAATTGCATAAAGCATTGTATGGTTTAAAGTAAGCTCCTAGAGCTTGGTATGATAGATTAAGTTCATTTTGATGAAGAATGATTTTTCTAGAGGTAATGTAGATAATACATTATTTTTGAAAAAGAAAAATGATGATCTCTTAGTAGTACAAATCTATGTAGATGATATTATTTTTGGTGCTACTAACGAATGTCTTTGTCAAGAGTTTGCAAAGTTAAGCAGAGTGAGTTCGAGATGAGCATGATGGGGAACTCAACTTCTTCCTCGGACTCCAAATTAAGCAAACCAAGAGGGGATCTTCATCAACCAAGCAAAGTACACAAAGGAAATATTGAAAAGTTTGGGATGGAGACTACCAAACCAATAGGTACCCCTATGAGCTCTTCATGTAAATTAGACAAAGATGAATGTGGTAAATCAGTAGACCAAAAATTATATAGAGGCATGATTGGTTCATTGCTATATCTAACTGCCAGTAGACCAGATATAATGTTTAGTGTTTGTATGTGTGCACGTTTCAGTCTGCTCCTAAAGAATCACATCTCTTAGCTGTAAAACGCATATTATATACTATCTGGGTCAATTGAAATTGGTCTTTGGTACTCTAGAGAGTCATCATATGAATTGATTGCTTATTCTGATGCTGATTTTGCTGGGTGTAAACTTGATCGTAAAAGTACTAGTGGAACTTGTCAATTCCTAGGAGTTAATTTGATTCATGGAGCAGCAAGAAATAGAATTCGGTTGCTCTATCTACGGTGAAGCGACGAATATATACAGCTGGAAGCTGTTGTGCTCAGATTCTATGGATCAAACAACAACTCGAGAACTTTGGCATCAAAACTAACTAAGACACCATAAGATGTGATAATACTAGTGCAATCAATTTAACAAAAAATCCTGTACAACATTCAAGAAGCAAACATATTGAAATAAGACATCACTTCATAAGAGATCACGTTCAAAACTCTAATGTGTTGTTAGAATTCATTTGTACTGATTATCAATTGGCTGATATATTTACAAACCATTGAATGAAGATAGATTTTGCATGATCAGAAGAGAATTGTGAGTCATTGATCCTTTTGCTTGAAACTCTTCAATTTCCTTTAAATTCCTCAAAAATGATTTATAAATTCTCAAAAATATTTAAAGCTTCTTAAGAATTCATTCTAAATTTTATCATTTTTTTTACCAAATTTTATTTTGACAAATTTATTTTCGGAGGTCGACACTTAGGATTTCGGAGGTCGACACTTGAGGTCGACCCTGAAATTTTTTAGAGGTCGACACTTGAACAAAAAATCTATTTTTTAAAACCCGTCCGCAAGCCCTTTTTCTTCCATTTCTTTCCTTTTCTCCTTCGTGTGTCCCCTCCATCGCTCCTAAAGCTCTGAACAGTGGATTCCAACCCTCTCCCTCCTCTTTTTGGGTAATATTCTCCTCCCTCTCGTTTTCTTTTGAACCGAACCGTTTTGACTGTGTCTTTGTTTTTGGACAACCGAAAGCTTTTTGCCTCTATCTATCCTCAAATATCGGTTGAAAACACTCATTTCTTCCCTCCATTTCGTGTATTTCCTCTATTGCTCTCTTTCTTCTCAATTCACAAACCCTCACTTACCTTTGCAAGGTTCCTTTATTCGCCCAACTGTGATCCTTTTCTCCTCTCCAAATTCTTGGTTCTCCTCTCTCTTAGCACTACATTATCCTACTTCCCCATAATTTACCCTCTTCCATCCATATGGGTCCTAGGAAGCATTTGGCTGTAAGGAAAAGGAGATTGGAACAAGGCCAGGGTAGTACTGAGCGACAAGAAGAAAGGAAAGAGAAAGACCCGACATGAGCGTGAGCCGACCCCAGAGGCACCTGCACCAGTGCAGCCAGCTTAGTACAGAAGAGCATTGCGAGCGGAGACGGTGGACATACCCTTCTGGGATCAGCATCACTTTTTTATAGGAGATGCACTGAGAGATGCAGGTCTGGTTCAATTCTGCACGATGACTGAGAGACTCTACCCATACCTCATCAGGGAGTTCTATGCATCCATGGCCACTGATGGATTGGATGGTCTACTACTATTCGTGGGATCAAGATTCCAGTGACACCGGGGTCATCAATCGTGTTTTGAGGATTCCACTTCATGGCCCAGCCGCCACTACTATCAGCGACGAGAGTGCGCCTTCAGATGTATCTTAGAGCGCGAGGATGTTAGCGGCATTTCCATAGTAGCCGCTAACTAGCTTTCATTGGAGATGAGAGTGCTGCATCATATCATCGCCCGCATCTTGATCCAAAGAGTGGGAGATTCGACTTTATTACTAAGCGTGAGCTGGTATTATGGTGTCCCTGAGACAGCGGACTCCCATCAACCTTCACAGGATCATGCTTCAGCAGATGGGTGAGGCAGCATTTCACAGGACACTAGTTCAGCCATATGGCATGGGGCTGACATAGTTATTCAGGAAGTATGGAGTCTCATTTGTTGGCATACCTTCAGTCAGCTGCAGCATACTGACACATATGGAGAGAAATCCCTGCATAGGATGGGATTTCGACTGATTGGTGATCGTTGGGTGCGACGTGAGTCTGGCCAGGAGCCAGACGAAGAGGATGAGATCTCGAGCAGTGAGGCAGGGCCTTCAGAGCCTATGATCATGGTACACCTCCTGTCCAGCACCAGAGTCAGAGACTGCGGAGCCTGAGCCATTCACGCCACCACCCTCATCAACTCCGGCACCTTATGCTACTGCTATACCACAGAGGACTACAGCGAGCACATCGAACTTTGAGTAGAGAGTGACTGATCACATTTCAGAGGTCCAGACAGAGATTGCTCGTGTACGACAGGAGCTACATGGTCTGCGGATCCACACAGACATGCGCATTGGAGCTCTCTCAGCTACTATCGATACAGGATTCCGACAGATCCTCAGCCTACTGAGATTGGCATTGCCACCAGGGACTGTAGATCCGACAGTGCCTCCTCCACATTCTGATGATGATGATGATGATGATGATGATGATGATGACTCCAGTGGCTACAGTGATAGTGATGGAGATCAGCCTGGAGCAGGTAGCTCTGATGTTCCACCTGCTGATTCGATTCTAGAGATTCCCCCTTCTGCTGATCCTCCTTCTACTGATCTTCCTAGCACTGATCCTCCAGCTACAGATATGCCAGTAGATACTGAGATTACTGAGTCACTCTTTGAGTCTATTACAACCATTCCAGATGATAGAGTGGAGCATACAGAGACTGATATTGATGATCCACTGCTTATGAGCTTGTCAGCATGCACACTCCAGCTCAGTCTACTCAGCATACTGATCCACCTACTCCTATGCTACTACTCTGTTAGGACACTTCGGAGTCTTTTCCTCGGACCTATAGATCTCGTAGGACTACCCCTAGGTCTGGTCCCTCTCTGAGGACTCGGAGTCTCACTCATAGGACTCCAAAATCCTCATCTAGGATCTCGCTCCTATCTCTTTTGATATACCTTCTGGGAGGAGTAGCCTCATAGATTTGCTTGATGTATGATGTACTAGTTTGCTTTGTATGTTGTGATGTATCAGTGTTTTGTGCTTACTATGTAAGCAATTTTGTAACGAATACATTCATATATTATCTACATTATGGTATTTTACTCTCTAATATCAGCTCTTAGCATTATCTTTTAAACCCTCAAGTGATGGGGGACATCTCAAGCACGGATCTTGGAGGCAAGCATAATTCTTGGAGTGGCAGAGATCTTGAAGCATTTTTGGAATAAATTTATTAGGATTATCTTTGTTTAAAATTTGAATTAGGATTTGGTTGGTTAGGATTGATATTGATATATGGATAGGCTTATTTATCCTATCTTATATTTGAATTTGATTCGTTCTTATTTTTATCTTGTATTCAAATTCAATGAGGGTTGGAAAATCTATAAATACCACCCTCAGCCTTTTGTAATAGGAGGATGATGAATAAAATTTCTATTGTTCTGTGTGAAGGATCTGTGTGATCCTAAGGAATCTATATGATCCCTTCTCCATCTTCCCAGGGTTCTATGTGATCCTGATTTTGGGCATCTGTGTGAGCCCAGGGCATCTATGTGAGCCCCTTGCTATGTGCTTGTTCTTCTAGGGCATCTGTGTGAGCCCCTTTGCTATGTGCTTGTTCTTCTTGGGGAATCTATGTGAACCCAGTATTTTCTTAACCCTGCACCTCTTCTTTCTCCTTCTTTGCAAATCCTAATCTCTGGTGACTTTCATGCTCGCCAGCGATCCAGTCCAATCCCTATCCCGCATCAAATGGTATCAGAGCTAAAGATTAGGATTTTTCAGTTCCATCAACCTCGCTCAGCCTGATTCGACGGAGTCGAGTCACCCACCATAGGAGAATGATGGGGACATCTCAAGCGGATCTTGGAGCAAGCATAATTCTTGGAGTGGCAGAGATCTTGAAGCATTTTGGAATAAATTTATTTAGGATTTATCTTTTGTTTAAATTTGAATTAGGATTTGGTTGGTTAGGATTGATATTGATATATGGATAGGCTTATCTTATCCTATCTATATTTGAATTTGATTCGTTCTTATCTTTTTATCTTGTATTCAAATTCAAATGAGGGTTGGAAAATCTATAAATACCACCCTCAGCCTTTTGTAATAGGAGGATGATGAATAAAATTTCTATTGTTCAGTGTGAAGGATCTGTGTGATCCTAGGGAATCTATATGATCCCTTCTCCATCTTCCAGGGTTTCTATGTGATCCCTGATTTTGGGCATCTGTGTGAGCCCAGGGCATCTATGTGAGCCCCTTTGCTATGTGCTTGTTCTTCTAGGGCATCTGTGTGAGCCCCTTTGCTATGTGCTGTTCTTCTTGGGGATCTATGTGAACCCAGTATTTTCTTAACCCTTGACTCTTCTTTCCTCCTTCTTTGCAATCCTAATCTCTGGTGACTTTCATGCTCGCCAGCGATCAGTCCAATCCCGGTCCCACATCATCAAGTTAGAATGTCTTTACTATATCGAATGCACAAATTGAGGGGGAGCATGTATTTTATGCAACTAAGTACTTCATTGCAATGGAACATATTTCTTTAATATATCTTTACTACAAAGAATGCACTTTTTGATACTTGACAAAAGGGGGAGTATAGTATCGTTTGTAAAGTATATATGGTAAAGTATGACTCTTTCATAGAGTAGAATAAAGCTATTATGGTTCTTATCTTTTTGACTCATGAGAATGTTTTCACAAAAAGAAAGAAGTAGATGAAAAGTAAATTTTTATGATATACTCATGTATGTGAGGTTTCTTTGAAAATTTTTATTATTGCTTTTGGACGTAAATTGCATATATACTCAAGGTTTTGTCATCATCAAAAAGGGGGAGATTGTTGGCTTTGGCTCCTTAGTTTTGATGATTAACAAAAGGTTGAATATATGTTGGACTAATGTTTCATTCAAGATAAAGTTTCAGGCCATAGGTTATTCAAAAGAGTATCAAGAGTACAATGATGAAACAAGCTTGCTTGATTTTAGAAAGAGCTTTCCTACCTTAAACAATATCAATTTCTCATATTGGACCTTCTTATTAAGAAGTAATTGACAAAATAAACAAAGGCTTAGAAAAACTCAAGCATGGCACGCACCTCTCCAAAGTTTCAGAAAATTTAGACCAGAGGTCGACCCCCAGAGGTCGACACCTTGCCAAGGTCAACACCAAAGGTCGACTCTTGAAGAAAAGAAAAGTTCAGCAAGGCCGGCACGGCAAAATTAGTGGGCACGCTCCAGAGGCCGACCACCAGAGGTCGACACCCTGTCCAGAGGTCGATACCAGAGGTCGACTCATCGCCTGAGAATTCAAACTGGGCAGAACTATGGTTTCTGATTTTGCCTAAGATAAATGGAGGTCGACTCATGAGGTCGACACTTGATCCAGAGGTTGCTCATGAGGTCGACTCATGGCATAATGACTAGTTTTCCGAACTTTGATTTGATTTCTACGGCCATAAGCGGCCATATTTTTATTCTAACGGTCTTGTGGAGTTGTTTCAGCTTGAATAAGGTATTTAACCTCCACCTAACTTCAAAAAAGTCAAGGAGGAAAAGAGAAAAAGAGAAAAAGGAGAGAGTAAAAGTACAAAGCTTCAATCAATCCTAAGCAAAAAGAGTGAAAATCCAAGAGATTCCTTAGCCAAAAGCTTTCCATTTTTGAGGAATCTAGCTTTCAAGTCTTTTGGCATTTAGTGAGGTCCAAGATTCCAAGAGGAAGACTTGAAGAGTCTCAAACAGAGTACATCGAATTATTTTGCTCAAAAAGAGAGTTGTCTTGTTTTTTATTCATTGTATTCATACTCTATTTTGTGTTAGCCTAGTTTCAAGGAAATTTGAAACTAGTGTGAGGTTTGTTGGTGAGCCAATTGATAAAACCAACTATGGTTGCTTGTAAGCCCGAAGCCAAAACAAGTGTGTAAGGTTTGTTGGTGAGCCTAGATAGAAAAACCAACTTAGGTTTTGACTTGTGAGCCTTGTAAAACAAGTTGGCTGTAATCTAGAGAAGATTATAGTGGAAATTCCCAAGTGGAGCTTGGGGAGTGGATGTAGGTGCTAGGTGCACCGAACCATTATACATTTTGTATGTTTGCATTGCTTTATTCTCTATCTTCCTTTGCTCTTTAATTGTTATTATCTTTCATTGCTTCCGTTGCATAATTACTTGAGCACTATCACTATTCACATTTGAAATTGATAACACATACATTGCTTTAATTTTAAAATACCAATTCACCCCCCCTCTTGGGCACCATATCTGGGCAACATCCTTAAAGGCGGCAGAAGCTCTGAAGTTTGCGACGGCATCTGCCGCCTCCCTCTTCGCCTCCTCCGCTGTCGTGGTCACCACCGTGACTTAAGCCCAGGCCTCCCTCAACTGAGCCTCTAGATGGCAGACCTTCTTCTCGAGACGGTCCACCAGAGGCTCCTCCTCTTCGCCTCCTGGCCCAGGTGACTCCGAACTTCGCTTCCTCTTGGAGTCAATAGCCTTCCTTTTCCCCGCTCGGTGGAGCTCAGAAGTGCTGAACCTCATGGTTAATGGAGGGAAGAATTCTACAGAAATGATGGCCTTTGACAGCAGAGGGTAGGGTCCTATTTATAGAAACCCTACGCCCACGACCAACTATAGGGAAGCATGCTGCACATCCTTCCCAGCCACGTCAGAAAGCGCCACGTGTCCGGGCAACGCTTCAAGAACCAAAAAGTCTCTTGGAAGCCATCCCCAGAATAGCAACTGCCGTCATTTCGAATCTGGAGAAACCCGCATCATGTGACACATCATTGAAGGTCTCTTTTTGGAAAAAAGAGGCTCGGCGGCTCATAAGGCACAAAAAATTATGACTGTGCAAATTTTGACGTGCCACATGGACAATGATGATCCTAATCAAATCTCCCTAATCACTCATTGGCGGGAAGATGACTTCTGTCCGCCCCAACGGACAAGTTTAACATCCGAAGAAAGGTGGTGGTCTTCGGCAATGGAGCTCTGGACCATTCCAGGTTTCGTCCTCATCGATTGAACGGCCTTTGGCCATGACTGCTCAACCAAACAGAAAAGAGAATGGTAAAACCAGTTCTTATCGACTGAACGGCCTTCGGAGGCTATCGTTCGACTAGGCAAAAGAAGAAATGGTAAAACCATTTCAGGCTACACATGAGGCACAACAACGCATGTGTAAAGAAAGGAGAATTCATTTCAAAACCTAGAAAAGCTGCCATACAAAATTCATTAGCAATACAAGTAAGAAAGAAGGAAAATACATCCAAAGTGATCCAAGTCACTCAACATCAGCAGGGAAGGCTCCACACCACAAGACTGGAGCAACTCGTCAATTTGCTCTGAGAGGACCTCACCAATCTGGGCCGGGACAAGAGAACCTTCAGCTTGGACTCCCCCAGCCTGAGTTACCTCCTGAGCCAGGATCAGAGCTGGGATCACCTCTGGACTTTCGACTAGGGTAACAGCCTCCACCTCTGGACATGGCGCCCCCTTGACCTCTATTGTGGCTTCGGCCTCCTCCACTTCTTCTCCTTCCTCTCCAATTATGTTGTAGGAGGGAATGCTGGAAAGGTCGATGTGAGGGAAGGTCTCCTTTACCTTGGAAAGTCCATCATTGAAGCCGTGCTGGTAGGCATATAATGATGCTTCATCAATCTCCGTCTGAAATTGTGATGACATCTTGAAGTCAGCCACGACACTGTCTATCCGCTTCCTCAAAGACTCAGACTCCCGCCTGGTAGCTTCGAACTCCCTCTTAGCGGCTTCGGATTCCAAGATCGCCCCTTCGGCCCTCCTAGAAGCTTCCTTCGCCACCTTGGACAAATTCTCCATCTTCTCTTGATCCTCCCTGGCAGCCTGCTCCAGGGACTCGACTTGCTTCCTGCTCCTCTTCCACCCTGCCTCTTGTCCCGCTATCCTCGAGTTGGCACCCTTCAGTTCACCTTTTAGTTCACGAACTTCATCAGTTACCCGAACGAGGCGGTCCTCCATGGACTGCTTCAGCTCTTCGATGACTTTCCTGGCAGCCCTAGCGGTCTGAAGCTCCTCCTTGAGGCCGTGGATAAGGTTGTCCACGTTCCCCAGGCCTTCCTCCATGAAGCTGAAGTCATAGACCAGCTACATCAAAAAAGAGGAATCAAGGATCAAATAATTCTCGAGGCAAAGGAGGCGGTGATAGTCATACCTGTTGTAGGACGGTGAAGCCAGAATCGGACACTTTGAGAAAGCTCCGATTCTGAAGAATTGCTAGGTTATGGGGCAGTATCGTACCCTTCAATGCCTGCCTGGCTTCAGTCGGGACCAGCAGTCCTCCCATAGGCGGAAGCTCTGAGGAGTCCGTCGAACGGCCTTCGGCTGAAGAAGCCCCATAGACGAACTCTCCTTCGACTTGCCGTGCTTTACCCCTATTAGCGATGGGGGGGCAAACCAGTGGCACATCCACTCCTTGAGGCGGGCCCCCCATTGTGTCGACTAGGGAGGCGACCACCGGTAGAGTTTCGACTGGACAGGGTCTCGCCAGGGCCCCTTCCGCAGCCGCTACATCTTCCCCCGGGGTCTCCCAGGAGGACGAAGTGCTTTGGTCTCCTTCGGGACCATCCCTTCGAGCTTTCTTCCGAGCTGCAGACCTGGTGGAAGGGGCCTGTACAACCCTCTTCTCCGAAGTTTGGTGAAGCCAGCTCAAATCGCGCTTCATTCCGTCACTTGCAGGCAAAGGGGCTCACATCAGTCAAATGAGCTACAATAAAACTTGAAGTAGAGGGGCAGAAATTTCCAACGCTATACCTAATGAGGAGAATTTACTAATTCCCGCCCGATGGAGATTCCTCCCCTCTAACAGCTCTCGGATGGGAGCAACTTCAGAGTTAACCAGAAGATCATAATCCGACTGATCGGCCGCCAAGACTTTCTTTTCGTCATTGGCGGTCAGGCGAGGCTTCTTCCACACAGTGTCGGATCCCCATGGATCAAAAGACAACACAAATGCAAAGACGGGTTTCCACCCGTGGATGGCATTGGGCATGTCCTTGATCACCCTGCTGCCCGATCTGGGGCCAATCACCCACCATCCGTTGCTGTGGAAGTCCCTCTTAAGAACAAAAAGGGCCGTGAACAAGTTGGTCCTAGGTTCTATATTGGCAATACTACACATAACCAGGAACCCACAGATGTTCCTGATGCTGTTTGGGGTCAACTGTGCTGGCACCACTTGGTACAAGCAAAAAATCTTAATGAAAAAGGGGTGCAGGGGAAACCGAAGACCAGCCTTCAGGTGATCTTCATACACAGCTAGGCACCCGGAGGGAGCTTCGTTCACCCGCTCCTCAAGCACAGGGAGGACAAAGGGAAACTCCTCGAAAATGCGGTAGCGTTCCCAAAGAAGGGCTGCCTTGCCCTGAGAAACCGAATTAAGGACCGACTCTAGACCTACTATATCTTCGGCCCCCGAGGGCCCAACCTTTTTTTCCTGACTCTCAATGGTCTCTTCCATGACAAAGGAATGAAGCAAGGGAGCGGAGAGAAGTTTCTACCTGAGGAATAGACTGGTAGTCTAGAATAGTTCGAGCAGGGGATGAGACGAGGTCGAAGAAGCTTCCTTGGCTGGACCTTCACCCTTCCCCAAAAGAAAAACAAGGGTCTCTGGAGCCCCGCTGGGGGTTGGATTGACTCAAGGTTATCCTGGGAGGTAACCCACTTGCGACTGACCGCCAGGACAAGATGTACCTTTCATCCAATGGACGAAGGAAGGCCACCGCTACCATCCAAACCCCAACCAAAAGATTGCCTCAACTACCATGCAACGGGAAAAGGAGAGGCAGCTCCAGGGCCACCCACTTTTCCCTTCCTCTCTAATCTAGGAGTTACAACTGTCCACCATCTGATTCCCGGATCATGATGGACAGTCCTGTCAAGGATTCTGTAATCATCCACCACACTGCCTCTTAGGAGGAAAATGACCACTAATACTCTCACTTCTCGAGGCAAATCTCCGCTTCGAGAACTGAGAGTAGGGAGGCAACTGTTGGGATATCCTAGTTCAAGCTACAAACCGAACTCCGGTTCGACTGGCCGAAGTTCTCTCTCCAGACTACGGACTTCAAACCAAGCCGACTGCAGGCAACCCAAGGCCACGCGTCGGATGACAACACTCGAAGGCCAGTTCTTCAGGTGACGTCTTCAGCCATGACTGAAGACTGAGCTCCTCATCGACTTTCGAAGGCACGTACTTCGGACCCCGCCGTAGACACGAACTTCGGCCTCGGGGAAATACCAAGTCTTTGGTCCATGCAAGGAAAAACCCAAAGCTTGGATCACAATATATTCCAGAAAGGCAACTATAATCAACGGTTACAATCGACACTCATCATGCCACGATCATGGCACGCGCGCGACTCTTGCAGCCACACCTTCGATCTGGCCGGAGCTGCTCATTGACAACCCACGATCGCCAATCATTGAAGAGATTGGCTCCCCATGATCACCGAAAAAAGAGCGGGCTGCAAGCCAGGGGCCTTCTTTTAAATATGGGTAAGAAGGGTAGCTCGAGAGGTATGCAAAGAATCTCGCATGCATATGCTTGTATTCTCCAAGAGCTTTTTCTCTTCCACTCTTTCTTGACACCTTTCCCATTCTGTGGCCGGAATTCGTCACTGACTTAGGCATTGAAGTGTCCTCTGCTGGAACAACTCTGGCAAGGGACCTGTTTTGTAGGTGAACCAGGGAGCGGTCCTGCGACTTAGCGGCTCCGATCGGCCAATCCAGGGACTCCACGCCAACACAAAATAAATAGATTAAGAAGGAATTTTCTTTGGAAAGGAAACAACTCATGCTCCAAAGGACACTAGTTGGCGAACTGGTCCATGGTTTGCAAACCAAAGAGATATGGTGGGTTTGTTGTTCTAAACCTCCATTTCTTGGTTGATATAGGGTATGTTGTTGGGTGGGCCAGCTTACACCTTCGAGATACAGGGGTCTGGGCCCACGAAATATGGATGCCACTATTAAGGTGAGGCTGGTGCCACGTCAACGCCCCTTGGGTGGTGCTGTGGTGCTCGTTCCCAAGCGAGAGCCGGCTCGAGATGATAGTACGCTAGGTTGGTACTGCGGTGCTCGGTGGGGGGTCAACTTGTACGCCCCAAGGTTGCTGTGCTACCTGCTTAAGAAAGATAAACCGTCACTTCTAAATAGGAACATTCCTTTTGGATAGTTAGTTGGGACGTCGATCCTACAATTGGTATCAGAGCCCGGAATCCAAAATCGTTGGTATCTAAACTTGGTGCTTTGCAAAGAATCCAACGGTTTTGAGTTAAAAGATCATGGCAGCCCTAGAAGGTACTTGTTTTGCTATAGGACATGCAATTAATAGACCATCATTTTTCAATGAC
The DNA here is from genome assembly GCA_021397845.1 of Areca catechu. Lineage (NCBI taxonomy): Eukaryota > Viridiplantae > Streptophyta > Magnoliopsida > Arecales > Arecaceae > Areca > Areca catechu. The sequence goes on along the minus strand of CM038049.1, from coordinate 148,983,479 downwards.
ACTAATTATACTTTTTGGAAAACTCGCATGAGCATCTATATTCAATCTATTAGTTATTATCTTTGGAAAGTTATAGTTAATGGTCCTCATATTCCTTCCATTTTGGTTAATGGTATTTCCATTCCAAAGCTCGAAGATGATTGGAATGAATATGACATTAATCAATCTGAAATTAATGTTAAAGCAATGAACTTGCTTTATTGTGCATTGGACTCTAATGATTTCAATAGGATCTCCACATGCACATCGGCGAAGGAGATATGTGACACACTTAAAAAAACTCATGAGGGTACTCTTCATGTGAAAAGTACTAAAATTATTATGCTTGTTCATTCTTTTGAAATGCTTAAAATGCTGCATTATGAATCTATATCTGATATGTATACTAGATTTATGACTATTGTTAATGAATTGAAAAGTCTTGGAAAAGTCTATACTAATGCTCATTTAGATAATAAAATTCTTAGGTCTTTGCCAATATCATGGGATCCAAAGGTAACGGTGATCCAAGAAGCTAAAGATATTGATACCCTGCTTTTGGAGGAGCTTATTGGTTCACTCATGATCCATGAGTTGAATTTATGGTACAAAGAAGTGGTTGCTGATCAAGAGAAGAAGAAGATAATAGCCCTCAAGGCCAAAAAAAATTCAAGGTAATGATGGCAACTTGGAGCGATAGTAAAGATTCTTGTTGACGCCCGGATCATCGTGACCCGTAGTTGCTGGTTGCGTCGGGTGTTCCGCGTTCGCTCGCGGGGGGAATGCCTCCGGTGCCTCGGGACCTGCAAAAAAGCCAACGTCAGTGATCCAGGCCAGGAATTCCGGTGGGGCGCTCCGACGGTCAAGTCAGTGGCGATCCAGGAAAATAGATCCTCCTAGTCGAGCCCCTCTGGATGAGCTCCATGCTAGGAGGAGTGGGTAGAGTGTATGAGAGTGTGAGTGTGAGCTGGGAGGTGTGGTGGCTGAGGTGGTCTTGCCCTCCTCTCTGGCCTCTCCCCCATTTTCTTCCTCTCTTTTTGGTGGTTGTGCTGTTGAGAAAAATAGTTGTCTCCCTCTTTGAAATGGGGTTGTTACCTTTTTTTCGCTTACTCTGGCCGAGTCTTCTACTTTGGCTTGCCTCAGGGTTCTCCTGTGCTGTCAGGCTGGTACGACGAGGTATCGTGCCATAGACAGGACGCCTTCTTGATTGGATAGTTGGAGAAGCTTCGATATGCCTTTTACATTCCTTCTGTTTGCCCTTCCTGGAAGCCTGGCAGGACCTTGACTGTCATGCCACCGATCTCGGGACTCATGCTCTTTGGTGGGGTCTTTTCTCCATTTGTACGGTAGGTCGGCAGAGGGTATGGTGCCTTGATGTGAGCTTCCTTTCTTTCTGGTGTGGGCGATGGCCGTGGGCATTTATGGCGACGTGGCGGGTGCTGCGTACGGTCCTCGGGGGGCCCACCACCATCTTCGAAGGAGAGGCACGACTTCTTTGGCAGTTGGTACTTTGATTTGTGCTGAGGGCCGAGCTGGGAAGATGGGGCCCGCTTGTAGCGGACCTGCCTCGTCGTGGCTTGGCTGTGCGGAGGAGGGCCGAGCTCGGTTCCAGGCCAAGGGAGGGCCCATCTTTGACCAAGCTCGTGCCGGCAGAGGTGGATGAGGCGCGCCCAGCTCAGGGGACCTGGCCTTAAAGGGGCACCACGTGGCGGAGGAGGCTTGAGCTCAACTCCGGACCACGGGGCCCGACCTCAGGCTTGGAAGGTCTGCCTCTGATGGGACTTGAGCTCGGCTCCGACCTAGGCGTCCGACTTGGCGGTGACCGACCTGACGGAGGACGGAGCCTGGCTTCGACGGGTGGCCCCGTTGACCTCAGGAAGCTCAGCCCGGTGAAGGGGCCGATAGTGGGAATCCAGTGTGGCATCCAATGAGGGCTCCACATCAGGCTCCTTCCTCCACGTCAGCGATCCAGTCACATCATTTGCCCCCCACTCCCAAGGCCCGTTGTCGCGTGGTGCTTAGGTCGAAGGGAGTAGCTGCAGTGCTGACATGGAAAGGTGAGAAAATCTGGTGCAATAATTATCGATATCGGCGGCACCTTGCTCGGCGGTCCTTCGCACCTGTGCGGGGGCGCCGCGTGGCCACGTCTTGGAAGCAATTATGGCGGGCATGGATGTTGGAGCGGCCGCGGTCGGAGGGGTGCTAGCCCTGTTGATTAGCGACACGTGGCGAGGCTTTTGGAGAAGCCGTAACGGTACGGTCGGGCATAGGTTGTCTCGAATGGAGGGATAAGTCTTTTCGAAGTTTACCTCTTTTGAACCCTTCGCGCCCGGTGTAGTACAGCAGTCTTCTTCTTCCTCCACTCCGGTCATCATTATCCGCTTAGGATCTTAGCAGGTTAGCCATCTCTTTTTCCTCCTTCCTTGTCGACTAGGGGTTGCCGTAGGTCCTCCTTCGTCGTTTTTTCCTTTTTTTCTCCTCTTCTTCCATGGATCGCTTCGGTCCAAACTTTCGCCCTTCGTGCCAAGTCGAGGCCGGACCTTCCCGGTCGAGGACTCCTTCTTCCTCTGAAGAGGAAATAGAGGCGGCGTGGTATGAATTTAGTAGGAGGCCCTCTCAAGGTCGTTTTTGTCCATCAGGGAACCCAGGTCTTCTCCTTCTCCCCGCTTGGCTCTTGCTCCTGCTCCTGCTTCTACTTCTGCTTCTGCTTCTACTTCTACTTCTGCTTCCCTTCCTGAGCTTGAACTTTTTCGGTCAACGGGTCCCAGAGGGATCACTTCGGTGATTACCACTGAAGACCTCGTGTCTATCCAGGAAGCTTATGGTGTCCCCGAGTCCATCCCCCTTTCCATCCCTCGTCCCCGGGAGCGGGTTACCTCTAGTGGCCCTCGGCGGATCACCTTCTACGAGGAGACATTCGCCAAGGGCCTTTGGTTTCCTGTCCATCCCTTCTTCCTTTCTTTCTTGGCCAACTACTGACTTGTTCCTGCCCAGTTGGTCCCCAACGCCGTCAGGATGATATTTTGCTTCATCGTTCTGTGCCACTTCTACGGGATTGTTGCCCATTTTTCCTTGTTCAGGGCCTTCTTCACCTTGAAACGTCACCCTACCGAGGACGGGTGGTGGTCCCTTTCTTCCCGCCCTCGAGGCATCAGATTTGTACTCCCCTCTTCCATCAAAGGATGGAAGAGTAGGTTCTTTTTCACTTCAATAGAGGGGATCAATTGGGTTTGGAGCGACCCAGATTGATCTCCGAATAAGAACTCCTCGATCGAAGCTGCCGACCTAGACATGTATGACCTGCTCAGATCGGCCGAGATTCTATCATTGGAGGTCTTGTTGTTGGAGTAGAATCTTCGCGAGGCCGGGGTCAGCTCAGCGTGGGAGTCGGGTGAGTTCGACTTGACCACCCCCCTCTCGTTTCTGATTTATTTTTCTTTCTCTTTTTTCTTCTTCTTCTTTTTTTTTGACTCAGGGCTGACCTTGTCTCTTGTGGTGCAGATATGAAGTTCTTGATGGACGAGCTGCTGTCCTTCTCTGAAGAGTGAGAGCAAGCTACCGAGGCCGGCGGGCCAGCTCCGAAGCGGGCTCGCGTTGATGAAGGCCCGCTGCCGGTGCAGGCCACGGTAGATGCACCGGTCGCCAAGCAGAGGTGGAAGAGGGTGGTCGAGCATGTCCAGACGTCCTCGGGGCAGCGGGATCAGGGTCCCATGCTGGAGCCCGAGGTGGTCACCAGGGCCAGGTCGGCGACCGCCGCCGCCAGGCCAGAGGTCCCTCCCCCTGAAGTCATTATGCTTGAGGAGGAAGGGGGTTCGAGGGAAGCGAGGCCGGAGCCCCCGCCGTAGCACGAGGTGGCACCGAGCTCGTAGTTGGCCATGAAGACGCCCTCCGCTGTCGAAGGGTCTGAGCAAGCAGGGATGAGAGACAGAGACTACCGGAGGGTCCCATTTAGGTTGGGGCCAAACGTCTCTCTAGTGAAGAACCCCGACCTCGCAGAGCGGATGATGGACTTCTCCATCCAGTCCTGCAATAAGCGAGATGGAAGCGGGAGGCTTTTGGGTGATGCCATCGGCTCGACGTTCACCAACCTCTACGCCGTAAGTCCTTCGCTTGCCTTTGCTTTCCTAGATCGCTTCTTTTTCTTTTTACCTGACAGCTGACACCCCTTCTTCGATGCAACAAGGTAGAGAGCTTCTCCTCATCCGGGACTTCTATCAGAATTGGGCCAAAGGGAAGAAGAAGTGGCTGACTGAGCTCGAATCTCTGCGAGCTGAGGTGAGAGAAAAGAGCAAGGATGCCCAGGAGGCCAACCTCAGAATCAAGAGCCTCACGGTCGAGGCTGCCGATGCTGTCAGGATGAAGAAGGAGCTCGAAAGCGAGCTCGAATCAAAAAGGGCCCGGTTGAAGGAGCTCCGGGCTGAGTCAGAGAGGAAGGTGGCGACCGTGGAGAAGAGGGCCGCTGAGGCCAGGGGGAGGGCTGCTGAGGCCGAGAAGAAGGCCACTGCTGCCAGCAATGCTGCCAAGGTCACCGAGAAGGGAATGGCGACGGCGATCCACAAGGCCAAGCGCGTCGAAGGCTTGGCGACCGAAGCGAGGAGCAAAGTGGAGGGCATGAGGAGGAACGTTGCGGGTGCGGTGTTCGCCTTCAAAGCCTCCCGGCGTACCTTAAGGACTTCAAAGAGGCATTGACGGACTCCTTCGTGAAGGGGTATTCATACTGCGTCTCCCAGTTGCAGGGGATGCTATCCGAGGAGCGGCTGGCCATGCTCCGAGCTCTTGGGAAGAAGGCCCCGGCCCCGACGGTGCTGCAGCAGAGAAGGAGGCCGCTCAGGCTGGACCTCTCAAGGAGGTGGGTTCGTCGATGCTTGGGCACACCGAGCCGATGTCGGTGGCTGAGCCAGGGCCGTAGGTTGAGGTGACCGGGCTGCCTCCGGCGGCAACAGCGGTCGAGCCAACCCCTTCAACGGGGGCCGCACCTGAAATCACTCTAGCTGCAGAGGCGGAGGAGGGAGAGGTTGTTGCTGCGTGGCGTCCGGGAAAGGAGTAGGCACAGTAGAATGGGCTCCCACTTTGCAGGGTTTCCTTTTTCTTTTTTGTCATGTTTTTTCTTTCTTTTGGACCAGGCCGTCCGGCATGTTGGGGCCCGGGAGGTAATGTAATGCTTTTCCAATGTAATGAAAAATCCTTTTGGTCAGCAACTTCTCCACTCCTCCTTATGTGAATGTTGTTGTCCTTGTTTTTTTTTTTTTTTTTTTTTTTTTTTTTTTTTTTTTTTTGAAGAAGGGTGCTTCATCTTGAAAAGGGCTTGAGTCTCGCGTTCGGACTCGAGGATAGGTCGAGCGGAGGGCTGATCTCCAAGCTCGCGGGCTTCAGAGCTGGGCTCGGAAGCATTCTCCTTGTAAAGGCTCAAGTCTCGCGTTCGGACTCGAGGACAGGTCAAGCAGAGAGCTGATCTCCGGGATCGAGGGCTTCGGAGCTGGGCTCGAAAGTGCTCATCTTGTGAAGGCTCGAGTCTCGCATTCGAACTTGAGGATGGGTCAAGCGGAGAGCTGATCTCCAGGCTCGAGGGCTTCGGAGCTGGGCTCGGAAGCACTCATCTTGTGAAGGCTCGAGTCTCACGTTCGGACTCGAGGACGGGTCGAGCGGAGAGCTGATCTCCAAGCTCGAGGGCTTCAGAGTTGGGCTCGGAAGTGCTCATCTTATGAAGGCTCGAGTCTTGCATTCGGACTCGAGGACGGGTCGAGCGGAGAGCCGATCTCTAGGCTCGAGGGCTTCGGAGCTGGGCTCGGAAGCACTCATCTTGTGAAGGCTCGAGTCTCGCGTTCAGACTCGAGGACGGGTCGAGCGGAGAGCTGATCTCCGGGCTCGAGGGCTTCGGAGCTGGGCTTGGAAGCGCTCATCTTGTGAAGGCTCGAGTCTAGCGTTCAAACTCGAGGACGGGTCGAGCGGAGAGTTGATCTCTGGGCTTGAGGGCTTCGGAGCTGGGCTTGAAAGCGCTCATCTTGTGAAGGCTTGAGTCTCGCGTTCGGACTCTAGGACAGGTCGAGCGGAGAGCTGATCTCCGTGCTCGAGGGCTTCAGAGCTGGGCTCGAAGACGTTTGAGATTAAGAGTTACTTGGTGGTCTCTTGGCATCCTGGAGCTGGGCTCGGAGATGTTTGAGATTGAGAGTTGCTTGGTTCAAAGGTTTCCTTGACCGGAGGTCTGAGCTTCGGTCTTGGGTTGGTATCCTGGAGTTGGGCTCGGGGATGTTGATGATGGCGATCTACATAGCTCGGAGGTGCCCCTGGTCAGAGGTCTGAGCTCCGGTCTTGAGCAGGCATCCTGGAGCTGGGCTCGGGGACGTTGAGTGCCTGGGGGCTTCCCAGGTCCTTTGCCGGGAGCTGGGCTCGCCGGTGCCGGAGGGTCATCCGGTCTTTGATGCCGGGGAGCTAGGCTTGCCGATGCCTTAGGGCTTCCCAGGTCTTCGTGCCGGAGGACTTTTCTTTAGGCTTTATTGCCGAGGAGCTAGGCTCGTCTGTGCCTGGGGGCTTCCCAGGTCTTCATGCCGGAGGACTTTTCTCCGAGCTTTGTTGCCGAGGAGGTAGGCTAGCCGGTGCCTGGGGGTTTCCCAGGTCTTTATGCTAGAGGACTCTTCACTGGGCTTCGATGCTGAGGAGCTAGGCTCGTGGCTGACTTGTTGGAGAGCTAGGCTCAAAGACGATGATAGCTGAGGAGATTCCCTTGGCCGGAGATCTGAGCTCCGATCTTGGGTTAGCATCCTGGAGCTGGGCTCGGGAACTTCGATGACTTGAGATGGCGCCTTGGAGCTGGGCTCGAAGATGCATCAGTTTGGTTGCCAAGGAGTTGAGCTCGAGGCTTAAGTGCCTGGGGGCTTCCCAGGTCCTTTGCCGGGGAGCTGGGCTTGCCGGTCTGGATGGTCATCCGGTCTTTGATGCTGGAAGGTCATCCGGTCTTTGATGCCGGGGAGCTGGGCTCGCCGGTGCCGGAGGGTCATCCGATCTTTGATGCCGGAGGGTCATCCGGTCTTTGATGCCAGGGAGCTAGGCTCGCCGGTGCCTGGGGCTTCCCAGGTCTTCGTGTTGGAGGACTTTTATCCAGGCTTTGTTGCTGAGGAGCTAGGCTCGCTAGTGCCTGGGGCTTCCCAGGTCTTTGTGCTAGAGGACTTTTCTCTGGGCTTTGTTGCTAAGGAGCTAGGCTCGCTGGTGCCTGGGTATTTTCCAGGTCTTTGTGCCATAGAACTCTTCTCTAGGCTTTGGTGCCGAGGAGCTAGGCTCGTGGCTGACTTGTTGGAGAGCTGGGCTCGAAGACGATGATAGCTGAGGAGATTCCCTTTGCCAGAGATCTGAGCTCCGGTCTTGGGTTAGCATCCTGGAGCTGGGCTCGGGGACTTCGATGACTTGAGATGGCGCCTTGGAGCTGGGCTCGAAGATGATGATAGCTGAGGAGATTCCCTTAGCCGGAGATCTGAGCTCCGGTCTTGGGTTAGCGTCCTGGAACTAGGCTCGGGGACTTCGATGACTTGAGATGGCGCCTTGGAGCTGGGCTCGAAGATGCGTCAGTTTGGTTGCTGAGGAGCTGGGCTCAAGGCTTAAGTGTCTGGGGGCTTCCCAGGTCCTTTGCCGGGGAGCTGGGCTCGTCGGTGCCGGAGGGTCATCCGGTCTTTGATGCCGGGGAGCTGGGCTTGCCGGTGCCGGAGGGTCATCCGGTCTTTGATGCTGGAGGATCATCCTGTCTTTGATGCCGGGGAGCTAGGCTCACTGATTCCTGGGGGCTTCCCAGGTCTTCATGCCAGAGGAATTTTCTCCGGGCTTTGGTGCCGAGGAGCTGGGCTCGTGGCTTGCGTTCCTGAGGGCTTCCCAAGTGTTCGTGCCGAAGGACTTTTCTCCCGGCTTTGGTACCGAGGAGCTGGGCTCGTGGCTTGCGTGCCTGGGGGCTTCCCAGGTCTTCGTGCCGGAGGACTTCTCTCCGGGCTTTGGTGCCGAGGAGCTGGGCTCGTGGCTTGCGTTCCTGAGGGCTTCCCAAGTCTTCATGCCGAAGGACTTTTCTCCCGGCTTTGGTACCGAGGAGCTGGGCTCGTGGCTTGTGTTTCCTGCAAGATAGATAAATCATGTTGCAGAAAGGAATCTTTATTTCTCATGGAGGGAATACCTACATTACTGATAGTATCTCCTCAAATTACAGGCATTCCAGGTCCGGGAGAACCTGGCACCATCCAAGTCTTTTAGGTAGTAGGCCCCCTGCGACAGGGCCTCGGCCACTTTGTAAGGGCCCTCACAGTTAGGGAAGAGTTTGCCGCACTCCCGAGGCTGGGACGCTTTTGCCCGGCGCAGCACCAGGTCGCCAGGTCAGAAAGCCTTCTACTTCACCCATGCATTATAATATCGGGCGACTTGTTGCCGATAGGCTATCATCCGGAGCCGGGCTTTATCTCTTGTCTCTTCAAGGAGATCGAGGTTGAGTAGGAGATGTGCCGAATTATGGGCCTCGTCGTACTGTTGCACCCGAAGTGTGGGCACGCCGAGCTCGATTGGGATCACCGCATCAGATCCAAAGAAAAGGTTGAAGGGGGTTTCGCCCGTTGCCGTTCTGGGCATTGTGTGGTAGGCCCACAGGACACTGGGAAGTTCTTCTACCTACCTGCCCTTCGCTTGATCCAACCTGGTGCAGAGTCCTTGGAGAATGGTTTGGTTTGTCACCTCTGCTTCACCATTGGTTTGGGGATGAGCAACTGAGATGAAGCGATGCTGGATCCCGTGCTCGGCACAGAATCCTTTGAATTCCCGGTTATCGAATTGTCGCCCATTGTCGGTGATGATGCAATTGGGGAGTCTGAAGCGGCAGATGACGGACTTCCAAAAGAATTGTCAGACATTGGCTTTTGTGATCCGAGCTAGAGGCTCTGCTTCGACCCATTTGGTGAAATAGTCGATCGCCACTAGTAGGAACTTCAGCTGTCCAGGTGCAGTGGGGAATGGTCCCAGGATGTCCATCCCCCATTATGCGAAAGGCCAAGGAGACAACAGCTGGTAGATCGATGCAGCCGATAGGCGCTGAATGTTGGAATGGCACTGGCACTTGTCACACTTCTTGACGAAGTCGATGGCATCCTCCCTCATCGTTTCCCTAAAGTATCCCTGGTGATGGGCCTTGTACGCCAGAGTCCTCCCTCCTACATGATTCCCACAGAAACCCTCGTGTATCTCCTGGAGCACGAAGGCTGTCTCTATGGGCCTGAGGCACTTCAGGAGGGGGTAGGAATAAGATCGGCGATAGAGCTGGCCGTCCATCAAGACAAAGCGGGTGGCCTTCCTTCTGATGAGGCCAGCTTCCTTGTGGTCTTCCAGCAGTAGGCCATCCTGGATGTACTTGACGTATTTGTCCATTCAGCTCGGCTCGAGAGCTACTTGTTGCACCTCCTCGTGGCTTTCGTAGCTTGGATTCTCGAGATACTTGAAGTAGGCACGCCCTAGGGATGAGTTCGGCAGGGTTGCAAGCCTCGACAGTGCATCCGCACGGGCGTTTTCTCCATGGGGGATGTGGGAAACGCGGAAATAGCGGAAGCCTGCCGTGCTCGAACGGACCTTCTCCAGGTACTTCATCATCTGGGGATCTTGGGCCTCGTACTCTCCGAAGACTTGTCCAGCAACCAGTTGGGAGTCGGTGAAGACCTTGAGGTTCTGTACGCCCAGCTCGCGGGACACCTTCAGGCCCGCAAGGAGTGCTTCGTACTCCGCTTGGTTGTTTGTTGCGAGGAACTTGAAGTGAAGTACACACTCCGTCACCACTCTATCGAAATTGGCAAGGATGAGGCCTGCTCCACTCCCGCAAGAATTGGAGGCTCCATCCACGTAAAGGACCCAAGGGTCCCCAGGTGGGCCGGGCTTAGCTTGGCTCTCCGGAACCATTCGCTCTGGTTCCTCGGGAAGCCCTGTACACTCGACCATGAAGTCGGCTAGGACTTGGGCCTTCTGCGATGACCTCGACCGGTATGCAATGTCGTACTCACTCAGCATTGGGGACCACTTGGCCAACCTTCCGGAAGTCTTGGGGTGGCTCAGTGTGGTCCTCAGCGGCTGATCAATCACAACCACGATGGGATGCGCTTGAAAATAGGGCCGAGGCACTTAGCAGACATAATTAATGCAAAAATGAGTTTTTTGGAGCGGGTATACCTGATCTCCACATCATGGAGTATTTTGCTGGTGTAGTACACCGGCTTCTGGGATCCGTCTTGGTCTGTACGGACAAGGACCAAGCTGATGGCCCCTGGTGTGGCCGCCAGATAGAGCAAAAGCTCTTCTCCTTCTTCGGGTCTGGACTGCAAAGGTGGGGAGGTCAGGAACTCCTTCAGCTCTTCAAAGGCTACTTTGGACTCCTCGGTCCAGGTGAAGTCATGCATCTTGCGCAACGCTTTGAAGAAAGGGAGGCAGCGATCAGCCGACCTCGAGATGAACCGGCTTAGGGCTACAACTCTCCCCGTCAGGCGCTGGACCTGCTTCTTGGATGTTGGATGCTCCATGTCGAGGATTGCTTGGACCATCTCTGGATTTGCCTCGATGCCTCTTTGGGTGACCATAAGCCGAGGAATTTCCCGACCACCACCCCAAAGGTGCACTTCGCTGGATTGAGCTTCATCTAGTGCTTCCAGAGACCGTGAAAGGCTTCAGCGAGGTCGGCGATGTGGTCCGAGCTCGGTTTGCTCATGACTAGCATGTCATCCATGTATACTTGCACATTCCTGCCAATCTGGTCCTTGAAGACTTTGTTGACGAGACGTTGGTACGTGGCCCTAGCATTCTTCAAGCCAAAGGGCATCACCCTGTAGCAGTATGTCCCTTGGTCAGTGATGAAGGCGGTATGCTCCTCGTCCTCTGGGTGCATCCGGATCTGATTGTACCCGAAAAATGCATCCATAAAGGAGAGCAGCCTATGCCCTGAGGTGGCATCTACCAATTGGTCTATCCTCGGGAGAGGGAAACTATCCTTCGGGCATGCCTTGTTGAGGTCGGTGTAGTCTACACAGATCCTCCACTTGCCATTATTCTTCTTCACCATTATCATATTCGCCAGCCAACTCGGATACTGTACTTCTCGGACAAAGCCGGTGGTGAGGAGTTTCTCAACTTCCTCGTTGATGGCTGCTTGCCTTTCTGGGGCAAAGCTTCTCTTCTTCTATCGAACTGGTCTGTACCTCGGATCAACATTGAGTTTGTGGGTGATGACTTCAGGGGGAATACCTAGCATGTCGGTTGTCGTCCAAGCGAACACGTCCGCATTCGCCCTCAAGAATTCCAACAGTAGAGCTTTCTCCTCCTCGGGCAGCTGGGCTCCGATCTGCACGGTCTTCGTCTGGTCAGTCCCGAGCTGGTAAGGAAGCATGTGCTCAGCCGGGCCTCCTCTGGGGTCCTGAACCCTCTGGTCGAGCTCGTCCGCCTTGGAGTCCTCCTCGGGCACCTGGGCCCCGGGAAGTGTCTGAAAGCAGTGCTGCACTGGCTGAGGCATTCCCCTCATCTCCCCCACACCGCAAGGGGTTGGGAATTGCACAAGCAGTCTTTTGGTGGAGATGACGGCGTCGAGGAGGTTGAGCCCAAGTCAGCCCAAGATTACGTTGTAAGGCGAAGGAAGCCTGACAAACGTGAACGTCATTATGACGGTGCTCTGCCGAGGTGGGGTCTTTGCAATAACTGGGAGAGTGATTTCTCCTTCCACCCTTACGGAATCTCCCATGAAACCAACAAGGAGGGTATATACAGGCTTGAACTGAGTAGGGGAGAGATTCATCTGGGAGAAAGCATCATAGAAAAGTACATCCGTAGAGCTTCCACTATCTACCATGATACGCTTTATAGGATGCTTTGCGATCATCATCTCGATGACCACAGCATCATTGTTTATATTTTTCTTCCCATTTTTCCCTTCCCTCATGAAGGGGAGTACATTCTCAGAGTTCCCTGGCCCCCGGGTCCTCTTGGATGCGCGCTCAGCTTCCCAGGAGATCATGCCCACCGGCTTCTCGGTGGGGCGGTTGTCGATGGCTGGAGTTGGCGGGAGAGCAACGAGCACCTGGGACTCTGGTCGAGTCCTGCCCCCCACATACTTTCCGAGGTAGCCTCTCTTGATGAGCTCTTCGATCTCCCATTTAAGATTGCGGCATTCCTCGGTGTCATGGCCGTGGTCACCGTGGAAGCGGCAGTACTTCGTCTTATCCCGGGTGAAGGATGGCTTCAATGGTGCAGGACACCTCAGATAGGTCTCACCCTCGATCTCCATGAGGATCTTCATTCTAGGGGCGAGAAGGGGAGTGAAGTTACCCGGAGGGACGAGAGCATTCCTTGGCCTTAGTGCTGGTCGAGAGCTCTGAGTTGGCGGTCCCGACCTTCGCGCGCCAGGCACCTCGGCCGGTGCCGGCCCCCTTAGTGGCTTTCCGTCGAGCTCCTGCCTTGTACGATCCGCCTCCTCGGCATGGATGTACTTCTAGGCCCGGAAGAGCAGCTCAGCGTAGGTCTTCGGGGACTTTTTGTCAAGCAAGTAGGTCAGGCAGGAAGTCCTGAGCCCTCGCTTTAGAGCCAGCATTGCAACCGGCTCCTCCAGGCTATAGATCTCCAAGGCAGCGGCTTTGAAGCGGGCCACGTAGTCCCGCAGTGGCTCACGGTCCTGCTGCTTGATGGAGAAAAGGCTGTCTGCTTCACGTGGCACCTTCCAACATGCATCAAAATGGGCAACAAACTTCTGCCCTAGTTGGGTAAAAGAATTGATGCTTTCCGGCTCAAGACGGGTGAACCATACTCGAGCAGCCTTCCGAAGGGTAGCAGGAAAGGCGACGCACAAGAGAGCGTCAGTAGCCCCTGGACCCTCATGAGGGCCTGGTAACTTTCCAGGTGGTCCAGGGGGTCGGTGGTCCCATTGTAAGGATCCACCTGCGACATGTGGAATCGGCGAGGAATTGGCTCCGCCTAGATCTCCTGGGAGAATGGGGGGCGGGCATCATAGCTCGCTGGCATGCTAGCGGAGCCGAGCAGGTTGGCGAACCGGCGAGCAAACTTTGCCAACTTGCGATCATGCTCCTCCAGGCGCTTCTCTGCCATGCGCCTGATGGCTTCATCTGTGGACCCCTCCGCTGAGGGGGGCGGTGAAGGTGACGCGGACGCGCGGCACCCACGGCAAGGAGCTTTGCCCTTCTAACCTTTGCGGGGTTTAGGTGCCCCCCGTTCAAGGTGCAGTGAGCAACTTTCTCCCGTTCAAGGTGCGGTGAGCAACTTTCTTCGTCAGTAGAGCTGGCCCGCTGTCGCTTCATCGGGGCTTGGTGGGTACCCAGAGGGTCTGTAATGGCCTGCGGCTGCGAAGGCCTTCCATGGAAAGAACGTAGGTTGTCGCAGGGTGCTGCAGCATGGGCCGCGGGGGTCTCTGGCTGCTGGTGGATAGCCAGGGATCGATGCTGATGCTGGAGCTGGCGCACTACTGCAGTGAGAGTATGCATCTGCTGGGCAAGTGCGGTTAGCTGGGTCTCCAGTGGGGACGGTTGAACCGGGGCAGGTGGCTCCGTCTCCGGGCCGTGCGGGTTCTCGTGAGAGAGGGATACCTCTGCATGGCTGGGAGAAGCTCCCCTTGCCTGAGTGGTCACCATCCTCCCAATGGATCGTCTGAACAGGGCCTGAACTGGATCAAGTGTCGTTCGGACCCCCCTTCCTGGCACGCCAATCTGTTGCCACCTGGATTGTCGTGGCTCGTAGCTGCAGGTTACGTCGGGTGTTCTGCATCCGCCCGCGGGGGGGATGCCTCCGGTGCCTCGGGACCTTTAAGAAAGCCAACGTCAGTGACCCGGGTTGGAGATTCGGCGGGGGCGCTCCGATGGTCAAGTCAGTGGCTGGCACGACGAGGTATCGTGCCGTAGATGGGACGCCTTCTTGATTGGGTAGTTGGAGAAGCTTCGATATGCCTCTGACATTCCTTCAGTTTGCCCTTCCTGGAAGCCTGGCAGGACCTCGACTGTCTTGCCGTCGGTCTCGAGACTCGCGCTCTTCGGTGGGATCTTTTCTCCATTTGTACGGTAGGTCGGCGAGGGTATGGTGCCTTGATGTGAGCTTCGTTTCTTTCTGGTGTGGGCAATGGCCATGGACATTTATGGCGACGTGGCGGGTGCTACTGTACAGTCCTCGTGGGGCCCGCCACTGTCTTCGAAGGAGAGGCACGGCTTCTTTGGCGGTTGGTACTTTGATTTATGCTGAGGACCGAGCTGGAAAGATGGGGCCCGCTTGCAGCGGACCCGCCTCATCGTGGCTCGGCTATGCGGAGGAGGGCCGAGCTCGGTTCCTGGCCAAGGGAGGGCCCATCTTTGACCGAGCTCGGGCCGGTAGAGGTGAATGAGGCGCGCCCACCTCAGGGGACCTGGCCTTGAAGGGGTGCCACATGGTGGAGGCTTGAGCTCAACTCTGGACCACGGGGCCTGACCTCGGGCTCGGAAGTTTTGCCTCTGGTGGGACTTGAGCTCGGCTCCGACCTAGGCGTCCGACTTGGCGGGGACCGACCTGGCGGAGGACGGAGTCCGACTTCGACGGGCGACCCCGTTGACCTCGGGAAGCTCAGCCCGACGAAGGGGCCGATAGTGGGAATCCAGTGTGGCATCCAATGAGGGCTCCATATCAGCGATCCGGTTACATCAATTCTAGTTCGGAGGAAGAACAAGAAGTTGCCAATCTTTGCTTCATGGTAAATGAGAAAGAGGTATATTATGGAAATGAATATGAGTTTATCTTTGATGAATTATATGATGCATTTAATGATCTTGTATATGAATACAAATTGCTAAAAAATGAGCACAAGAAATTAAAAAGACATGTAGATTCTCTTTCTCTTGAGAACACCAATCTTGTCAATAAAAATCATAATTTAAATATAAAGATTGATATTTTAGAAAATGACAAGAATAATATTTCTAAAGAAAAAGAAATTTAAGAAAATAAAAATTTTGATTTGAAAGAGCTATGCAATAAGTTTTCAAATGAGAAAAATATTTTATTAAATAAAATAGAAATTCTAAGAAGATCCATGATTTTTGTATCAAATGATGAGCTTTTAAAGAAAAAAAAAAATCTTGAGTTGAAAAACAAAAATTTCTTTATTGCTACTTCTTCCAATATTGCATGCTTTAAATATAAAAAATCTGGACTTAATGCATATCCTTATAGATTAAGAAAAATTTGGATTCCAAAAGGAACCATATTTACTAACTCTAAAGGATCCAAGAAAGTTTGGATACCAAAATTGTCTACTTAGTGTGTTTTACAGGAATGTCTTGCAGCCCAACAAGAAGAAAGAAAAATAATTGAATAATGGCTATACAAGACAATACAAAGAGTGGACAAGCTATATTTTGGACAAAATGGTAAAGGAAGGATTATACATATTGGTAAATTCTAAGCATTTCCTTCTATAATTAAAAATATAGTTGAATATTTGCTATAAATGTTACATCAATTACTTTAAAATTATTTTAAATGTTTAATTAGAATCAAGTTTAGACTTATAGTCATTAGCTATGATCATGAACTTTTTGATGTTGATGAATTTCATGCTATCATGATTAAACTTGTGATTACAAAACCTTCACTTGATTTTGATTAATGTATCTTAAATTACTTCATGAAAAATATTTTTAAAGTTGCATATTGCTTTGAAAATTAGTTCAATTGATTAATTAGAATCAAGTTTAGACTAATAGTCATTTATTGTGATCATGAACTTTTTGATGTTGATGAATTTTATGCTCTCATGATTAAACTTGTGATTATTAGTCTTTCATTGGATTTTGATTAACATAGTTTTAAACTATTTCAAGTGAAATGTTATGATTTATATATTTTCATTTTTGGCATCTATGCTTAAGCTAGAAATCATTTAAGAACAAGGATAGAATTGGTAGTTAAGGGTTAAATTTAAGAAAAAGGTATTCATATTGATAAATTCTTGCTCCAGTAGCTAGACTTGCTATTAAATTACTTCTAGTATTTGTATGGATATCAAATCATTTCAAATGGATTTGAAATCATGTTAAAATGATTTTTTGAATGCTAACCTCCTGTATTTTGAAAATAATGTATATCTTGAAAATTCAAATTTTTGATTTCAGATTTAGTATATATATTTATATCTCAAAATATCTGAAATTATGATGATTGTATATTCATGCTTTATCCTTAAATGAATGCATATTTTTAAGGGCGAATAATATTTAGGAGGAGCATCCAAAGATTTGTTGTCATTATATACATGTCTGATACTTTCAATATTTTCTTCATATCATACTTATAATACTCTGATACTCCTTCTTGTTTTCAAATCTAATCCTTTGAGGAGAGTTACATTCAATTAGTATCAAAATTTATTTCATTTATAATCTTCAAAAAAGGGGAGAAAATGAAATTATTTCTTGCATATGCTTATCATTTTATGGTATCATATTCAATTAGTATCATATTTAATTGATATCATGATTAATTGATTTCATGCATTGATTTTGATGATCTCTTGTTATTATTTCCACTTCATCCCTATTTTGTATTGTCTTTCATCCTTTTCATGATGACAAAAAGGGGGAGAAAAATGTTAAGTATGAAAAAGAGAAAGATATGATAAACATGTAACATGATAAATTATATGAGAAATGAAAGAAAGTGTAAAAGGAAGAAAAGTAAGCAAAATATTTTAATCTTAAGGGAAGAATTAGTAAGAGTGAGAAAATTTAAAAAATTTGCATATTTTTAAAAATGTATTTTAATGTTTTGAAGAATCTTGAAAATATTTTTAAATCATATTTTGAGAGGGAGCTTGATGCATATTAATTTTGAGCTTGTATGTTTATACTATTGTTAATCTCTTAAGCTTATCCTATTCATATATTTAAAGGTTTTGTTATCATCAAAAAGGAAAAGATTATTGACTCTGATCTTGATTTTGATGATTGACAAAATGTTTAAGTATATATAAGTACTAATTATTTTTTTAAGTATGTTTGTCAGATCTTAGTACTCATCCATGTTGAATAAAAAAATACATGTTTTCAATTGAAGAAGTCCTTTAAATTCATGGAATTTCAAGTTATAAGGACTTTAGAATATAAGGAAGACCTGGAAGGACTTAAAGTTTGATTTTGAAAAAGTTTCAGTAGAGTTTTAGTAAAGTTTCAGCCATGTGTCGACTCATGGAATAGCAAGTGTCGACTCATGGAATGGAAAGTGTCGACTCATGAATAGCAAGTGTCGACTCAAGGCTTGAGACAAAAATGATACAGAACATGCTGAATTTCAAGATTTCTCTCAAGTGTCGACTCACTATTCCAAGTGTCGACTCATCAGATGAAGTGTCGGCTCACTAGTGCAGAACAGAAGACTTCAGAAGATATTTTTTAATCAAGTGTCGACTCACTGTTCTAAGTATCGAACCTAAGTATCGACTTATGACCTGAAGTGTCGATACTTGAACGGATGACAGCTCTGCAACGGCTAGTTTTCTGAAGAGCAGAACTTTTCCAAAATATTTATAACGGCTAGTTTTTCCTCTCCAATGGTTTCTAACAGTCATTTAAGATTTGAAGAGCTATATAATCAACACAAATCAAAAAGAGAGATAATCCTTTGAGAGAAAAATTTTATATACTTCAAGAATTCATATTTTGAGTGATTTAAGCCTTCAAGCTTCCAAGTTTCAAAGAGAGCATCTAAAGTTCATATCCTCAAGCATCATTCAAGGCTTCAACAAATTAAAGACAAGCTTCTTCAACATCATCCAAGGGCTTCAAAGAGATACTTGCTTTATTTTAGAAAGCTTTATTATATTCTTTACTTTCATTCTTATATTATTGTATCAAGATTTTTGATGAGCCTTGAAAAATCAAAGAGGTTGTTGGTTAACCTTTGTGTAAAACCAATATAGGTTGTTGGTAATCCCGTAAAACTAACATAGGTTGTTGGTGAGCCCGCAAAACCAATAAGGTTTTTGGTTACCCGTGAAAATCAAGAGGTTATTGGTTAGCCTAAGTTAGAAAACCAACAAGGGTTGTAACTTGTGAGCCCGGTGAAAACAAGTTGGGTTTGATTAGTGAGCCCGGAAAACTAATCAGCTGTAATCTTGGTGATTATAGTAAATTCCCAAGTAGACCATGGGAAATGGATGTAGGTGCCTTGGAGTGCACCGAACTACTATAAATTTATTATGTTTGTGTGATTGTTTTCTTTGTGCATTTACTTTATTAATTCCGCTGCATATTATTTTGAAGCACACAAACACTTTGGTAAAATACAAGCACTTAATTGCAATTAGCACATACTTGTTTAGTTCATTATAAATCATTGCAAATAGTTTTATAAAATTCAATTCTCGCCCCCCCTCTTGGGTTGCATCATCACTAGGCAATAATTGGTATCAGAGCCCGGAATCCAAAATCGTTGGTATCTAAACTTGGTGCTTTGTAAAGAATCCAACGGTTTTGAGTTAAAAAATCATGGCAGCCCTAGAAGGTGCTTGTTTTGCTATAGGACATGCAATTAATAGACCACCATTTTTCAATGGCACTAATTATACTTTTTGGAAAACTCGCATGCGTGCCTATATTCAATCTATTAGTTATTATCATGTACAAGATTATGCATCATGTAATTCATCAAAAATAAACTCATATTCATTTTCAGAATATATCTCTTCCTCATTTGCCATGAAGCAAAGATTGGCAACTTCTTATTTTTCCTCCAAACTAGAATCTTTACTATCGCTCCAAGTTGCCATCATTACCTTGCATTTTTTTTGGCCTTGAGGGCGATTATCTTCTTCTTCTCTTGATCAGCAACCACTTCTTTATGCCATAAATTCAACTCATGGATCATGAGTGAACCAATAAGCTCCTCTAAAAGCAGGGTATCAATATCTTTGGCTTCTTGGATCGCTGTTATCTTTGGATCCCATGATATTGGTAAAGACCTAAGAATTTTATTAACCAAATCGGCATTAGTATAGACTTTGCCAAGACTTTTGAATTCATTAACAATAGTCATAAATCTAGTATACATATCAGATATAGATTCATAATACAACATTTTAAATATTTCAAAAGAATGAACAAGCATATTAATTTTAGTACTTTTTACTTGAAGAGTACCATCATGAGTAATTTCAAGTGTGTCCCATATCTCATTCGTCGATGTGCATGTGGAGATCCTATTGAATTCATTAGAGTCCAATGCATAATAAAGCAAGTTCATTGCTTTAGCATTAATTTTAGATTGATTAATATCATATTCATTCCAATCCTCTTCGAGCTTTTGAATGGAAATACCATTAACCAAAATGGAAGGAATATGAGGACCATTAACTATAACTTTTCAAAGATAATAACTAATAGATTGAATATAGATGTGCATGCAAGTTTTTAAAAAAGTATAATGAGTGCCATTGAAAAATGGTGGTATATTAATTGCATGTCCTATAGCAAAACAAACACCTTCTAGGGCTGCCATGATCTTTTAACTCAAAACCGTTGGATTCTTTGCAAAGCACCAAGTTTAGATATCAACGATTTTGGGTTCCGGGCTCTGATACCAACTGTAGGATCGACGCCCCTACCAACTATCTAAAAGGAATGTTCCTATTTAGAAGTGGCAGTTTATCTTTCTTAAGCAGGCAGCGTAGCAACCACGGGGTGCACGAGTCGATCCCCCATCGAGCACCACAGCACCAACCCAGTATACAATCACCGAGCCGGCTCTCGCCTGGGAACGAGCACCGCAGCACCACCCAAGGGGAGTTAACATGGCACCAGCCTCATCTTAACAGTGGCACCCACATTCTGTGGGCCCTGACCCCCGCACCTCAAGGGTGTGAGCTGGCCCACCCAATATATGTGGATCCGTGCTACACTTGGTGTAACAATTGATCTGGTCTTGCCTGAGTATGGAAGCGACTTGATCGGTTCTATGCTACCCCCTTATGGCTCACTCTATTTTCGGAGCACATTGTTATCATCTCAGCCGTATAGCCTCAGATCACTGCCCTATTCTCTAATCAATTGATCATGCAATTCAGAGATCCACTCCTTTCAGATTTGAAAAATTCTGGCTCTCTTATCCGAGATCCAGAGATATTGTTAGGAAGGTGTGGAGGATTCCGGTCCGAGGTGATGCTTTCTACCAGATTTCTTGGAGGATGGAGCTGCACATGAGGCATCTTCCCAAATGGAATAAGGTTGAGGTGGGCAACGTGATGACTAAGATTAAGTCCATGGATAGTAATATTAATGCTTTGCAAGACAAGGAGGATAGGTTAGGATATTTATTGCAGGAGGATATGGAGGTTCTTTGATCCCCCATCTCTTTGCATCATGCCCTTTTACAGAATCAAGAGATTATCTGGCATCAAAAGTCTAGAGTTCAGTGGTTGAAGGAGGGTGACAGAAACACCCGTTTCTTTCATCAAGCTACTATTATTCATAGACACAGAAATAGAATCAAAGCTCTTTATTCGGCTGATGGTGTTTGGCTTGAAGATGATGAAGCCATAAGAAGGAAGATTTTGGTATATTTTACTTCTAGGTTGTCGGCCCCTAGTCATCTTACTCACTCTTTTTCTTCTTATACTTCTATGGTTTCTATTTCAGCTTTCCAAAACTATGTGCTCCTGACTTAGGTGCTTGATGAGGAGGTTAAATCTATCCTTTGGTCTCTCGAGAAGGATAAAGCTTCTGGTCCTGACGGGTTTCCCCCATTTTTCTTTCGATCTCATTGGGAGATTCTCCGCGCAGATATTGCTGCAGCTGTTCACTTATTTTTTGCTTCTAGGAGGATGCCTAACACCTGGAAGCAAACTTATGTTACTCTTATACCAAAGCGCTCTAATGCTTTTGAGCCAAGTCATTATCGGCATATTAGCTTGTGCAACACTCTTAAGAAAATATGTGCTAAATTATTGGCCAACAAAATGAAGGCTATTCTTCCTCATTTGATCTGCCGGGAACAGGGTTCTTTTGTTGCTGGTCGGAATATTTCTGATAATATACTTCTTGCCCGGGAGTTTATGTATGAGCTTCGTTGTGCTCCTCTTCGTCGCAGTCTGATGGCTATTAAAATTGATATGGAAAGGGCGTATAACTATGTTAATTGGGACTTTCTGTTCAGAGCTATGGACGATTTCGGCTTTCACCGATCTTGGATATCTAAGATCAAGTCATGCATCATTAGGCCTTCTTTTTCTATACTAATTAATGGTACCCCTACGGAGTTCTTTTCTTCGACTATGGGTCTCCGTCAAGGTTGTCCCCTCTCTCCATACCTATTTATTATTTATGCTGATTTCCTGTCGAGAGTGTGCAAGCAGTTATGCGGGATTTGATGATTCAATCGTATATTCCCGTTCCTACTACTCCTCCGATCTCGCATCTTTTATTTGCAGATGACTGTTTACTCCTCGACTGCATCTCGGTTATCTGTGCTCAGGATTTTCATAGAGTAATGGAGGATATTGTTTGGCCTCGATGCAGAGGATTAATCTTCAAAAATTGGGCTTCTATTTCAGCCCCAGGACTCCCATCAGGCTGCATCACAGAATTAGGGATATTCTTGGAATTGTAGAGCGAAATGGTTCGCTCTCTTACTTGGGTGTCCCTATATCTGGTGCCAGGCTAAAAAGGATGGAGTGTGCCTCGTTGGTGTCATTATGAGGGATATGATTGATGGCTGGCAGGGTAGATCCCTCTCTTCTATGGGATGGATCACCCTCATTCGATCGATCCTTACTTCTCTTCCGATATATCTTCTTTCTAATTCGGTTTTTTCGAAGACTGTCATCCTCAAGTTGGACCAGATGATCCGTGCTTTCCTTTGGGATTCATCTACAGGCTAGCGGAGGATCCATTTAATCAGATGGGAGATAGTTTATCATCCGCTTCAGCTTGGGGGCTTGGGGATTCACTCTCTTATTTCCAGGCGAGAGGCTTTTATGGCTAGGCATGTTGCCAGCTATTTCCTGTCTCCAGATAGTTTATGGTTTACCTTCATGAGGGCCAGGTATGGTGATAGTTTTGTTGATCCCGATAACCTATATGTTCCTCCCAAGCATTGCTCGCCTATTTGGAGGGAGATGGTTGCCAGGGCGTCGACCATTATGTCTCACTTTTTTTGGGTTATTGGGGATGGCAATTCGATCATATTCATGTTGGACCCTTAGATTTTGAAAATTCCTCTGATATGGTGGCCGACCTTTATTTCGGTGCTCATGCTGAAGATGATTTCTATCTCTGATCTATTGGTTCCTGGGCAATCCCAATGGGATCAGGGTGCTATTGCTTCGATCTTTGGAGACATCCTCGATCACCGGATGTTATCTATCATCCTACCAATCTTTCCTTGCCCAAACACCAGAATGTGGAGATAGTCGACTTCATCTCAGGTGCGATACCTATTATGATGTCTATTTTTGCTCCACAACCTCTGATGCCTCGGGACTTTGGGTAGATTTGGTCTTTGCCAGTTCATCCTTGGGTCTCCCTTTTTGTATGGAAACTTGCCTGACATCGCCTTCCTACTCAGACTTTCTGTTATCCAGAGGTCTTACATTACCTTCTTTTTACCCTGTCTGTTGAGCTGAGCATGAAACACAGGCCCACGCTCTATTTCAGTGCAGCTGGGTAAGGTTTGTGTGGCGGGTGGCAGGATTTCAGGACATGATATGTCAGGCTGATGATGCGGATGACTCTTTTATGACCCTACTGAGCTCGGGAACTATTTTCTCTTCTGCCTCTCTTCTTGCTTATTTAGCTTATCATATCTGGCTCTCTCGTAATCACCTGGTTTTCAACTCTGTCATATGGTCTTCCAGGATGATTGTCGAGAGAGCTCGAGTCAGTACTGGGGATACCGGAGTTCGTTTGTGAGGTCTTCGAAGATTTGGGGTTCCTCTTCTGCTCTTCGAGCGTCCCCTCAGATGTTCATCTCCTGGGAACCCCCTCCTCTACTTTTCTTCACAGTCAGCTTTGATGGGGGTCTCCGGAATTGGTAGGGAGGTGCGGCTTTCATTATCCATGACTCTCGCCTTGATTTTCTTGCACAGGTAGTTTCTCAGTTCAGGATTCCTCTATTCTTGGAGTGGAGTTATATGCGGCCTGGGCGGGGATCAGGTTCGTTCATCAGGTTCTCCATCTGGATCGCCTGATCATTGAGGGCGACTCAGCGACTATTGTATCTTGGATTAGACAAAAGCTAAGAGCATCAGTGGCTCACCCTATTATTCGGGACATTGGGCTCCTCCTGCAAGGTTGTGCCCATGTTGCGGTGCATCACATTTATAGGAGGCCAACTCGGCTGTGGACTGGGTGGCCTCCTTTGTGGCTTATCACACTGGTTTTGTTGTCTGGTCTGATTGGCTCTCTGCTCCTGTACCATTTAGGAATGTTTTACTTTCTAACTATCTGGGTTGTATTCATTCTCGTTTCTCATAACGAATATACCGTTTTTACCAAAAAAAAAAAAAACCTCCATTTGTTCAACAAATATCTTCTTCAAAAATGGTGGAGATATTTTGGAAAGAAAGATTAACAATAGCATCAACTGATTCAAAACAGACATTACAATGACAAGTTTCCAAGTGTAATCACTAACCAAAGTCTTGGAAGAGCTTCACCTATCATGCCACAAATCTATTACATGACATAGCCATGTTACTGAAGGATGCACTTCATGATAATATAAAGCTAATTATTTATAATTTTAAATAAAATAGAGATTTATAAATAAAATATACCAAAAAATTCTAATTTAAATTCATCAATAAAGCAATATTAGTTCATAACATCTAAACCTAGACCAAAGACCAAACCCAAGCTTATAATTCATAATTAATCAACTACCAGTTCATAGTATCCAGATAACTAATTTCAACTACAACCTATCAAAAAAAACTAATTTCAACAACAAAATTTTCAAATTTACTAGTGCTGATTCTAAGCTTGGATCATCCATTATTCCTAACCTTACTTACAAGAAATACTCCACAGGAAATGTTAGTTTTATTCCTGAATAATTTTATTTCTTCATTAATGGTCTAAATAGACAAATATAATATAGGAAATAAAAATTGTAGAGATGTACAATAGAGGGATTGAGTAGGACCGTAAAATAAGCATTTCATAGCATAAATAGATTAATACTTGAAAGTATTCCAAGCTTTATGACCATTAACAAAATTTTAAATCATGAAACACATTCAAATCATCTAGCTAAACAAACCAAAGAGCAAAACTCATTAAAAGATCTCATAAGCAAGCTAGTGTTGAAAGTTAGCTATAGCTTTTATGTTGTATCCACTACTGACCTAGTTTAGCAAACCTACCCAAATAATAGTTGAAAACTTATTTGGCTTCCTCGTGCCACCACTCAACCACATACTACCTTGCATGATATCATGAGTTTGAATGTCCATATTTTGACTCGAAGACCTACTAGTGCTACTTCCTTCCAGATCCCATTCTCTTCCTCTCAAGTAAAGCCATTTTTAATGTCGAAAGTCTTATGGATCTCCTCACCCTTTTTCCCTTGATTATATTTTTTGCTTCGTCATATGCAAGATCCAAACTACACTTGATATTGAAATAATTGGCAGTCTAAAATCAATATAGGAAAGGTTAAGTAATCTTGGTTTGTTCCCACATAGTTCAATGAACATAAGACATCACAAGGATGGATGATTTTGATGACATACAAAACAAATTTGACTATTATCTAAAAAACATTTTAATTGTTGAAATCTCGATCCACAAAAAAGCAATATGTTCTTCAACAACCAAAAGACAATTTTTGGGGTTAAAACAAATAAAAAGGCAGTGATTGAAATAGAATTCAGAATAAATAACTTAAATCTTTTTTTAAAAAAATAAGGATGAACTTTGCAATTTAGTTCTTATCACACTACAACTTCTATCTTATAGGGCAACTGAAGATCACTATACCAAATAAAAAAAAAGAAGAAATGGGGACCAACATGTGCTTATTAAACCATGTATATCTTAAAAAAAGTTGTATAATTGTCTCACTATATAATTACACATTAATGATCTAAAATATAAAAAGCATACCAATTTTGAGCTATTTGCTTTAGCCTATCTATATAGACCCTTTGTAATTTGTAGACCTTATGATCTTACTACTATCCATTTACCAAATCTCATCATAGTAAATTATAATAGCAATTAGTATGAATTTCAGCATGACCAAGGTAAAAATATTTGCTAATGATCAATACCTTGGCACTAATCATAATCTTTTGCTTAAGCCTTGCCTTATAGATCTTATCTATTTTTCCTTTCATAGATCTATCGCATCCATTAGATACCATACTTTTTGATGGATATATTCATGTCCATACATGGTTAGATCACATAGAGTCTAACTTCATGACATTAATCATCTCTTAGAATGATATATGATATTACATCATTATAAGTTTTTGAGATCATCTCTCCGTTTCCTATCTTCCAAAATGAACACTTTTTTTATATCCTTTGTTAGCATACCTAAGCATCTATCAGAAGAATAAGATATCATATGAGATGGAAAAGGAACTGATTGGCTTTGTTCAAATAGGTTCTTTAGGTTCTATGACTTTTTGTTCATTAGAGACCTTCTCTTCGAGCTTAATCATCATTCCACTGTTATATTTAAGTTAAACTATTTAACCATAAATATAGGTTTTGGATTATAACAACTTATGATCTATTGGAGAGTAGTATCCTAATAACTCTTTAGAATACAAGCTATCATTAACTTAATCTCTAACTCATTCAACATAAGTCAAACCACCTTTCTTACCATACTATATCTCATATAGAAGTGATAATAATAGATTTAGAGTGAACTTAATTTAATAGATAAGCTGAGTTATGTAACCATATCCTTAAAAAAAATAAGTAATTCTCATAATCGATTGAATAATATACAATACGATTCAGTTTCTCAGATTAAATATCCCATTGAGCTCAGGATGTAAGAGAAGTCCATTGTAAGATTATGCCGAACAACTTGAGATAATTCTAGTAACCTACTTGGTTTGCATATCAAATGTGCCGACACATAAATGCACATCCAAGCAAGTACATCACTAATCTTAACCCACATCCTTTATCTCATAAAAGGTAGCTTAGTCTTTATTCTTCAAGATCAGATTTACAAATTGAAAATGACGTAGTAGTTAATTAGTCAAAAGGTCCATAGCTACTTATGGTTTCTAAATTGTTCATCCTTCCTTTTCTACTTAACTAATCCAGAGGTTCCACCATATACTTCATGTTAACATCATCTTATAGGATTTCTCAGATGCTATAGCATTCACTAACTGCACATAAATACATCCATATGCATGTAGAGACTATCATTTATAAAACCACCAGCATCTAATTTATTTCTAAAATAAATAGATCAATGACAGAAATCAAATTTTTATTCTACAGGTTAACCAAATAATAATCACAAAGATCATGAGTCAATAGTAGCAACTATTATCCTATTACTTATCTATAAGATATCTCTACCCTTTATGTTCTTATAGAATCTATAACTTAATTAGAAATAGAAAAAATCAAAAGGTCATTTTAATTTTGAGCTAACATACCCTCCAATAATGTGTCCTATTTATCCAATAAGCTTGTTCCAAGCATAAGAGTCTACTTTATATCGAGAAGCATGCCCCTTGAACCATTTAGAATCCTTTTAATAGTCACCAACATGTTAACCTAATTATCTCAATCACATTCAAATGATAGTTTACAATAAATTATCCATATGAATTGGATCAAGAATACTAGATCAAATCCATATGCAATCCTTATATATCAATATTCCCGAGCTTCTTAAGCTTCTAACTCTTAATCATTGTCAAACAATGATCATGGATTAACTATACTTAGGTTAGCCATCAAATGGCTTAGTAACAAAAGATAATCATGGTTTATTATAGTACTCAGCCTTTCTAATCAATTTTCAAGTTGAGCTAGTCTTTAGGTTTTGGTTAATCAATTAATCTAAGAATCAAGAGGATTGGAAGCTGACTTAATTACAAAGAGTAAAGATTCTAATAAAATATTTATATTTAATTTTAAATTTATTCTAGAAACTTTATGAAATAAATTGACTTTTATTATTTTCATATATCTCTTGTATTCCTTAGTGGAGATGCGGAAACCTCTACACAACTAGAGTTCCTAGTGGGTACTATGGTCCCACTGATTCCATGCACCTCACCTAACAATTATTGGTAACTCATAAACCAATGAACAGATAACTCTTACCCAATGTTTCTCAAGCATGTTACAGCAACTTGGATCAACTAATAGTTATTGTCTACTCTTTCTAGTTAAGCCAAACCCCCCATTCAAATACTTCCTAGTTAAGCCAGACCCATCATTTTATGTAAAATGAAGCCATCACTAGATCCCTCACCTAATAATTATTGGGTCCAATCCTATCTTTATCTTGTAATATCTCATGTTAATAGAGTGATTATGCCCCCTGATGTAATTGAACCACGGTATCTAGCCGAGAATAATCAACATTCAAGAGATATCCGCAGCTCTACAATGGTGGAAGATCTAAGACTTAATATTTAAGAAGAGATTTTGATTCAGGTGTCTTCTTAATCAATCAGCACATCTTATGTCTGATCTTATTCAAGTTAGTATAACTTGTGTATAATCAACTATGTTTTAATTAGCACATCTTATGTCTAACTCAACTGATTCAAATCAACACATATCATATTTAACTAACCTAGTTTCAATCGGCATATCCTATTTCTGACTCACTAGGTTTGGATCAACACATCTTATGTTTGACTAACCTAATTAAGGTCAGCCCATTTTATATCTAACTAAGCCTAGTTTAAGTCAACCCATCTCATATATGACTCATCAAGTTTAGGGAGCGTATCTCATGTCTGACAATCCTAGTTCATGTCAGCATATCTCATGTCTAACGACCTAAATGGTATGGATGAACTTGAATGAACAAACAACCTAATCAAAACTTAGTCAACCAAGTTGGCCAAGTACGATTAATGGAAGGGTTTCACCATTTAATATCTTTTCTTAAACACCAATTTAGTTGGCTAGGTAAGAGTTAGCACCAATTAATTACCATGATCAAGACTTGCCTTAGATACCAATTAGTCAATAAGTATCGCATAGGTCAACCTAGTGACTCAGGCTTAAACCATAGAGCCAAATTAGGTCTTAAATTAATCAATTCACATTAAATATAAATCGATGTGATCAACTACATCTAAGCTCAATTTGGAGTTTCCTTTGACCTAACCCTAATTGACTATTGATTAGATTTGATCAGCTACTCTCAAAATCGAATAAGGTTCTAGTCTGATCTAATCAAGATCCTAAGGTATAGTCCAATCACTAGACCTAATTATTTGACCTATACCTACATCCATGAACTGAAAATTCAGAATCTAAAAAGATTTTATATTATGTTTAAGTTCATGAAATTAATTGTTTATGATCATGAATTGATTTT
Source organism: Areca catechu (assembly GCA_021397845.1). NCBI lineage: Eukaryota > Viridiplantae > Streptophyta > Magnoliopsida > Arecales > Arecaceae > Areca > Areca catechu. Next base: position 148,954,949 of record CM038049.1, on the reverse strand, counting down.
CAGATTTAAATTCTAATTCACGTATCTCATACATCTTGTTTTAGATCAAACCAGCTAAATTACATCTTATATAATTAATTTTATATCTAAAACATGAACTTATTTTTTTTCCATATTCTTCTTCATAAGTCAAATTATAAACAATACCCTTATATATCATAAGAGACATCATCGAATAGGATGAGAGGGCCTTTAAATCCAACTTAGCTCTTATGATTGGATAGCTATCGTGATGTACCTAATCTAAATACTTAGCTAAAGAAATCATAATAATTATAAAATTAATTTTATTTTATTTCAAATCTTGACCTAATCACGTTTGTTAGACCAACCCTAGGATTTGATACCATTGAAGGAAACAGGGATGAAAGCATGAATATATCCAGGTTTTTGAAATCCTAGTGGAAGCTAATTACAAAACCTTTTCATAAAAACATGCAAAATTAATTTAAAAATTCACCTAAGAATCTAACATGCTAATTAGTTAATCATCAAATGAGTAATGATCTAAATAAAATAAAAATTAGAAGAAGGATAAAACACTTATCTCGATTACTATCCTTTCTTCAACTCTAATCACATCATATTCAATAGATCATCAGGGTTCTTATTGAAGCTGCACATGCACCTAGCTTCTACTGGTATCCACACAGTGCTTATTCCTGATCGACTCAAGGACACTATCAGAGTGCTAGCTCCTTTCTAGGCATCTCCTTCAGCTTGGATCTAATCTCTTTCTAAGATAATCTTGAAGAGAAAGGCTACAACCTTCGTAGCCTTTGTGCAAACCTTTTGCACAGGATATAGGGACTTCTTTTTGGATACCAAGGGAGAGCAAAATTCTTTTTCTCTCCCTTTCTTCTCTTTCCTAAGACTCTCTCTTTTTGAATTTTGGCCATGGAAATATTAGAAGAAAGAAGCAAGGAATGGCATAGGAAGAAAAAACTAGCATGTGGTAAGGTATCAGATCAAGGAAGCACCCCCTCCCCACTTTTTTCTCACTATTTTATATTTGTTGCACAAAACAAAAGCCACTCTCATCATGCCGACTTTTGGATCACTCTTCATCAGAAGAGTTCTTCTGTTGAAGACCCTGTATGCCTTGCTAGAAGTAGAGTATCCTAAGAGGATACCCTCATCTGACTTGGCATCAAATTTACTGATATTATCTTTGCCATTGTTTAATATGAAACAGCGGCAACCAAATACACGAAAATACTTGACATTAGGTTTTCGATTTTTCCAAAGCTCATATGGTGTTTTCTTCAAAATAGGTCGAATTAAAACACGATTTAAAATGTAACAGGAAGTATTAATGGCTTCTGCCCAAAAATATCTAGGTAAATCATTTTCGCAAAGCATTGTGCGTGCCATTTCTTCAAGAGTCCTGTTCTTTCTTTCTACCACCCCATTTTGTTGAGGTGTCCTAGGTGCAGAGAAATTATGACTAATACCATTTTCATTACAAAAAGTTTCAAAATCATGATTTTCAAATTCAGTTCCATGATCACTACGCAAAGAAACAATAGTGAGATCTTTTTCGTTTGAAACCCTTTTATGAAATTTAACAAAAGCTGAAAAAGTTTCATCTTTATGAGCTAAGAACATTACCCAAGTAAATCGTGAGTAATCATCTACAATTACTAACCCATATTTTTTACCTCCCAAACTAGTTGTTCTGGTTGGTCCAAAGAGGTCCATATGCAATAATTCAAGGGGTCTAGTAGTAGATACTACTCCTTTAGGTTTGAAAGTAGATTTGGTTTGTTTTCCAAATTGACATGCAGCACAAATTTTATCTTTTTCAAAAGTGAGTTTTGGCAATTCTTTTACAAGATTCTTTTTGCTTAATTTTGAAATCAACTGCATACTAGCATGCCCTAGCCTACGATGCCAAAGCCAACTAGTTTCACTTGCCTTGGCTTCCTTAGCCACTAGGCATTGACCACTTTCCATGGCTAGATCATCAAGGTCAACCATGTAAATGTTTCCATGCCTAAGACCAGTGAACTTGATGCCATCAACATCTAGACTAGATACCATGCACAAAGATGATTCAAAAATTACTTTAAAACCTTTATCACAAAACTGACTAATGCTAAAAAGATTATGCTTCAAGCCATCAACAAATAATACATTATCTACATAAGCATTAGGGGTGATATGGATTTTACCAATTCCGACGATTTTGCCTTTTCCATTATCACCAAAGGTAACGTTTCCACCATCAATAGCAGCTAGTGATGAGAATTGCTTCACATCCCCAGTCATGTGCCTTGAGCAACCACTATCCAGATACCACATTCTTCTTTTATTTTTGGTTGCAAGGCACACCTGCAAAAAAATTGATCAAGTTGAAACTTTAGGTACCCAAGTCATCTTGGGTCCTTTAGGGTTAGTCAAATTGGTTCCTTTTGGAACCCAAATCCTTTTAAAGGTATTTAATTTCCTTCTATTACAAACATATGATTTATGACCTATTTTGCCACATGCATAGCAGGTAATATTAGAAGATGCTGGTATGAAAAAGTTTTTGTAAAGTTTTTGTTGATTGTGTGGCTTAAATCCAAGTCCAGCTTTATTAAACACTGCATGTTGACTATTTAAAAGCATATTTAGTTTTTCTGAACTAAAAGTAAACTTTTCTACAAAAGGTTTTACTTTTTCTAACTCTTCCTTGTAATTCTTATTTTGAAGCATTAGTTCTTTATTTTGTTTCTCAAAGTTCTCATTAGTTTTAAGATTTCTATTATTCTTCAAGGAATCATTTTCTTTTAAAAGATTATCTTTATCATTTGTCAAAGTTTTTACATGTTCTTTTAATTCCTTGTTTTCTTGAGTTAAATTTTTAATTTCACTTGAAAACTTTTCTGAATTTTTGGTAAGCTCAAAATTTTGCTTTCTTAATTTCTTATTTTTCAATTTTAATTTTTCATATTCCATTACTAAGTCATCAAAAGCATCATGCAATTCATTGAAAGTGAATTCAATTTCAGGTTCAGAATTTACCTCATTATCCTCGTTGGCCATGAAACATAAGTTGGCGACTACCTGCTGCTCTTCTTCACTGCTGGAGTCCTCACTCTCACTCCAGGTAGCCATCATGGCTTTCTTTCTCAACATCCTTCTACTCTTTTTAAGCAAAGGGCAATCCGTTTTGTAATGTCCAGACTTCTTGCACTCGAAGCAGATGGGTGGATCCCTTTCTTTCTCTTTCTCCTTCTCCTTGTTGTGATCACCTTTTTGTGGCCTTTTCTTGTAGAAGCCCTTCTTCTTTCTCATGAATCTTTTAAATTTTCTTGTAATTAGGGCTGTCTCATCATCATCATCTTCTTCCTCAGATTCATTACTTGACTCTTCTTTTGTAGTGGACTTGAAGGCTATGGCTTTCTTTTTCTTGTCATTGTCCACTGTTTTCTGCTTTAGTGAAAGCTCGTAGGTCATCAGTGATCCAAGAAGCTGCTCGAGAGGTAGAGTGTTGACATCCTTGGCTTCTTCTATGGCTGTAACTTTCGCATCCCATGAAGCCGGAAGAGACCTGAGAAGTTTGTTAACCAGTTCACCATTAGATATAATTTTTCCCAAACTCCTCATACCATTTACTATATTGGTAAATCTAGTATACATTTCACTTATGCTTTCAGTTGGTTCCATCCTGAACATCTCATACGTATGAATGAGCATGTTCACCTTAGTGGTCTTCACTTGGTGTGTACCCTCATGGGTAACCTCAAGTGTATCCCAAATTTCTTTGGCGGAAATACAATTTGATATTCTGTTGAATTCACTAGGATCAAGTGCACAGAATAACAAATTCATCGCCTTAGCATTTAACTCAGCTTGTTTGATGTCATTGTCATCCCATTCTTCTTCAGATTTTGGGGTGATAATGCCATTAACCAAGTGAGTGGGCTGATGAGGCCCTTTAGTGATTATTCTCCAAATATGATAATCTACAGCTTGTAAATAAATACGCATACGAGTTTTCCAATAAGTGTAGTTTGTGCCATTAAAGAAAGGAGGACGATTTGATGCTTGTCCTTCAACTATACCCATTCCAATTGGGGCGGCCATGATCTTTCACTCAAGATCGTTGGACCTACAAGAGAGTACCGGTGCTCTGATACCACTTGTTGCCCAGATATGGTGCCCAAGAGGGGGGGTGAATTGGGTATTTAAAAATTTAAGGCAATATATGTGCTATCAAGTTTTAAGGTGAAGAGTGATAGTGCTTTAAGAATTGTGCAACGGAAGCAATGAGATAAAATGGCAATTAAAGAGCTAAAGAAGTTAAAGAGAAAGGCAATCCAAACACACAAGAAATATAGTGGTTCGGTGCACCTAGCACCTACATCCACTCCCCAAGCTCCACTTGGGAAATTCACTATAATCTTTAGATTACAGCCGACTTGTTTTACCAGGCTCACAAGTCAAAACCTTACACACTTGTTTTGGCTTCGGGCTAACAAGCAACCCTAGTTGGTTTTATCAATTGGATCACCAACAAACCTTACTCACTTGTTTTGGCTTCGGGCTAACAAGCAACCCTAGTTGGTTTTATCAATTGGATCACCAACAAACCTTACTCACTTGTTTTGGCTTCGGGCTAACAAGCAACCCTAGTTGGTTTTATCAATTGGATCACCAACAAACCTTACTCTAGTTTCAAATTCCCTTGAAACTAGCCAAAGACAAAAGAGTATGAATACAATGAATTAAAAACTAAACAAACTCCTTTTGAGCAATAATAAATTCGTTGAAGCTCTTGATGGAGACTCTTCAAGCCTTTTCCCTTGGAATCTTTGGACCTCACTAAATGCCAAACACTTGAATGTTGGATTCCTTAAAGATGGAAGACTTTTTGGCTAGGGAATCTCTTGGTTTTCTCACTCTTTTGCTTGGAAGTGATTGAAGGCTTTGTACTTTGAATCAACACTTTTCACTTTGTCTCCTTGTCTTTTTTGAAGTTTGGTGGAGGTTAAATACCTCATTCATGCTGAAACAACTCCACAAGACCGTTAGATTCAAAAATATGGCCGTTTATGGCCGTTAGAAATCAAATCAGAAGTTCAGAAAAACTAGCCGTTATGCCATGAGTTGACCTCATGAGTCGACCTCTGGATCAAGTGTCGACCTCATGAGTCGACCTCCAGTAAAGTTTAGGCAAAAGTTCAGAATACCATAGTTCTGCCCATTTGAATTCTCAGGCTATGAGTCGACCTCTGGTGTCGACCTCTGGACAGGTGTTGACCTCTGGTGGTCGACCTCTGAAGCGTGCCACTGAGACTTTGCCGTGCCGGCCATGCTGAACTTTCCTTTTCTTCATGAGTCGACCTCTGGTGGTCGACCTTTGACAAGGTGTCGACCTCTGGTGGTCGACCTCTGATCTGAATTTTTCTGAAACTCTTTGAGATGTGCGTGCCATGCTTGAGTTTCTTTAAGCCTTTGTTTCTTTTGTCAAATATTTCTTAACAAGAAGGTCCATTATGAGAATTTTGATCTTGTTCAAGGTAGAAGAGCTCATTTCCAAATCAGGTAAACTTAGTTTCATCATTGTCCTTATGATACTCTTTTTGAATAACCTAAGTCCTGAAACTTTATCTTGAGATTAAACGTTAGTCCAAACATATACTCAACCTTTTGTTAATCATCAAAACTAAGGAGTCAACGCCAACAAACACTATAAACTAGCATCCCCTTTTCTCTAAATTAATATAAAATTAATATAAAATAAATCCAATCTAATTAAGTTTAGGTGTCCTATTTTATTGGGACTTAATTTGAAACAAATCAAAGCTAATTGAAGCCCAATTCAAATCCAATTTGAAAAGGCTATCAATTCTATTTCAAAGAGGATTGTAATTTAGGTCCAACTTAGATTCTTAAATCCAATTAGAATTAAATTAAGTCAAGCTTAATTAAATTAAATTTGATTTAAATTAATTGGGACTTGATCCAAAATTTAATTAAGTCTAATTTTATTATAACTCTTGTAATTAAATTCCTGGAGCCAAAATTAGCAGCTACTAAATTTACAACCTACTAAATTTGTAACCCTTTCAAAATGAGTAGTTGCTAAATATGATCCAAGCTCTTGATTAGGTCAAGCCCTTATTATATATAACATTTTAAGTTTCATTCTATCTAGTAGTGAAACATACTATGATCTCTATCACATTATCATCGAAACTCTTTTCAATAAACTATAAATATTCTGACTCAATCCTAACAAAGATCATTGATCCAAAAATGATCTTAGTGATTCACACAATTTACTAGTGATATCTAGTAGTATATAATGGCAACTCAGCAAAATAGAAAAGGTAAACCCCTAATTATAGTTACCGTGTGATTATGTTGCTCTATCGAGAGTCCTTGCAGGATGTAGATTATGAAATCTTATCAAATTCTAAACATTCATCATATGATAAACTTAATTGGCTTGAGCCCAATCATAATTTTCATAGAAACTTTTCATTATCACACTGCTATGGCCATAGATTTAAGGACTCAATCTCTTAGATCATTTAGGACTACTCCTTAACTACTAAGATCGATAGATCCCTTATAATTATACTCTTAACTCCTACAGCGAATCCACCATGGCCAACATATACTACAAGGCCTTATATGGTTAGGGACAATATTTATGTACTTCTCAAATTATAGTAACTCCTCTATGAATGACCGAGGTACCATAGATCAGGGAACTACTCATACAACTATAGTATCGAAAAGTTACTAATGAGTGAGTAAACATCCATGTGACTTATCATTCTTGTTCATGCTCCGTGTCGTTATTCTCTAATAACCACTTACACTCTCGCTCTAGTATCTCCATACTATAAACTCGAGACTTATCTACTAAAAAAAATAATATGTGCACCAATCTTTATAGATTGATCATCATTCCCATGAAAATATAACGATCAGGAGTATTTTAAGAGTTAATCCATAATGACACATGTCTCAAATTCTCAACTCTTGAAAATATGTTTCATTGTCCATTAACTCCTTAGACAATATATGAGCACAACATATATGATTAAAAATAGGCCTATTTAAATTATTAAATATAAAATTATATCCTAAATTAAAAACTTATGTTAGTTAGATTGGCTTTTAGGATATACAGCTAATAATCTTCTACTTGCACTAAAGCCAATCATCCATATACTTCAACCCCATCTAATGTGTTTCAATTTCAACTAGCTAAGGCTTATTAAGCTAGTAGATCTCCCACATCTCAAGTAGAGTTTACTCTCTACACTATTATACAATAGTTGCCAATTGAATTATCGCTCTATACATTCAAACTCCTAGTAAGACTTTAGTTCCTTAGCTAGAGCATGGTACCATTATTGTGATCATAAAGTCTCATATCATCTAATGATATTTCACTCAATTTTGTAATAATCAGTTCTTTAAAACTAGTCCAAATCACCATTGTATAAGAACATATCTCATGTATCCTTTATCTCTCAATTCTTTTATTCTAAAGATATAAAATATATCTTTGGTACTTTACAAGTATTAAAGAATGTTATCATAGTTATCCAATATTACCCATAGCTTGGATTTGATTGACATTTGCTCGTGACATTCATAGCAAAAATCAAGTCATGTACATGGCATGGTTTATATGAGCTCCCTATGACCAAAGCTTAAAAGAATCTAGCTCATATACAAAATCTCTTCAAATGTATTCGGATACATTGAGAGATTAATTCTATACTTAAGGAGTCAAATCTCTTATTAGAATTTACATGATAAATTATTCAGCACTTCCTTAATATACTAAGTTTGTGATAGGTTAACATCCTCCTAGATCTATCTTATAGACCTATATTCCAAATATAGGATGCATTCAAAAAGTCATTAATGGAGAATTGTCTAGATAATCATAACCTAACCTAAGTCAGTATAGGAATCATACTCTTAATAGTAAAATATTATCCTCATACAATGCAAGAAATTACATACTCCCACTAACCTTTCATGAATACATGGCTCCTCATCTTGTTTTTACTAAATCAAACGATATGAGTATATCATTGAACAAGCATACCAATTTCGAGCGATTTGCTTTAGCCAAGTATATAGATCCTTTGCAGTTTGTAGACTTTATGATTTTATCACTATCTATCTATCAAATCTTATCATGGTAAATTATAATAGCAATTAGTACAGATTTTAGTATGATGTAAAAAGTATGCTAATGGTTAATGCCTTGATACTGATCATAACCTTTCACCTAAGTCTTACCTTATAGATCTTATTTATTTTTTCCTTTATAGATCTATTGCATCTATAGAGACCATATCTTTTGGTAGATCTATTAAGATCCATATTTGATTAGATCACATGGAGTTTAACTTTATGAAATTAGTCATCTCTTGAAATAATATTTGATATCATCTCATTGTAAATTTTTGAGATCATCTCTATATTCCTTATCTTCCAAAATGAAACTTCCTTTATATTCTCTATTAGTATATCTAAGTATCTTTCAGAAGAATAGGAGATTCTTTGAGATGGAAGAGGAACTAACTGGCTTTGCTCAAATAGGTTCTTTAGGTTCTATAGCCTATTACTCACCAGAAACTTTCTCTTTGAGCCTAATCTTCCTCCCACTACTATATTTAGATTAAATTATTTAACCATGAATATAGGTATTGGATCATAATAACTGTGATCCATTAGGGAGTAGTATCTAATAACTCTGTAGGATACAGGCATTCATTAATATAATCTCCAACTTGTCCGACATAGGTCAAATCACCTTTCTTACCATACTATATCTCGTATAGAAGTAATAATAATGGATTTATAGTAAATCCAATTTAATAGATAAGCTGAGTTATGTAACCATATCCATAAAATAAATAAGTGATTCTCATAATGGATTGAACCATATCCAATATGGTTAAATTTTTTTACTAAGACATCATATTGAGCTCGAGATATAAGAGGAGTCCATTGTAAAATTATACCAAATAACTTGAGATGATTCCAGTAACATTCATAGTTTGAACATGGAATATACTAATACATGAATATATACCAAGGTAAGTACATCACTAGTCTTAATCGACATCCTTTATCTTCCAAAAGGCAGCTTAGTCAAAATTCTTCAAGATAGGATTTATAAATTGGAAATGACTTAATAGTCAATAGCCAAAAGGCCCATGGTTGTCCTAATTTCTAAATTGTTCATCATTTCTTTTCTACTTAACTAAACCAGAGGTATCACTATATACTTTTGGTTAACATCATCTCATAGGATCTCTCAGATCCCATGGCACTTACTAACTGCTCATAAATGCATCCATATACATATGGAGACTATCTTTTATAAAGCCACCTGCATTCAATTTATTTCTAAAATAAATGGATTAATGACCAAATCAAATTTTTGTTCTAGTAGGTAATAGTCTCTCTAACCAAATGGTAATCATAGAGGTCATGAGTCAACAACAGTAACTATTATCTTGTTACCATTTATAAGGTATCTCAGCCCTCTATGTTCCTATAGAGTTTATAACTCAACTAGAAATAAAAAAAATAGAAGATCATTATAACTTTGAACTGACATATATTCCAAAGGTATGTCCTATTTATCTAATAAGCTAGTTCCAGGCATAAGCATTTGCTTCGCATCGAGAAGCATGCCCCTTAAACCATTCATGATCTCTTTAGTAGTTACCAATGTATTGACCTAATTATCTCAATCACATTCAAATGATAGTTTACAATAAACTGTCCATATAAATTTGATCAAGATTATTGGATCAAATCCATATACATCAAAATGCTCGAGCTTCTCAAGCTCCTAACCCTTAATCATTATCAAACAAATAATCATGGATTGACTGCACTTAGGTTAGCCATCAAATGGCGTGATAACAAAGGATAATCTTGGTCAGTTACAGTACTCAACCTTTTTAATTAATTTTCAAGTTAATCCAGTTTTTAGGTTTTGATTGATCAATTGGTCTAAGAATCAAAAGGGTTGGAAGTTGACCTAATCGTAGAGAGTAAAGATTCTAATTAGATATTTATATTTAATCTTAAATTTATTCTAGAAACTTTAAGAAACAAATTGACTCTTACTGTTTTCACAACTCTCTCATACTCCTTAATGGAGATACAGAAATCCCTACATGACTAACGTTTCTAGTATGTATTACAGTCCCATTGATTCCATGCACCTCACCTGATAGTTATTGATAACACATAAACTAATGTGTGGACAACCCTTGTCCAATGCTTTTTAAGTATGTTATAACAACTTAATCTCTAAGTCATGTGGGCTGAACTAATAGTTATTACCCATACTCCTTAGTTAAGCCAAACCCACCGTTTAATACAAAATGAAGTCATCATTGGATCCCTTACCTAATAGTTATTAGGTTCAACCACATCTTCATCCTGTAACATCTCATGTTAATAAAGTAGTTATGCTCTCTCGATGCAACTAAACCACTATATGAAACCAAGAATAATCAACACCGAGAAATACCCATAGCTTTATAATGGTAGAAGACATAAGACTTAATACTTATTAGGAGATTTGGGTTCAGTTCTCTTCTTAATTAGTTAGCACATCTTATTTCTGACTTGATTCAGGTCAACATACTTGTCTCTGACCAACCCAGTTTAAGTCAACATATCGCATATCTGACTTGACTAATTCAGGTTAACACATTTCATATTTGACTAATCTAGTTTGGATCAACATATCTTATATCTAACTCACTTGGTTCGGGTCAGCACATTTTATGTTTGACTAACCTAGTTCGGGCTAGCCCATCTCATATCCGACTAAGCTTGGTTTATATCAACTCATCTCATATCTGACTCATCACATTTAGGTCAGCATATCTCTTGTCTAACAATTATACTTCACGTCAGCATATCTCATATCTGACAAACCTAAATGGCATGGATAAACTTGAATCAACATGCAACCTAATCAAAATTTAGTCGATCAAGTTGGCCAAGTAAGTAAAATCAATGGATGGGTTCTACTATTTAGCCTCTTTTCTTAGACATCAATTAAGTTGGCCAGATAAGAGTTAGCCCCAATTAATGACCATGATCAAGACTTGCCTTAGATATCAATTGGTTAATAAGTATCGAATAGGTTAGCCTAGTGACTTAAGCTCGGACCACTAAACCAAATTAGATCTTAAATTAATCAATTCACATTAAATATAAATCGATGTGACCAACAACATCTAAGCTCAATTTTGAGCCCCATTGACCTAATCCTAATTAATATTGATTAGGTTTGATCAGCTACTCAAAATTGAATTAAGATTCTAGTCTGATCTAATTAAGACCCTAAGGTGTTGTTCAATCACTAGACCAAATTGTTTAACCCACATCCATATCCATGAACTGAAAATCCAAAACTTAAAATAATTTTAGATTATGTTTAACTTCATAAAATTAATGGTTTATGATCATGAATTGACTTTTAAATCTAAACCCTACTTTATGTATCTCATACATCTTATTTTAAATCAGATTGATTAACTTACATCTTATGTAATTAAATTTATATCTAAAACATGAACTTAATTTCCTTGCCATATTCTTCTTCATGAGTCAAATTATAAGTGGCACCCCTACATGTCATAAGAGACTCCATTAAATGAGAAGAGAGGGCTTTTAAACCCTACTTAGCTTATATGATCAGACGGTTATGGTAATACACACAATCCAAGTACTTAGCTAAAGGAATCATAATAATTATAAAATTAATTTTATTTTATTTTAGATCTTGAGCTAATCATGTATGTTAGATCAATCCTAAGCTCTGATACCATTAAAGGAATAGGGATGAAAGCATGCATAAATCTAGGTTTCAGAAACTCCAGTAGAAGCTAATTACGAAACCTTTTCATAAAAGCATACAAAATTAATTTAAAAGTTCATCTAAGGATTTATCCAACATGCTAATTAGTTAATAATCATATAAACATAGATATAAAATAAAAATTAAAAGAAGGATAAAACACTTATCTCAATCGCTATCCTTTCTTCAACTCCGATCGCATCGGATTTGGCGGATCGTCAAGATTCCTATCAGAGCTACGTACACTCCTGACCTCTACTGGTATCTACACAGGACTCATTATTGATTATTCAATGATGCTACCAGAGTGCTAACTCCTCCACAGGAGTTTTTTTTGATTTGGGTTTAAATTCTTTTCCAAGATAATCTTGAAAAGGAAGGTTGCAACCTTTGTACAAACCTTTTACACAGAATATTAGGACTTCCTTTTGAACACCAAGAAAGAGCAAAATACTTTTTCTCTCCCTTTCTTCTCTCTCCCTAGACTCTCTCTTTCTGGATTTTGGCTATGAAAATATCAAAAGGAAGAAGCAAGGAATGGCATAGGAAGAAAAAACTAGCATATGGTGAGGTATCAGATCAGGGATGCACCCCACCCACTTTTTTCTCCCTATTTTATATTCGTCATACAAAATAAAACCCACCCTCATCACCCCAACCATGGATCACTCTTTATCAGATCAGATCACATCTAATATCACATGAATTAAAATTTATTTTAGGAATAAAATAGTGATGAGAATAAAATACTTGCAGTAAAGAATATATGCTCTACCCAAAATCCCTTCTTAGTTTTTGATGCATGAAACTCCATGCCAAACTGAGATAACTCACACCTCTAATTAGATAGGATCTGATCCTTATCTAAAAAATTTAAAATTCAAAGATAAGTAGGCGACTAAGAGAAAAAAGTGGCGAAAAAAATAGTAATGAGAAACTAAATGTGCACTAGTTCTTCCTTTCTCTCTTTTTTTTTGTCGCACCAAAACTGATTCCACGCCAAAAGAAATCTGATAAACCTCATCCTGAATCAATTAGGAGTTTAAATAAAATAGATTTTATCCAAAAAGGAGAGAGAATCCTAGAGAGAAGGGGCGCTAACTCTTGGCACGTGTTCTAAATATTTCTGTGTACGGTGAGAAAGAACACCATAAACTAGCACACCATTTTCTCCAAATTAACATGAAATTAATATAAAATAAATTCAATCCAATTAGATTTAGTTTTCTATTTTATTAAGATTTAATTTGATTCAAATCAAATCTAATTTGAGCCTGATTCAAATCCAATTTGAAAAGGCTGTCAAACCTATTCCAAATAAGATTACAATCCAAATCCAACTTAGATTCTTAAACCCAATTAGAATTAAATTAAGGCAAGAATAATTTAATTAAATTAAATTAGAACTTGATTCAAAATTTAATTAAGTTTAATTTTATTGCAACTCTTGCAATTAAATCCCTAGTATTAAAATTAGCAACTACCAAATTTGCAACCTGCTAAATTTGTAACCTTTATAAAATTAGCAGTTACTAAATATGTTCCAAGCTTTTGATCAGATCAAGCTCTTATTATATGTAATCCCTCAGGTTTTATTCTGTCTTGTAGTGAGACATACATGTTCTCTATTACAGTATCATCGAAACTCTTTTCAATGGACCATAACTATTCCGACTCAACCCTAATAAGGATCATTAATCCAAAAACGATCCTAGTGAGTTCACACAATCCACTAATGATACCTCCTAGCAGTATATAGTGACAACTCATCAAAATAGAAAAGATAAATTTCAAGTTATAGTTACTGTATGATCAAGTTTCTCTATCGAGAGTCCTGACAGGATGCAGGTTATAGAATCCCATCAAATTCTAAGTATCCATTATAAGCTAGACTTAATTGGCTTGAGTCCAATCATGAATCCTATAGAAACTCCTTTCTATTTTCATGTTGCTATGGCTATAGACTTAAAGACTAGCTTCTTAGATTACATAGGACTACTGTTCAACTACTAAGGCTGATAGATTCTCTATAAATGCACTTCCAACTTTTATAGCGAACCTACTGTAGCCAACATGCACTACAAGGCTCCATATGGCTAGAGACCATGTCTTTGTGCTTGTCAAATTATAGCAATCCCTCAGTAAGTGACTGAAGCACTTGTAGGTCAAGAAATTACTTATATAATTATAAATCCTATTCAACATAAATCATATTCAATAATTTGAATCAAAATAAATTTCATTTAGCTCACCAGTCTTTAACTATAATTACACTTATTTTGATTCAGATTATTGAATTGATTGATTTTGAATAGGATTTATAATTATGCATATAAATATTTGAAAGATCTTGGAATTATTAGATTTATAGTTAAAAAATGAATTTGATTATGTTTATGTATTGATTAACAATAAATTATATTTTGATTATCATATTCCATATGAATTATTTAGTTAAGGTATTTATTGCTTACTTCACTGTCTAGTTTATTATTTTATATGTTACTATTTTTATAATTTTTTGAGAATTAAGATAGTACATGAATATAAGTCTAGATTGAATGATTAAATACAAAACTTTGATATATTTATTTTAAATTAATATTTTTTTTAAAAAGTTTGATGTAAAATTCTTGAATATTATTGGATTTGTAAAAGATTAAAGTTGATTTCAATTAATTAAATTTTAGATTTAATTCATTAATTATTTATTTTATTATTGCTTTATAAGATGTTTTATATGTTTATCGAAAGAGTTCTCCATGATCGTGATGGCTTGCGATCTTGAGCCGGTAACATGATGCTTTTGCTATGAGAACAAAATAATGGATTACCCTGTTGGATCCTTCTTCTATACATGTACCTCCAACGAGAACAGCTCCTCCCTGTGTAGGGACCAAGTACGTTTCTTTGCAAAATTCCTGGCTTTCACCTCCCTTCAACTATTCTTGTTCCATGAGCCATTCATTTCTTGTTTCTCCTATCTATATGTCTCAGTTTTACCCTTTCTCTTGGATTAAATTCTCCATAAAGAAGCAATGAAAGGGAAAGATAAAAGCCAACCATATTAAAGCTTGCACCAGACCAGAAGCTGACATCAGAATAGACTGGTTTGCTCAAGAAACCACCTCCAGGGGCATGGCAGATTGTGCTACATATTATGCTTTCCCCTTGGACATTTTATTTGCCACACTCTTTACAAGCTTTTATTATTATTATTATTTTTACTAAGATAGGGCAGCCATAAAAATCTGATACGAATATAACCAAAAAAATCAGAAAGCAAGATACCCGGAGCCGGCCGGGGACCAGAATCCAAGCAAGCCCACAGCATAGGCTTTCAAATAAAAGGAAAGGAATGGTAAAAATATGTACCTATCACACTAATATATTATCTAATAAAGAAAAAAAGAGAGAGAGAGAGAGAGAGAGAGATCAAAAGTGGACAGAATTCATACACATTCATCGAAAGATTAATCAATTAATTCCACACATACATAAAACTAAACACAATTTCATTAAGGTAATGAAATATATATCCCTCTGAAAGTAAATGGTGGTTCCTGTTGAGAAGAGAACACCACCACCACCACCTCATCTATACTTATGACTTGATACTAAACAGCATTTCCTGCAACAAATAAATAGAATTGTAGCATATCTAAGTTCCATATACTGAGCCTTTATAGTTTCCTTTTACTGAAGCACCATCCTATCTTCCATGGACAAGTTCAGAGAGGGCGAGTCTGACGGCCGGTTGCCCTGCCGCAGAGCAGGGCATTCTTGGGGATGGGATACTCATCCCTTATAGATTCAATTGGAGAGTATACACGCAGATAAAATTGCTGCCCGAGATACCGACGCACCCAATACTCGGTCCTCACATTCCACATCCCCACGTTGTCAAGCATAAGATATACTGCAGTCCATGACCTGGGATATACCTACAAGAAACAAGAACAGCAATGGTGGGTACATGATAGCCTCCTCTTATAATCAATTCTTGATGTTAGCAACACCATTAGCAAGAAACAAAAATCACAACACTACAATGTAAACGTGTACTTAATTGTCAGTTTTCAACTCTCCAAAAAAATATTAACTCTGTCTTTAGACTATGAGTGGCAAAGCTTTAGACACTCTGTTCTAGCATGCATGTTTTTCTTTAATTGTTTGGAAGTAAGTAAGTAGTTTTATAACAATACACATCTACAAAGAACCATTAATAAAATAGTCATGGTTTATTGTTTAATATTGCAATAGAATTTCTAATTCTTGCTAAGATTTTGTGTCTTCATGGTTTAGTGTTTAATTTTTGCTAGAATTTCGGAAGAAACCAATGCTCAAGTTTCTTGTGCATTGATGAGCAAGAGTTCAAACTAAAAGATGTTTAGTTTGTTCGTATACATTGTTATAGCTTCGTGAATTAACCATGGTAAGAGCTCAGATTTTACTTGGGTAGTGCAGCGAGAGACTGCGTCTCTAAGATTGTAACCTTTTCGGCTATCCGTGCTCCATTGACCACCATCCATCCTGCAAGCAAGAAGTGAAACAACACCAACTCCAGTACGATAAGAACTTAGCTAATTAATGAGCACTGGAATAAACTATAAACCATCAAGAAATGGCCACCATACCCCACAACCCAGAAGTTATAGCCATCAAGATGCCAGGCCTGGACAATGTCCTCGTCGTTCTGGAACACGATCTCCACGAAGACTCGGTAGTCGGCAGCCATGACCGAGGTGTCGAGGTACTCCTTTGCACCCGTGGGGCTGTCGGAGATGCTGCCAAGCCGGAAGACTCCTCCAATCTTGTAGTAGTCGGCGAGTTTCAAGGGGGTGTCGGGCTCGACGTAGGAGACGCTGTTGACTGCATAGCGTTGCTTGCCGCCGACCTGGGCGGCCGAGCTGGCGAGCCGGATGGTCCGGGTGACGTTGATCATGCCGTAGTGGTACGAACCCTGGGGGTTGGGCCTTGGTCCGCTTGCAGTGAGGTTAGACCTAAGATTCCGAAGAAAAAAATAATGGGTAAGAATGGAGGTGTTATTATTCTGCCTTGAACCTAGTAGGGGCCGGACTCAAGAATCCAAAAAAAAAACTGAATCGATGCTTAAAAAAATTTATAAAATCCTAAGACATTGTAAGATGTTCGAAATAACTACTGCATGTTTCTTAGTGTTTCCAGTAAGTTTAAGACATATATATATATATATATATATATATATATATATGTTGGGGATATTGCAGCAGTAGTGGTAGGTTGATTCAAAATACATTCAAGTTACTTGAAAAGAAAGAAAAAAAAAAGCATTTAGAGTAGATCCAAAAGCTCTTTTTCCACCATGATTAGATGAGGTCCTGTGGGTAGAGCAAGTGGAGTGATATAAAAGCAGTATGAGGTTGATATAATAATGGCTCGGTATACCTCTTAACTTGGTTAATTTCTGTCAACATTATATAGATATTTGTAGAACTCATAGGTGGCTATTTGGTCTAAAGTCAAGTTCTTGATTTTGAGCTATTAAAAATGGGATCGAGACCAAAGAGAAAAGTATCCAAAATCTAGACAAAAATTCTAGTCTGAGGCCAGTCATGAATAGGGTACATGTAGGCCTATTTTTTTTAAAAAAAATCTGTATTTATTGAGATAAAATGGCTAATTTTATACATAGAAGTCTAAGGGGAAAAAAATATGAAACAAGTGATCAAAATGGTAATACCTAAATGAACGGGCCTGATCAATAGACCAGTCGATCTGGGTGGTGGGGCCACCAGGAATTGGTCCAGAAACCCCCTGCCTGGAATTACTATAGTGGAGAACAGCCGTGGTGGTAAGGATGGTGGTAGTGAAACGGGTAGAGACAGCAATATAGTAGTCCTTGGATGGCTGGTCGGCGGTGACAAGAATCGATAAGGACTGACCGACATGGACGTCGATGGAGGAGTAGGTGTTCTGGAGGGTGTGTGTGCCTTCCACCTCCACCAGCTTCATCGTGTGACCTTGGATCCGGATGTTAAGCGAATTTTGGAGTCCCACATTTGAGATCCGAAGCCTGTAGGTCTTGCCTGCACCACAATTTATATAACTCATTATTACAAGGTTTCTTTAACACTTACTATTTCTAAATGATAACTTCCGTTAATAATGACGATATAGGCATATTTGAAATGCTGACTTAAGGTATCATAAGTATAGCTATCTTTTCTGCTGGTTATGATCATGAGAATTCCTGCTCTGATAAAAATATTCGATATATGACGACAATAAAAATCGATTCAAATCATTTTTCATCATATTAGATGAGTACGTCATTCTATTCTTAATCAAAATATCAGCCGGAACAATAGCCAATTCTACAACCTCCCATCTAGGCATCTAAAAAATTCTCGTCATTTAATCGATTTCCGCAGGTGCAAACCATGGATGCGAGGATATGGAACCATGGCCAGTTCCAACAGTGTTACCACCTTGGTGGTGAAATGCAGGCTTTTGGAAAACATTGTATGCAACCTATAACATAGAAAACGGAGTTGGAAGGGGAAAAATAATAGGGATTGTTTCATGCCTGGAGTTACCTTGGTCAACTGTAAGAGAAGCACCGTTGGGGCCACGACCGTTGATGAGAATGCCGTCCGGGAAAGGGAGCTTCCTGCCACCATCTAGCGTGGCTCTCAAAGCCTGGCCACAAGAATAAAACAGTTATCATCAGATACATATATGGATTTCTTCTTCTTTTTTCTTTTTTCTTTTTTTCTTTTTTTTTTTTTTTTTTTTTTTGGATGGTAAAGACAGCTGTTCACTGTACAATTTGTATTTCCAAAGATTTCAGTTAGGGATGCTGATGGGTTGGATCAGACCGGTAATGAATGATCCTAGCTTGACTTGATTTCTTATCGGCTCCTAATGTTGAATCTAGATCCAATTCATTAGAAAAGTTTTATAACCTAAATTTTCAATCAAGTGGGTCATTCAGGTTGGATCTATGTTTAATCCAATCATAACATAAAAAATTTAAGTATAGCCAACTACATTTTAATTGGCAGATAATCAATTACCATTAACTATATAAAATGAACAATAAATAATATCACTCTCATTTATATGTCTGAAGTTCGAGTGTCTTAGTATCTGTGCTAGGTGATTTCATGGCGACTGCGAGCGATAAGGGTAATGTCTCCGATTAGGATTACCTCCGCCCCCTCCCAGGAGATGGCAGAGCAGCCTGTGAGTAAGGAGAAAGGATACGGGAGGCCGGGTTTCTAGAAGGAGATCTTGACGAGCAAAGAGGGCAAAGGACAGGGGCCTTCCTCCTGCCCAGTCGATTTTCGCAAGCTCAATGGGCCGCCCCTTCCTCAACCTGCAAACAGCTCTCTTCCCTTGCCAGACAAAGGCGATTCTTCTGCTCCTCTCCCTGGTCTTAAAGTTCCTTTGAGAGATCCCTCGATCCCGAACCTCAGAAACAGGGATGGAGCTTCGAATTCGTCACATACTTGGGAGCAGGTGGTCCAAGGGGTTAGGAAATTTCGGTGGGAATCCTCAAGAGCCTCTTCGGGTGAGATTGAAGCCCTGGAAGAAAGGTTCTCTAAGGTCATACATTTATCTGATGATGAGGTAAGTACTGCTAAATCTCTTCTTAAATTAGCGATTTTGGAGAAATTCTTGGGACGAGGGCTTTCTTTGGAGTTCATCCAAAAGGAGCTCAAGCTTCGGTGGGGAATCAAAGGGACTCTTACTATCTTCTCTCTTTCGAATGGGATTCTACTCTTTCAATTTTTGTCCGAAGAGGAGAAATCTAGGGTTCTCCTTAAGGGTCCTTGGTCCCTTGCGGGTCAGTTACTGGCCCTTGAAAAATGGCGTCCGAACTTCAGACCTAGCCATGACAGTATCAATCAAATTAGGGTCTAGGTCCGGTTGCCTGATTTGCCTGTAGAACTTTGGGAAAAGGAAAAAATTCTAAAGGTTGCTTCGGCTGCGAGCTCTCCTCTGTTCCTGAATGAATGGACTGAAACTACTACCAGAATGGGGTATGCCAAAGTCTGTGTACTCATGGATGCATCTTCACCTATCTGTCCGGGAACTAGACTAAGGGTTAGGGACCACAGCTGGTGGCAAGAGTTTATTTACGAAGAGCTTCCTGAAATATGTTATACTTGTGGTTATTTCAAGTTAGACCCTAATATTGCATGCCAATGTATGAATTTACCTGAGCATCTAAGGTCCAAGCCTGTTTATGGCCCCTGGAT
The DNA here is from genome assembly GCA_021397845.1 of Areca catechu. Taxonomy (NCBI): domain Eukaryota; kingdom Viridiplantae; phylum Streptophyta; class Magnoliopsida; order Arecales; family Arecaceae; genus Areca; species Areca catechu. The sequence continues at coordinate 148,934,840 of CM038049.1, read as the reverse complement.
CTGTGTTGCTAAAGTTTTGGTACATCCCTTGCCTTCGGGCACTGCTTCTAAGATGGCTGCTAACTCTGGTAAGGATGGGCAAAATTCTTCATGGATCCGGGTCAATAAACATACCAAGACCTCTCCTTCCAAGAATATTCCCAAAGTTCCTGATAACCCTCTTCAAGGCTCTCGGTTTGCTTCGTTGTCTCAAGACAGTGGGGAAAAAGTTTACTCGGCCAATACACCTTCTGCATCTTCATCTCATCCAATGGAATCAGCTCCGGAGGATATTGGTAAGGAAAAGTGGAAGTGATCTCCTCTCAAAATAAATTCTAAAGGAAGTCCACCTCCAGAAGTGGCTCCTTCAACTAAAGTTCTTATCCGGGAACAAGGGACTCATTCTCATGAATCAAGTAAGCAACTGGTTCTTTATATGCCAAAAGCTGGGAGGAAGAATATTAATGTCAGGGAGATATGGAGGCCCGTTGCTATTTCCCATGCCTCAACACCCAACACCTTGATGGAATGTGATCTACCCAGCACATCTAACTCGAATAAATCAAAGGTACAATAAAAGGAAAACATAGGTACGCACAAAAATCATTTAACCCAGTTATAGCTCAAGTGCTTAGAATTCCCCTGCAAACTGCGAATCAGGTTGCATCTTTTCACTCTTCACATTTATTTAATGTTCTTATAGCTGAGTTTTCGGATATTGGTTCCCCTCTGGACTTTCCTAGGGGGGAGCATAGCTCTATGTCTTCTTAATGAAGATCTTAGTTTGGAATTGTAGGGGGGCCGCGAAAGTCCCTTTTGTAAATTATATGAAAAATATGTTACGCACCTTCAATCCGGATATTTGTTGCTTTTTTGAAACTCGTATTGCCATCCAGGCCCTTGATCGTGTTAAGCGTATTATGGGTCCCAAATGGCAGGTGTTCATGATATCGGCCTTGGGCTTGTCTGGGGGTATCATCATTGTTTGGAAGCTCGATATGGGCCAACTAAACTTTATGTATACCAACAAACAAGCAGCCTTTGGAATTTTCACGCCAACTACGGGTCAGTCCTGGGTGATGGGTTTTGTGTATGTTAGCACCAAGGGTATTGAGCACAGGGAGCTTTGGAATCAAACTTTATTAGTCAGCTCTATTGGTCTACCCATGCTTATAATTGGGGACTTTAATTATGTTTTTCACAGGGATGACAAGAAGGGAGGCAAACCTTTTAAGGAAACAAGAGACATTCGAGAACTCAATCATTGCATAGCCGGGGCTGGACTGATGGATCTCATGTTCCAGGGCCCTCAGTTTACTTGGTGTAACAATAGAACTGGCACTACTAGAGTATGGGAGAGGTTGGAATGAGCATTTGTCTTATAGAGTTGGCTGACTTTATTCCCCGACTCCAAGCTTCAACATCTTACTAGGTTCGTGTCCGATCATTGCCCCATTCTCTTGACGGTTCTCACGCATCATGGTCGTGTAAAGACCCCGTTTAGATTCGAGAAGATGTGGCTCAGGTGTGAAGGTATCCGTTACACTATTGCCAAGGCATGGCAATCTAAAGTTATGGGATCTCCTCCGGTAAGACTTGCTAAATTGCTTTGTAAAACTAAGTATGCCTTGATTAAATGGAAAAGGTACATGGATAATATTTTTGGAAAGGCCAAAAATTACAACATTGTATTCATGAGCTCCAACTTAAAGATGCTTCTTTGGGGGGCCTCTCTTCCCATGAACATGCTAATCTTTTTGCTCTTATCCAGGATTATAATGCTAATCTTCATGCTCAAGAGACCTTTTGGCGTCAAAAATCTCGGATAGCATGGCTCAAATAAGGAGACTCTAACACCAAATTTTTTCGTCAATCCACCATCCTTCGTAGGAGACAAAATGCTATTCATAGCCTTCGGGATCTCAATGGAAACTGAATTCATGATAATGAGGCTATAAGGAGCATGATATTTGCGCACTTCCTTCAATGCTGGCAAAACCCGGACCATCATCACTCCGATGATTTTTCTTTTTCTACAAACACTGTTTCCTCGGAGCATAATGAAATGCTAATTCATCCCCTTACGGTGCAAGAAACTTTGTATGTCGTTAAGGAAATGTCATCTGATAAAGCTCCGGGGCTTGATGGTTTTCAGCCACTCTTTTTTCATAACTTCTGGTCCATCATCCATAAAGAAGTCATTCAAGTGGTGCTATTTGTCTTCAACCACCAGTATATACCTACCAGTTGGAAGAGAACTTTCATTACTCTCATCCCTAAGAAGACTATTCCTCATGTTATCACTGATTATCGCCCCATAAGTTTGTGCAATACCACGTATAAAATTATTGCCAAAATCTTGGCGAATCAACTCCAGTCTATCCTTCCATCCATGATTTCAATTGAGCAGGGGGCTTTTGTTCCCGATCGCAGCATCATGGAAAATATTCTCCTCACCCAATAAATCATGCATTCTCTTTTCTCGACCCAAAGACTCATGGGATCATGGCTATGAAAGTGGGCCTTGAAAAGGCTTATGACAATTTGCTATGATCTTTTCTCAACAAGGTTATTCATCTTGCTGGCTTCCACAACAGCTTTATTCAATTAATCACTCTTTGTGTCACAAACTATCAATATGCCATCCTTATCAATGGAACCCCGATGGCTTGGATATCGCCAACTAGAGGACTCCGATAAGGTTGCCTTCTATCGTCATACTTGTTTATTCTTTGTACTAACATCTTTTCCAATTTCATGCACCTTGCTGTTAGTCAGAATCTGCTAAAATCCTTTAGGCCGCGAAGCAATGGTCCGCATCTTTCGCACCTTCTGTTTGTGGATGACATGCTATTGGTATCTCGAGCAACCCCTGCCAATGCAAATGCCCTCAACATGATCCTTGCGGCTTATAATTGGATTTCAGGCCGGGCCATCAATGTTGCCAAGTTTTTTATAACATTCACCCCTGCCATCCCTACGAGTACTCGAAGGAGGATATGTTCGATTGTACATGTCTCAGAACAGAGAGGGAATTGAAAATATCTTGGTCTTCCCCTCTCTGGTACAAATTTATCAGTTACTGATTATGATTTTCTCCTGGATGCAGTCAACAAAAAGATTGATGCCTGAAAATGGAGGTCGCTATCCTTTGCTGGCCGCCTTACTTTAATCCAATCGGTGCTCTCACCGTTGTTCAATTATACTATGGCGGTGCTCTGCATTCCTTTGTCCATTTTAATCAGGCTCGAAAAGCATATCCGAGCGTTCCTTTGGGATCATCAAGTGGATCGCAAAAGTCTGCACCTGGTTTCTTGGGATAATGTCTGCCTTCCTTGAAAGGATGGTGGGTTAGGGATTGTTTCACTGATGGATAAGCAGTGGGCTGCATTTGCTAAGCTGGCTGCTCATTATTCTGCACCCTACTTCCCTTTGGGCCCAAACTATTTCGGCCAAATACTCCTTTGATTCAAACTGGAATAATTATAAGAAGCCTCGGAATTGCTTTGTGACTTGGGCCCACATTGTCAAGTGCGGGCATTTTGTTCGCTTCCGGTTCATTTGGACCATTGCCTCGGGAGAGTTATTAGCTTACTTTCTGATCCCTGGATGTCTCCTCTACCGCTTGCGGTCACGTCGCCTTATATTAATATGGACATGGACGTCCATGATCTCAATATTAATAATCTTATATTGTTTGATCATTCCTGGGATATTGATTTGTTGCATAATTTGTTTTCGACAGAAATGGTGCAACGTATAACTTCTATCCAGCTCCCCATGGGTTCATGGCGGGATAATCTTGTTTGGAGCCCTACAGGACAATAGCATGTTACCCACAAATATGCACTCCATGTTCCCTCGGTCTGATAGGGTAAGTATTATCCCTTCTAATTGGATTTGAAAACTTCAGATCCCTATAACTGCCAAAATGTGTTGGTGGAAGTTGGTTAGATGCCGAGTTTCCACCAAAATTTACCTTCATCATAAGGGTATTATTCATGATGACCAAATCTGTTGTGATATCTGCGACTCGGTGATTGAGGATATTGACCATCTCTTTATTCTCTGTCCTTTCGCAATGGACTGTTGGAACTTGTTGTCGACTACCTATGCCTGCTAGTTTCTCTTTCACGCCATTTCTAATATTCAACTTTTCTTGGCTGATACTCACATGAATGATTTTAACAAAGCCATTGTCGCTATTCTGGTCTGGCAAATCTGGAAAGCTAGGAATATTAGACTGTTTCAAAACTACTTTACTATCCATTCGCAGCTTTTAAGATATGTTCAAGCTTTCCAAGCTACTACTACCCCTGTTGATCATCATGTTGAGCTTTGGAACCACTCATTGAGCTGGGACTGCCTTTCTTCATCTTTCTATTCCTGGAAGGTCTCACTTTCTATCTGTTGGCGTCCCCCACCTATGGAAACTTTCAAACTCAACTTTGATACTTCGGTTATGATAGATACTACTTCCATTACTTACATCATTCGAGACTACAGGGGTCTTATTCTTCAGGCTGGGGTAAGACTATCAATAAATCCACCATTCCGAATGCAGAACTATTAGCCGCGTGATTTGGTATCAAGATGGCCTTTCTTCATTTGCAAGTGCAATTTCTTATGGTGGAAGGTGACTCTCAAATCGTGGTCGACTGGATTAATCGAACCCGGACTCCTCCTTTTGCTGTGGCTCATTTCCTTCAAGATATCTGGCACTGGAGCTCTGTCTTGGCTAATTTCCAGTTCTGGCATATTTATAGAGTGGCAAATTCTGTTGCTAATCTTTTGGCTTCATTTGCTCAGAATGGGGAATTCACAATCTATAATTCCGATGCTAATATACCAAGATTAGCGTATCTCCTGTGGGCTGACTCAAATGACATACCTTCATCTTATAATGACTAATTATCAGGTGCTTTTGCTACCGACTTATTCTAAAGCTTTAAACATTTGCCCTGCTCGACTCCTTTTGATGTACCCTGTCAGCTATACTCACTACTCTTCTTTTCATGGAAGGACTATCTCTTCTGCCATCACTTCTATTATTCATGCTCCTTGTAACTGGTCCACATCTTCAAATATTGAACAAAGTATCATAATGGAAATACAGAAAAATGGAAAATCAATACAAAGAAAAAAAACATGCCTCATACAAAGGAAAAAGAAGAGAAGAACAAGGAAAAAAGAAAAAAAAAATGAATCATGTTGCTCAAAAGAATAAAAAAAGAATATCAAAGAAAAGAAAAAAAAAACAAATAATAAAAGCAGAAGAAATGCCTTTTTTAACATCTCTATTTTTTTTTAGGATCTCATATCATTGTGTTGGTACTCTATTAATGCCTCTCTGTCAATTCAGTTGAGAGGCCCCTCCCTCTTTATATTACTGATCTTCTTCTTTGTTACTGTGCTTCATCATACCTGCTCTGCCTTTCCTGGTTTTTCACATACTTGCTCTGCCATATTTGCTGCTTACCTGGGTCTCTTGTATGCCACTTCTTATTTCAAGTATAGGGTTCCCATCATTTCTACTCTCGATGAGCAAGGATGTGGTGGCAATGTTGTTACTTTCTGTCACCGCCTGCTTTCTTTTACACCTTTTGCCCACTGCTCTGGCACGTTAGACTCTCGAATGGCATAAGATCCTATCTATCCTAGACCTATGGCTGCTGGTTTCGGTTTTCATATGCCAGGGAACTTCTTTCTTTCTTACTCTACTGCTAAGCCTCGATACGACTCCATGAAGCTGCTGGAATTTTCTATTTGAGGGGACATACTCCACGTTGGGACTCTATTTCATCCGTATAGTTTTTATATAATTTTCACATTTGCCTTTTCTATTTTGGATTCCTTACAGTGGCACTATAAATGCTTTAACTTCTGGCCTCTTTACAACTACCCTTGTTCTTCACATTTACCTTTGCTGCTTTCGGATGTTTCTATGTGCTCTTCATACCTATCTTTGCTATTGGGTCTATTGTATGCCACTTTGGGATGTTTACAGTTATTGTTGCTCTTCTTTGCCTACTGCAGTCCAGGCTTACAGTGCTGCCTTTGCTACTTTGGGATGTTTTCTATGCTACCTTTGTTTCTTTGGGATGGTTATAGTGCTGCCTTTGCTACTTTGGGATGTTTATGGTCGCTGAGGCTCCTCGGACATATTTGTTTCTTGCTAATGCATACATTGGGATGGTTACAGTTGCTGCTGCTCAATTATGCCGCTTGCTGCTATGTTTTTTCCTGTAGGGATACTGCTCTCAGTTTGTGGCCTGTGAAGAGGTCCTTCTATCAATAAATAAATCTTAGCCAATTAACATATTTTCGCATTTCCAATCTAATGCTGGCACAACAACCACTATTTATGCTCGTCGGATCTTCTCTATTGCAACATCAACTGCTATTAAGGGAAAGGATAAACAACATCTGCTGGGCAAAATATTTTGGCATCACTTCGCTGCGTACTGAACTCAACCATTCTGCCGTAATGCTTGCTACATATATCATATGCTTTGCTGATTTCACAATACATGAATTGCTGGTTTCTCCTGGGCTTCTCCAATTTTGTTTATTGTATTTATTCCCTTCGGTGTTTTTCCTACATCTATGTTTTTGTAAAGACTTGTTATTTATTTTTGTGGGTGCTTCCCTCTGTTTGTAATTTTGCTACAGGTTTTTCTCTTAATGCATTTGCCCTGTCAGAGATGTTTCCTATCAAATAATAATAATAATAATATCACTCTAAAATAAATTATGATATAAAAATAATTGTAAATGCATCTTTTTGTTAAAGACATTATTCATATAAATCTTAAATCATAACTTAAAAGTTCAAACAAGTTCATTGTCCTAATGGTAGGCCTGGTTCCGGTCAAGTCGAGTCTAAATTCAATAAACCCAAACTTGGCTGGGAAAATAGAACGAATCTAATTTTAGAACCCAACTCAACCTAATGGATTCTTTAAAATAGGTCAAATCAGGTCTAAGCCAGTTAGGCTCAATCGGGTCACGAGTCAACTTGACCCATATGCAACCTTAATTTCAATATAAAATCAAGTTTGTTGAGACTTGGGCATCAACATTCGTAGTCAAATTTCAATAATAGATTCATCTTTTCAAGAAAAACTTGGAAAATAAATTCATAACCATTATTTCAGATTTACTATAGTAAGATAGTCGAACAACTTAGGATCTATTTGGATGATTGGGCCCAATCTTCTATGAGATTCATGGGTTGGGCCAGTGCAACTATTAAAAGCATTCAATCATAAGTTGAACTAAACTTATATTCAGGACTATTTTTGAGTGGGCTAGACCAAATTCTATAAAAAAAAAGAATACTGGCTTCCAGACCCATAGGCCTTCCCCAATCTATAAGTCAATACTTTTAATGATTGTACTAGCCCAACAGATAAATTCCATAGAATATTGGGCCTAACAACCAAACAATTTGTTTGGATATTTCCATTGAATTGGACTGAAAATTCTATAGGAATCCATTTTGTTGGCCTATCCAACTTACATTTTCTAAAAGCTTGCCCAACCCTAGCCCATGTCCTAGCCCTTAAGCCGTTGGAAGGGACAAGGAAAAAAATAAAATAAAATAAAATAAAAGCACCAATATATAGATATATTTTTTCTTTCCTGCCATATTTGAGTTGGGTAGTATTTGGTAAGGCATGCTTAAATGGATAGTGCAATCCATAAATTCTATAGAATTTTCAATCTATTCCCCTAAAAATATCTAAATATTTTCTTAGAGTAATTTGCGAAACAATGAGAGGAGAAAGGTCTTAATATAACACTGTTAATAACAATTTTCATGTAAATGTTGGCCTACTTTTGGCATTGCAAACTGCATATTTTATTGGAGATAGGCAGGTATCATGTCTTGTATATCATGTCTTGTATGTGTCTGAAGATGAGATGGCATGGTTGGTCCATTGAACGGATAAAAACTTTTATGCATAATTGAATACAGTTTTGTCATCTTATAGGGAAAATTTTGTGTGGGGGCCTCCCGTCTTTTTTGAAGTCGTATCGCTGCTTCTGTTCCCTAACTTGTAGATAAAAAGTAACTCTTTATCTATCAGTGTTGGGGTAAAAAAAATATACCATATCATACCATCATGCTGGTAGTCTAGTTGGTTAAGATTTTACCTCACAACTAATAAGTTACAGGTACGTGACTCTACGAAAGACTCGATTAAATTCAGGGATTATCTCTTGAGATTCGTGATAGTTAGGTGAGTGAGAGGCCAGGATCCTTCTTTTTTTCTATTCTGACTAGCTGGTACTTTAGCAGTGTTGGATTGATGTACTCACCTTTAAATGGAAAAAGGCTATGAAAATCTAGCACCTTCGATCGAACATTTCTCGGTGGGGTGGGGGCTTGCAGGTTAGCTACGTCGGATTTATCCCCCCTATCCCTTTCTTTTATCAATATATATATACCATCAAATATGATTGGACTACATGAACTGTACTTTTCAATACGTATTTGATGTTTATGAATTTATTTTTTCATTAAAAGTTTTGAATGATAACATATTGCTTTCTTACAAAAAAAAATGATATTGTTGTGACCCAGTCACTCGACCTCATTGTGATAACGAAGGTGACTATTCAAGCAACTAACTACTTTCAGTTACAATAACTACTTTCGGTTACAATAATCACTTTTGGTTTTAATTACACCTATAAAAAGGGTAAGAGGGAACTTCCAAGGATAAGCAAGTCTAAGGCAAGCAAGCCCACACTATGCCACTTTGACTCTTCATTTTTTTCCATCTCTCTTTCTTTTAACTCTCCATTCTGTTTCCTAGGCCACCCCACTGACTTGAGTGTCGGAGTGTCCCCCGTCGGAAATCTGGTTCGGGGACCTTTTACAGGTCTCCATCCAAGAGGAGCACTTAGGAGCAGGATTTCATCCGATTGGAAGAGCGAGTGGGATTGTCCGACGCCACTGAAGCCTCGGCCATAGGTGATTTAGCGTCAACAGATTGACGCACCAGGAAGGGACCGTTATTCCACTCTTGGAAAGGAGAGCTTTCAAGAAATACTAGATGGTGAAGGGTGAACCTTCTTGATGGACGGTTTTGATCTTCTACAATCGACTAGCCCTCCGAGTTTCCTTTCAAACTCTATTTTTTTCTCATTCCCGCCCTCAACTCCTCTTTATCTCTCTATCTCTCTTTATCTCTCTATTTTTGCCAGGAAGAAGCTCCCCTGGCTCCTAATCTTGAAGAGGCTCTTCCAGAGATGGTTCCCCAAAGCCAAAATCTCGGCCCATCATGCCTTCTTGACGGGACCAAGTTCTTTAGGCTCCTCGCTGAGTCCCTCTACTCCCTCGGCTACAACAATTCCATTGCTAAACTGGAATCACGCTCTGGTGCCTGGTTCGAATCGCCCCCTTCGATGCAACTCCTACTCCAGACCATCACCGGCCAGTGGAATGCCTACGTTGCCACCATCAACACCATCAACAATCTACATCCAGGAACCTGGAGAATCGCCATCTTCCACATCCAGAGGGAGCACCTCTTGGAGCTGCTAGGGTTGGAGGGCCCCACACTACGGACAAGCAATGTGCTGAGGAGCATCTGTTCATTGAATGTGGACGATTTGTTGATCCGCAGCCTCGTACTCGAGATGAATTCACGGAAGTAGCCTCCCTTCTGGGTGCAAATAGAAGTCTTCTTAAAGGCCGATGTCTTCTTAATGGCCGATGTCTTCTTAATGGCCGATGTCTTTTTAATGGCTGATGTCTTCTTAAAGGTCGATGTCTTCTTAATGGCTAATATTTTCTTAAAGACCGATGTCTTCTTAAAGGTCGATGTTTTCTTAATGGTCGATGTCTTCTTAATAGCCGATATCTTCTTAAAGGCCGATATCTTCTTAATGGCCGATGTCTTCTTAATGACCGATATCTTCTTAATGGCCGATGTCTTCTTAATGGCCAATATCTTCTTCATGATCGATGTTTTCTTAATGGCTGATATCTTTTTAAAGACCGATGTCTTCTTAATGACCGATGTCTTCTTAATGGTCGATATCTTCTTAAAGACCGATGTCTTCTTAATGGTCTATGTCTTCTTAAAGGCTAATCAATGGGCAAGGCCGATCAATGTACAAGGCCATCTACGTGTAAGGCCGATCAATGTCCAAGGTCGATCAAGGTGCAAGCCCGATCTACATGCAAGGTCATCTACGTGCAAGGTCAATCAATGCTCAAGGCCGATCAAGGTGCAAGGCTGATCTATGCACAAGGCCGATCAACGCGCAAGTCCATCTATGCGCAAGGCCGATCAACACATAAGGCCGATCAAGGCGCAAGGCCGATTTATGTACAAGGTCATCTACATGCAAGGCTAATCAACATCCAAGGCCGATCAAGGTGCAAGGCTGATCAACATCCAAGGTTGATTTACGAGCAAGGCCGATCAATGTCCAAGGTCGATCATCCACAAAGGCCCACGAAGGCCCATTAAGGCCTACAAAGGCCCACTGAAGCCTATTGGATCCATTGAAACTTACAAAGGCGGGCCTGATCAGCCTACCTTATTACCAATAAAAGGTACAAGGGTGGCCAATTCAACATACTTTAACGGTAAATCCGACGAAGTACCAAGGTGGGCCTGACCAGCCTACCTTATTACCAATAAAAGGCACAACGGCGGCCTATTCACCTACCTTAACGGTAAATCCGACGAAGTGCCAAGGCGGGCCTGACTAGCCTACCTTATTATCAATGAAAAGTACTAGGATGGCCTAATCGGCCTACCCTAATGATAAATCCAACAAAGACGAGGCGGGCCTGATCAGCCTACCTTATTATCAATGAAAAGTATTAGGATGGCCTAATCAGCCTATCCTAACGGTAAATCCGACAAAGTACGAAGATGGGCTTGACCAACCTATCTTATTATCAATGAAGGCCTTATCAGCCTATCCTAATGGCAAATCCGGAAGAATGCAAAGGCGGGCCTGACCAGCTTACCTTATGATCAACAAAAAGTACAAAAACAGACATAATCAGCTAACCAATAAAGTACAAAGGCTATTATTTGTTTATGCCAATATTAAGACCGAAGAGATGAAATTACTCCCTTCGCCGAAAAAGGAATGAAAGCTGAATCATTTCACTGTAGCATTTTTTTGAGCTCGAAAGTAGGGGGCAATGTTATGACCCAGTCACTCGACCTATTATGATAACGAAGGTGGCTATTCAAACAACTAACTACTTTTAGTTACAACAATTACTTTCGGTTACAATAATCACTTTCGATTATAGCTACACCTATAAAAAGGGTAAGAGGGAACCTCCAAGGATAAGCAAGTCTAAAGCAAGAAAGCCCATACTATGCCACTTTAACTCTTCCTTTTTTTCCATTTCTTTCTTTTAACTCTCCATTCTATTGCCTAGGCCAACCTACTGACTTGAACGTCGGAATGTCCCCCGCCGAAATCCGGTCCGATAATCTTTTGCAGGTTTCCATCCAAGAGGAGCGCTCAGGAGCAGGATCTCATCCAGTTGGAAGAGCGTGGAATTGCCCAACATTGCTGAAGCCTCAGCCACAGGTGATTTAGCATCAACAGATAGTTAGTTTAAATTATGATATCCCATGCATGATTATGACATCCTTGTATCATAAGGCCGAGGAATATTTTTATGAAAAAAAAATTAAAAATTTTTCAATGAGAAAATCTTCTCGATCTTATAACATCATGTGAACAAGGTTATGATATCTTGTTTACAAAAGAATATCATAAAAAAATATTTTCGTCATTCAAAGTTTTTAATAAAAAAATAAACTATAGATATTAAATATATGTTTGAATGACAAAAATGCCCTCCCTTTATGATATCTTTTTATGAACAAATATCATAACTCTATTTACAAGATATCATAAGGCTGAAAATATTTTCATCATTGAAATTTTTTTAATTTTTTTCAATGATAAAAATATTTGGACATCATAATTCAGGTCACGAGATGTTATAATGCAAATTATGAAATATTAATTTTTTTAAGAAAGAGATATTTTTATTATTTAAAATTTTTAATAAAAATATAAAGCTGCATGCATTAAATATGCGTTAAAAAATAGGATTTACATGATCCAATTAAATTGTGTGATATTATTTTTTTTCATCGGTTCAATGTATAAAGACTTTCCTCTAGGATAAAAGGCTTAAAGTGGTTTAGTGTAAAATTATAACATGTTTCCCTGGCATGAAACTTTCATTGGATCGTCTTAAGTCCAAGTATCTCCAATATGCACATAGTAAAAGCTTTGTGTCTAGTTTTTTGACCTATATATTTATCAATCAAATTATATTTGGATCCTTATAGGTTAAAAACTTGTAAGATTTTAACCTATGAGGATCTGGATATGATATGATTGATAAATATATAGGTCAAAAACTTATAAGATTCAACCGATTGCAGGTTCGAGACATGATCCCGTAAGTAATTCAATTAAATCTAGAAATTTTCCTGGAGCCCATGACCGCTGGTATGAGTGAGAGGTCAGAATCTCCCTCTTTGTTCTCGTTCTACTAGCCAGCGCCTTAGTGGTATCAGGTTGACATATACTCATCTTTAGGTAGGAAAAGATTGTGAAAATCTAAACATCTTGAATCGAACATTACCTAGCGGGACGGGAACCTATGAAGGTAGCTATACCGGAATTTATCCTCCCATCTCTTTTTCTTACAAAAAAAACTTGTAAGATTTATTAGAACTACGATAAAGATGAATAGGATAGGTCCCACAAAAATACCAAACAGAAGAATTGAGTATCAAACAAGATAGCATGAAAAGAAGATGGGATAGCAATGGATCTTTGGGATCATTCTTTTATAGATAAATATAATAAAAAAAATTAGTTAACTTTTTTATTGATAAATTTATTTTTATTTTTATATTTTTAAAATGAATAAATATATTTTTTCTATATTATTTATCCATAATTTAGTAAAATTCTATTAGCTAGTAAAATAAATATTTAATTTTATTTTAAAAATATTCTTCTATTATTTCTAATACCTTTTCATTCAATATTCAATAACGCAATTATTCACTGTTCTCAAATTCTAATTCCTAAAAATATTACAAAAAACATGAATAAATTATAGCAACTTAGCCAAGAAAGTAATAATATAAAAGAATAAAAAAATAAATTTTAAAATTATCTTTTATATATAAAAAATTATAGATAAATTAATTTTCTATCTAAATATTTTCTAGAAAATATTTATTCATAAAAATATAGACTTCAAGCTAATTTTTTTACCAGTTAAAGCATGGGCCATTTAGATAGAATGTAATATAAGAGCCTAGTGCTACCAATCTAGGAAAAAAAATATGCATGTATAAAAAAAAATTATAATTTATATTATAATAAATTGATCAAATAAATTATTAGGCTCGGATTTATTTGAGAAATATTTTGTAATACATCCATATTTGAATTTTGAAATTTTTGTGATTTTTTTTTTTTTTTTTTATGAAAGAAAGGAGAGGGGGGGTAAATCTCCCGGTGTAGCTCCCCCTGCTGGGTTCCAACCCGCCATACAATATTTGATATGGGCCGTACATTTCTGTGTACCTTTTTCATCCATTTGTAAAGATAAGTACGTCAGCTCCCGCTAAGCTAAAGAAATAGATACTCTCTCATCCTCAATCACGTATTTCAGGATTTTAACTCTAAATTTAATCGAGTCATTTATAAAATCATATCTCAAACTCCTGATAGGTAGAAATAAACTAAATCTCTACTGATCAGTTACGGTCTTAGCCGTAATTTTTGTGAATTGCATTCTCAAACCAGCCCAAAAAGTACACCATGGAAGCAAAGGAAACAGCCAAAAGGAACATGTGAGTCCACTGGTCAATTCCGTGCCGTGCCAAAAAATTGAAAGCCTGGCTTCCAAAATTTCGCATCAAGCGTGCGCGTGAGCCCACCATCCAGCAGTGTACCAACTGTATGATAACTTGGATGGATATTGGGACCCATCCCAAAACCCAATTCGTTTGCAACAAGAAAAGAAGGCACAGCAATCCCGTGACTCTCCGGGACGACACTCCCTGTCCCTTGCACCCTTGGCAGGTGCACTCCATGTGCTTTTTTTTTTTTTTTTTTCCCTCTAAACCACCGCGCATCATCTAACCATTAGCCGTCATAATTTATCCTTGACCCTTGAGATTTCTTTTAATAAAAATAATACTTCAGTTCTTAAAAATTTAATACATTACATGGTCGTATACCATGCCAATCAAATTATCTCATTTTCGTGAATCTCATACGTTATGCACTCCTTTTAATGATTTATCCATGAAAATAGAATGTTCGATTGATACGGGGTATGACCATCTTGGTGGTGCATGTAGTGTAAGATGTAATTTGATTAGGATCTTGATTGGTATCATGCACCGTGCCAATTAAATCATCTCATTTTTGTAGATTCCATGTATTATGCACTCGTTATGATGATTTATCCATGAAAATAAAATGTTTGATTGATATGGTGCATGGCCATCTTGATGATGCATGTAGTGCAGGATATAATTTGGTTAGGATCTTGATTGGTAACGTGCCCCGTGCCAATTAAATCATCTCATTTTTATGAGTTCCATGCAATATGCACTCGTTACGATGATTTATCCATTAAAATAGAATGTTCGATTAATATGATGTCTAGCAATCTTGGTGGTGTATGTAGTGCAGGATATAATTTGCTTAGAATCTTGAGCGGCACCATGCATGGTACCGATCAAATTATCTCATTTTCATGAATTCCATGCATTATGCACTCATTATGGTGTTTTATCCATGAAAATAGAATGTTCGGTCGATATGATGCATGGCCATCTTGCTGGTGGTGCATGATATAATTTGGCTATGATCTTGATTGGCACCATGCATCGTACAAATCAAATCATTTCATTTTCGAGAGTTCCATGCATCATGCACTCGTTGCGGTGATTTATTCGTGAAAATAGAATGTTCGATTGATATGGTGCATGGCCATCTTGATGGTGCATGGAGAGTAGGATATAATTTGCTGGGGATCTTATTCTTTATCTTGCTTAATTAATGAAATAATTTAAATTAGAATGCTTAATTATGATGCGGAATATAAAGAGAGACTTACAGTATGATTCGTCCTGTACCAGTCACCGATGAGGACGGTGTAGTCACCGGCCGGATCCGGAAATGGGACGGGGATGAGGGGCCGACTGAGGATTCGGAATCCGCCGAAGCCACCGGCCGCCTTGTGGAAGTAGAGCGAGGGGAAGTAGAAGTAGCTGCCAATTTGGTCCTTTACCTGCAAAATATAGGTGAAGTTCTTGCCTGGTGGAATTGGGCAGTTGGTTCCTGAGACCCCATCCTCCCATGAGTTCCTCCTTTGCTGCACCCCATTCCTGTTCCAAAGATTGCACCAACTTATATAATTATAATCCATTATTCAATAATGATCTTAGAAACTAGCATGACCTACCCTTCTGCCAAAATTATATGGATGCCTTACACAGTAATTAATGCTATTTTTTTTTTTTTATATAAGAAATAAAAAGAGAGTAAAAAGCAAGAGAGGCAATATTCAAGGTAAACCTTGAAGGGATCTATTACTAATTATTAAATGACTAATAAATTTTAAATATTTGAAGCTTCGACCAGTGGGGACAGTTTTTTTTTTTTTTTTTTTTTTTTTTCTTTTTGTTTTTTTTTGTTGGGATCGGTGAAACCCAATCCTTCAGTAAATGCTAAACAGTTGATAGCTAGCATCCTGGTTGCCCTTTTTCTTAGCATCAAGTACGTTTGTCATGTACTGGCCATGAACAAAATGTGCAAGCAAAACTTTGCTGCAGGTCATCACCTATGCAATTTCTTTTATGGGAGAATTTTACCTGCTAGCTAGCTTTGCCAAACAACTGCGGAGGGCTAATCACGGATATTATTGATAATGACTTGGAAGTTGGAACTATTCTTTGACAAAGTAGTGCAGTCATTCCACCCTCATATATTTTTTTAATTATGAAGTGTTTTCATACTGAATCAGTACAAAATAAGTATAAAAATATAGCTTCCATGATCCACTGTAGAAAATAAGGAAAACAGAGAGAGGAGGAATTAACACTTGCCAGGAGATGAGGAAGGGCTCGGTCAAGCTATTGTGCACATTTATGATGAGATTGTCATTGGTGACCGAGTAGATATCTGGCCCCGGAAATTGCCCATTTATCAGTATCCCCTGCACCAAATACACCAAAGAAAATATCATCAAAATGCCACAAACAAAAGACCTCCTGGAAAGAAAAGAAATAACACACAGAAAGAGAGAGGAGAAACAAAAGTAGCGAGAATACCTGCTGCCTTGCACCAAGAGGATATATGTCTCCAAAAGTGACATTCCAAGTGAAGAACCTATAGGGATTATCGGCACCGACAAGGATGAAGATTGAAAGACAGCACACGAGAGCAAAGGCAGCAGCAGTGTTTAAAGTCATTTTTTGTGAAAAGGATTGATTGCAGAGGGGAGGAAAAAAAGAGAAACAGATGTGAAGAGAAAAAAGATGACAAAATCCTCTCCCTTTTTTTTTTTTTTTTTTTTTTTTTTTTGTTGGTTCTCTCTCACCACTCCATTGGGCATACGGTGGGGAGAGATGGGGACGGGAAAGGATTAAAGGAGGTATTAGAATGGGCTTGCAAGCAAAGCATTGGTGATGGAAACGAATGATGTTGGATAGCCCTTCTTTTATATAATTGCAGTGCGGTGCAGTGGGAGGAAGGATCACGTAAAGTGAGATGGGCTGCGTTACACTGAGACCCCCCCCTCTCTCTTTCCGTTCCATTTACTTCAGTGTACATTAATGGAAGTCTTCTGGCAATTTTACGAACTTGTCCTTTAGGGAGGTTTTCTTAATGTTACGTGGTTCATGGGGTGCACTTGAGGATTAAATAAATGTTCTTGAAAGAAGCCCATGGTGGATGCGCGCCTCTCAAGGCGCAAGGAAGGGTGATGGGTGGGACCCACACCCTCCTTTCTCTCTCTAAACTCTCTCTCCGTGAGAGAAGAGAGAGAGAAAGCTCAGCGCTGGACAGCTCACATGGACAACGCCCGTGATGGCGCGAACTTTGACGGACCGCACACGGATAAACCGTGTGCGGCGGGTGGGGAGATGGGAGGGGGCCAGGTGAGCGGACGCCGCTTTGTTTCGAGGCAACCCAAAGCTGTCGTTTGTTTTGTGGGTGGGAGTAAATAGCGATGGGATTCTCCCTCTTTTATAGGTAAATATTTTTTTTAAAAAAAAATTAATTAATTTTTAATTAATTAATTAATTAATTAATTAATATTTTTATATTTTTTAAAAAATAAATAAGTTATTTTTTTTTTTGACAGCATTTAACTATGAATTAGTAAAAAAAGTTTTATCTATTTCCGCTCCTTCGCTAAGTGGCACCCCAAGATGGGCCACCTCGATCGAAGTCGAGCCTTCCTCTGCCACTTTCGCCAGTGTCGACCCAGAGGGCTCCACCTCAGCCGAAGCTGGCGGCCCTGCTCCCTCGCCAGGTGGCACCCTAGAGACGTTCCACCTCTGTCGAGGTCGAGCCTGGCACTCCTGCTCCTTCGCCAGGTGGCACCCCAAGACAGGTCCACCTCAACCGAAGTCGAGCCTTCCTCTGCCACTATGCCAGTGTCGACCCAGGAGGTCCACCCTCGACGAAGCTGGCAGCCCCCTGCTCCCTCGCTAGGTGGCACCCCAGGACGGTCCACCTCTGCCGAGGTCGAGCCTGGCGCTCCTGCTCCTTGCTAGGTGGCATCCCAGGACGAGTCCACTCGGCCGAAGTCGAGCCTTCCTCTGCCACTTCACCAGTATCCACCCAGGAGGGGTCCATCTTGTGCCCGAGCTGGCAGGCCCTACTCCCTCGCCAGGTGGCACCACAAGATGGGTCCACCTCTATCGAGGTCGAACCTAGTGCTCCTGCTCCTTCACCAGGTGGCACCCCATACTGGTCCACCTCGATCGAAGTCGAGCCTTCCTCTGCCATCTTGCTAGGTGTCCACTCAGGA
This sequence comes from Areca catechu, assembly GCA_021397845.1. NCBI lineage: Eukaryota > Viridiplantae > Streptophyta > Magnoliopsida > Arecales > Arecaceae > Areca > Areca catechu. Next base: position 148,916,779 of record CM038049.1, on the reverse strand, counting down.
GGGGTCCACCTCGGCCAAAGCTGGCAGCCCCCTGCTCCCCCTCGCCAGTGGCACCATAAGACTGTCCCCCTCTGCCAAGGTCGAGCCTGGTGCTCCTGCTCCTTCGCCAAGTGGCACCCCAAGATGTCCACCTCGACCGAAGTCGAGCCTTCCTCTGCCACTTCACCAAGTGTCCACCCAAGAGTGGTCCACCTCGGTCGAAGCTGGCAGCCCCCTGCTCCCATCGCCAGGTGCACCCCAAACGGATCCATCTCTATCGAGGTCGAGCTTGGTGCTCCTGCTCCTTCGCCAGGTGGCACTCCAAGATGGGTCCACCTCGGTCGAAGTCGAGCCTTCCTCTGCCACTTCACCAGTGTCCACCCAGGAGGGTCCACCTCGGCCGAAGCTAGATCCTCACGGAGGCCTAGTGACTCCGACCATGAAGAAGCCTCTTGAGAGAAGAGTGGATTTCTTTCTAAGTGATGAGAGTGGCTTGCCAATTCTTTCTTCATTGCTTACCTTCGTTGGAGGTCCCTCTTATCGATATATATGGTAGTCAGTGCTGGTGAGCCAGATTTGGTATCTGGTAGCACATCCTCCCTAAAAGGGGTGTGAACTTAGCAGGACCCCGTGGGACAGAACTGGAGTCCCAACGGGGCCCTCCTATAGCGGTGCAGGCGGCGTGGCATGGCGCATCCTCATGAGGAGGGTGTAGGTCCAACAAAAACTCGTGGGATAGGAATTGGAGTCCCGGCAAGGCCCCCTCTATAATGGTGCAGGCGGCGTGCTGCGCAGAACATATTTCTCTTGAGAAGGGTGCAGATCTTGTAGGGATCGGAGCCCCGACAGGAACTCTTGCACAGAGAGGGACAGCATGCCGTGCGGCTCCCTGTCCCGATAGAGCATGCCTTGTGGGGGTCACAGGATAGGCGAGGTGCTGTTCCTCCTTCGTGGTGTGTCATGATGACAAGTCCGACGAAGATAGCGACCTTGCTCTTTTCAGTCACCGTTTGGCCTCGATAGGGCCAAATGGGACGAGGTGCCATTCCTCCCTCATTCAATCTTCTCTTCCTCCCCTGGCTTGCGGGGGCCACCTCCTCCCATGGCCATGGTTCAAGCTAGCCAAGCTCTACTCTATTAGAAGCTCTACTCTGCCAGGAGCTTTACTCGGCTAGGAGCTCTATTGGATCAAGGTGCAGATTGTAGGTGCCATGTTAGTGGTCAGCCATGTCGAATGCGTGTGCCATATCAACCACCAGGATCGCCGAATGCGTCGCCATGTCAACGCTTAGCCACATCAGATGCTCCGCTCCCAAGCCCAGAGTACACTACGACTTCTTAGGTTCGGGGCAAAGGGAGTAATGATGTCGCTAACATGGAGGGCCGCCATACTTGCATCATTAAATGCCTTGAACTTCGACAATTCACAGATCGCACCCATGCCAATCGGGAGCCACCGTGCTAGTAGGAGTGGCAATCCGAAATGATGCCTTCACGTCCCCGGTATGGTGGTTCATGAGTCGAAGCATCCTAGATGGCAAAAATTGACATGCGTCCTAATCCCATTGGTTGGTAAAATGACGGGTCTTATCTATCAACTAGCATAGCTCAAAGGGGCTTTTGCCATCACTTTTAGATAAGGGATCATCCAATTGCGCCCCTTCAAACTCTCCGAGCGAAGAAGGAGGAACAAAGAAGAAAGAGGGAAGCTCCTCACCCATTTTTAGAAACCTAACTCAGGGCCTTTTGCATGTTAGTCTTCCTTCTTTGCCTTCTCTCTTCTAGTCTGCACCTAGGGAGCGCCCCCCACCTTTAGGTTTTCCTTCTTTCTTTTACTTCTCCTTCACCCATGAGTTCCTCCAGAGGCAATCACCATTTTTGGAGCGCTCCCTAGGTCGCTTAAGTGCGGCAGAGCCATCTAGGGCCAAGCCTCCTTCCTTGGATAACGAGGAGGACATTCCTTTTCGAGTCTCCTGAGGTCCCCACCGGATGGTGGATCTCAATATCTTGTCCTTGCCTCCTCCTCCTCCTCCCTTGTCTTCAAGCTAGACCTGGCAGGTCCGTCGGGCATCGTTTCGACGATGACTAGGATGGACACCCTCCATCTCTGGAACATTTATGAGATCCTGGATTTCATCCAGATCACAGCCTTGAATCCTGAGGAGTGGATCACGTCAGGGGCCAAGCCAGATCACCTTGTATGAGGGCTTTTCTTTGTTGGCTTCTGGCTCCCCCTCCATCCTTTTATTTTATCTTTTTTGGATCACTATAGGCTAGTTCCAGCCCAGCTTATCCCAAATTCCTTTAGGATCATCTCCTCCTTCATTGTATTGTATCACTTTCATGGTATAGTCACCCGATTATCCCTTTTTACGGCCTTTTCTACCTTGAAACGCCATCCACAGATAGGGGATGGGGGTTCATAGTTGTTGGGAATTGTGTTCCAAAACCAATCGTCTAGGCTGTAGATGGTTGTGCTATCTTGTATTTATAAATGAATTCTTTAATAAATAAAAGTTATTTATTTGGTTGTCCATCATATTTACATTTTCCTGTAAAGAACTTTTGTGTGATGGAGTCCTTAAACTACATGTTTGATATAGAGAGGATATATCAAGTATTCTTAAACTGATTCACAACCAAAGGATACATTGTTATAGGACAACGATGTATCAAGTGAGGTTATTGTATGTCACATTTGTTGATTGTGTTCTTAATCAAGGAGTGTGGAGACACTGTGTGACATGCAAGTGAAATGTGTGACATTTCACTGAACGTGACCATCTGCGGAGCTCCCTTCTGCCAAAGGGTTGCTCGCAAAAGGATATGGGTATATGTGTCCCTCAGACCTGAAGTCACCATGGTAGCTTGCAGCAACTCACTATACTTTGGTGCCGGATACCTGGATTTCTAATTCAGTGATGGAAGGTTTCTGGGTATAGCCAAGTACTTGTGGAGCGGTGGTGGATCAAGATGGAATTGACCTCTCCAAATAGTTTGGAGTGAATGACTCACTATGTCTCAATTCAGCAAAACCTTTGCTAGGATAGTTCTTGTGAGGAGTCACAGAACTTGTGAGGTTGAGACATAATCTGGATAAACCAAATTAGGGTTGGCAGTCTAATCCTAGGTCATCCTGAGCATTGTGAGATCAAAGGGATGAATATGCGGCAACCATATGCCAGAGGTTCTTGTGAGGTGCTCTGCATCTTCGACCTATCCGGACGTCAGGTATCATTGCTAGATAAGAACTTTGACTGGTACTGGAAATGTTCCAGTGCTACCAGCTTAGTGTTCGAACCTATGGGGTCACACACCATAGAGGATTTCTATATGATCTTTTGGCTAATCGACGATTGAGAATCGTTTGACGTCGCCGGAGGTCAATTTGATTGACCAGGTTCCAAGTATCGACACTGGTAATTTTCGTGTGTCGACACTTCCTGTGACGAACAGAATCTGGGAAGAAATTCGTGGGAGGATTTTGGGCAAGTTTTGATCTGGTTTGAATTTCGAATTCAAATCAGTTTGGCTCTATGGTTTTATAGTATGAAGGTCATACTTTCCTCTTTGGGTTGGATCCATTGGTATAGCCTTGATCCTCTCCCCCATTCTCTCCCCTGATCTCCCTCCTTCCTCTTTCTCCCTCTCCTTGCTGCCTCTACAAATGAATGTCATTTTTAGGGGCTGCCAATGGTTAATACACAGATTTTGAGAAAAGTTTTAAGAGAGAAAATAGAGAAGGGCTGTGAGAGATTTTGGGATTGGGTGTGAGTAATCTAGCACTCTAGCTAGATCCTGGGAAGAGAGGTTTTGGGAAAGGGTTCCTGCTCTCCTCCTAGTTTCCTGGAAAGAGAGATCGGCCAAGGATCCTGAAGAGCTAGCACTCCGAGGGACTTGATCAGAGTCGAGCTTAGGTGTAGATTTCCTGTAAAGACCAGATGCGTGTGTGGCTCGAGCACCCTCTTCTCACAAGACTTCCACTGCTTCTCTCAGAGGTATAAAGGTATAGTACTTTTATATATATTCTCTTGCTTTTGATGTTATTTGCATGCTAGGTCATTATGCTAGTTCCTGTTATGGGCAGATCGGTAGATTGTTAGATCTATCTACCAAGCCTTCCACTGTGTATGCTTAAAAATTATTTTTAAATGCATATCCTTCTGCCCTCTTTTCTTGCATATTATATGCTAGGTGTAGGTATTTTTCACCTTCAATAGTGCCCCATCCCGGGACACTTAGGTTTGACCTATCCACTTCCATCAAGGAATGGAAGAATAGATTCCTCTTTGCTTTGGTCAAGAAAATTAACTGAGTTTAGAGTGACCCTAACCGGTCCCCTAATCAGAATACCATGGTGGAGCTTGCTGATCAGAAGGTGTATGATCAACTCTTCACCTTGAATATTCCATGCAAGCAGGAGCTCCTCTCCGAGTAGAACCTATTGGACACCGGATCTGCTCGGTTCGGTCCTTAGGTAAGATCTGAGAACCGCATTCTTCGATAATTTTTGATAACTAACTGAAATCTGGATCTCCTAGAGGACATAAGCGATCTCGGAAGGTCTCAAGCACTTCAACAAGAGGTAGAAGTAAGATCTCTAATAAAGTTGCCTGCCCATCAGCACGAACCGGGCAACCTTTCGCTTTAGGAGATCGGCTTCCATACGATCTCGATTTCAAGCAAAAATACCTTCGACTATATAACTGAGGTATGAGGTCCATCCAGCTTGGCTCATGGGTGACTTGCTGGATGTCACCAGTCATTCTGAGACTGGGGGTCTCTAGGTACTCATGAAGGTGCAATCTCAGTGAGGGATCGGGCAAGGTCGCAAGCCTAGAGAGAGAATCCGTACAAGCATTCTTTCCTCAAGGAATGTGGGAGATACTGAAGTATCGAAGGTTTGCAATGTAAGAGCGCACTTCATCCAGGTACCTCGCCATGAGCGGATATCGACCTCAAACTCGTCCGTGATTTGTCCAGCCATGAGTTATAAATCGGTGAAGACCCATAGGCTCGTGATTCCTAACTCGCGGGATCCCCTCAGCCTTGCTAGGAGGGCCTTATACTCGGCTTCTTGGTTATATATTGCTTTGAAGAGGAAACGTAGAACGCACCTGGCCACCACCCCCTCTTGGTTGGCGAGGATGAGGCCGGCTCCACTCCACCCTAAGTTTGATGTGCCATCGATGTGAAGTATCCACATCGTCCCTTCTTCGGGCGGGGGTTGCACTGGCCCAGGTGGCACCTCCTCTGAGTCGTCGTCTGTCCATGAGCACTCCACTAGAAAGTTGGCTAGGACTTGGACACTCTGAGATGGTCTCGGGTGACACGAGATATCAAACTCATTGAGCTTCATCGCCCATTTGGCCAGGCATCCTGAAGTATCCAGTCAAACTTAGGATGGCCCACAAAAGTTGGTTAATGAGGACCGCAATCAGACAAGCTTGGAAATAGGACTTGAGACACTGAGCAGACATGATTAGCACAAAAATAACTTTCTTAGATTGGGTGTACCTAAGTTCCACATTGCACAACGCCTTCTAGTGTAGTAGACTGGCTTCTGGGTGCCATCCTGTTGGTGCGAACCAGCATCGAGCTAACTGCACCTAGGGATACGGCAGGTAGAGGATGAGCTCCTCCCTGGTCTCCGGTCAAGAAAGTAAGGGGGGAGACAAGAAACTTCTTCAGCCGGTCAAAAGCCTCCTTGCACTCTTTCGACTAGGTGAAGTCATGCATCTTGCACAATACCTTGAAGAATGGAAGGTAGCACTCGATCGAGCATGAAATAAATCGGATGAGTGTGGTGATGCAATCGGTCAAGCACTAGACCTCCTTTAAAGTCGGTGCTTCATGTCTGTAATGGCCTATATCTTCTCAGGACTTGCCTCGATCCCGTGTTGAGTGACCATGAATCATAGAAACTTTCCAGCTGCGACATTGAATGTGCACTCGTCGGGTCCAACTTCTTCTGGGTGAAGGTGCAGGTTGTCGAAAGCCTCCATTAAATCGATAATGTGGTCTAATTCTTGGCCACTCATGATGAGTATATCATCTACGTAGACTTGTATGTTATGGCCTATCTGGTCCTTGAAGACCTTATTGACCAGATGCTGGTAGGTTGCTCCCGCATCCTTTAGACTGAACGGTATCACCTTGTAGCAAAACATTTGTCATTTATCATGAACGCGGTGTTCTCCTCATCCTCTAGGTCTATGCAGATTTGGTTGTACTCTGAGAATGCATCCATGAAGCTGAGTAGTCGGTATCTCGATATAGCATCCACGAGTTGGTCGATCTTAGATAGTGGAAACTGTCCTTTGGATACACCTGATTAAGATCGATATAGTCTAACATATTATCTACTTCATGCATGCCTTCTTGACTATAACCACATTTATGAGCCACCGGGGATAATGTACCTCTCGGATGAAATCCACAACAAATAGCTTCTTGACTTCCTTACTTATCGCCCACTATGATTCTGGCACAAAACTTTTCTTCTTTTGCTAGACTGGTCGATACTTAGGATCGATGTTTAGCTTATGGATGATACATCAGAGAGATCCCTGGCATGTCCGAGGTGGACCAGGCAAAAATATCTGCATCGCCTGTAAGAAGCTCAGAAGCCAAGCTCTTTCCTTCTTGGATTGGAGGGCTCCCACTTGCACCGTCTTCATGGGTCCTCGCAGAAAGGGAATGACAGCAGGCATTTGATGGGCCCCTTTCTCGCTTCCACTCCCTCTAGTCAGGTGGTCCACAGCAGGGCTCTCCTCAGCTCTTCAAACCCCGAGGATAGTCTGTAGGCAATATCAGCAGCCTGCCGATCCCCTCTTATCTCTTTGATCCATATGGGTCGAGAATTGCATAAAAAGGTGCTTGGTCGAGATGACCGCATCAAGCTGGTTCAGGTCAGGCATCCCAGGATCACATTATAGGTCGAAGGAAGCTTGACTATAGTAAAAGTTATCATGACCGTGCTCTCTCGAGGTGGCGATCCGACTGTGATCAGGAATGTGATTTCTCCCTCGACCCCATAGAGTCTCCGATGAAGCCAACTAAGGGTGCGAACACTGGCTCAAGCAAGCTAGGAGACATTTTATCCTTGTAAAAGCATCATAAAAAGGATATTAGAGGAGCTTCCACTATCAACCATAATCCTTCTTACAGGGTGTTTTGCTATCATCATATCTACAACATAGCTTCATTATTATGGCTTTCTTCTCCCAAAAGGTCTCTCCTCGTCAAAGGGATTACAGCAGTAGTCCTCTCCTCACCTCTAGTTCTTTTTGGCCTCTCCTTGCTCCCCAACTAATCATCTCCACTAGCTTCTTCGTGGACTGGTTGTCTATGGTGGCATGTTGGGCCTCGCCACCCTGAATTCCAGGTGGGGTCCTTCCTCCAACATATTTTTTGAGGTTGCCTCGTTAGATCAAATCCTCGATCTCTCTCTTTAAGTGGTGGCAGTCCTCGATGTCATGGCCGTGATCCTTATGAAACAGACAATACTTAGACTTGTCATGGCCATTGGACGGCTTCAGTGGGAGAGGGCAACGTAGAAAGCACTCACCCTAGATCTCCATTAGGATTTTAGCTCTCGAGGCGAGAAGAGAGGTATATCCCTTGTCCTTGTCAAGGGTATTCTTCGGCATGGGGTTGGTATGAGGAGTAGGAGTAACTTCTACTCCCGAGGCCTACTCGCACCTCATGGGTTTGCCTCTTTAAAGGCTTCCTGTCAAACTCTCTCCAAGCACGATTAGCTTCTTCTATATGGATGTACTTCTAGGTGCGGAGCAGGAGCTCTGAATAGAACTTGGGAGCTTTTTGTCGAGGGAGTAAGTAAAATGAGAGATTCTAAGTCCTCTCTTAGGGCCAATATGGCAATGAGCCTGTCTAGGTTGTAGATCTCTAGGGCGGCCAACTTGAAGCGGGTCACGTAATCCCTGAGAGACTCATGATCCTGCTAATAAACCGAGAAAAGGTTGTCAGCTTTTCGTGGTACCTTGCGATGGCATCGAAGTGTGCCACGAACTTCTTCTCCAGTTGTTCAAAGGAGTTAATGCTCTTTGGCTCAAGATGGAAGTACTAGACTCGAGCCTCCTTGCAAAGCATAGCTGGGAAGGCAGTACAAAGGAGGGCATCGGTCACCTCTTGGACATGCATGAGGGCTTTGTAGCTCTCAGGTGATCAAGGGTTCGTGGTTCCATCATAGGGGTCCAGTTGGGGCATATAGAATGACTGAAAATCGGTTCCTCCTGGACCCAATGGGAGAAAGGAGGGTGGGTGTTGTATCTCATCGGCTCACAGGAAGTGCCCTAGAGGTCAGTGAAACTGGTGGGCAAGATTGGCCAGTCCACGCTCATGTTCCTCCAGCACTCCTCAGCCTATCATCAGATGGCCTCGTCGGTCGATCCCTCAACCGAGGCCATTGGTGGAGAGGAAGGCAGAGATCGAGGGAGCTCGCACTTGAGCCCCCTGTCATGCTTCCACCATCGGTGCGAGGGGTGTCGTAGCTTGAGTCCGGGGAGCAATTCTCCTGGATGGCCGAGCTATCCAACGCCCATCACCCGGGGCATGCTAGCCTTTCCTCGAGTGATGCGGGGAGCACGGGTATGACACGGCTCGCGCCTGGGACGGTCCCTATCGAAGGACCAGAAGCTTGTGGGGGCCATGGTGATAGGGGCCATGGGGGTCTCCGACTGTTGTTGTGTCGCAATAGATCGATGTTGGTGCTGTAGGCGATGCACATTGCGATCAAGGATTAGACTTGTTGCACAAGCACGATGACTTGTATAGGCTGGTCTGCTAGTGGCAGGGACGGTGGAGTCGGGAGCTCCACGTCCTAGCTATGCCAGTCTCCATGGCGGGACGAGTTCTCGACATGGATAGCAAAAACTTCCTGTACACATGTTACAACCATAGGACCATTGTAACAACGCGGCATCCTATTGGGCAGGTGGTTAGTGGTGTCTTCCTTAGCTACTCTCATTCACGTCCCCCTGCCTAGCATGCCAATCTGTTGTCGCTAAGATCTCCTCCTACCTGTAGGCTCGGTGGGTTCCAGGGCCACATCAGTCGCTCTGGGCATCGTCGGATACCTCTTCTTGGAACGCTCCTAGTTACTGGGCAGTCTTGCAAAAAGAGAAGACTCGGGCCAGGGATCTCAGTGGGGACACTTCGACGATCAATTTAGTATGGCGTTCAAGAGCAACATATTCTCCATCACAGAGGCCTAGCTGACCATCTTGAAGAGGCTTCTTAAAAAAAATGGATTTCTTTCTAAGTGATGAGGGTGGCTTGCCACTTTTTTTTACTTCCTTGCTTACCTTCGTCGAAGGTCCCTCTTACCGATATATATGGCAATCGGTGCTAGTGAGCCATATTTGGTATCCTAGCAGTGCACCCTCCCTGAGAGGGGTGCGAGCTTAGCAAGATCCCGTGGGACATAAATTGGAGTCCTAACAAGGCCCCTTATAGTGGGTGTAGGCGGCGTGCTGTGGCGCATCCTTCTGAGGAAGAGTGCAAGCCCAACAGAAACTCGTGGGGCAGGAACTAGAGTCCTAGCATGGCTCCCTCTACAACAGGTGTAGGCAGCGTGCTGCAGGACTTATTCTCTTGAGGAGGGCGTAGATCCCGTAGGGATCGGAGCCCGGTAGGATCTCTTGCACAGGAAGAGATGGTGTGCCGTGCATTTCTCTTCCCTGGCAGAGCACGCCTCTGGGGGGGCACAGGACAGGCGAGGTGCCATTCCTCCCTTGCAGTGTGTCATGATAAGCCTGGTGGAGATAGCGACCTCGCTCTCTTCAATCGCCCTCTGGCCCATTGGGGTCAAACGGGGCGCACATGCCTGTTTGGGATTGCCGCATCCTTCAATCTTTTTTTCTCCCCCGCTTACGAAGATCACCTCCTCCCGCAGCCAAGATCTTAACTATGCTAGGAGCTCTACTGGATCGAGGTACGGATCGCGGGTGCCACATCAACAATAGTCATATCGGACTCGGGTTGCCACGTTGGATGCATGTGCCATGTCGGCCACCAGGATCATCGAACGTGGATGCCACATTAGTGCCTAGCCACATCAACATTTATTTTATGATGAATGGTTATCTAAATATTTCTAAAATTTATTAATTTTTTTATTTTAATATTCAGCACGCATGCCATTCATCATAAGATAGATGAAATCGGATCATGTACAACATCCTATGATATTTTTTTTTTAAAGCACTGTAGAGGATCCACTCCCGAATAAAGAAGGGCGTCGAGGAGAGCAAGTATGATTGCTCTTCCATTCAGCAATTACATGTGATGGTCAAGGATCGAATGGTTTGGGGAATGTACAAGGTTTTTAGTGGAATTTAATAGCTTTGGACTTTCATAATGGGAAATAAATTAGATTGCATGATTGATCCTGGGATCTCTCATCTCTTAAACGATTTGAACATGTTGTAGAGTGGTTATTCAAGGTTTTCCATATGTAGCAAGATATAAAAGAGGGCATATGCATTTGTATAGCGTTTGACTTGGAATTGAAAGGGAAAAAAAAAAAAAATGTTTGAAAAGCTTCATCGAAGCAAATGAAATTGATAGAAATATAGTATTCATACAACTCTTTTTGTACAGTAATTTCTATCACTTGTTGTAAAGTTATTGCATATAAACTTATTACTACTCCTTAAAAGAAGATAATATTAGTTCAAATAATTATCTTGGTCAAATTATCTTTGTCAAAATAGAAATAAAAGGAGAATGAGATAAAACCTCAGCAACTGAAGCAGCTCTAATTTGACAATGTCAGTCCTCACAAGGCAATAACTAATATTAGGTAATGGTTAAGTTTGTAATTATATCCAGTTTTTAATGCCAAATTCATTCATTTAAAGTTAATCAAAAGTACTAAAGGTATTGTTGCCGTTCTTACCGCGGTGGCATGTAGCTTATGAGCTGGTGCCGGTTCTTGGACTCTCCCACCTCGAGATCTCCAAGCCTTCGATCCTGCAAAACAAAGTCAGAGATCCGGGCTGGGGATTCTGGCGGGGACACTCCGACGATCAAGTTAGAGAGCGGCAAGATGGAATAGGTCCTCTAAGACAGGTTTCCGATGGATATCCATGCTTAGAGGAAGTTTTTATGAAAGAAGTGTGAGGAAGAGAGGGGTCGAAGCCCTGCTTCTTGCGTCGAGGGTCTACCGAGCTTGCGCCTAAGGACCTCCTGGGGTCCCAGGATCGTTCTCTCAGTAATCTTCCCTCTTTTTCTTTTGGCTTACCTTTCCGTCCGCTTTTACCGTTCTTTTATACCACCGGACCGTCTCTAGCTTCCGTCTCCTCCCCGGAGGCTCCCGGAGATCTATGGATCCTCCCTTCCCCTTCTCCTTCGAGTCCGGGAGTTAAGTGGCCAGCACGCCTCGCTCGCTGCGTTGTCACGAAAGGGAAAATCTGGCGAGACCTCGAGCCAAGCGCGGGAGCCCTCCTTTTGGGGCGTTGACGGTGGGTTTCCTGTGTTCCAGGCCCTTGACCGCAAGGATTTAATTCCTCGATCGTAGGGCCCTGCTTAACTGATGTAAACGAGGTTCCGCGCACCGTTGCAGACTGTACTAGCACCCTATATGAGACGCGGCGCACGCCGATTCTAGTGATGACCTCGTGACCCATGCCTCTGCCTCCCCGAGGCTTTGCAGAGTAAGGCTGACTTCGGCCGAGGTGGACCCATCAGGGGGTGCCACCTGGTGGTGGAGTAGAAGGGCATGGCTCGACCTTGGCAGAGGTGGACCTGTCTTGGGGTGCCACCTGGCGAGGGAGCAGGGAGCTACCAGCTTTGGCCGAGGCAGACCTCTCCTGGCCGAACACCTGGCGGAGTGCAGAGAAAGGCTCGACTTCGACAGAGGTGGACCCATCTTGGGGTGCCACCTGGCAAAGGAGCAGGAGCGCCAGGCTCGACCTCGGCAGAGGTGGACGTCCTGCGGTGCTACCTATCGAGGAAGCAGGGGGCTGCCAGCTTCGGCCGAGGTAGACCCCTCCTGGGTGGACACCTGGCGAAGTGGAGAGGAAGGCCTACTTCGGCCGAGGTGGACCCATCTTGGGATGCCACCTAGCGAAGGAGCAGGAGCGCCAGGCTCGACTCGGTAGAGGTGGACTTGTCTTGGGGTGCCACCTGGCGAGGAGCAGGGGGCTGCCAGCTTTGGCCGAGGTGGACCCCTCCTGGGTGGACACCTGGCAAAGGCAGAGGAAGGCTCGACTTCTACCGAGGTGGATCCGTTATGGGGTCCACCTGGCAAAGGAGCAGGAGCGCCAGTCTCGACCTCGACAGAGGTGGACCCATCTTGGGGTGCCACCTGGCGAGGGAGCATGGGGCTGCCAGCTTCGGCCGAGATGGATCCCTCCTGGGTGGACACCTGGCGAAGTGGCAGAGGAAGGCTCGACTTTGGCCGAGGTAGACCCATCCTGGGGTGCCACCTGGCGAAGAAGCAAGGGGCTGCCAGCTTCGACCGAGGTGGACCCCTCCTGGGTGGACACCTAGCGAAGTGGCAGAGGAAGGCTCGACTTCGGTCGAGGTGGACCCGTCTTGGGGTGCCACCTGGCGAAGGAGCAGGAGCGCCAGACTCTACCTCGGTAGAGGTGGACCCGTCTTGGGGTGCCACTTGGCGAGGGAGCAGGGGGCTGCCAGCTTCGGCCGAGGTGGACCCCTCCTGGGTGGACACCTGGTGAAGTGGCAGAGGAAGGCTCGACTTCGACCGAGGTGGACCCATCTTGGGGTGCCACCTGGCGAAGGAGCAGGAGCACTAAGCTCGACCTCGGTAGAGATGGATCCATCTTGGGGTGCCACCTGGCGAGGGAGCAGGGGGCTGCCAGCTTCGACCGAGGTGGACCACTCTTGGGTGGACACTTGGAGAAGTGGCAGAGGAAGGCTCGACTTCGGTCGAGGTGGACCCATCTGGGGTGCCACTTGGCAAAGGAGCAGGAGCACCAAGCTCGACCTTGGCAGAGGTGGACCAGTCTTGTGGTGCCACCTGGCGAGGGAGCAGGGAGCTGCCAGCTTTGGCCGAGGTGGACCCCTCCTGAGTGGACACCTAGCAAGATGGCAGAGGAAGGCTCGACTTCGACCGAGGTGGACCAGTCTTAGGGTGCCACCTGGTGAAGGAGCAGGAGCACCAGGTTCGACCTCGACAGAGGTGGACCCATCTTGTGGTGCCACATGGCGAGGGAGCAGGGGCTGCCAGCTTCGGCCAGGTGGACCCCTCCTAGGTGGACACCTGGTAAAGTGGCAGAGCAGAGGAAGGCTCGACTTCGACCGAGGTGGACCCGTCCTGGGGTGCCACCTGGCAAAGGAGCAGGAGTGCCAGGCTCGACCTTGGCAGAGGTGGACCCGTCCTGGGGTGCCACCTAGCGAGGGAGCAGGGGGCTGCCAGCTTCGGTCGAGGTGGACCCCTCCTGGGTCGACACCTGGCATAGTGGCAGAGGAAGGCTCGAATTCGGTTGAGGTGGACCTGTCTTGGGGTGCCACCTGGCGAAGGAGCAGGAGTGCCAGGCTCGACCTCGACAGAGGTGGACACGTCTTAGGGTGCCACCTGGCGAGGGAGCAGGGGCCGCCAGCTTCGGCTGAGGTGGAGCCCTCCTAGGTCTTCACCTGGCGAAGTGGCAGAGGAAGGCTCGACTTCGACCGAGGTGGACCCATCTTGGGGTGCCACTTGGCGAAGGAGCAGGAGCGCCTCGTCCCAAGCGGGAAATTTTGAAAGAAAAATCCACGTGGCACCGATGGCATCCAGCTGGATCTGACATACATTCCACATCAGCGATGCAGCCATATCTGTTGCCCCCCATCCCCAGGTCCCATCGAAGCATCGTGGCTTGGGTCATGGGGAGTTAATGCGGAGATGACGTGGAAAAGGCGAGAATCACGTGCCATAATTGCCATGATCGCTGCCGCCGCTTCTGTTGGGCCCAAGACCCTGTAGGAGGCTACCACGTGCGTGCGTCTGACGGGTCATTAATATGCCATTTGAAATCGAGAAAGTTTTCATCAGACCAAAGCGTCGATGTCGGGCGTGCCTCCACGTGGCGACTATCTATGGCCCGGGCCAGAAAGAGGCGTACGGCTACTATTGATTGAGTTTGAAAAGGAGGGGGACTTTCCATAAATGAGGTCTCTCAGCTTTCTCACACATCACTGGCAGTTGCAGCGATCTCTCTTCATCTCCCAGGGGTTGCCAATCCTTCGGTACAAAATATCTCGGTGAGTGCCCGTGACATCTTTACTTCCTCTTCTACCTCCCGACTCTGTGTTACTCCGAACCCATCTCCTTCTTTTTCTTCTTCTTCGATGGCACATCGCCGTCACGTTTCTTCAAACCAAGATGAGGCTGGTCCTTCCTGGCTGAGGACTCCATCGTCTTCCTCCTCAGAGGGAGAAGAGATTCCGGTTGAAGTCCGGAGGTAGCTCCGGCCAGGGACCGTGACCATAGGCATCCCCAGAGGTCCTAGGTCTCCCCGTATAGTTTCTGCACGTCCCCTCTCTGCCCTTCCTCCTCCGGTAGCAGAGGTCGCTTCTTCTAGTCCCTCCAGTTACGTCTCGACGATGACGGAGACGATCTCTCCAGGATCTGGGACACATATGGGGTCCCGAAGTCAATCCAGGTTTTGCTCCCAGGACCTAGAGACCGAGTAACCTCAAGTGGCCCTGGGAGGGTTGCTTTCTACGAGGACTTCCTTGTCGGGGGTCTCCATTTTCTCCTTCATCCTTTCTTTCTCTCCTTTCTCAGTCACTTCCGCCTTGTCCTAGCCCAGTTGGCTCCCAATACCATCCGGGTCATCTTCGCCTTCATTTTCTTCTGTCATTTTTATGGGTTCATTGCCCGTTTCTCACTGTTCAAGGCCCTCTTCATTCTGAAGTGCTATTCTACCGACGATGGCTGGTGATATCTTTCACCCCGACCTAGGTGCCTTAGGTTCAACCTCCCCATGTCAATCAAGGGTTGGAAGAACCACATTTTCTTTGCCTCGGTTGAGGATGTCGATTGGGCCTGGAGTGAGCCAGATCGGTCCCCGAACCGGAACTCCCAGGTTGAGCAAGCAGACCAAAAGGTCTACACGCAGATGTTGGGTGACGTGGTCCCAGCTCTCAATGTTCTGCTTTCGGAGCATAATTTATTTGAGGTAGGAATCAGTCCCATCCAGGAGTTGGGTGAGGCCCCGGATCTTCTTCTTTCACCTTTCTTTCTACTTTCCGCTCCTTTCCTCTTGAGTTGACCTAACCATTTTCTTTCTCTAGGGATGAAGTTCTATGTCGAAAGCTTGATGGAGGGCATCCGGAAGAGGGGCGCTGCTGAAGGGGCCCAAGAGGCCCCACCGAAGAAGGCTCGTACCGAGGCGAGCCAGGATCCTGCGCCTACCCCTGTTCCCATGGCCTCGGGGCAACGGGCCCTGCCCCAAGACCGCCTCAGTCTCGCGTGCCCGACATCCCCGTCGTCGAGCTCGACAGGGTCGGGGAGAGAGAAGACCGGAACCCCCCTAGGCGATGCCCGTACGGTCGCTACGCCGATCGCTCCCACGGTGGCCACCAGGGTGACAGCAGCCCGTCGGTGGCCGCATCACCCAGCGG
Source organism: Areca catechu (assembly GCA_021397845.1). Taxonomy (NCBI): domain Eukaryota; kingdom Viridiplantae; phylum Streptophyta; class Magnoliopsida; order Arecales; family Arecaceae; genus Areca; species Areca catechu. Next base: position 148,901,206 of record CM038049.1, on the reverse strand, counting down.
AGGGACAGCCACCCAGCCCGCTGCCGATGCTCACCCTCCACCATCGGGGCTTAACACCAGCTCCTATGTCATCCGCGATCAAGGGCTTGCGGAGAAGATGATGGAGTTTGCGAGTATGCCCCGGGACCGCCGTCTGAGGGGCGGCCGGGACTATACCGATGCGCTGCTCGGGATCCTTCCGTTGCTCTTCACAGTAAGCTCCGGGCTCTTATCTTTTAATGTTCCAGTTGGATCTTTTTAACATCCCGTCCCTTCTCTGACGCAGATCAGGACTGATGTATTGTTGCTGAGGAACTTCTTCTTCAGCCATGCCAAGAAAGATGCCGGAAGGAAAAGAGGCTTGGTAAACTTACAGCCGACATGAAGGACCTCATGAAAAAAAGGGTCGAGCTGCGGGAGAACAATCAGGCCCTTCGAGTGGACTTGGGTTGCGCCGAGGGGCGCATGAGGGAGCTGGAGACCTCTCTATCTGAGGAGAGGATCTTGAACCAACGCCGTGCCGAGGACGATGCGCGCAGAGATATCACGCCTCAGGGCTCAATCCCGGGTCTGGATCACCGGGTCGATGAGGTCCTTAAGGAGCTCAGCGCAGCCAAGGAGAAGAACTCCTATATCAACGGGCTGCTGGAGGCATCTAAGAGGGAGGCACAGGAGGCTGTGCCGAGGTTCTGGGCATCCGAAGAGTTCAGGGCGGAGCTACACGAGGCAGCAGCGACTCCTTCCTGAAGGGCTTCGAGATGTGCCAGGAAAAGGTGAGTTCCTTCTTCCCTGAGCTCGATCTCAGCGGAGTCATCCTGGGTGGCCGAAGGGAGGATCCCGGCGAGGGGGCTCCAGCTACGGAGGGTGCCGAGGCGGCGGTCCTCGGGCGGCCTTCCGATGATGCCACCGACGACGAGGGTGCTCCCCAGCGGAGGGGGATGCAGCTGCAGCAGAGTAGCCCTGCGGCTCCCACTTTTGTTTTGTTTTTTGTATGAATTTACTTCTTGCTTCTTTTGATCACCTGGCCTGTCGGGGCCCTCTTTTGTAAGAAACTTTTAACAGGAATGAAAATCCTTTTCCATTACCTTACTTCTTCTTCTTCTCAATTCTCTTTCTTTTCTTTTGTTTTTTTTTTGTGTGCATCTTCCGGACTGAACCCCGACGCCAGTCATCGGGACTGAGTCCCGTGGTGCATTTCGGGCTGAACTCTGGGATGTTGTGGATGAACTGGGTTCTGCTCCACCTTCCAGACCGAGATCTGAGACTTTGCTTTAGAACTAGGTTCCGCGCGCGAACTTCCGGACTGAACCCCGGAGCCGCAGGCTGGAGTTGAGCCTTGCGGACCTACCGAGCTGATCTCCGGGGTTAATAAGACCGGTACCTAAGTCCCCGGGACCTCCTCCAGACTGAACTTCGGGACCACATGTCGGAATTTAATTCCCCATGACATTCTGGACTAAACTCTGGGGTTTTTGTGGAAGGGGACTTCGCACCTTCGCGGATCTTTCGCCGTGCCCATGCTCGCCGAACCTAGAACTGGATGGCGATTGCCCTACGAGATGAGAATAGGCATTTAATGAAAAAAGATTTTATTGTTGAAGTTTAAGGAGTCTTACACTATTGGTAATACATCCTCAAGTTTGAAGCATTCCATGTCCACGGGAATCGGGATCCGCCTAGCTCCTCCAGGTAATATGCCCTGTGGGGAAGTACCTCCACCACTCTATAAGGGCCTTCCCAATTTGGGGAGAGCTTACTGCACTCTCGTGGCTGGGAAGCCTCAGCGCGGCACAGCACCAAGTCTCCCTAGCAGAAGGACTTCGGTCGCACCCTGGAGTTGTAGTATTTGGCCACTCATTGCCAATAAGCTGCCATCCGAACTCGGGCCATGTCCCTCGTTTCTTCAAGGAGGCCCAGGTTTAGTAGCAGCTGCGCCAGGTTCTCTACCTCATCGTACTGCTCCACGTGCAAGGTCGGCAGGCTGAGCTCTACTGGAATAACCGCTTCCGCACCGAAGACGAGGTTGAAGGGGGTCTCGTCTGTGGCCGTCCTTGGGGTAGTATGGTACACCCATAGGATGCTTGGAAGCTCTACTACCCACCTCCCCTTGGCCTAGTCTAGCCTTGTTTGAAGACCTTGCAGGATGGTTATGTTCGTTATCTCAGCTTCCCCATTTATTTAAGGATGCGCCACCGAAGTGAAACGATGATGGATTCCGAGGTCGTCGCAAAATTCCTCGAACTCCCGATAATCAATCTGGTGTCCGTGGTCGATGATGATGGTGTGGGGCAAGCCGAAGTGGCAGATAATCGACTTCCAGAGAAACTTGGTGACATTTGCCTCTGTGATATGGGCCAATGGCTTGGCTTTGATCCACTTCGTGAAGTAGTCGATAGCCACAATCAGGAACTTCCATTGCCCGGATGCCGGGAGAAAGGGTCCGAGGAGATCCATGCCCCGCTGAGCGAACGGCCACGGGGCAGAGGCTGGGAGAGTAGAGCGGCAGGTTGACATTGCACCACAGTGTGCCGCTGACATCGGTCACACCTTTTCATGAAGTTAGCTGCGTCTTCTCTCATCGGCTCTCAGAAATAGCCTTAGTGGAGGGCCTTATACACCAGCGTTCTGCCCCCTACATGGTTGCCATAAATGCCCTCATGGATCTCTTGGAGCACGAGTGTGGCTTCGGTGGGTCTTAGACACTTGAGGAGCGGGTAGGGGTAGGACCTCTGATACAGTAGCTCGTCCATCAACATGAACCATGTGGCTTTCCTCTTAATGAGTCCGGCTGCCATGCGAACCTCCGGCAAGGTACCGTTGGTGATGTACTCGATGTATTTATCCATCCATCTGGCTCTAGGTTGACCAGCTGGACCTCCATGGGTGTCTCAAAGCTCGAAGCTTTAAGATGCTCGATGTAGGCGCGTCCCAGCGATGAATCTGGCAAGGTTGCCAAGTGGGAGAGGGCGTCTGTGCGAGCATTTTCCCCGCGAGGAATGTGGGAGATGCTGAAGCGCCTAAAACCTGCCGCGCTCATTCGTACAAGCTCCAGGTACCTCGCCATCTTGGGGTCCCATGCCTCGTACTCTCCCGAGACCTGCCTGGCCACAAGCTGCGAGTCGGTGAAGACCCTGAGGCAGGCCACGTCCAGCTCGCGGGAAACTCTTAGTCCTGCGAGGAGCGCTTCGTACTCCGCCTGGTTATCGATGGCGACGAACTGGAAGCGGAGCGCACATTCGACGACAACCCCTTTACCATTGGTGAGGATGAGTCTCCACTACCGCCGGAGTTCGAGGCTCTATCCACGTGAAGGATCCAGACGTCTTCCTCCGATCCAGGCTCTGGCTGCCAATCTTGGGGGCTTTCCTCCGGCCCCTCACCCAGGCCTGCACAGTCAACCAAGAAATCAGCGAGTACTTGTGCCTTCATGGCCGACCTCAGCCAGTAGGTGACGTCGAACTCGCTGAGCTTGAGTGCCCACTTCGCCAGGCATCCAGACATGTCAGGTTGGCTGAGCACCGCTTTCAATGGTTGATTCGTTAGGACCGTAATGGGGTGCGCTTGGAAATAAGGCATGAGATACTGGACAAACACAATTAGTGCAAAAATCAGTTTCTCAGACCGAGAATACATGAGCTCTGCATCACGGAGGAGTTTGCTCGTGTAATACACCGGCCTCTGTATCCCTTTGTCGTCCGTCCGGACCAGGACCGAGCTGACGGCCTCCAGTTTGACCGCCAGGTACAGGAGGAGCTCCTCTCCCTTTTCCGACCGGGAAAGCAATGGCGGTGACGTCAATGTCTTCTTCAGCTCTTCAAATGCCTCCTGGTACTCCTTCATCCAAGCGAAGTCGTGCATCTTCCTCAGTGCCTTGAAGAAGGTCTAGTAGCGGTCGACGGACCTTAAGATAAATAGGCTCAGGATGGCTATCCGGCCGGTGAGTCGCTACACTTGCTTCTTGGAGGTGGGCTACTCCATGTCTAGGATCGCCTGAACCTTCTCTGAGTTGGCCTCTATCCCTCTCTGGGTCACCATGAAGCCTAGTAACCTCCCTGCTGATACGCCGAAAATGCACTTTGCTGGGTTCAACTTCATCTAGTGAAGACAGAGGTTATTGAAGGTCTCCGCCAGGTCACCGACGTGGTCCGAAATCAGCTTGCTCATCACCAGCATGTTGTCCACGTACACCTGCATATTGCAGCCAATTTGGTATTTGAAGACCTTGTTGACTAGACGTTGGTAAGTGGCACTTGCGTTCTTGAGACCGAACGGCATCATCTTATAGCAGTAGGTCCCACGATCGTTGACGAAGGCGGTGTGTTCCTCGTCCTTCGGGTGCATTCGGATCTGGTTGTACCCAGAGAAAGCATCCATAAAAGAGAGGAGGCGATGTCTTGAGGTAGCGTCCACGAGCTGATCGATCTTAGGAAGGGGAAACTATCCTTCGGGCAAGCTCGGTTGAGGTCGGTGTAGTCTACACAGATCCTCCACTTATCATTGCTCTTCTTCATCATTACCACATTCGCCAGCCACTTAGGATACTGTACTTCTCGGACAAAGCCGACGGCGATAAGCTTTTCCACTTCCTCATTGATGGCCTTCTATCTTTCTACGGCAAAACTTCTCTTCTTCTGGTGGACCGGGTGGCACCTCGGATCAATCTTCAGTTGGTGGGTGATAACCTCCGAGGGTATACCTAGCATGTCTACAGTAGACCATGCAAACATATCAGCGTTTGTCCAAAGGAAATCCAGCAAGCGAGCCTGCTCATCTTCTGGGAGCTGGGCTCCTATCTGCATCATTTTCTGAGGGTCCGGGCCAAGGAGGTATGTCAATAAGCACTCTACGGGGCCTCCCCTGGGGTCTTGCGCTCTTAGATCGAAGTCGTCGATGTCAGAGCTGAGCTCGGCATCCCGGTCCCCTGGGACCATCTGTAAGCAATGCAGGACAGGTTAGGCTGTCCCTCTTATCATTCCGTCCCAGAGGCGGTAGGGAACTGCACCAGCAACCTCCTGGTGGAAATGACCGCGTCCAGTTGGTTGAGCCCTGGACGGCCCAGGATAGCATTGTAAGGTGATGGGAGCCTGATGACGGTAAACGTCATCATGACCGTGCTCTGCTGGAGTGGGGATCCGGCAGTAACAGGGAGAGTGATCTCCCCTTCAACCCCCACAGAATCTCGGTGAAACCCACAAGGCGGGTGTGCACCGGCTTTAGCCGATCATGAGGCAACTTCATCTGGGAGAAAGCATCATAAAAAGTACATCAGTAGAGCTCCCACTATCCACCATAATACAATGTACAGGATGCTTAGCGATGGTCATCTCGACCACCACTGCATCATTATTTACATTTTTACTTTCATTCCCCTTTTCAAAAGGGAGTACATTCTCCAGGTCTCCCATCTCCCGGGCTCTCTTCGACGTGCGCCCTATCCCCCAAGAGATCATGCCCACTGGCTTCTCCGTTGGATGGTTGTCAACCGCAGGGACGGGGGAAGGGCCACGAGCGGCTGGTCCTCTGCCGGGGCCTCACTCCTCACGAACTTCCTGAGGTAGCCCCTCTTGATCAGCTCCTCGATCTCCTATTTTAGATTATAGCACTCCTTTGTGTCGTGGCTGTGATCACGGTAAAACTGGTAATACTTCATCTTGTCGCGGATGTTCCTTGGGTTCTGAGGAGGGGGTCGGCGGAGGTAGTGTTCACCCTCAATCTCCATGAGGATCTTTGTTCTAGGAGAGAGGAGGGGAGTGAAGGTTCGCTTCGGGGAAGCACCATTCTTCAGCTTTGGACTCGAGCGGAAGTCTGCAGGTGGTCCACACCTCCGGGTCCCAGGGACATCCTTTGGGGTAGGCTTCTTCGAAGGCTTCCCGTCCAGCTCTCATCTAGTACGGTCGGCCTCCTTGGCACGGATGTACTTGTGGACGCAGAGGAGGAGCTCGGAATACATCTTAGGGGGCTTCTTGTCCAGGAATATGTCAGGCGGGAGGTCTTGAGCCCTCGCTTCAGCGCCAACATGGCGACAGGCTCGTCTAGGCTATAAATCTCCAGGGCTGCGGTCTTGAAGCGGGTGATGTAGTCCCGCAGCGGTTCTTGGTCTTGCTGGCGGATAGAGAAGAGACTATCCACCTCCCTCGGCACCTTTCGGCAGGCGTCGAAATGTGCCACAAACTTTCCTTCCAACTGGTGGAAGGAGCTTATAGATTATGGCTCGAGGCGGGTGAACCAAACTCGAGCAGCCTTCCGAAGGGTGGCCAGGAAGGCGATGCACAGAAGAGCGTCCGTCGCTCCCTGGACCCTCATGAGAGCCTTATAGCTCTCTAAGTGGTCCATGGGGTCGGCGGTCCCATCATAGGGATCCACCTGAGGCATGCGGACCGATTCGGGATCGATTCCCCTTGAATTTCCTAGGAGAATGGTGGTTGGGCGTTATAGCCCATGGGCTCGGTTGGGGAGCTTTGCATGTTGGAAAAATGGCGGGAGAACTCCGCCAACTTGCGCTCGTGCTCCTCTAGACGCCTCTCGGCCAGTCTTGTGGTGCCACCTGGTGAGGGAGCAGGGGGCTACTAGCTTCGGTCAAGGTGGACCCCTCCTGGGTGGACACCTGGCGAAGTGGTAGAGGAAGGCTTGACTTCGGCCGAGGTGGACCCGTCTTGGAGTGCCACCTGGTGAAGGAGCAGGAGCACCAGGCTCGACCTCGACAAAGATGGACCCATCTTGGGGTGCCACCTCGCGAGGGAGCAGGGGGCTGCCAGCTTCGATCGAGGTGGACCCCTCCTGGATGGACACCTGGCAAAGTGGCAGAGGAAGGCTCGACTTCGGCCGAGGTGGACCCGTCCTGGGATGCCACCTGGCAAAGGAGCAGGAGCGCCAGGCTCGACCTCGGCAGAGGTGGACCCATCCTGGGATGCCACCTGGCGAGGGAGCAGGGGACTGCCAGCTTCGGTCAAGGTGGACCCCTCCTGGGTCGACACCTGTCAAAGTGGCAGAGGAAGGCTCGACTTCGGCCGAGATGGACCCGTCTTAGGGTGCCACCTGGCGAAGGAGCAGGAGCGCCAGGTTCGACCTCGGCAGAGGTGGACCCGTCTTGGGGTGCCACTTGGCGAGGGAGCAGGGGCCGCCAGCTTCAACCGAGGTGGACCCTTCCTGGGTCGATACCTGGCGAAGTGGCAGAGGAAGGCTCGACTTCGCCGAGGTGGACCCGTCTTGGGGTGCTACCTGGCGAAGGAGCAAGAGCGCCTCGTCCCGAGCAGGGAATTTTGAAAGAAAAATTCACGTGGCACCGGCGGTATCCAGCTAGATCTGACACACATTCCACGTTAGCGATGCAGCCATATCAGGTATATATAAGGAGTAAAGACAACAACCATTACAACTTGATAAAGTATAAAAAATAACCATCAAAATAGCTCTATGTTTTTTTTTCATGGATTACATTATTCTAGGCACTAAGATTGGTAATATGATCAAAGTTGTTATCTATGTAAGAAAGGATTTGTAGGATTCATGCATTGTGTTTGTGTTATATATAGAAAACCCATATCTTATCCAACACTTACTAATTTTAAAATTTTGCAACCACTATTAGAGAAACCTTATTGGCCTGTTTCATACTGTCTCGCCTGCAAATGCCACACATTCCCCATTTTATGATAGAGATTGCATGAGTCTTGAATATCAAGTACAAAGTTATAAAAAAAACACTGACTTGTATTTTATTTTAAAATAATCGGACAAATATTGGGCATTATGTGCACAATTCTAAGAGCAGGTTCTCAGCGAGCCCAAGAGCATGGATGGGTACAAGAAAGCGTGGGGCAAGGGACTTCAATTTCATGCCAAAAAAATATATATAATGAAAACAAAATGTCCAATTTTTATCCAAGAAAGGAAAAAGATATGTGCCAAAGTTGCCAAAAGTAGCATTAGCATTTCTTAAAAAAATTCTTTGTTGGTACAGGCCGGTGGTCACATCAATATAGTATAAAAGCAATCCAAATGATCAGAGTATAAAATATACTACAAGGATCATCAAAATGCCATGTCTAGTCCCCGGCATGCTTAACTATGAAGGAAGCAATCTAATCAACTACACTCTTCGCCTCCCAGAAAACATGCCAAACAAATACCGTAATAGAACGACGAAGAAAGCTCCAAATGTCACGAGGGATTGGATGTGCTTCCAGATGCTTTGCCCCATCACTGATCCGGTCGATAACCATGGCAGAATCATCCTCAAGGAAAATCTTCCCAATCCATAGCTCCTGCCTAGCATAGATAATACCTGTCCAAGTAGCACGGAACTCTGCTCCTAAGACAGTTAGCTCAAATATATGAGAGCCCCTACTACTATGAGCCTGGCATTTGGGCCCCGGATGATGAAGCACCACCACTTTCGTCATCCTTGATACTGCCATCAAAATTGACTTTGATAAACCCCGATGATTGGAGCTCCTAAGAGATAAAAAGAACTCTCCGAGCTGCTATAGGTATAGCTTGGGAGTCTCAAGAAATCAGGATGTCAATGGAAGAGCTAGTGTCATCTAAGTAGATGTGCTTCGTAGATAAGGATAAAGCTTTATCCGACACCCGATGGGCATGCACGACCTTAGCTTCGAAGATCATACTATTCCTGGACGACCAAATCTAATCGATGATATAAGACATCCTACCTGCTAAGTACAGGTCAGGTCCTTATCCGTACTTCGATGCATTGCATCCAGAAAGGAAGTCATCCAAAGGCCATTGCTTGCCCTCCAAGGCTGATAACATATCAACCTCCAAATTAACCTTGCCCTTGGATAATGAAGGAGTGCATACTCGATGGACTAATCCTCCATTTCATAAATCAGGTAAACAATAGAAACCTCGAAGCCCTATTCTTAAGGAGCACATGCATCAGAAATTGTCCCAAATCACCTTCCAGAGAAAGAGCCTGACCCTGGTGTGTGTTGCCACTCTATAGATCCAAGTAGTCACAATCCTCCTAGCATGCTTTGTCCTACTTAACTCGATGAGGTCGCTCGTAGGGATCTTGGGACAACATGACCATCATGTTGGAGCAAGACCGCTCCACGAAACACCCGGGATCCAACTTGATGCCGCCACGGCGGAAAGGTAACGCACCATCCAGGAAAAGATGGGGCACGCCATCCACTCTCGTCACGGAGGCGTGCCCCCCATGGGGTTACACGCATGAGAGAGAACCAATGAGATCAGAAGGGAGGCTAGGATTTTGGAGGTCAAAGGATGCTAGCAAGATCAGGTGTTTCCAGTGCGATGAGTTGGGGCATCGTATCAGAGATTGCCCGCAGCTCAGGGATCAGACGAGGGCTATTACGGCAGTGGCCGATAGCGATGACGACGGATACATCAGCGATGTATTCTCGGTATCCGATGTGGTATCCCCTTCTTTCTAGTGGGTTTTGGATTCTGCCTGTCCATACCATGTTTGTTGCAAGGAGGAGATGTTTGACTCTCTAGACAGTAGAGAGGGTTCTGTCTATATAGCAGATGGATCGAGCTGTGCAATCGCGGGCATCGGGACAGTCAGCTTGAAGGCACATGATGGGATAGTGAAGAAACTGGATGAGGTTCGATGCATACCCAGTTTTAGCAAGAATCTAATTTCTCTCAACAAATTGGACTCAAACGACTACATATGGAGAGCTGGTGATAGAGTCCTAAAGGTCTTGCATGGCAATAAGATTGTTCCACAAGGAAAGAAGCGTAGGATCACTACCTCTTTACAGGGAGTCTAGTGCAAGGTGGAGTCCCTGGTGCATATAGGAGCCAGTGCGAGGTAGAGCTTTGATAGCAGGTGGATCGAGCACGGGACACGAGACTCGAGAGAACGACAGGCAACATCGCAAAGTAAAGTTCCTATTGCCGCAGTAGACTTTCCCGAGCAGGTCTCAGGTCGAGGTGAGCACAGCACATGATGAAGATGGGATCGAGCAGCCTGGCTCGACTCCCATATTTGCCCATCCATGATTAGGTGACTGTCCTAGGGCATGGGCACGTTGGAATCCTTAGAAGCTCTCAAGTCAGGTGAAAGCGGTGCGTTGAGTCGAGGTAGAGGTTGTTAGACCAATGGTGCCTCAACGTCCGTGCACAACCCAGAAGGAGACAAAAACATGCATGGGGCCCAACAGAGAAACCAGAAAAAGAAGGAAATCCATGCACGCGGCATGATTCTAGCATAATCTGCACGAATCTCAATGCGATTGACGGCTACGAATAGCGTTGCAATCAAACTGCGATTGGAAGAGCTACAGGACTCCGATTTGGACTCTATTCTGACCGTTGGACTCCTTGTGAGATGCTCTACATAGTGGAGGTTACAAATTCATGGGTAGAGACATAGACGGAGGAGGATGAAAAGGAGGTGAGAGGTCTCTTATAGAGGGTTGATTGAGAGCTTGAGAGAAGGATTTGGGATTTCTTGTTGAGAGATACTTGTACGGGGTTGAGAGAGAGTTCAATCTATAAGTTTATTTTTCATAGTGAAACCTTTTGCATGCTTGAAAAATTATATTTGTTATCTTTTCTTTTTTCTCTTGTGGTATCGACATCGACGATCCTGTTCCGCTTCAGCAACAACCGGTATCAGAGCGAGTTCATGCCAATCCCAACACATCCCAATACCCTTAAATCCTGATTTTGGTGAACAGGAAGCTGGATTGCAAGGATACTGTCAGCAAGCTAGTCACCAAAGAGACGAGTAATATCCTAAGCCCTTCAGCCCCATCGCCATCTGTTATAAGATCAGAAACTTGTAGATGGTTATCCACCTCCATATTGATATAAGTTAGCCAACATGACAGAGGCAGGCTAGATATCCAAGCATTTTAGCTACATCAATGGAAGTCCCATCCCCTACCAACTATCTGACCTTGACCATCATTGTAGAGGCATGAATGCAAATCTCCTTCCAAATGAATGAGCCCGTGTCCACTCTGGATCTAGTACCCTTGGCTCTGTGCTCCATATCGAGCCCTCGTTACTATGCTCCATAAACAATCAGGTTAGATGAAGAATTATGCCGCATGTCTAGTGATCATGGCCTTTCTCATAACTAACAAGGACTATATCCCTAGGCCATGTCTCGTATAAGCTGGTAGACCATCTTCCAAGATAGTAGGTATAGCCCATATTTGCCATGCCTCGATTTCCATAAAAAGTTTAGAAACTATTACTCTAGCCATCTAAGATAAAAGATCAACACAATTATATTCACCAAAAGATAGACCAGAATTGAGCTTAGGACCAATCTTATTCATTATAGAGAGTATATTGACTAGCCAACCTTGAAGGCGATCCTAAATCCACTACTCCATAAACTTGTAGTTGGCTCTTCGAAATCTCCACCCCATAATAAGAACCTGTTGCCAACCTTACCGTTGTGGCCTGTAGCTGTGAGCTGGCGTCGGACCTCGGTCCCCCTTTATCTCGGAATCCTAAGGCTCCCGGACCTGAAAACAAGATTAGAGACCCAGACCGAGGGTTCCGATGGAGATGCTCCAATGGTCAAGTTAGCGAGCAGCAAAGTGGAACAGATCCACTAAGATGGATCCCCACTAGGTCTTTGTGCTTAAAGGAATCTTAGGTGAGGAGATGAGTGAGAGTGAGCGGAAACGAGTGGGGTTAGCACTCCGGTTCCTGCGACCGGGCTCGCCAGGCTCGCTCTTGCGAGTTCCTCTGGAGCTCCTGTCTCAGAGTCATCTCTTCTGCCTGTGCCTGCGTTCGCCCTCTCAATTGATTACCTTCCTTCTTTCTCGTGATGCCCTTTTGAGATCGTTGGGCACCTCATGCCTCGATTTTCTCCCTCTAGAGCCTTGGAGGTCAACGGTTCTCATTTGCCATTCTCCCTGTCGCTTCTCCTCACGGTTAGGAGTTAAGTGGCGAGCTTGTCTCGTCCACCGCGCTGTCACGAAAGGGGGAACCAGGTGAGACCCTCGATCCAGGCGCGGGTGCCCTTGGGTTTGAGGCGTTGACCGCGGCTCTCCCTCGGGGGGGGTTCCAGGTCACCGGCCATAGGATCTGGTACCTTGATCAAGGCGCCCCTCCTAAAATGGTGCAAACGAGGTTCCGCGCACCGTTACAGGCCTGTGAACGCCGTACCGTGCGCCGCACTGTGCGCACCGGCCTTAGCAGCATTCTTGGGGCTTGCGCTTTCGATCCTCCCGACACTCCATGGAGTAGGCTTGACTTCGGCCGAGGTGAACCCATCAAGGGGTGCCACCTGGCGAAGGATTAGAAAAGCCTGGCTCGACTTCAATGAGGTGGGCCCATCAGGGGGCGCGACCTGGCGAAGGAGCAGAGGCAAGGCTGCTTCGGCCGAGATGGATCCCACCTGGGTCGACACCTGGCGAAGTGGCAGGCAAGTTCGACTTCGGTCGAGGTGGACTCAACAGGGGGCTCCAGCTGGCGAAGGAGCGGAGGTGCCTGGCGCAACTTCGACGAGGTGGGCCCATCAATGGACGCCACCTGGCGAAGGAGCAGAGGCAGGCCCACTTCGATCGAGGTGGACCCCGCCTGGGTCGACGCCTAGCGGAGCGGCAGAGGCAAGCTCAACTTCGACCGAGGTGGACCCATCAAGGAGTGCCACTTAGCGAAGGAGCAGAGATGCCTGACTCGACTTCGGTGAGGTGGGCCCATCAGGAGGCACCACCTAGCGAAGGAGCAGAGGCAAGGCCACTTCGGTCGAGGTAGACCCTACTTGGATCGACATCTGGCGAAGTGGCAGATGCAAGCTCAACTACGACCGAGGTGGACCCATCAAGGAGTGCCACCTAGCGAAGGAGCAGAGAGGCCTGGCTCGACTTCGACGAGGTGGGCCCATCAGGGGGCACCACCCGGCGAAGGAGTAGAGGCAAGGCCACTTTGGCCGAGGTGGACCCCGCCAGGGTCAACACCCGGCGAAGTGGCAGACGTGCCGAACTCGGCTTGTGGTGGGAATAATAGCTGGTCAAGCCACTTGATGGGAGAGCCCGGAAGAGAACGCCACGTGGCATTGCCTGGCGGCCAGCTACGTCTGACATATGCTCCACATCAGCAATGTCGCCATATCATAACCCACATAGGTCAAGGTTCTAGACTAATAGGGCCAGTGATAACAAATTCCTCCACAACAAGTCGATGGCTTCTTCCCATCCCAATAAGAATGTCTGGCAACTAGAAATTGAAACTAATCACAAGAAACTAAGTAACGATCACTGTAGGAATTATTGACATTGCTGATACTTTTAAATCATCGACGGATGCTTATCAATATCGTCGGATGATGACACGATGTTTTAAAAATCATCAAGAAAAAGAATCAACATTGCAAGAAAAAAAAATATATTTTTTGATATTTTATTTATTTTATAATTATTAATTTAATGATGTTGTTAAGTATATAATGCGATGTATCCTTGGACCAACGTTTTTCTTTGCACCATTTTCCATCTTGTGCATTTCCTCTCCCCACTCCTATTTTACATTATAATTACAAGAACAGAGATTCAAGTATTCTTCTAGCATCTACTTACTTATTATTTATTTATATTATTGTATTTAATATTATTAATAAATTATATATATATATATATATATATATATATATATATATATATATATATATATATATATATATATTAAATATGAAATGATTACACTGCCCGGGCAATATTTCAGTTTTGATATATTGATTCCAGGCCAATACATATCCACCAACCACTACATGTACTCAAAATTTGGCTTACTCTTCCATTCAAATGGCCACAGACAAAAATTTGTCAAATAACAAAGCATTCAACGCCAGGGCCAACCTAAGATGTTCCTGTACCCCGAGTAAGCCCCAAAATCACTTAATAAAGGCTAAAAATATACTATTTCCACCAAGTGTGGACCTCCGAGGAGATCTTTCAATGGATCTCCTTTAAAGAGGAGTGCGTTGGATTCAAGTTGATCTACATCAGAGAAGCTTTTTTGTCCCCTCATTTTTGCTTTATGTTTGCTTTGATTCATGCAATCTTGATGCTGGCCTTGTAATCTGGTATTGATCAGTCTTGTTTTAGCTTAATTTTATATGCTCATTTTTTGGGCATGTAAATGGGTGGATAGGACCTAATATATACTTCATCTTATCCCATCAAAAACCCTTGCCACCATTATTACCGAGGAAAAAAAAACCCTTACCTCCATCAAAAACTAATTCATAGCATCTTTGGATGTATAGGATCTAGAATTCACAGTTTTTAATTCTATACACCATGTGCCTATCAAATGCATGATAGATACTCGTTAGGTTCTTATTATAGTACCACCTGCACTGATATCACTTATTAAGAATTTTTTGTACAGAATATAAATTTAATTTTTAAGATCATGATGTAATTGTTGATACCATAAAAAAAACAAGAAGAAAAAATAAAATAAAAGATAATTAATAGGATATGTAAGAATTCATTATGAGAAAAAATAATAACTTACAAGATAAGAACTCATACTCTCAATTCCATATAGTTTCTCTTAATAAGAAGCTCCAAATTTCTCACAAAGTTCTCAATTCTTAAGAAGACCCTTTGGCTTCTATAGGCTTTTTCTGTCCCTGCCATATCTCTTAAAAACCCTCCAAATCCTCATAAACCGGTCTCTCTAGTTCTCTGTCACTCTTTTTATAGAATCTGACATCCCATACTATTTTTTGTATCGGAGTTCTCTTCGATGGAAATCTAGAGGTCCAATCCATGTTAAAAATAAAGTCTAAACGAAGCCAAAAAAGACATCCTAAACTTGAAAACCTTATGTGAACTGCACTAAAACCGCTGCACAGCCTCCTCCACGTGAACCGGCTAGCCCCCGTGCACCATGCAGCACCCACGCATGTCCACATGTGTAGACCATGCATGGACCCCGTGAAACATGGTCCCATGGATTGTGCACGTGCACCATGTGCTACAGGCTTGGCTAGGTTGCACGCACCTAGGTTAGCATGTGCTGGGCCGAGCCTCCTTTTGTGCTCCAAGCTATGTTTTAGACTTTTTCTCATGGGTTTCATTCTAGTGGACTTCTTTCAAGCCAAATCAAGATATTTTTTCTTAACAATCTCTACCTCAACTTGACATTCGGCTTCCATCTATTTTGAGAGCTCTTGAAAAATCTCAACTCCATGCTTTAGAGCAAATACTTACTGCTTATGGATAGACAAACATGAGTGTCCTGCCAGTTGCCCGATCCCATCTCTATTGTATGATGCTCATCTTGACTTGAGACCTACTTAAGAAAGTTTTCTGCGATAATAGGAACTTCACCATATGACATTGCCTGTCGTCCCTCCGAGTCTCTCATCTTGTACCCGATCCATATGCTTTCGAAGCTCCACCTCGTACTGGACTCCCATCTACATCAGGGACTCTATCTCATACTTGACTCTCTGTTAGAGGTAATATCTTTTATACTTTTTTCTCTACAAGACAATCCTATTGTCATAAATAACTTTCAAGATTCCAACACTGCCTTTCTATGTCTAGCCATTTGAATCCAGTTTACTCAGTGATATTAGATTCTTGCTAAAGCCGGGTATGTATCGGATCTGATGCAGTTTTCTCGATATTTTATTACAAAGCTTTAAGTTGACTATCCATTCATCCTTGATCGCATAACTCGATCCATTTGGTAGGTGGACAGCACCTCTCTATTCTTTAAAGAGTCGAACATCTCATCTCTACAACATAAATGATAGGGACAACAAAATCAAACATACACTACTGAAAAGATGGTGATATCTTATCGGATACTATGAGTGCATCATCGTCTTCTTTACTATCACTATCATTGGCCATCATCGTAGTAGCCTTTACTCAATTCTTGAGTTACGAGCAATCTCTGATATGATGTCCTAATTCATCACATCAGTAGCACTTGATCTTACTGGTATCCTTTGACTCGGACCTGAACCATCTACCCACAATCCTTGCCACTCCATCCTCTGCTACCAGCTCCTTAAGAGATGGCCAATGTTGAGCATCCACTTGAACTCAAAGTTTGGTTCTCCATCCCAAGAACCTCGTTCTAGAGTAGTGCCAAAGTGATCTCCTCCATCTTCATAGTGCTTTTCACTACTAGAAAAGTAGTCACTAAGAACTCGAAGAAGTGTGGAAGTGATGATAGCAAGACCAACATCCTAGTCTTTTCTTCAACCTTCTCATATATACTGAAAAGATCGGTGAGGATTCTTTGAAAATTATCAGCTACTCTTGTACGCTCTATCCTTTGCTCATCCATAGTTGATAAAACTACTTACAAAGAGAAAGTATATTGGTGGGGGACTTTACCATGTATAATTTTTTGAGCTTCGCCCAATTCCACCATCAAAAAAGTCTTGTTCAGTACATGGATCACCACTCATCCTTCAAATACAAGTAGATCATACTCACCACTTATATCTGGAGCTACTTCTAAATTTTGTCCTTCTTGGTGGCTGACCTATCCTCACATATGAGAGCATTGATCAACACCTACTGGATGAGCATGTTTTTCACTCACTTATTAAAGGAAAAATTGCTTTTCCCATTAAACCGATTGATGAACTTTGATTGTACTTTCCATTTTTTCAATCTCGATCAATACAAGCAATCCAGAACTCTGATACTAATTGTTATAGTACCACTTATACTGATACCATTTATTAGGAAATCTCTTGTATGAAATACGGATTTCTATTTCTAAGATCATGATATCATTATTGATGCTGCAAAAGATGGAAGAAGATAAAATAAAATAAAAGACATAATCAATAGGACATGTAAGACTTCATTATGAGAAAAATAATTACTTAGAAGATAAAACTTGCACTCTCAATCTCATACAATTTGTTTCGACAAGAAGTTCCAAATCCCTTGCAAAGCTCTCAACTCTCAAGAAGACCCTCGAGCTTCTACAAGCTTTTTCTACTGTTGTTACACCTCCTAGAAACCCTTTGGATATTCACACACCAATCTCTCTCGCTCCTTATCACTCTTTTTATAGACTCTGATACCTCATATTACTTTCTTTGTCGAAGTCCTCTTTGACAGGAATCTAGAGAATCCAATCCGTGTTAAAAATTGGAATCCTAACACAACCAAAAACATATTCCAAACCCGTAAACTATGCATGAACCATGCTAAAACAACCAAACAACCTTTCCTGCATGAACCGGCAATGAACTAGCTAACCCCTGTACATGGTGCCCATGTGTGTCTGTGCACATAGACCTCGCGTGGACAGCACGAGGAAACCATTTGCATCACGTGAAGCATGGTTCGTGGACCATGCAATATGTAGTCTCGTGGACCGTGTGCATTCACCGCATGCCTGCCCGTGCCTAGGCCACACTAGCGCTCACTGGGCCGAGCCCCCTTTCGCACACCGAGCTAAGTTCTGGACTTCTTGCGGGTTTCATTCAAGTGGACCTCTTTTAGGCTGAATTGAAATGTTTTTTCTCAATTGTTCTTTCACATAAGGGTGCATACACGTAGGCCCTTGTGCCTTGAATTATTAGGAGTGCTAATAAATGCTGATTATCTGAAATAAAAATTTAGGTTCATATAAGATGTCTAGTTAGGGCAACCAATTTGATGTAATACCATCTAAGCTCAAATAGATCACAAGCTCATTTTGTTTTAATATGAGTCACATGCTTTACTGAAAGATGCATTTAAACAGGATGAAGTGCTGTTGGATCCTTGAAATTCATGCTACAATAGGATGGTGAAATGAGATAAACTTTGGAAGACTACCAGATTGATAACCACTCCTTCAAATAAAACATGGTGGCACTTAGATGTTTTTTGTAAGCTTGGATTTTGAAGTTCAGATCCAACTATATTAAGAAGTAGTCCAGCAACATCAGTCCAAAAGGAATCTTCATCAGCATCATCATAGTTAATATTTTTGGATGGAATAACTTCCATGACATTCTACAACAATCTAGCTTTCCAATCATCTAAAATCATCTAAAATGGAGGTTGGATGAGGAAATTATAAATGATTTATCAAAGATATTACAGTGCTGCTAAACTTCCCTTTTTTTTTTTTTTTTTTGAAGTATAAATATCTTTTTTTTAATAATTTTTTTTGAAGTTCTTCTTTAATTCCTTGCTTGGGGTTATTTTTTGATTACCATGGTATGGGCCCAGGATACCATAAGAGGCAACTGGTGTCGATTAAAAGCTTCGAGCATTCCTCAGAGAGGTCGGACATGTGAGGCCGAAGATTTTTAAGAAGTTTGCATGAGGCTATCAGTTAATGCATCTTCAAATTGCTTTCATGAATTCCATATATTTATGTAAAATTGCTTGCATTAGCCTTGTTCCTTGAGCTTACCTTAATAGTATGTTCAAATCTTGACCTTATGTGAAATACCCCAGCCTATAGAAGCCCAGGCCCATAAAAAAGGGCCCAACAAGATACCTGCATGGACTTTAAAGCACCAAAAAAGGGGGATTGATGAAGAAGACTCCTGCGATTTCCCAATGGAAATCATTGTTGTGAAGGAGTCAAACTCCTCCCTTCCACCACCTTTTAAAGGGGGCAAATCCCCTTTGGATCGATGAATGTCGGGTGCCAGCCATCACCGGAGAAAAGACCTCCCATCCTCACCATCTTCTTTTAAAGGTTCCTCAAGGAGTTCACTTGACTTCAGCCCAATAATCAGCGAACATACCAGGTAATGGCTGGCAACATTTAGTTGGCCCTCCTCTCCTTCTTCCTCAACATTATGAAGCCCGATTCCAGCCAGTTTATTATCGAATTTCTCTTGGAAGAAACCATCTAAGCTTTTCCTTGTTTTTTTTACCTTTTCTCCTTGACTTCTGACATCATCCATCATCGCTGATCACTGGACTGGAGACCCGAGGCTGTGCCACCATGGGCAGTAGCCTCGGCCACCTTTTCTTGGCAAGATTTCCTAGGATTTTTGGAAAAAAGGGGCTCCCTAAAGTCCCTGTTCGGGCCGAGCGGAAGAGAAGTGTTGCCCAGCGAAGCAATCTAAGAAGGGGGTGAATTGGATTTTAAAAATTTTTTACAATAATATGAATCAGGTGCTAGTGTGTTTTCAAAGTGTTTGTATGCTTAACAATATATGCAGCGGATGTAATGAAGTAAATGCGAAATAAATAAGAGCAAATAACAAGAAGAGTAAGCAATCACAAACATACAAATTTATAATGGTTCGGTGCACTCTGAGCACCTACATCCATTTTCCAAGCTCCTCTTAGAAATTCACTATAATCCTTAAGATTATAGCCAACTTGTTTTCATCGGGCTTACAAGTCAAACCCAACTTATTTTAACAGGCTTACAAGTCAAAACCCTTGGTTTTCATAAGGCTAACCAAAAATCTCTTGGTTTTTACAAGACTAACCGAAAACCTCTTGGTTTTCACAAGGCTAACCAAAATCTAGTTGGTTTTTCACAAAGGCTCACCAACAATCTCAATACTAATTTCAATCCACTTGAAACTGGTAATAACAAAAGCTCAAATATAAATATGAGAATACAAAAAAGCTTTCTAAAATAAAAGCAAATATCTCGTTGAAGCTCTTTGAATATTGTTGAGAAGCTTGTCCTCAAGTTGTTGAAGCCTTGATTGATGCTTAAAGATGTGGACTTTGAAGCTCTTCTTGAAAGTTGAAAGCTTGAAGGCTCAACTCACTCAAAAGTATAGAATCTTAAGATGTATGCACTTTGATCTTCAATCCATTCAATCTCTTGCTCCCCTCTTGTATTTTATGGTGTTTAAATACCTTTCCAAGCCTTAAATGGCCGTTTATGACAATTGGAGAGGAGAAAATAGCCGTTAGAAATAATCTGGAAAAGTTCTGCACTTCAAAAAAAACTAGCCGTTACACCAAGTGTCGACACTTGACTTGTTCATGAGTCGACACTAGGTCAAAAAAGTTTTCTGAAGCTTTCTGGAGTGCTATGGTGTGTCGACACTTCTTCTAGTGAGTCAACACTTGAGTCGACACTTCATCGTCATGAGTTGACACTTGAGCAAAATCCTGAAATTAGCTCATTTTGTCTTCTGTTTGGTCTCAGACCTTGAGTCGACACATGAGTCAACACTTGGCTGACCATAAGTCGACACTTCAGCGTGCCAGTTAAAATTTTCTCCGTGTATCAGTCCAAGCCTTTGTGAGTCGATACCTTGAGTCGACACTTTGAAGTATCGACACCTCCATGAGTCGATACTTGATGAGTCGACACTTGACCTTGAAACTTGTCCAAATTAAAATTGTGAGCTCTTTAAGATCTTCCTCATGTCCCAAAGCCCATATAACTTAAAAATCCAATAATTTAAATGACTTCTTCAACAAGATGGCAATCTTTCAACACTGATGAGTACCTGAATCAGATAAACACTTTTAATATATTAGTACTCAAGAATCAAGACTAGAGTCAACAATCTTTCTTTTTGATGATGACAAAATCTTTAAATATATAAACATGATAAATTTAAAAGATTTGCAATAAGTTTCAAGATAGAGCTCCACCTCAAATATGATCTAAAAATATTTTCAAAATTATTCAAAATTTTCAAACCATCTCCTCCTTACTAATTCTTTCCTTTAAGTTTACAACTTTTTATTTTCTTCTCTCCCTTTTGTATTTCTTATTTCTCTCATATTTATCATATCTCTATCATATCTCTCTCCCTTTTTTATGTTTATCATATTTTTTTTTCCTTTTTATTATTATGAAAAGGGTGAAAGGCAATACAAAGTGAGGATAAAGTGGAAAGGATAGTAAGAAGAATATCAAAATCAATGCAAGTAAATCTAATACCAAAACATGATATACGAATACAAAAAGTATTCTAATCTCCCTTTTTTTTTATGATGATTAAAGAAATAAGACTTGCTCCCCCTGAAAGTTATTTTTCTTGAATATATGGGCATTATCAATCAGAGAATTTCTTCATTTTTCATGCTAAGCACAAGGGGCCTGTTTCAAATACCAAGCTCTTTATGTAATTTAAAAATCTAATCAAGATATGCATGATTTTCAAAACACTTTAACATCCATTAAAATTAATTTAAAATTCATAATTTTGGCATAAATGTAAGTAGAAAATATATTAACCAAAATCAAATGAAAGCCTTATAGCCACAAGTCAAATAATGTGAACATAAGATTCATCAAAATCAATCACTGTTCATTATCCCATTCATTGGCTATAAGTCTTGGCTTGATTTTAATTAATCAATTAAAATAATTTTCAAAGCTACTAATAACAGATACCAAGATTTATTTCAACTAATATATTTTAATAAATATGGAAGGAGATAATTAGATTTTATCAATATAGATAATCCTTCCTTTATCATTATGTCCAAGAATGTAGCTAGTCCACTCTTCATGTATCTTGTACAGCCACTGATTAAGTTCCATCTTCCTTTCTTCTTGTTAGGCTGCAAGACATTCCTGCAAAACATATTAAGTAGATATTTTTGGTATCCAAATTTTCTTGGATCCTTTTGGGTTAGTATTTATGGTTCCTTTTGGAATCCAATTTTTTCTTAAATTACATTGATATGCTTTATATCCAAAATTATCATAACTAAAACATGTAATATTAGAAGAAGTTGGAATAAAGAGATTTTTCAAAAAATTTTGCTTCCTTTGTTGTTCAAAACCAAGTCCAGCCTTATCAAAAACAACTCTTTGGTTATTTAAAAATAGACTTAGTTTTTCAGAACTTAAAGTAAATTTTTCAACAAATAATTTTACTTTATCAAGCTCATCTTTAAATTTCTTGTTTTCCAACTCAAGGTCTTTGTTTTTCTTTATAAGCTTATCATTTGAAACAAAAATCTTGGATATTTTAAGATTTCTACTTCTTTTGAAAAATCATTCTTTTCCTTTTCCAAAATAGCAATGTTGGCTTTTAGTTCATTATTTTCATTTCCAAGATTATTGTTTTCAAAAGAAAAAGAATTAGCTTGCTTCTTTAATTTCTTGTGCTCAATTTTAATAATTATATTCATGCACAAGATCATCAAAAGCATCTCTAAGCTCTTTAAAAGTAAATTCAAGTTCAGAATCGGATTGTACCTCATTTGTCATTAGACAAAGATTGGCTAATTTTTGTGCTTGATCCTCCCAGAGCTTGAGTCCTCACTCTCACTCCAAGTTGCTATCGTTGCTTTCTTCGTATATTTCTTTTTGGCTCTTTTTCTTATGAATCTTCAAAATTTATAAGCCAATCCTCACTTGAAGACTCATATGGTATAGTGGATTTGAGGGCAATTATCTTCTTCTTTTCATCAGCATCCACTTCCTTTTGTCATAAGTTCAACTCATAGGTCATGAGTGAACCGATAAGTTCCTCCAAAGATAGGGTGTCAACATCTTTTGCTTCTTGAATAGCCATCACCTTTGGATCCTAAGAAGTTGGCAAAGACCTGAGAATTTTATTAACCGATTCAGCATTAGTCATAACTTTGCCTAGACTTCTCATTTCATTAATAATATTAGTAAATCTAGTATACATATCTGTTATGGATTCATAATGTTGTATTTTAAATATTTCATATGTATGTACAAGCATATTAATTTTTATTTTTTTACTTGAAAAGTACCCTCATGAGTAACTTCAAGTGTATCCGATATTTCTCGCCGTTTCACATGTAAAAATTCTATTGAATTCATTAAAGTCTAATGCACAATAAAGCAAATTCATTGCTTTGGCATTAAGCTCAGATTGCTTAATATTATTTTCATCCCAATCCTCTTCGAGATTTAGAACAAAAATGCTATTAATCAAGATAAAGGAATATGAGAACCTTTAATAATCATTTTTCAAAGATAATAATCAATAGATTGAATGAAAATGTGCATACATGTTTTCAATATATGTATTTGTGTCATTGAAAAATGGTGGTCTATTTGAAGCTTGCCCTATGATAAAACAAGCACCATCTTGGGTCGCCATGATCATTTACTCAAGACGTTGGACCTCTTCGCTGAGTATCAAGTATTGATACCAAGTCAAGTGCTGAGTGCTTGGCTCTGATATCAATTGTTGCCCAGCAAAGCAACCCAAGAAGGGGATAAATGGGTTTTAAAAATTTTTACAATAATGTAAATCAGGTGCTAATGTGTTTTCAAAGTATTTGTGTGCTTAACAATAATATGCAGTGGATGTAATGAAGTAAATACGAAATAAATAAGAACAAATAACAAGAAGGGTAAGTAATCACAAACTCATAAATTTATAGTGGTTTGGTGCACTCCAAGCACTTACATCCACTCCCCAAGCTCTCCTTGAGAATTTCACTATAATCCTCAAGATTATAGCTAACTTGTTTTCACTAGGCTCACAAATTAAATCCATCTATTTTAATGGGCTCACAAGTTAAAACTCCTTGGTTTTCACAAGGCTAACAAAAAATCTCTTGGTTTTCACAAGGCTAATAAAAAATCTCTTGGTTTTTATAAGGCTACAAAAAATCTCTTGATTTTCACAAAGCTAACCAAAAACTTCTTGATTTTTTCAAGGCTAACCAAAAATCCAGATAATTTTTTATAAAAGCTCACCAACAATCTAGTTGGTTTTTTACAAAGGCTCATTAACAATCTCAATACTAGTTTCAATCCACTTGAAATTAGTAACAACAAAAGCTCAAATATAAATACGAGAATACAAAAAAGCTTTCTAAAATAAAAGCAAATATCTCGTTGAAGCTCTTTGAATGTTATTGAGAAGCTTATCTTCAAGTTGTTGAAGCCTTGATTGATGCTTGAAGATATGGACTTTGAAGCTCTTCTTGAATTTGAAAGCTTGAAGGCTCAACTCACTCAAAAGTATGGAATCTTAAGATGTATACACTTTGATCATCAATTAATTCAATCTCTTGCTTCTCTCTTGTGTTTTGTGGTATTTAAATACCTTTCCAAGCCTTAAATGATCGTTTATGACCTTTGAAGAGGAGAAAATAGTCATTAGAAATAATTTAAAAAAGTTCTGCACTTCAATAAAAAAACTAGCCATTATACCAAGTGTCGACACTTGACTTATTCATGAGTCGACACATGAGCCAATACTAGGTCAACAAAATTTTCTGAAGCTCTTTGGAGTGCTCTGGTATATCAACACTTCTTCTGGTGAGTTGATACTTAAGTCGACACTTCATCATCATGAGTTGACACTTGAGCAAAATCCTGAAATCAGCTCATTCTGTCTTCTGTTTGGTCTCAGGCCTTGAGTTGACACATGAGTCGACACTTGGCTGACCATGAGTTGACACTTTAGCATGCCAGTTGAAATTTTTTTCGCGTATCAGCCTAAGCCTTTATGGGTCGACACCTTAAGTCGATACTTTATGAGTCAATACTTGATAAGTCGACACTTGACTTGACCAGTGTTGAAACTTGTCCAAATTAAAATTGTGAGCTCTTTAAGATCTTTCTCATGTTCCAAAGCCCATATAACTTAAAAATCCAATAATTTAAATGACTTCTTCAACAAGATGGCAATCTTTCAACACTGATGAGTACCTGAATCTAATAAATACTTTTAACACACATTAGTACTCATATGTACTTAAGTATTTTTTCATTCATCAAAATCAAGGCCAGAGTCAATAATAAGAAGAGAGAAGAAGAAAAAAAAAGAAAATGAAGAAAAGAAAATAAATCTTTCTCATCCCTCTCTCCTCTCTTTCTCTCTCTTGGATTATTGATAAATTAACTTTCTCTCTCTAGTTTATCTATACTTTCTCTTTCTAGAAAAATCTTGCTTTCTTTTCTAAAGGTATCTCTATGTGGATTATATCTTTTTTCTAGGATTTTAGGGACTTTGGAAACATCCTTGAATAGTCTTGATAGATTCTGGTGAAGGGATCTTGATCATTGACTGTCCTCACTTGGATTGAGCTAAGTATCATGAGATTTTATTATCGGTATGTATCTTAGCATTTTAGTATGACCCTTGATTTGTAGTTAATTGATTAGATGGTCTAGAAGGATCTTAAAATTTAAAATTCTTATTTTGCAATAGTTATAATTAGATTTTGATGAAAGTATGATTTTGGATATTAGATTTTAAAATCAGTTGAATTGTGAGTCGTAGTTTATACAAGAACAAGATGCACAGTTTTTTGATGCCATTATAAAGGACTCCAAGAAAAATTCTTCGAATTAATTAGATTGATCAATTGATTTCACTTGCAAATTAAGCAATGATTTACTTTCTCTAGATTATTCATTTATATAACATATTTTTGCATATCGAATATGTTAAATATTGGGTATTGCTCCAAATATTGGTAAATGAGAGGGTTTTCTATATGAAGCCATAAAAAAAAAACCCATATGTTTCAGATTCTTCCTCACTGAGACATTGGGGATGGACAGATTTCTTGCTTGATTGGATTCCTTCTCCAATAGCAATTGGGAATGGATAACTCTACTTCTTCCATGGGATTCTTCTCCGATGGATATAGTTTGGGATGGATGGATTTCAATTAGGATTCTTCTTTGAATGGACTTCTTCTCCAAGAAGTCCAGTGAGGTGGTGGAGTTTCGATGGCTAGTTGGCTTTCGAGTTATTTATGTTTCCCTTTAAATATAGCGAAGAGGACTCTTGGTTAGAAGCTGAGATTTCCGATCACCCTTACTCTTAGTCTTGATTCCTCTTGGTTAATAATCCCTAGTCCTAACCCTCTCGGTTTGTCATTGCACTCAGACCCGATTGATTTGTGCTCCGACCATAGAAGGTTCCTTTTATGTTTGGCACACCAGCGACCCAAGTGCTAAGGTTGTTCTGATCTCATCTATGTTCTTTGCTATTTCTCTGTGTCTTGAGTTCATCACTAGAATTTCTGTTTCCTTGTTTTTTGTTCACCATAATAAAGGTACAGGAAATGTTCTTTCTCTTATTAGTTGCCTAGGTCGAGAAGGGTATTGTCCATCTTGGAGATATCTTTCTCTCAATTCATTTCCTAGGCTGAGAAAGGAGTTGCCTCTATTTAGTTTATTATTGTGCCTCTTTATGATTTATTCGGGACCCTTTTATATTGGATATTTGTATCGCCTGTGTACCTAAGTTTGGATGGATATATAGTGGATTGCTCCTCCTACATATGAATATAGGTAGATTTGTTGAATTATATAAATTTTTATCTTCTTTATGCTTATTTATTTTTTTGCTTGTGATGGTTCGATGAAATGTCTCAATAAAATAGAATATTAATTTAAAAGTCTAAAGCAATCTAATGCACTATGCATTACCCAAATAACTAGATCAAAGTATTTGGATGGCAAGTGAGAGGAAACAAAGTTTTTCAATAGCTTATGAGGTGGTTGTCTTTCATTCCACTACCACAAGATATTAAGTGGCAGTGTTTAGTGGCACAAGTAATTTCACACTATGAAAAGTAAGAATGAAATACTTGTTGGTTAAGGAAGGCATAGCAGTAGCCCTCAAGGGTATGGATGCAATCCTAGGGGATATTGAGTCTGCCAAAGAGGAAACCAATAAGAGAGTACTAGGAACTCTGTTTTCAGGTTTGAGTGATAAAGTCCTACATAATGTTATGGATCTTAATACAGCTAAAGATATATGAAAAAAATTGGATAGTCTGTATATGGTAAAGTCTCTAACCAATAGACTATTTTTAAAAAAAGTTGCACACATTTTGTATGACAAAAGGAACTTCACTCAAAGATCACTTGGATGAGTACAATAAACTCTTGCTTGATTTAGCAAATATTGGTATTGATGTTGATGAGAAAAACAAGGCTTTGATCCTAATCTATTCTTTGCCTAAATCCTTTGAACATGTTACTACAACCATGCTCTACGGAAAGCAGACTAAAAATCTTGAAATGTAGATGCTACTTTGTTATCCAATGAGCTTAGGTTGTGTTGCCGCCAAGATCGTCGTGGCCCGTAGCTCTGGTGCGTCGGGTTCCTACTGGGTACTCGGCTCCCCGCCTCGTGATCAGCTCGCTCGCCCACTTCGGGGGTCATGCAAGATAAAGGAAAACCTTGGGCCGGGGATTCCGGCAAAGGCACTCCGATGATCAAGTCAGTAGGACGATCAAGGAGAATAAAAACCTCTGAGGCGAAGAGCTTAGGGGACTCTCCACTTCCAGAGGGTGAAAAGAATTCTATGAAGGAAGACCATCCAAAACCGAAAGCTTGTTTGTTGCTTCTTACCTTTATTTACCTTGGCTAGAGGCCTCTCTTACCTATTTATAAGGCCTGTGAGGCTCCTTTAGGTCTAAGAGCCTAGGATAGGCCTGTGAGGCCATGATGGGTTGGTGAATCTTCCTCTTCGGGTGGTTCAGAAGGTTGGTGAAGGAGCACAGTACCTTAGGTGGAGTGCCCTTTCCCAATAATGTTAGTAGTGGCTTGAGAGGTTAGGATAGGCCTATGAGGCCATGATCGGCCTGTAAGGCTCCAGTGTAGCCCTTCTTTATAGGGGGTGCAGCCGGTATGCTAGACATTACGCGCCAAGGTTGCCATCCAGGCCTCCTCCGTATCTGCTCCTTGGAAAACATGCCAGGTTGAGATGAACATAGCTGAACTGTTCGTCGCTCCTAGCGGTTGAGCCGGCTCATGCGCTGCCTCCCATCGATGCCAAGATCGTACTTGGCTGGGTTGAGGCCACTCCGGAGAGGGGCCCAGATGGTGCGATCGTTGGGAAGGACCTTCCCCTTGTTATCCCCCTCAGTGCAACTCATGCATGCCACAGTCAAGTCCTACTGAGGCGCGTAGAGGCACGCTGCTCCCCGGTGGCCAAATTGGGACAAGAGCTGGGCGACAAGCATGCCCAAGGCGCCGGGTCTGGTCCCCGAGTGGACCGGCATAGACGGACTGAGCTGGGCCGGCTGGAGCGGGACTCCAGGCCAAGGAGGACATCATGATGGACACGACTGAAGTGGACCCTAGCATGCCGAACTGCACCCTGGCATGCCAAACTGAGGTGGTCGTGCCAGGCTGGCTGAGATGGATAGAGCCGGACCGGTCGAGGTGCCGAGCTGGCCATGGAGGGGGATGGATCGAAGCACGAGCCGTGCTGCTCCCCGGTGGCATCGATAGGCGGGCTGAGGTGATGGAAGATGGCCGTCATGGGGCCAAGGCAAACCTCCCGCGGTGGTCTCCCGCGTGCCCATCGTCCTCGCCCTCGGCCACATGGTGCTCTTTGCTCGTGCCCCTACCTTGGAATTCGTGGCAACCAAGTCGGCGCCCAAGGGATGGAAGGACAAACAGAGCAGATATCTTATGGGCAGAGCCGGATCATATCGATCACTGAGATCCATGCTCACTGCATGTTGTAAATAAAATATACAGGAAGGCTTCATGCAATGGTGTTCCACATCATGTTATTTTATTTGGGTGGAAGGCTTGGAAATGCCGTATGAAGCGCGTGGCTGCATCGGCCAAACAAGGGGCTTTACTGTGTCAAGGCCGGGGTCGAATGGATTTGTTGCTACTATAACAGGTTGAAAGTGCATCTACAGCATCAGGCTCAAATTCCAGCTCAAGGACTTAATGTTAAAGGTAGAGATGAGCAAAAGAAAGATAGACAAGGTAGATCCAAGTCCAAAACTAGATCAAAATCTAGGTCTAAAAGATCAGGTATTTGTCACTATTATAAGAAGCCAAGCTACTGAAAATCTAAGTGTAAACTTCTATGGTCTAATAAAGAGAAGGAACATAATGATAAAGGAACAGTCTCAGATTTGCATCAATTGTAGTTATATCAGGAGATCACAGTAGTATTACAGATGATACAGTATTTACAACTATTTGTGTAGTGTCAGTCAAGCTGATACCTGGATCGTGGACTTTGAAACATCTTTCTACATGATACCCCATAATGAATAGTTTTTTTTTTTTTAGACTATATGAGGAGGCACCATTTTCTTGGGGATGATGCTATCTGCAAAGTAAAAAGTATTGGTACAGTTCAGATCAAATCTATTATAATACTATCATGATTCTAGATGATATCAGATATGCTTCTTAACTGAAAAGTAATTTCTCTCAGTGCATTACCTTGATAGTGCAGGTTTCGAGGATTGATAGGATAGATGATCTATAGCTATCAGTAGAGGCACACTAACTTTGTTGAGAGGCAAATTGAATAGTATCCTTTATTATTTAGATGGTAGTATAGTGGTTGGACAAGTTTCAATAGTACGGTCCTCTATTGAATAGTTGACATAGTTGTGGTACCAGAGGTTAGATCACATGTCAGAAAGGTTTATAGGAGCTGAAAAGACGTAGTCTGCTAAGTGGTCAAAAGGTTGATGCACTTAGATTTTGTGAGCACTATGTATTTGAAAAATAATTTAGAGTCAACTTTTCTATAAGTATGTACAGGATAATAGATATTGGATTATATTCATTTTGACCTATAGAGATCTATCCCAGTTACATCTAAGGGTTGATCCAAATATTTACTTACTTTTATTGATGACTATTTATGCAAAGTTTGGATATATATTATTAAGAATAAGGATGATGTGTTTGATATATTTAAGAAGTAGAAGGCTATGATGGAGAGGCAGATTGAGAAGAAGGTGAAAACCTTCCAGACTAATAATAAATTGAAATTTGTTTTATAGAGTTTAATGACTTTTGCAAGTTAACAAGCATTATCAGACACAGGATCACAGTGAGTACACATCGATAGAACGGTGTGGTGGAATATATGAACCGCATACTATTAAGAGAGTTATATCTATGCTATTCAGTTTTAGTTTGAGTAGAGATTTTTGGGTAGAAGCTATACATGCAGCCTGTTATATTATAAACTGAACTCCAGTATTAGCGTTGAGCATAAAGACTCCAAAAAAGATATGAACATGATGACCTGCAGACTATTTGGTACTTAGTTTTTAGGTGTCTAGCTTATGTACATGTTAAAAATAGAAAGCTAGACCCCAGGGCTAAGAAGTATGTATTTTTGGATACACATATGGAGTGAAAGACTATAAACTTTGATACATAAAGCCTAGATCCCAAGATTTTTTTTGTCAGTAAAGATATGACATTTCATAAGATAGCAACTCCTTAATGGTAGCTATAGCCTAGTTCTTCTTAAAGAGATTAGGTTTAGGATAAATAGGATGGGACTATTATGGATATTGATCAGACTATTAAATCACAATAGCAGCAACTAAATGGAGATACTCATATTCAGAATAAGTAGCAACAATAGATGCAAAGATACAGACTTAAAAGAAGGTTATCATGCAAGAACCGAATCACATTGATAATATTGCCACTCGTAGATATAGGTGCCAGATTAGAGCACCTCAAAAGTATGGTTTTAAGAATTATGATTATATTAAGTTAGTTTATTATACTTGAGTATTACAAACATCATTAATAATAATGCAACCAGATATTAGGAGGCTCTTGGTAGTTCATAGGCTGAGCACTAGACCATGGCTATAGTTGAAGTGTGCTTCAGTCTCTAGAAAGACTTAAAAAATTAATTAAATTAAATAATAGAGGACAAAAAGATAATTAGCTGTAAATGGATCTTCAAGAAGAAAAGAGTCAATCCTCAGGATTTTAGATACAAGACTAGGTTAGTGGCTAAGGGCTACAGTTAATGGGAAGGTATTAACTACAAGGAGATTTTTTTTTTTTATAGTTAAATACTCTTTTATCGTGTGTTGCTTGTTTTAGTTGCTTTTCAAGTAGTTGTTGCATATAAATTGGCATAAAGCCATAAAATAAAACCCATATTTTCAGATTTTTTCATCATCGAGACATTGGGGATGGTGGATTTTGCTTGATTGGATTCCTTCTTTGATGGAAATTGGGAACGGATAACTCTACTTCTTCCATGGAATTCTTCTTCGATAGATATAATTTGGGATGGATGGATTTCAATTATGATTCTTCTTTGAATGGACTTCTTCTCCAAGAAGTCCAATGATGCGATGGAGTTCCGATGGCTAGTTGGCTTTTGGGTTATCTTTGTTTCCCTTTAAATGCAGTAGAGAGGACTCTTGATTAGAAGCTAGAAGTCTCGATCACCCCTACTCTCAGTCCCGATTCCTCTTGGTTAATAGTCCTTAGTCCCAACCCTCTTGGATCATCGCTGCTCTCAGACCCGATTGATTTGTGCTCTGGCCATTGAAGGTTCCCTTTATGTTTGGCATACAGTGACCCAAGTACCAAGGTTGTTCTGATCTCATCTTTATTGTTTGATATTTCTCTATCTTGAGTTCATCGCTAATACTTCTATTTCTTTGTTTTTTGTTCACTATAAGAAAGGTATAGGAAAGGTTCTTTTCTTGATCAGTTGCCAAGGCTGAGAAGCGTACTGTCCATCTCGCAGGTATCTTTCTCTTGATTTGTTACCTAGGCCGAGAAAGAAGTTGCCTCTATTCGGTTTATTATTGCACCTCTTTGTGATTTATTCAGGACCTTTTTATATTGGATATTTGTATTACCTTTGTATCCAATTTTGGGATAGTTATATAGTAGATTACTCCTCCTCTTGAAGATGTAGGTAGATTTGCTGAACCATATAAAATTTTATTTTCTTTGTACTTGTTTATTTATGTCTATGATGTGTTCGGTGAAATGCCTCAATGTGGTATAATATTAATCTAAAAACCTAAAGCGATCCAATCCATTAAGCTCAATCCCAACAGAATAAATTATTAATTAATTTATTCATTTGATATTGTCTATGTATGTTTTGATTTGATTATGAAATTCATTATTTTGTAAAAAAATTGATACGATTCGGATTTGAACTCTTAGCCTAACTATATTTTGAATCCTGCTAATTAGAGGTTATGCATTAGCACTTTGAGCTCATGATTCTGTTTCTGGCCGACCATGAGGTATAGATGTAGTATTCTGGCCTAGCCACAGGATATAATTATGGTATTCTGGCATAGCTATAGGATATAAGTATGGTATTCTGGCCTAGTCATAGGGTATAAGTGTAGTATTCCAGCCCTATCATAGGATATAAATATGGTATTCTGGCCCAACCATAAGGTATAAATGTGGTCATGATTAAAGGTTGATGAGTTATATTAAATTTGTTTTAAATCGAATTATCGAATATGATTGATTTCGAATCAATTTTTAGTTATGTATATAAAAAATTTAAAAGATATTGGGATTGCCGAATTCATATTTTGAAAATGAATTTGATTATGTTTATGCATTGATTAATGATAAATTATATTTTGATTATCACATCCTATATGATTATATAAATTGTCTAATTGAAGAATTCATTACTGGCTAGACTATCTAGCTCATTACTCTATATTTTTTTTATTTTTACAAATTCAGAGAACTAGCTTAATTTGAAGATACATTATGAGAGAGCAAGTAGAAGCATAATTTATCCTTACTTTTAGATTAGGATTTATTAAAATTTAATGCAAGACTTTGGAGCATTATTTTATAGGATATTTGACTTAGTTATTCGAACCAAGTATGAATATTAATTATCGATTATTTATTATGCTATTTGCTATTGATATCACGAAGGGATGACTTGCATGTTCATGAAAGAGTTGTCTATGAATATGTGGTAGTTATCATGAATCCTAGCTTATAATTTGGATCGGGGACATGACATTATGGTTCCATAGATCCTCTTTATTTTATTTTATTTTTTATTTTTTCCTATGTTTTCATTTTTTTTAAGCCATAAAGAAATGGTAGCAATTCTTACAACGCGGCTGAGACCTCTCTAGAGATAGTCAAGGCAGTAGTTAAGCCATCCTTATAAATTAAAAAAAATATCTTAATAGATTGATAAATTTATATATCCCTAACAATTTCCGAAGATCACCGTCAGCTTTTTCCATCCAAACAATCCAATCGAAAACTTAATAAAAAAAAATGGAAACCACTCAATTTGGCCCGTCCATTTGAACATTTTCTTTCGAATTAAAGTCTCCAAATCCAAGAAAAGAGAATATGTTTTAAAAGTGTCTCGGGGATTAAACCTTTTGGATATGCCACTATACAATCTTTGAACTCCCCAACGATTTTGGTTTATGATCAAATATCTTGGCACATATCAACATCACATGGAATGGTATATCTTAGAGCCATGTTTCCTGATAGTATACCCGAATGCATGAATAAATAAATAAATAAATAAATAATAAATAAATAAAAAAGAGCTAGGGTTATGAGATGAAGAAGACACGGCCTTCAAGCATCCATTAGTATAATGGATTTCATCCATTCTCAAGATAATCTTGATGATTAAATTGATTTCAAATCCTAGACTCTAAAGGAAACCAATGACTTGTCCTGCATTTAATTTAAATCCCTGGAAAATGGGGCATATGTTTACCCTAAATTGCATCGGATTTTTCAAGCCCTATCTAAATTAGTGTTGGTTGACAAATCCAAGTTAAATTAGTGTTGGTTGACCGATTCGTACAAAGAGCCTTAAATTATCGATAGACACATGAAGACATGATCGACATCCGGTGGCTCCAAATACTAGATATCAATTGTTATGTATGCGAGCTTCAAATGGTTTAAAATTAATTTTACAAGAGGATAATTTACATATTTAAAATTAATTTTAACTAGATGACGGCTCAATCGATATTTGTTGTGATTCTTTGAATCCTTAGGTTGCATTTGGTGGATCGCCAGAAAATCCTGAATGGTAATCTGGATTACTTGCAAGGCAAATTATCATTGGATAGATTGCAGCTGATTACTGTGTTTGGTATACATAGGTACTGTGTTTGGTATGCTAAATAGATTACCAGTAATCTAAGCTTAAATTTTCAAATATCCCTAAATCAAATTTATTAAAAATATATTATAATATAACATAGTAATGTAATATAATATTATATTAATATAATATATTTTTTGATATTTTGTAATGTAATATAGTATTATATTATTTGATATTTTATAATGTAACTATTTAATATAAATATATTATTTTAAATTTAATAATATAATATATATAAATTTAATATATTACTTAGTATATTTAAAAGATTATATATAATTTCTTTACATTTATTTAGTATAAAAATATTTTCCAATTTTTCAATTTTAATATAAAAATATTAAATATTTTATATTTAATAATATAAAATATTTAAAAATTATATTTTTAATAAATAGCTAAAATATAAAAATTATATTTTTATAAATAAAATATAGATTTAAGAAGAAATCCCAACCATATCCAGAGGATCTAGATGAGAGGTAGAGGAGAAATATTTCGTTCTCATCGAAGGGAAAGGGATGGAATAATTTTATAAAAATAAAAAATATTAAATTACCACAACTCCGGTAATCTGGATAGCCACCTCTCCGATAATCTGGATTGCGGTAATCCGGTCCGAATTACCGATTCAAAATAGATTATCATTTAACATAAATACCAAACGCAGCCTTACGGTTATATCCAGAAGGATAGCTAATCAAATTTTTATGAAAAAAAAAAAAAATCGAATCACAATCCTCCTTTTCTCCAAGACTTTGGACTATCATAATTTGCCACAAGGAATTCCTCGGGAACTCCCATAATTCTGGACAACCATTCAATCCTCGAAATTATTTATCTACCCAATCATTTTCACCTAAGTAACCAATTTTTATTGGCGTGGTTTTACGCATGAGTTATTATTCTCTTTCTTCCTTTCATTGTAATTATCTCGTCCTATATATTAAAATTTTAAACCCTCCTACCAAGGCAAAGCTAAATCTTATCTTTTAATCAAGATAAATTTAATAGCCAATGCAATAGTTTAGTTGGCAGGGACCTTGCCTCGTTATCAACCATCACATCGATGATTCGATTAAATCCAATCCAAACATTTTTCTAGAATCTACCTAGATCGAGATTTACCAAAAAAAATAAAATCTTGTTTTCTAAGAAACAATGGAAAATATTTCTCCCCCAAAGGTTAATCGAGATTGAAAAGTAATTAGAAAACTTGTTTAATCTATTATATATAATTAAAATAATACTAACTAGGTTCAATAATTATCAAAATTAAATTTTTATAATTTTTTATTCAAAATTATATCTTATATATAATATATTATATATATATAAATAATAATAATTTAAATAATAAATTTTATTAAATAAATTATAAATTATATCAAATAGTAAAATTATTATATTCTATGTATGGCATGGATCCGGTATCTAGTTTATTAATATTTTGGTGGATTAATGATACCATGATCATGATTTTATTATGCACCCTGGAACTTCTGGGTTAGGTTATTAATGGTGGCAAAGCTCTTGTGGTAAATTCAAAGCACAACATATGATAAACCGTCTCACGTGAATTTATTTATGATTTCAAATCAAAGTTACTGGCTTACTGCAATCAAAATAGGCTACAAATGAGAAAGAAAAAGAAGAAGCAGAGTCGCGGACTTCTCACCCTACTGCCGTTTCTTGCGGCGCACCGGACTCCTCCCCCTTCTCCTTCTCCTCCTCCTCCGGCTCCGCCACCGCCGTTGCGGGTGGCTCCGCAGCCTGCGCCGACTCCCTCTGCCGCCGCTCGAAATCCTCCACCAGCTCCGGGTCCACATTAGCCTCCGGCTCCCACGTCGCCTCCTCGATGTCCACCCACTTCACCAAGTACTCCTTCCCCCCTCCCTCCGCCGCCTCCCTCTGCCCCACCACCGCCTCCGCCACCCCGTACTCCAGCCCGGCCTCGAAGTCCGCCACCAGATCCTCCGCCACCCAATCCTTCCTCACCCACTCCCTCCCCCCGTCCTTCCACTCCAGCAAGTACTCCCTCCTCTTCCCCTTCCCCCTTCCCTCCATCACCCTCCCCACCTCCGCCCACTCGTACACCGCCCCCTCCAGCTCAGCCGCCGCCGCCGCCAGCCCCGCACGCCTCCCTAGCGCCACCGCCGGCGTCGCCGCCAGCACCTCCCTCGTCAGCTCCAGCGCCGTCCTTCCCCGCCCGTCCACCGCCGCCGCATCCGCCCCGGCCTCCAGCAGCGCCCGCACCGCCGCCGCCTGTCCGTACCCCGCCGCCACGTGCAGCGGCGTCAGCCCCCCGCCAGCCCGCTCCGCCCGCCCCACGTCCGCTCCCGCCGCCGCCAGCATCCGGATGCACTCCTCCGAACCCAGCCCGGCCGCGAAGTGGAGGGCCGTCCGCCCGTCCGCGTCCTCCGCGTCAGGGTCCCGCTCGGCGGACTCCTCGGCAAGGAGGGCCGATAGGGCGGCGGCGTCGGCCTTGCGGGCGGCAGTCCACCATGGGGTCTCGTACTCCGCCACCACGTCGGCGGCGATGGCGGCGGCGGGGACCCAGGACGGAGCGTGGCCATCTTTCCACTCGATCAAGTACTCCGTCGTGGTGGTTGTGGAGACGGAGCCATCGTCACCGTAGACGGGGGTTCGGAGGGTCCTGCTGCCGATGATCCGGCTAACTTCTCCGTAATCCTCTTCTTCCTTCCTTAATTCTTGTGCTTCTTCCTTGGTTTGGATCGGAGATGACGCTTGCGGGAATTGGTCTTGGAAAGCGAAGGACCGGACTCCGCCGTGGTTGCGGCGGCGGCCGAGGCGGAGGGTTAACGAGGTGGCGGCGATGGGATGGAAGCAAGTAACTGGTTTGGGTTTCGGTGGAGGGAGTTTGAGGCGGGAAAGAGATGGATTTGTGAGCACCGCCTGCATGAGGAAATGTGGGGAGAGAGAGGGGTGAGGTTTTTTTTCCCTTTTTTTTTTTTTTTTTTTTGTTTATGGCCAGTATGATAGGATAAGGTTGTAGCTGAACAAAAGAGG
The DNA here is from genome assembly GCA_021397845.1 of Areca catechu. Taxonomy (NCBI): domain Eukaryota; kingdom Viridiplantae; phylum Streptophyta; class Magnoliopsida; order Arecales; family Arecaceae; genus Areca; species Areca catechu. The sequence goes on along the minus strand of CM038049.1, from coordinate 148,864,454 downwards.
AAGGGAGGATTGGATTTCGGATTTCCTGCTGCTGGGTCCCATTATCCACGACCGTCACCCTGCAAACCATACCCCACTCATTTATCATGGTTTCAGGCTGATATATTGAAATCTTGATCTATGTCGAAATTTTGAGATCAAATGATATATTTAAGTATTGATTTTAGAAATTGCCAATCGAGAAAGTAAAAAAATGATTATAAAATATTGATCTATATGAAATATTTTATCGGCCAATATCTTGGGTTTTATTAATTTGTATCATTCAAAAATTGTAGGATTGGAATTTTTATATACATATCATACCAGAAGATGCTTAATGTCTATATATATCGAGATCATTATTATTTGGATAAAATAGAATATTCATATAAGTCATGTGTAGATGCATCTAAGGAGGACCGAGTCAAAAATATAAAATGACCTTGGTTGGCCTTCAAGCTGACCCAATGTTCAAAAGTTCTTGGAATGCTTTGCAATAAAAGTGGCTACCCAATTAATTAAGGTATTCACCTTCCAAAATACATGCATGATGGTGAGGGTTGCATATCCTACCAATAGAATCAATATGTAGGGGGTGACCGACGATCCTTCACATACATCCCTATATTTAGGTGGCAGTTACGGAAAGGAGGTGATCAACATGCAAAGCGCCTAAAGTTTCGTTCTTGGGATTGTGAGCTTAAAAATTGGCTACCACAAACCTGAAATCAGGCCCTCGGATAATGAAGTCGGCACTGCCTTACTATTAATTGAGATCTTTGTTGATATGAAAATCTTGGTATTTAATTTACTTGAAATCAAATGACCCTAACTCTCAACAAACATGGGAACTCGAAGAGGCTCGAGTCGAAAAATGTTAACCAACTTTACATTGGATCATGCATGTGTCTTGTAACTCTCCCCTTTCAATGAAGTTTAATTTGCAACATATACTGCAATGATCATTGGCACCACTTTTCTTCTATCTTTGTTTTGCTAGTTTTATTAAAATTTTGAAAAAGGTTAATGTGTTTTAATATTTACCAGCAAGTACATTTGTGATATATAATGTATGTAGGAAGAGAAAACGAGAATGGTGATACGAGTAGTTTATTAGAAGTTACGCTAGAAATTTCAGTCTATATGATAATCGAATTGGAGAAAGAGAGTTGAATTTATTTGGGAGTTTTATGAAAGTAGCCAAATATAGCCGAGAAAGAAGGAGGGAGATCAAATGCCCTGGCCCTTCTATGTCTGAAACTATTCAACCCTTGAGTTGGTGTTGTTGATTAGGTCCTTGGCTGACGGGGCTCGATGCTGGTACCAGCACGGTGCCATGGTTAATTTAGGCGATTGCAAAGATGCATGCATGGTCACAAACATTGATCGAAATCAAATTTGTGTTTCGAAGGTTACCGGCCATCGGAGTAATTCCGATGGTGATGTTATTATCATCAATCAAATGCCTTCTGATGATACATAAATATAGTCGGTTGCTAGGGATGGCTCGGGGCAATTGCTGATCTGACAATAAAAAGCTTGCCACTGGTTGTGATTAGATAGTAAGAGTCTTGCCATCAACAATGGAAGAATAATTTTTTAGGCAAGAGAAATAATAATCCTAAGATAGACCTAATCTATATCTAGAAGTTAGGAAGCTAAATAAAGTATTAAAATCTAGAGGCTGATAGAAGATAAAAGATCAAGACCAAGGGATACTTGGTAGCTTACTACGTTGCTATCAGAGGGATGTCCTTGCTAAGGACTCCACCAACTGGCCTCATTATTGTCCCTAGCATCCACCAAGACCCATGAAGAATCCACCAAGCAAAGATAAAAGTATAATTATAGCCAAGAATAAGCTTTCATTTATTGATGATGATAAGGTACATTGGAAATTTTTATAGGCTTAAGGATCCTTTACAAGTGACAAGGTCATCTAGGTACCCCCAAAATCCAAGGAAAATGGTGAGGACACCAGGACCCGAAAATATTGACAGGTTGAACCCACATCCTTGTGGATCACCTGTGAATGAAACCCTGGACCCAACCCTTTTATTCATGTAAATAATTTATTTTAATTTATGTTATTTTGGGTTAGTTAGGATTAGCCCCTGTTACCAACTGGAATTAGGATTTTATTTATTTAGCCTTTTGGGCTAAATCCCTTTTACCAAGTTGAATCACTTATTTACATGTCTTGTCTTTTGATTGCCTTTTGATCAAATTGGGTTCCAATTGATCAAATAGGGCTTTAATTATTTATTGAGTCCTGTAAAACAATTAGTTATCGAGTCCTGTATTACAAGGGAAACCCAATTGTGAGACTTATGTGACTCAAATCAAGACCCATGTGCTAGCTCAAGACAAGCCCATGTGACTCCATGTGCTAGCACAAGTTCTTGCAATATGCTAGCCTATTTTGGTGTCACCTTTGCATGGTTTCAGGACAACTACTGCCACACACCAAGGGGACAATAACACATGGCCTGTCAATTTGGACATGCTACACAAGTCAAGACAACACCACATGGTCGGCTCATAAAAAAATTATTTGGCGCCTCATATTTTAAGAGGAGTAAAGCAGGAGTCTGCTTCATCTGGCGCCCTCTTCCCCTCTCTTGTCGCCTACTTCCAAGATGCCCCATCCAAGAAACAAGGAGGTTCAAATTTAAACAAGAAAGAGTCCATGGGAAGGAGCTCTCTTCATTTAAATTTTAAATAGGATTCCATGTCAGATAAAATCACGCCCAAGGGAGAAGCGCGCCATCTGCTTCTGTTTCTTCATGCTAATTCCAAATTGCCGTCCCATTTGAAGAGTTCCAAGGAATTTAAACTTCAAATGAAAGCCCTCGTCCAATCTTCATTCAAATTCAAGAGAAAGACTTATCCATTATCCAAACTCCATTCAAATTCCTTCAGCCAACCAAGAGAGTCCCATTTCAGATATCACGGTGATTCAAGAAGGAATTTGTGCCAAGAAGGATTTCACGCCAACTTAAGAAGGAAATTAGTGCCTTGCTCCAGAGAGTAGTCGCCCAATTCAGGAACAAGCCATTCAAAATTCAAGCTCAAGGAGAAGTCCAAGATTGCAAGGAAGTTTTAAATTCAAAAATGTAATTGAGTCCTATTGTACTTCTTGTAGGGAATAATCCTATAAATAGGACCCTTTACCCTTTGTAAAGATAATAAATATTTGATGAAATGAAATGAAACTCTGTCGGGTTCTTCTTCCAATTCCTTTCTAGGTGCGACGACTGATAGATGCTAGGTGTGACGCCTAGAACACTTGGGTGCGACGTCCAAGTTCTACCGGGGTGCGACGCCCTGTTTATCCATCCAATCCCTCCATCAGATCTGATCCCTACGTCTCTTCAAGGTCTTCATCCATTGCTTTGAAGAGATCCTAGAAGCCAACCAAAGAAGAAGATCCCCGGGAGAACCAACAACCCTGGTGCCAGCCTTCCTTCTAGCTTTTGATTTTCAATGTTTAATTACTATTTTTGGTGTTTTTTTGGCAGATTATCTTGAGATCCGACTCTGAAGATCAACATCCATGCTTTGGAATCAGTTCGATCGGAATCCGGATGCCAGGAGCGATCAGTTTGGAGTCCGATTCTTCAACCTTAGAGTGCAGTGATCCAGATCTTCATCAGAGGAGGCTTCTAAGCATATCGATAACTCAAGATCCCTTTCCCTTCCTCTAAATCTGATGTTAGAAAGTAGGAACCTAATCTAGGGTGGTTTTCAATCGCCGTGATCCATCTAATTAATTATTTTGTTAGGTATGCATGCGGGTGATGTAATACAGTATTTAGTTGATTGCTATAGATTCTTTTAACGTATTGTTTAATAGGCTGTTAGGTTAATGAACATTTGCTCTCGATTAACATAAAATTTAAATCAACCTTTAGTACTGCATCGCATCAGTGTCCCGCATCAGAAAACTCAGAAATTAGTTCAAAGATCATAACAACAAATAAACTCTTTATAGTTAAGGAAGCTTCCATAAGCAAAACAATTGCGATGATATACTACCATACAATTGATTTAATAGCATAATAACTTTAGTTAGATTGATTTGAACTTTATATGTCTAGTCTTTTCAGATGAAATCCTGAGTTATTATAAATGGTATCAGATTCAACCCAATCTATAGTTTATATGGACTAGAAGATATTGTAGTGTGTGTTCATTAGGATTGCTATGGGTCAATCATGGTATTTATGAATAGATGCAAGGATATGGACCCTTAGTTTGATAAGGATGCTAGGGTTTAAATAGGAGAGGTATGCGGAGACTTCTACATCAATTAATCACTAGGAAGATCTTAGGTACTTACATAGGACTAAGAAACTAAAATTATATCTTCTAGCTTGCCTTTTAGAGTGAGGTTCTTTGTTGCATGATCATTTCATTATTAATAATTTATTTATGGATTATAAACTCCATAAAGTTATTAAATATCTTTTAATTAATTTATTTTTTATAATACAAGAATACATATTTCAAGAAATTTGATTTAAAAAATATGACTATAGATTCTTAGATAGTTATGTAAGACCTTGCCTAAGGTAATAGTAGTTGGTATATGACCTTGCCAATGGATAATGGTAGTTGGTATATGACCCTGACAACAGATAATAATAGTTGGTATACGATCCTATCAAAGGATAATATAGTTGGTATTTTGATGATTATGGTCTTGCCACAGGTATAATGTGACCTTAGCATTTAATCCGAGGGAACTGATTAAACTATGATGGGGTTAAATAATGAATAATTTATGATTTATGCTAAATACTTAGAACCATGTTTATGAAGTACTGATAATTTATGCAAGTATGATGGATTTATGACTTTATTTATAAAATCAGTGTGATTTATTCATTTACTTATACTATGTGTTTAAAACTATGTTAACATAAATTGCATGATTTATATATAAGAAAGAGCATGATTGATTTATGATATATTATTATTATGAAAACTTATATCTTCTAATCCGAATCATCTTCTCTAAATGATTTATTGATATATGTACAAATTTGTATTTGACCCGGTAAGATAGTATAATATTTACTTACTGAGATGGTGCAGCTATATATATATTTTTTTCTTTTACGGATGAATAAGGCTAAGAACAAAGGATGATCTAGGCTTAGAGTCTATACTAGTAAACCAGGAAGTCTTACAATTCAAATTAGTTATTAAAATGTTATGAGCTTATAGTTAAGTAATTATAAATTATGAGAGCTAGATTTGGTATTTGATTTCAGATTTAGATGCTCTAAACCAATATTAGTTTAAATGATGATTTGAATTGAACCTCTTATTTATAATTTATTTGTGATGGATCTTTATTTTATTTAAGATTTTAAATAATTGATTTCGTGTTATCATGGACTATAGTTCTTAGTAGAATGACTGTCCTATGTCTCATTTGGAGCATGACATTTAATGATATCAAAGCCATAGGTTTGATCATGGGCATAATTTAAAGTTTAGTAATAAATAATCAGGTCTCGTTTAGTTAGATCATGTTTGGTTGAATGAGGGTAGATAAGTATTCTTATTCTTTATATTGCTCATTTGAGAAAAATTAATTAAAGTTAGTATTTTGATAGGTGATAATGAGCAACAAAGAAGAGGAAGCCGTCATTGCTAATAAATTATACCTTTATTGACCACTATCAATGATGGCGTTCATTGCCATCACTAATAGTTTTCTCCAAAATCCCCTCCCCACCCAATCTAATGGAAAATTTCCTTCGCACCGTCCATGCTCGCCTCCTCTTCGTGTGCTTGACCATTGGATAGCCATTTCCTCTTTTCCCGGTTCCTGCTCTCTTGTCGCTAAGCTCCCTTGCTTCTCCCCACCCCAAGTTTCCTCTCTTTATTAGTTCCTTCTCCCCCACCATCGAGCCCCCTTCTTTTCTCCCATGTTTCCTCTCCTTGCTGGTTCCCCCTCCCCCACCATCGAGCTCCCCCTTTCCTCCCTCCCCTAGTCACTATGGCCCTGTCCTTGTAGCCGCGTCCCTATGCCACTATCTCTGTGCTGGTGCTGCCATCAACGAGCTGGTGCCACCATCCCCATGCCTCCTTCCACGCTGCCATCCCATCCCATGTCTCAATTTTTATATGTTGGATTTACTGACAGAGCTGTCATTAAAAGTTGATTTTTTTTGTTGAAATATATTAGATTAATTTAATTACATGTGCATGAATGTGTGCTCTGCATGCACAAGACTTAGGTCTTGGCATGTGGAGCACAAGACTTAGGTCTTGGCATGTGGAGCGCAAGCTAGGGCCCAAGCCACGTGCTCTACATTCTTGGGCTAACGAAGGTGCCGAATAGCATTAAAAATACATGAACCGAGGCATGCCCCATGTGCTTAGGCCTTGGGTACCAATCGACATCTAGGGTAGCCATCCTTCGTGCACCCTGGGTGCTCGAGCCTCGAGTACAAGCTAGGGTCAAGGGAAGCTAGCCCTTGCATGCCCTGGGCATTCGAACCTCAATTACTAGCTGTATGCGAGGCAGCCAGCCCTCGCTTAACCTGCATGCTTGAGCCAAAGGAAAGTGCTGGTAGCATTGCAAACACAGGATTCGGGATGTTTATTTTACAAAATTTGCATCACATAAAATCATAGACCCATCTTTTGGTTAATATACATATTCTACGGTATCCATACATTTATATATTTTTATATGGATAGGAGAATTATGTGCATTGATCAATTAACTGTCTAGTTTAGACAGTTTAGAAATTATAATTAATTCTATAAGTAATTATAGTAATCAAATAGTATGTTGGAAGTTTGAGAAAAAAATTAGACATCATTTTTCTTTAGTTCTCCTCACACATCTTCAGTTGTGTGGGGAAAACTAAAAAAAATACTACCAAAATTTCATTCGACCCCTATTGTATATCTTTTGATTAATGTAATTGACATATGGAATTAACACAATTCCTGAATGGCATGGAACTTTCTATACCTATTAGCTGATAATAGAATTCATTTATTATATAAGTCATTTACAATGATAAAATAATTGATAAGCATTTTACCTTGTATTTGTATATACAAAATTCTTAAATAGTGTGAAATAGACTCTAGTCAGTTAGACCATCGAGTAGTCGATGAGATGATTTCAATTGAGTATAAGGATGGTGTCAAGTACTTTTATGATTATGCTTTGGAATATGACACTCTTAATTTAAAGATGAGCTTGTTGTCCTTATAATAGATATGTTAATAGAGAAATACTTGATAGGGATAAGTAATTATCCATTTATATAGGAGTGCATTTATGCCAAACTACAAACATTGGTACCTGCATGGGAAGACGTGAGAGATAATTGCAAGGATTAGAATTCAACAGGATAAGGATACAAATAAAATGGTAGACATGGTTATGGATGCGACTGGTCCTAAATTTGACTAGAATATGGAGGATAATCCAGAAGTTGACAGCGATAATTTCTACCGTATGCTAAAAGATATTGATGAACCACTATAGCCAAGATGTGAAATACTCATTGTACCTTTAGTTATGTCAGAGTTTTTGAACTTGAAGGCTGAGTTTAATATATTGGTCAATTGTTAGCAATAATAAAAAAGATGTTACCGAAAGATGAAAGATTGTTAGGAGTTTTATGCTTTAAAAAAAATGATAAAAATGTTAAGCATGGGATACAAGAAGATATATGCATGCCATAATGATTGCATGCTTTTCTACAAGGAGGACCAATTGAAGAGCTCATGTGACATATAGTGAAAGCCAATTTAAGGGAAAGCAAGTAGGTAGAATTCAGAAGGATATATCATATAAGGTTCTTCAATACATTTTCCTCACTTCTAGGCATCGAAGGCTTCACTTGTCCAAGAGTATTGCTGGATAGATGAGATGGCATAAAGAAGAAATTTACAAGCACATCGATATCACTACAAAAAAAATAACTATTAGCAATGGCCACTTGCCATCACTAATAGCCCAATGGATTGCCATTGCTAATAGTCCAATATATTAGTGATGGTTTGCTGTTACTAATTAGCTATTGCTAGTAGTTTTCATGATGGCAAAAGTTATTGTTAAGCCATTAGTAATTTTTAATTTTAAAATTAAAATTATTTTTTTTAAAAAAGTAGGATGGCATTGTCATCAGAATTTGTCATCGCTAATACTATTAGCGATGGCAAATTCCATCAATAATACCACTAGTACTAAGTTTTTTATTTTTAAGAAATTAAAAAAAATGCTAAAATCTATTTTTAATTATAATAAACTGCAATTACAATTGTTAAACCCTATTACAAATAAATTAATAATCAAATACCATAATTACAAAAAAAAACTAATTATATTATATTAAAAATATAATTATATAAATTTATAAATTAATATTATTTTATAAGTATCAAAATTAAATAAATAATATTAAAACAAAAAGATGCATGATACTCCTCATTATTATCATCATCCTCTGCTTACTCTTGTGCATCCTCTCTAGTAATAGTGGATGAGATATGGATATCTTAACATCCTGAAATGAAGAAAAATAAAATATTACTAATAAGTTCCAATACAAAGATATATATATCGATACAGAGGTATAAATTTTGATATACTCTTTCAATTATCGATTAGATTATTCAAACATATTCCATTCAATGATATGAAGCTATAGACACTCCTAGTCTATCGATTGGATTATTAAATTGAATTTTGACCCTCTAGGTTTCCTTTCTTGATTCAAGCCTAAATGTGTAAAACTTCTAAGTATAAACATTTAAAATAAGTATAAATTTATTAATAAACTTATTTGCTATGATGGCTACGATAATGAAGCTAGTTGATGCATAGATACAGATCCTGGAGAAGCTCCGAGGATGCCGAGCAAAAGGATAGGTCACGACATCCTCGACATGTACATCACCACACATCTAGGTCATCGAGCCCTGAGATGAGGACACCAGATACCAGTAAGCTACCAAATGATTGAAGCTATACTCGAATCCAATGACACACATCTAGGTCATCGAGCCCTGAGATGAGGACACCAGATACCAGTAAGCTACCAAATGATTGAAGCTATACTCGAATCCAATGACCTGACTTCTACTCACCCCTCTGGTAGCCCTGAGCTATCCCTCGAGGTCAAGAAGAGGCTAAGAGGATAGGTCCTTACCATGCCTTGATACGACGTATTTCGTATAATACATCTATATAATTTATAAATTCATTATTTTAATTATACATATCAGTATATATAAAAATTAATAGTTACAGTTTTAAGTTATCACTATAATATGTCAAGATTTAGGATCTAGGTAATCACCAATCTTCTTAAACTGATATGTGGCCTTCCACAACTTGCAACACCTCGGTGCATGACCCAGTTACCATGTCTACAAGAAAAAAAATATAAATAAATAAATTAAAATATGTATTTCATCAATTTAATATGAAATTAATATAAGTATAGAATTTTTACCAATCTATTAACCACCACATGCATGCCAACTTTGCTGCTAGTATGCTTGATTGGATCTTGCTGGGCGGTATGATTCTGTCATGCCTTATACCACCTATTGGAGTACTTTTTACTGCTTCACTGGTCATAGAGGGCCTCGTATATATCTGCCCATATTTGGTGATCCCTGAAAGACTTCCAGTCCGATGGTGACTTAGAACTGGTGTGCTCTCTAGCAATCTGCTTGAAACTATATAGCTTGTCTCGGAGCCTACATGTGGCCATCTCATTGAAGGTTGGATGGCCAACGTCCTCATTCGAGGAGTCTTGAATTGGTAGTACTCCTCTAAGTTGAAACAAGCTTATATTAATAAATAAAATATAAATATTTTATGAATTTATAAATTAAATACATTTGATTTGCCAGGAACATCTCCCAAGCTGCATCACGAGCCCTCGACGGCCAACTAGAGAATCCGTTTATCGGTCTCGGCACCAATTGATGAATGATCCCGATAACCATCCAAGAAATTCTAGGCTCTTTGAATATACTACAAAATTAAAATTTAATAATAAGTATTAACTCTAAAATAATTAAATTTTAAATATATTAATATGAAGATGTTGTATTTACGAGTGGCTTTGAACGTGGATGAGGTTTCTATCCTTCGAACAAGGTGGAGGTGCTGCGAGTCATGCGGGTCCTCGACCATAGCACTGAGTCTGAGAGCTGGTCACTACTGTATATTACTACCAGTGCAATAACATCTTCTTTCAAAGTTCTTTAACTGAGTTTAATTTTTTCAGGGATATTTATGCTATCAAACTATCTACTAACCATATCTCCAATTTTGAGACTAGCAATGTGGAGACCATATACAAGTTGAAGAAGATATTCCTCCTAGCTTCATTGACTCCTTAGAGCACCTCATGATTCATTGGCATATGAAGCTAGGGTGGGGGAATTGGTGCAATATAGGTGGAAGTATCCATTTGAAAGATTTATGCACAGTCTCAAGATGAAAGTTAAAGGTTATATTATGAAGGCTTATATAATAGAAAAAAATTTAAATTTTAGCCAACACTACTTTAATCCCAGTGTACAAATAAAGCTGATTTAGGTGGGCTGAAATGATAATGGTCAAAGTAGGAGATCTTAATATTTGCCTATACTGCTTGTAAATTTAGGCATGAGGTTCACTGGATTTTAATTGATGTTGAATTTCGATTAGTGAAGATATATATTTTGTTAAACTATGAGGAGGTCGACCCATATATTAAGTGTCCATAATAATCATACCTCTTCAATCACTTATTACAGTATACTATCTTATGCATGTTTAGATAATATGATGGGATCTAAGATGGGACAACCCGATGATAAGTGAGCAAAAAGTTTGTACACAGTGCTCGCAGGACTTTGCAAATTAGTTTTATTAATTAGTAAGTATCCAATGTTATTTCATATATTTTAATTTTCATCAATTTATTTTTTTATAATATGCAGGTCATGCAAGGGGATGAATACATATATAAAAAGCTAAGACCATTAGGTCATAGGCCAATAAAATACATGATATGTTATAATGGTTGTAACATAAATGATTTTAAATTTTACACCCTGTAATATGGAATCATAAGAGCACAATGAACAGTGGTGTGTGTATAAAAAGCAACTGATAGGAACTAGTGGAGAGTGACTAATATGGAATCCTCGAAGAAGTGATCAAGTTGACCTATATTGGAGATAATAGTGCCATTCTATTTAAGTGCCAATAGTTTGATAATAATAATGGTATGATGATTGATCCACGGTATGGGCTTATTGAACTGAAACATTGATCAAAAGTATATCTCAATGAGTCATTTATGCTAGTTCAACAAGCTGTTCAAGTATATTATACTCCTTTTTCATCCAAGGCGAGAGGAAAAAAAGATTTGTAGGCTGTATGCAAGATTAAGTCTCGTTTATTATATATTCGAAGAAAAAGAAAAAGAGCCTCATTTACTAGAATACTTTTAGAAGAATGAAGCATTAGGAGTTCATTAGTCTTTCATAGATGAAGAGTTAGATGCTCCAGAAATTCTCATATGTGATGGCCAACATGAAGAGATAGATCATACTTTGTTTTAAGGAAAAATCCTATTGAAGAAGGGGAAGAAGAGAAAGAAGATGAAGAAGTAGAAGAAGAAGAAGAATCTGAAGGGCATTAAATATCTCAATGGATCGACGAGTAATGCTAAATATATAATCCTTGAATGATTTTAAATACTTGTTTTGCATTAATTTACATCTTACATTGCCAGCCATAATTAAATAATTAATTTAGTGATTATATTTATTTTTATTTTTAGAGATTATACATCATATCTTCTAGAGGTCATAGGAGTGCCAGTTGAGGAGAGAGCTTCAGAGGATAGAGCTCTTGATGAGAGAGCAATTGTGTTGCCAGCTCATATGGTTCTGCGACACTCATACCATGCAGTAAATTCTAATACTTTAGAAATTCTCTTTTACATTATTGTCCTTTATTATCAAATAAAATATTTTTTATATTAGATATTTTGCTTTTAGGTTCGAACGACGTGGGGTCTCCAATGATCCCATAATCACATGGAGCAATGATCGACTCTCAGACTCAGCATTATGATCGAGGACTTGCCCAGCTCGCGGTACCTTCGACATGGCCAAAGGATAAAGAGTTCATCCACATCCAAATCAGCCACTCGTAAGTACATATTCAATTAATATATTTAAAATTTAGCCATTTTAAAGTTAGCATTTTTTGTTCAAAATCAATTTTGTAGCACATTCAGGAGCTTGGGATATCTCGTGCATGGTTACTAGAATCATCCATCGATTGATGCTAGGATCGGTGGACGAGTTTTCTAGTTGGCCATCAAGGGATCATGATGCATCCTGAGAGATATTCCTGATAAATCAAATATATTTAATTATTAAATTCATGATATATTTATATTATATTTATTTAATACAAGCTTACTTTTACTTGTAGGAGTATAACTGATTCGAGACTTCTCAAGATGAGGATGTTGGCCATTTGACCTTTGAAGAGATAGCGACATGTAGACTCCGGGATGGGCTATATAGTCTCAAATAGTCCGCCATTGAGCACTCCAATTTCAAGTCACTATCAGATTGTAAGTCTTTTAAAAATCACTGGATATAGGCGGACTTATAAGAGACCCTATGTGACCAGTGGAGCATTGAGGAGTACTCAGTAGGCGATAGAAGGCATGACAAAATCATACCATCTAGCAGGATTTAATCAAGCATATTGGTGGCTCTATTGGCACATATATGGTAGCAAATAGATTGGTAAGAATTCTATACTTATATTAATTTCATATTAAATTGATCATATATATATTTTAATTAATTTATTTTTATTATTTATTTATTATAGATATGGTAGTTGGGTCGTGCACCAGGGTAGCTGTAGTTATGGGAGGCCACACACCATCCAAGAGGACTAGTAATTACTTATAGCTGAGATCTTGATGTATTGAGTAACAACTTAAAACATTAAGTATTAGTTTTATATATATTGATATGTATAATTGAACTAATCAATTTGTAAATTGTATAGGTGGATTATACAAAGTATTTTGTATTATACCATGGTGATGACCTATCCTCTCAGCCTCTTCTTGATCTTGAGTGATGGCTCAGGGCTTCATGAGGGTGAGTAAGAATTGGGTCATAAGATTCGGGCATAGCTTTAACTCTTCGGCAAGTTGCTTCTTTGTTATCCTCATCTCAGGCCTTGATGACCTAAAAGTGGGGTGATACACATATCAAAGAAGTCATGACCTGTCTTTTTGCTCAACATCTCCGGAGCTTCAGGATGCCATCCATGATACGATCATCGAGATTCTTTAGGATCTATATCTATATGATCAGTTAGCTTTATTGTCATAGCCATCATAACATGTAAGTCTATTAATAAATTTCTTTATTTGTTTTAAAATTTTATACTTAGAAACTTTACATATTTAGGCTTGAATCAGGTAAAGGGACCTATAAGATAAAAATTCAATCTAACTATCTAATTGATGGGCTAGTGTCTATAGCTATGTATTATCGAATGGAATGTGTACAAGCAATTTACTCGAGAATTGAAATAGTATATTGAAATATATGCCTCTGTATCAATATATACACTTTTGTATTAAAATTTATTAATAATATATATATATTTTAAGATACTAGGACATCTAGATCTATCCACTAGTTGCTAGAAAGGATGTATAGGAGTAGGAGGAGAAGGACGATGATGACAAGTAAGATCTGATATTATTTTTTTTGATATTATGTATTTAATTTTGATACTTGTAAAGCCAATATTAATTTATAAAATTATATAATTTATACTTTAATATAATATAATTAGTTTTTATTTATAATTATGATATTTAATTGTTAATTTACTTATAACAATGTTTAATAATTGTAATTGTTGTTTTATTATAACTAAAATAGGTTTTAGTAAATTTATTTATAGTTTTTAAAAAAAAAAAAATTAGTACATATGATGTTAGCAATGGCATGTTGCCATTGTTAATATTATTAACGATGGCTAAGTAGTGATGGCATTTTTTTTTATTTTTTAAAAAAATTAAAAAAATCTGATAGTTTTTGCCATTGCCACACCATGTTTTTTTTAAAAAAAAATTAAAAAATTAATGATAACTTTTGCCATCACATATTTGTCGATAATAAAGATTATTACTAATGGAATTTTTCTTGTTGGTAATAGTGGGTTTTATTTATGGAGTTTGTTCTGATGGTTAATTAGCGATAGCAAGCCATCGTTAATAGTATTATTAATGGTAATCGGGCTATTAGCAATGATAATTAGTCATCGCTAATAATTTTTTTTTTTGTAGTGTAACATAAAGGCTTTTTATAATATTTTTTTAAAAATATGTAATACTATGGATTATATATGGAAATAAATGCAAGGGAAACTATTGATCATGTATATTTTATTATCAAAATATGATAATTATCGACTTCAAGATTATTAGAAAGGAATGATATAAATTGCATTTTGTGCATTGCATAGGTTATATACTAGTTCTATTTTATATGTAAAATAAGATATCATCTTTTAATATTTCCATGTCCTTTGACTTTTTACTCTCCCATAAGTTATTCTTATATACAACTGTTTTGAATATATCTAATGAATCAAAACATTTTAAAGAATAATATTTAACAAATCAAAATATCCTTTTATGAAATATATAGAGATAAATTAAATTTTCGTATCCCCTTCTAACGTGCCACATTCATTAAGAGAAAAAAATCATGAGTTATGAACCGAAATCGGAACCAAGCAACCTAATAAATGTTTTATTTAATTTTTTTGACCATCGTAACTCTACCAAGACCCTGAAATGTATTAAGGTGGGATTTGAAGTCAATATTAGCCTTGTATAGCAATTCTCAAAAATATTAGGCTTGTAAAGGGCCTTAACTCAACCAGCTCGATTACACAAATACACACAAATACAAAAATACATATATATATATATATATATATATATATATATATATATATATATATATATATACTATATGAGAATGAGTGTGAGATTGACAGAGAATCCACGCATATAAGTAGATTTTAATGTGTGATGAGAGAGAGATTGAATCTATAGCATATAAATGTGAGATGAGAGAGAGAGAGAGAGAGAGAGAGATTGAATCTATGGCATATAAGTAGATTTTAATGTATGATCTTACATGATAAATTTGAAGTATGGTAACAAGAATCCATTATGAATAAATTAGAAAAGAATATCTTACTAGTTTAACCCCTTTTGTGAACATTTGGAAATTTGATGTTATTTTGCTTTACCTGCTATAATGTGCTCAAGTGTAAGATGACCTTGAGAGCTAAATCAATTGGACTAAGTAGATTCTTTGAGTTCTGAATATAGGAGTTTATGTTTAAGTTGACTTCCAAGTGTTTCACCATTTTCTTTAGATATATTTCATGTTATCCGCTAAAAACCATGAGAAATTTGTTTAATAGATTCATGGTTTAAAAATCATGCGGTGGTTTCCATGTTCTTTGCTTGGAGTTGTTGCATTTGTCCTTTTTTTTTCTTTTTTTTTTGATGAAATAAAAGGAGAGGGGGAGATAAATCCCGGTGTAGCTACATCCACTGGGGCCCAACCCCGCCAGGCTATGTTCGATTTCGGACCGTAATTTTTCTGTATACCCTTCCCATCATTGGTGAGTACGTCAGCCTAACACCACTAAAATGCCGGAGTAGTGCACTCTCTCGCCATCCCGATCACGTGCCCCAGGAAAATTCCTGAATTTAATCGAGTCACTCGCGAGGATCATTATTGTATTTGTCCTTTGCCCAATATAATGTTGATGGTTTCGGGAGCTTCAAAAACTCCCCCATGACCGTTCTTCCTTATGCATGCCCTGCCACTTGGCCATTCCACTTTTTTTATTATTTCTTTCAAATTTTGTTGAATGGCTAATTGGTTTTAATAATTTCAAATGGCCTTTTTTTTAAAATTTTATTTTAATATCTTAATGGCTAGTTGGGGCTGTTTTTTTTTTTTTTAAAAAAAATTGAACTTATAAATAGGCCTCTATCCCAGCCATATATGTAACCTATCCAAAAACTCCCTCACATTCTCTCTCTTTCTCTCTCTAACCTCTTAAACATTCTCTCTCATTCCAATTCTTAAATACTTTTTAACATTTTTATATTTTAGACTGAAGATAGACTTGATCAGCATCGTTTAAGATCGTGCCACCAGCAAACATTAAAGTATTGTCTTCCAGGTTGTGCCTTAGAAGAGAATGAGAGATCCAGTTGTTCTTCATACAAGAGAGCCAAATCTCCTTTAGGCAGTGGTTTCATTCGTCTTCCAAACCAAGATTCCAAACCTTTATTTTGTTACTTAAATTTTATTTTTTTTAATTATTTGTTATACCAAAATATTCTATTACATTACTACAAAAAAAATAATTTTCAAGTATTTTTAAAATTTATAAATGCATATATTTTTTTATATAATATAAATAATAATAAGTAAAAGGAAAAGAGTTGAAAAATATTTTGGAGGAGGATTTTTCATATTTTTAGTAGAGGGTTATCTTTTTATGTATGAGAGACAATATCATCATCATAATTATTATATTAGAAAGAAGCCATAAATAATAAAATTCAATCAATCCTAGAAAGTAAAACTTGGATTTTAACTGATTTATCTCTAGAAAGCAAACATATAGGAATAAAATAGATATTTTAAAAAATTAAGACCATATAAAATAATAAAAGATATAAAGCTAGGTTAGTAGTAAAAAGTTTTATAGAAGAAAAAGATAGATTATTTTGATACCTATACTCCTGTAGCTAGGATAACAATCCTAAAAATTTTAGTAGCTTTTTCCTCAATATATAAATTAATAATCCATCAAATAGATATAAAAAATACATTCTTAAATGAAAAAAATTAAATATATATATATATATATATATATATATATATATATATATATATATATATATATATAAACTAACATCAAGGATTTGAAATAAAAGAACAAGAACAAAAAGATATGTAAACTAATTAAATCACTTTATGATCTAAAATAAGCTCATAGAAATGATATATTAAATTTGATAAAATTATCTCAAAAAATAATTTGAAAATAAATAAATATAATAAATATATAATTATAAAAGATAGAATATAGATTTTATAATATTATGTTTGTATGTAGATGATATTTTATTATTTAGAACATCAATAAAAGTAATTCAAGAAACTAAAATCTATTTATCAAATAATTTTGATATAAAGATTTGAAAAATGTTGATATAATTTTAGGAATAAAGTTTAAAAAAGTAGATGGTGGAATAGTAATAAGCCTAGCATATTTAATAAAAAAATATTTAATAAGTTTGGTTACTTTGATCTAAAACCTTTATCCATACCTTTTGATTACAGTTTTATATAATTAAAAATTTAGAAGAACCTATTAAATAATTAGAATATTTCCTGAAGATGTTATTCCTATTATATGTTTCAAATAAAATCATTCAAATATAGCTTACATAGTAGGTAGATTAAGTAGGTATACAAATAATCCTAGTAAAGAACATTGAAAAGTCCTAGAAAAAATCTTTAGATATCTTAAGGAAACCTTTGATTGCTCTCTAGTATCTCAAGTTATTTAGAAGTAGTTGAGGATTGTAGTAATACTAATTGAATAATAGATAGCTTATATGTTAAGTCTACTACTAGATATTTCTTCTTATTAAGAGGAGCTGCAATATCTTAAAACTTTTATAAATAAATAATAATTACTAGAAGCATATTAGAATATGAGTTGACTATTTTTGATATAACATATACTGAAGCACAACAGTTAAAAGATTTAATAAATAATATAGAAATTCTTTCATCAAAAATTTTGAAATTCTATTAAATTATAATTATAGAACTCTAATTGATTTGTTCAATCAATAGATAACAAATAAAAGATGAACAATCATATCCTGATCAGGTATCAAGCTATAAAAATAAATAAAGATATGATATCACTTCAATTTAAAAAATCAAAAAATAATTTGGTTGATCTTTTGATTAAAGATTTTTCAAAGATTGCGATATCTAAGACAATAAGGATAATGGAGCTTAAGCCCATATATTAATATCAAAGTGGACCTCTATCATCATGGCAATCCCATAATTAAGATTCAAAGGAGAATGATATTTGAGATGATGCTTGGAAGTACCGGTTTGGAGTCTATCTCCATCTCATCCTTATAATATGGTGTTCTATTATGATAGTTAGGTTGAGCATATCTCTTAATAGATCCAAAATTAAAGGTACAGTAAGGTGGATTCCATTATATATATCCTTAGAGGATCTACCTTAGTGAGAGTTGTCATGAGACCATGATTGGAACTATGGAACTAGGATGAATCTCTAGTAATATTTATGAAAATCAAGGTAAGTACAAGGCCTAGATAGTACTATCACATATTATGATCAGTTCATTTTTATACTATGTATATTTTATTAATAAATGCAAGTTCAAACTTAGAAGATACTTGCACTAAATATAATAAAAGTTTAAAATTTTATTATTTAAATTATTAAATTTAAATATTTTATCATGAGTTTTTTGAAGCTTGTGGGGGATTGTTGACTGTTTTGAATACTTCCAAAAACTCTCCCGTGACCGTTCCTCCTTACGCATGTCCCATGCATGGGTGACTATTTGGTTGTTCCACTTTTTTTATTTCTTTTAAATTCTATTGAACAGCTAATTAGTTTTAATGATTTCAAATGGCCATTTTTTAAAAAAGATTGTTTTGATGCCTTAACAGCTAGTAGGGGTGTTGTTGGAATTTTCTTTTAAAATTTTGAGCCTATAAATAGGTTTCTACTCCAGCCATACAATTTTTAGAAAAACTCCCTCATATTCTTTCTCACTTACTCTCTAACCTCTTAAACATTCTCTCTCATTCCATTTCTTAAATAATTTTTAAATATTTTTTATATTTTAGGCTAAAGATAGACTTCATTGGCGTTTGTTCAAGATTATACCACTGGTAAGCATTGGAGTGTTGACTTCCCAGTTATATCTTAAAGGAGAGTGAGAGGTTCAGTTATTTTTCGCATGAGAAGAGGGTAGTGGTTGTATCTATCTCCTAGACCAGGATTTCAAATCTTTATTTTGTTTCATAAATTTTATTTTTTTTAATTGTTTGTTATACTAAAATATTCTGTTACACACATCATGAAAATTATTTTTTAAATATTTTTAAAATTTATAAATACATATATTTTCATAATAGAGATAAACATACCATAAGAATTAAATTGCCAGATTTTAGTATTATTTTCTTAAATATATGAATACACGTGTTTATCTATATTTATCTTTATATGTATGCTAAAATATGTTTAGTCATTACCCTATTATTATCCATTTGAACATCTAAAATTGCATTTCATTGTTAAACTATTTTTTGCATTGGGAGAATGTTTTGATCTTGAAAGTGATTAAGTCAATTATACAACAGTATGGAGAGAGAAGATAAAAATGCCATCTTGAATTTGTTATATTATCCGCTCAGTCATCCATTTACATTATGCCTTCAATAAATCTTTATTAAATTATTTCAGTGCAAAACAAAATAAATTTAATCTTTCTTATTTTTATTATAGGCTACTAATTATCTTGATACTAAGAATCTATAGATCTAAGTTGTGAAATAGTTGCTAGCATGATAGAGGGAAAGAGTACCCGAAGATCTGCAAAACTTTCAATGTTGAGAATGACCTTTGCATAATGGAAGAGAGAAATTAGAAGGAGAGCTCGAGAAGCTTTTAGAGAGGTTTTGGAGCTCTTGAATTACTCATGAACTTGATGTTGTTATTAATGGTTAATTTTTATGTGGACAAAAATAAAATAATCTTAAGCTTTTAATTTGAAGAAATATTTCTCAATATTAGGTAGTAGATAGAGCCTAAATGCTAAATACATTATTAACATCATCTTGCTTGTGGTATTTTTTATTGATTCAATTTTGATCACATATATAGAAGATCGGAATACAAAATGATAAATTAAATAAAATATTAAATCAAGCATACCTTGATTCCATGGAAATCCAGGATTCACATTGCAATGATCTACAAAAAGAACAAGAATTGTGGGTATGGGTCTTGCTCTCCATCTCATCCTTATGCCTACCTTCTTAGTGGGATATGTATCCTTTTAGGATATAAAATAAAAAATTATACCTTAGGGTTTTCACAGGTGAATATATATAGGAGTGTATCGGGGACCTAGCCCAGTTAGTAAATGTCACTAGGTCAACCCATTACAAACCCATTAACCAAATTAGGCATAGACTAATATCTATTACATTACATAATAAAATAATTGGATTCAAATAATAATATGATCATACAAAAATTATTAACTCATTAACCATTCATTCAGACATCAACTCAGCTCGTATTTTGAAATAAAATCAAAATTAAAATAAATCCATAACCAATGGAAGCCCATCTTATAAGAATTTCTAATATTCTCTCACTTAGATAATATAAATTATTTATTTTTTATTTATTAGAATATATTTAATATATACATAACTTTCTGAAAATGACTACTGGGCTAAGTGCATCTCATATAGTCGCAAATATCCTGAATGAAAATATCTTTTATCTAAATCTAGTCCACTAAAACCACTAATATTGAATCATGTCGTTTTCAAACCATTAATGAATATAAGATCCCTCTATGGCTAGAAATGTTAGTAATCTCACTGACATGGATTCCAGTGATGTAATGAATGTGGTGTGAATTTTATACCCATATGATCAAACATACAAAGTTCATCATCAATCCACTTATGTTATAATTTCATCATATATCTCAAGATGAGTGTTTTATGTCTTCAAGACGTGCCATAATATTAATGATATCAATTATAACTTTAGCAATACAGTTATGCTTAAGCAAAACCTTATACTTAAATTTTTTTTAACAATATTTACAAATAACCATACGTGCATAAATGTAAATGTAATTCTTATTGAAACACAAAATTTATATCATCCATATAATGTTTAACAAAAACAATACTCTCACTAACCAAGTATATCAAAAGATTTCAATAAACCTATGTTTTCTATATGTTTAATAAATGTAGAGAATCTAAGTCCTTTGGTCAATTGATCAGCTAGCATTTTCTTAGATTCTGTATACTCATTATAATCTCCTTTTTAATCAAATCTTTGACCATAAGATACTTTATTTTGATATATTTAAAGGCGCTTGAACTTTTATTGTTCTCTAAGAAGCATATAGCTACACTTTATCATAATAAACTTTAAGTTGTTTGGAGATAGAGTCCATAATTATAAGTCTTGACATGAGATTTTTCAACCAAATAGCATAGATTGCTTCTCCATAACAAGCCACAAATTTTGCTTGCATGGTAGACGATGTCATAGTGTTTGTTTTAAACTTTTTCAAGATACGGCCCCTCCAACCATCATAAAATATAATCAGAAGTAGATTTTATGTCATCTATATAACCAACAAAATCAAAATTATAATATCTAATCACAACAAGATTGTTTGACCTTTTATAAATCAGCATAAAATCATTGATTTTTTATAAATATCTCATCACCTTTTCGGCTGCTTTTCAATGCTCAATACCTGGATTTAACATGTATCTTCCAAGTACACAACAACATATGTTATATTTGGTCTAGTACAAAATTGTGCATATATCAAACTACCGACAGCATTCGAGTAAGGCACATTTTTCATGAATTCTCTTTCTACATCATTCTTAGGGCACTAGCTTTTACTAAACTTTTCTCCTTTGACTATAGGTATATCTTCAAGTTTGTAGTTCTGCATACCAAATCTACTGAGCACATGATTAATATAAGATTTCTAAGACAATCCTAATGTACCAAGGGTCCTATCGTTATGCATTTCAATACCAAGTATAAATGAAGTTTCTCCAAGATTTTTCATATCAAAGATTTTAATTAACATATGTTTAGTCTCATATAGCAATCCAGTGTCATTGCTAGCAAGCAAAATATCATCAACATACAAAATAAGAAAAATAAATTTACTACTATTGATCTTTAGATATATGCACCGATCCACTTTATTTTATGGAAATCCAAAAGAATTTACAATGTTACTAAATTTAAGATACCACTATCTTGATACTTACTTAAGACCATAAATAAATATTTTAAATTTGTATACCAAATGTTTCTTTCCACTTTTAACTAAACCTTCTAGTTAAGACATATAAAGTTCTTCATCAAGATCATCATTCAAAAAAGCTATCTTAACATACATCTGATGGAGCTCCAAGTTAAAATGAACTACAAGTGTCATTATTATTCTGAAAGAATCTTTATAAGATACTAGCAAAAAAACATCATTATAATCAATTCTTTCTGTCTGTGTGAATCATTTTGCAATCAATCTAGCCTTATAGCGTTCAACACTATTATTAGAGTTTAACTTGATTTTAAATATCCATTTACACCTTATGGGCTTAAATCCTTCAGGTAATTCTACTAGATCCTATACTTTATTATTCATTGTAGATTGCATCTCAACCTGCATTGCTTCAAGCCACTTTTATGATTGAGAATATGTGATTGCTTCATTATACAATATTGGGTCCATTATCTGACAAATATCGTAATCATTTTTATCTAAATAAATTACATAGTCATTTGGGATAGCTGATCTTCTTTCTCTTAGTGATCTTTTCACAGGTATATTATCAACTGGTTGTGGAGGTACTGTAATTAGATCATTTATTTGCTGCTCTCCATTGTTTCTTCGATAGGATGAAATATAACATTTTCTTGAATAATTGGAATTAAAAGAATAGCATGTTCTTCTTTTGTTATCACTTTATTAGTGTAGGAGTATCGATAATCATCCATATCAGATTCCAAAAACCTGGCATTGATAGATTCAACAATCTTTGTACTTCTTTCAGGATAGTAGAATCATATCTTTTAGAATTATTTAGATAGCTGATGAAATAACGAGTTGTCCAAGGTCTAGACTTATTTTTTGATGGATTATAAATTTTAATTTTTGCAGGATAGTCCCAAACATGAAAATAGGTAATACTAGACTTCTTACTAGTCCATGATTCAAAGGGTATTTTAGAAATTGGCTTATTATGAACTCTATTTAAGAGATAAATTACGTTCTTTAAGGTCTCACTTTAGAGATATCTAGATAAATTACATCTACTCATCATACTTTTAACCATATTTTTAAGAGTGTGATTGCACCTCTCAACTACACCATTTTGTTCAGGTGTTCTAGTCATTGTGTATTGAGCAACTATTCTACATTCTTATAAATATTTATCAAATGGTTCTATTTATTGCTCAATTTACCAGAACATCCGTAATACTCACCACCATGATCTGATCTAACTACTTTAATTATTTTTCCATGCTACTTTTCAACCTCAGTCTTAAAAATTTTAAACTTATCTAGTATTCATATTTCTCCTTTAAAAAGTAAATATCCATAGTGTAAAAGTCATTAATAAAAGTAATAGAATATTTACTTCCATGAATAGCAGAATCCAAATATTCACTTATATCTATAAATCTATTCTAGAAGTCCATTACTTTTAGTAAACCCTTGTCTTTTGGTTTTGATAAATTTGTCTTTAAGACAGTTAATATAGGTGTGAAGGTCACTTAAATCAAGAGAATGAAGAATTCCATTATTAATTAGCCTTTGAGTTCTCTCTTTGAAATATGACCTAATAGTTTATGCCACGACATATAAGATTTATCCTTGATTAATCATCTTTTTAGAATAATATTCTCCATCTGCATGAAAAAATATTCATTTGCAGGGACACATCAATATGATATAAACTATTACATAACAAACCTCCACCAACAAGCTTAGGACCAAAAATAGATTAAGATTTTCATTATTAAAAATGAATCTAAAACCATCACAATCAAGTTTAGATAGTGAAAACTAATTCTGTCTCATGGATGGTACAAAAATTATATTTTCTAAAACAAGTATAAAACAAAACTCTAACTTTAACTTGACATCTCTTATAAATTCACTTGGACCTTGACTCTATTTTCCACGAATATATTGATTTCATCCTATCTTGCCTTTCACTTATTTATTAGTCCCTGCAAAGAATTGATAATATGAATAGATGCTTCACCATCTATCCATCAAGAATGTAATGGAATATCTATTAAAGTAGATTCAAAACAAACAAGGACTAATGAGTTACATCCATTCATATTTTTCTTTTCTTTCCGATTCTTGTATTTAAAATACTTAACTTTCTTATAACCTTTCTTCTTACAAAGAAACTTAAAAACTTTCTTTGCAGTAGCTTATGAACTTTCAGGATTTTGATTTCCACCCTTAGGATTGTGAGGTTGAGCTTTTTTTAAAAAATT
This sequence comes from Areca catechu, assembly GCA_021397845.1. NCBI lineage: Eukaryota > Viridiplantae > Streptophyta > Magnoliopsida > Arecales > Arecaceae > Areca > Areca catechu. The sequence continues at coordinate 148,839,952 of CM038049.1, read as the reverse complement.
GTTGTTCTTTTTCTTGTTATGGGTGAAGCCCTTATGACGTGGGTAATTCACCATATTGGTATTCTTATCCTTTTTTCTAAGATATGTTTTTTTCTCATGAGCACAAACTGATATGAGTTCATTCACTTTCCACTTATCTCTCTGTGCATTATAAGTAGTCTTAAGCTAATTAAACTATGTAGGAAGAGAATTAAGAGCTAGATGAATAATAAAATTATTTGGGATAGAAATGTAAAGACTCTTAAGCCTGGATGTAATACTTTTAGGTTCATAATATAAGATTTAATACCTCCAGTCCCATCATACCTTATGTTAGTCAACATATTCATCAGTCCTCTAACCTTAGCCTTATTAGACTTTACATACATGTTACTCATGGCATCAAAGAATTGTTTAGCATTACCATTGTCAGGTATAGTATCTAAAAGAGAATTAGATATGAATCTTTTCATAATCATTAAGCTAAATGATTAGCTCTCTCCTACTTTTCATAGGTAGCCTTCTGTTAAGGGGTTCTATCACCGGTGATTTGAGATGAGGATATTCATATAATGTGATATCTAAATCCATCAGTCTCAGCACCAACTCAATATTATGCTTTCATCTTTTAAAATTTGTGCTAGTTAGAGTTTAATGAAAATAGTATTATTAAAAGAATAGCATGTTCTTCTTTTGTTATCACTTTATTAGTGTAGGAGTATCGATAATCATCCATATCAGATTCCAGAAACCTGGCATTGATAGATTCAACAATCTTGTACTTCTTTCAGGATCAGTAGAATCATATCTTTTAGAATTATTTAGATAGCTGATGAAATAACGAGTTGTCCAAGGTCTAGACTTATTTTTTTGATGGATTATAAATTTTAATTTTTGCAGGATAGTCCCAAACATGAAAATAGGTAATACTAGACTTCTTACTAGTCCATGATTCAAAGGGTATTTTAGAAATTGGCTTATTATGAACTATTTAAGAAGATAAATTACTTCTTTAAGGTCTCACTTTAGAGATATCTAGATAAATTACATTCTACTCATCATACTTTTAACCATATTTTAAGAGTGTGATTGCACCTCTCAACTACACCATTTGTTCAGGTGTTCTAGTCATTGTGTATTGAGCAACTATTCTACATTCTTATAAATATTTATCAAATGGTTCTATTTATTGCTCAAATTTATCAGAACATCCGTATACTCACCACCATGATCTGATCTAACTACTTTAATTATTTTTCCATGCTACTTTTCAACCTCAGTCTTAAAAATTTTAAACTATCTAGTATTCATATTTCTCCTTTAAAAAGTAAATATCCATAGTGTAAAAGTCATAATAAAAGTAATAGAATATTTACTTCCATGAATAGCAGAATCCAAATATTCACTTATATCTATATAAATCTATTCTAGAAGTCCATTACTTTTTAGTAAACCTTGTCTTTTGGGTTTGATAAATTTTGTCTTTAAGACAGTTAATATAGGTGTGAAGGTCACTTAAATCAAGAGAATGAAGAATTCCATTATTAATTAGCCTTTGAGTTCTCTCTTTTGAAATATGACCTAATAGTTTATGCCACGACATATAAGATTTATCCTTGATTAACATCTTTTTAGAATAATATTCTCCATCTGCATGAAAAAATATTCATTTGCAGGGACAACATCAATATGATATAAACTATTACATAACAAACCTCCACCAACAAGCTTAGGACCAAAATAGATTAAGATTTTCATTATTAAAAATGAATCTAAAACCATCACAATCAAGTTTAGATAGTGAAAACTAAATTCTGTCTCATGGATGGTACAAAAATATATTTTCTAAAACAAGTATAAAACAAACTCTAACTTAACTTGACATCTCTTATAAATTCAACTTGGACCTGGACTCTATTTTCCACGAATACATTGATTTCATCCTATCTTGCCTTTCACTTATTTATAGTCCTGCAAAGAATTGATAATATGAATAGATGCTTCACCATCTATCCATCAAGAATGTAATGGAATATCTATTAAAGTAGATCAAAACAAACAAGGACTAATGAGTTACATCCATTCATATTTTTCTTTCTTTCCGATTCTTGTATTAAAATACTTAATTTCTTATAACTTTCTTCTTACAAAAGAAATACTTAAAACTTTCTTTGCAGTAGCTTATGAACTTTCAGGATTTTGATTTCCACCTTAGGATTGTAGGTTGAGCTTTTTTTAAAAAAATTGTTGTTCTTTTCTTGTTATGGGTGAAGCCCTTATGCCGTGGGTAATTCACCATATTGGTATTCTTATCCTTTTTTCTAAGATATTTTTTTCTCATGAGCACAAACTGATATGAGTTCATTCACTTTCCACTTATCCCTCTGTGCATATAAGTAGTCTTAAGCTAATTAAACCTATGTAGGAAGAGAATTAAGAGCTAGATGAATAATAAAATTATTAGGGATAGAAATGTAAAGACTCTAAGCCTGGATGTAATACTTTTAGGTTCATAATATAAGCTTTAATACTCCAGTCCCATCATACCTTATGTAGTCAACCTATTCATCAGTCCTCTAACCTTAGCCTTATTAGACTTTACATACATGTACTCCATGGCATCAAAGAATTGTTTAGCATTACCATTGTCAGGTATAGTATCTAAAAGAGAATTAGATATGAATCTTTCATAATCATTAAGCTAAAATGATTAGCTCTCTCCTACTTTTCATAGGTAGCCTTCCGTTAAGGGGTTCTATCACCGGTGATTTGAGATGAAGGATATTCATGTAATGTGATATCTAAATCCATCAGTCCCAGCACTAACTCAATATTATGCTTTCATCTTTTAAAATTTGTGCTAGTTAGAGTTTTAATAGAAGCAATAGTATTATTCATAGCAAAAGTGCTAATTATAAAAACAATCTTAATGCAATAAATTAATGGATGATAATAATAACTAGTATGTATAAAAATATATATAAATTTACCATAATGAAAATCTTTGGTGCAATGCTGTGAACTTCCTTAGAAAGAATGTGATCCATATAAGGTATCTCTCCCATATTTAGAGGACTCCACTTATAAACAACCAGCAAAAGGAACAAGAACGACGGGTTTAGGTCTTCTTCTCTGTCTTCTCCTTATACCTGCTTCCTTAATGGGATAGGTGCCCTCTTAAGATATTAAATAAAAAATTATATCCTAAAATTTTCACAGGCAAATATATATAAGAGTAAATCGGAGATCTAGTTCAATTAGTAAATATCAATGGATCGATCTGTTACAGAATCCATTAACCAAATTAGACCTACAACAATATCCGTTATATCACATAACTAAGATAATTGGATCCAAATACAATATAATTATATAAAAAATCATGGATTCTTTAATCATGGACTCTTTAATCATTCATTCATATATCAACTCAGCCTATATTTTAATAAAATTAAAATCAAAATTAATTCATATTCAATGAAAGCTCATCCCACGAGAATTTCTAAGATCTTTTGCTTTTTTTTTTTTTTTTTTTTTTTTGAATGGGTTTCATTGTTTACGGTATCAACCATGACTTGATATTTGCTCACAACATTTTATGAAATATAAACCACCCGAGAATAGCATCGAGTTCATTGGAGAGTATTTTATGGGATAATTTGCTCTAGGAACCATTTGAAGATTGAGAAAGATCAAAAAAAAAAAAAAAAAAAAAAAAATCTTACCCTTGCTTCCATATAATGTCCAGAAAACTTCAAAAGATAAAGCACACAAAGATTTTAGGATATTTACATTTCTAAATTTGAATGCGATTGTTCTGTATGAAACACTCTAGGATAAGATTTTAGGATATATATATATATATATATTATCCTTCCATCTCATATTTTTTCCATCCCATCCTAGCATCTCTGGTCCTTTTCACGAGCATCGAGACCCATCCATATATTAGACTAAATAGGGAAAAGGAATATAACCATGCATGCATGTATGGGTCCAGGTCTTATGGCCAGGCCTTGCCTACGTAATGGCCCGGTCCGTTGCAGTAGCCCATCAAGTTCTTGTTCCAAATCCCAAAAAAAAAAAAAAAAAAGAAATTGAAAGAAGAATAGGAGTCTTCAATAAACAAGCATCCCAAAACTAGACCGCATATCCCTTTACAATGACCTTATAAAGCATCCTAACATATCTATCTAGGCATTAAAATTTAAACCATAATTAATAAATTATTATACTTACATCTCATTTGACTATAAGACCACATAGGTACTCACCACAACAATATCTACTTGCAAATATTAATATATCTTATAGCCCACCTTAATGCTGAAACAATAAATCAAGTATTTTATCGGAAATTTAAAAAAAAAAAAAAAAAAAAAAAAAAAAAAAAAAAAAAAAAAAAAAAACAAAAAAAAAAAACTCAATAGAAGGATGGAGACTTCCGCTAAACATAGGACTCAAAAATGACTAACTCAACATAGCTGACTTAACTGATAAACTTCAAAACTTACATGACTCAAACTTGACCTGACTCAAATGACTTTGCATTCTAAATACATACTCAGTATGGACATAACTCCAATGGACTTACTCACAAAACTCAATGAACTTACTCAAATTGACTAAACCCTAATTACAATGAATAAAACTTGGACCATATATAAACTCTAATTTGATAACCACAGAGGATTGAAATGCCTCTACCAAAGTCTGGGACCTCTGATGTCCCCATCAATTCTCCGGGATGGGAGGAACTCGACCGCATCGAATAAGGGTCATACTGAACCTGGTGCCTCTCAAGAAGGTCTGAGTGGAGGCGCAGCAAGTCCTCTGGAGTATCCCACGAAGTGTCGGGTCCTGGTAGACTTTGCCAACGGACTAGGTGGCGTTGAAATTGCTATCCCGGGTCATGGAAGCTCGATCGTCTAGGACACGCTCGATTCGTATTCCTCTCTTAGGCCAAATTATAGGTAGACACTCAGGATCAGGCTCACTCTCAATGGATGGGGTAGGTTCAAAGGCCTCATTAGGAATCGCTGCCAGTTTTCTAGACTCAATCAGTTTTGTATATTGAAGGTAGAGCTAAAGCCAAACTCTAAGGGCAAATCGTGCACATGGGGTCCTACTTTCTCTATCACCTCTAAGGATCCAGCTCTACGAGTATAAACTTATTTTTAGGCCTAAGCCTAACCATATATAATTCCCTACATTGAATCCATTGGCTCTTATTCGAAATTAGCCAGTTTGTTAGATGTTTCATTACTTAAATACTCTTATGGCTAATATCCTGATGCATATGCTGTGCGGTGTTCAGTGCAGGTGTGGACAGTTGAACTGGGTTTATGGACTTATCAGGCTCAGCACCAGTTGGAAGGTCATCAGGAAGGTCTTTGGGAAGAAAGTCTCCTAAACTAATGTCTACCTCCTGGGGTTGTTCCTTAGGGACTTGTTCCTGGACCTCCCCTATGGACAACTCTCTTGAACCCTCTATTATGTTTGATCCTATCTCAGTCATTTCTTCTTCAATTTTGCAATGGATTCAGGATCCTTTTCCTTTAATTCCTCAAAGGGGTCACTCTCTAGCTTCTCTTATACTAGACTCAACTCTTCAATATCAATGGGCTCAGGGGTTTCTTTCTCTAATTCCTTAGCCTTAATTAAATTAACTCCTATTTTATTCTCCTTAAGGCTACAAGAAGCTCCCCTAAATGGATCTTTAGGTTGAGTCGGGTGGATCACAAACTTTTTTCCATGATGACTAAATGTACAGGTATTGGTTCGACCAACAAGATTGCATCATGATCATAAAGCCATGGTCGACCTAGGATAATACTATTAACTCCCATGGGAAGGACATCACACCAAATCTTCTCCTCATATGTTTGTAATTTGATTAGGATTTGGCATCTAGATTTGATTGGGATGGAGGTGGAATCTATCCAAGAAATCTTATAGGGGCTAGGATGGGGAACTGGGTCAATCCTAAGATTTCATGGAACTGGCAGAGATGGCATTGACACAACTCCCACTATCTATTATGATCTTGAACACCTTACCTCCTATCTTAAAAAAAGTTTGTAGGATGTTGGTCCTATGCCAGTCTTCTTTAATTTGGGTTTGGGTCAAGATGCACCTAACCACTCCTAATAGGTTTTCAGACTCAGGTACTTCCTCCTCTCCCTCATACTCATTTATCAATTGCTCATTAGCTTTATAAACTTCTCCCTCGGGCTCAACTATGAACTCAGGCTCATCCTCACCTATGTGTAGGGCACTGATTAGACACTGGCTAGCAAAGTGACCTGGTTTACGGCATCTATAGCACACCTTCTGGAGATGAGTTCCCTCTGACCATCTACAGCTTTGCCTTTATCTTCTCTATGGGTCATGGTGGTACTAGGTTGAGGTCGACTCGAGTCAGGGTGACTTAGACCGGGCCGACTTCGGTTAGGTTGATTTGGGTCAGGTCGACTAGGGTAGGCTTGACTAGATCCTGAGTATGGGCTAGGGTTTCTAATGGGCTCAGGTTTACGAAAGATGGGCCCTCTCTAGAAACACTCAACATTCTTAGCAATTTGGTATGCCTGCTCTATGTCTTTGACCTCTCTCAGGTAAAGCTCCCTCTTAATGTCATCCCTAAGGCCACCCTAAACCTAGACAGGACAACATCTTCATCATCATCCAAGTCACATCACATGGAATATTCATCAAATTTTGTGATGTACTCATCTACACTCTGCTACCCTGACTCGATCTTTGCCACTGATCCAACAAACCCTAGCGATATGAGGTTGGAACGTATTTCCCTCTAAGCTTGGCCTTCATGGTCCCCAGGTGACTATGGGTTCATGGCCTCCTAGTCTAAGTGTTCTTTCAACAGTAGCCCAATATAACCTAGCCTGGCGGACTAGCTTAAGCTTGGCAACCTAAACTTATGTTCCTCAAACATATCGTACTACTCAAAATACTGGTCAACTTCTCCCTCCCAATCTATATAAACCTTTGGATCAAGACAGCCATCAAGGTGGGTGCATCAAGTCTAATGTTTCTATAGGCCTGTCTTTTGGTCTATGAAATCCTGATTGGGTCTCTTGGGTGAACCTCTGGAACTGGATCATGATGATGGGCTCTCCTAGGTTCACACCTCAAAGTATGGATTAGGGTTTGGGTTTCTCCTAGGGTCAGCCTCATAGTAAGGATCTCGGCATGGGGTTCTCCTAGGATGGGAAGGTGACTCAAGATACAGTTTAGAATGGGACCTATGTGTCTCCTCTAGGGTTCCTAGCCGAACATCTACTTGGTCAAATCTATGAGTCAATTGGACATTCGGTTGGATCATCTGGTCATCCATTTGGTCTAATCGAGTGTTCAATCAGGCCATCTGGTCACTCAAGGTCTTTAGGACAGCATCAAGGTGGGATTCCATGGGTTCAGCCAGTTATGGAGGTGGTAGATGATATGAAGCTCCTGATCTAGTGCACATGCAAGACTCAAACAAATTGACTATGGATACTAGACCAAGAGTCCAAATAGAATTGGTTGACTCAACTTACACATAACTCAACCTTAATCCTTTCACTGGCCAGGTAAGAGTAGGATGGTGGGAGGCCCCCTGCTTAACGCAGGACCCAATTAAAGAACACCGATCCGCTTAGATCGTTTGATACTGTACCTCTAGCCTAGACACCAGCTTCTAGTAATAAAAGATGAATTGGGTGCACTAGTTTTTCCACAATGGTTGAACCCGATCTGTTGATGTTCCTAGCTCTCTGGAGCAAATTAGGGTCTAATCAGTTTTAGTTAGGTTGGGTTTAGATGCAAGGATTGTAGTTTTGGACTAAGGAAGGTGATCAATCCTCCCCCCATCTGACATAGTAAAAGTACCCTTAAGATAAGTTATGTTATAGATGGCACACATATGAAATGTAAATTAGGATTTTGTAGTTTTGGTATTTTCTGATTTTGAATTTTTTTATCTTTATATTTGGCAGGAAATAAATATATATAAAATTACCTAATATGTAGAAAATATGCAAAAAATATAAAATATGAAAAGTTTATGGAAGAAGAACCCTAAACATTCTAAAATTTGTCTTGCTGAAAAATAGAGCAGAATTGTTCTTAGGAAGTTTTCCGGTGTACAAAGAATTTAAAGATTGAATAAATCATGAGAAATATGAAAAGTAATTTCAATATAAAAAATCCAGCAAAATAAAAATCAGGATTTTTTGATCTTCTTACATGCAGAAATCGGAAGAATAACAGACCATATACAGAGATGACGGGATGCAGAAACTAGCCTTAAACTATACTCTGATACCAATGATGCGGGATGATTCATGCATGCAAAGTTTTTTTCATGATTAAGATTGAAGTTAAGATTTTAGATCCCAAATTTCAATCCAAGATTCAAAGTATAGATTTCTATGAAAATTTTGGAAGTCATACATGCAGAAATAAACCCTAAAGTAATAGATAAGCAAGATCGCCAAGGTTGAGAAACTCTGGTCAGGCTAGCTTTCCTACAATACCACTACTGATAAATCAAGGGTGTACCTGGCAATGGTAGAAGCGCCTACTGAAGATTGTTCCATGAAGAGATCGCTCACACTCCCGGATGCGGCCTGGAAAAAACGCTTCTGACCCTATAGACTCACGGCTTTCTGCTCGATGATCCGATGACTGATAAGAATGTATCCTCAGACTTGTGGTAACTAAGAGAACTACAAATTACCATCTGGGGTTAGAAAACTAAAAGTATAAAAACTGAATAATTGCAAGAAAGAAAAAGGAAGGCTCTTGGATGATGGCGGCCAGGGGTCGGAATGAAGGGGCGGCAAGGATTTTGATATTATAGATGGAGGCAGGGTGTAGGAACAAGAAGAACTCGTACACAGCTCGCACACAGCATGCACATAGCAAGGACACACAGCAAAGAGAGAAAACTCAAATTTAATTCATTTATTTTGAAATTATATGAGAGGGAGGCCTTTAAGTAGGCTTACAAACTTGGGGCTCAAGTAAGGGTATTCATGAGAAATTACATTAGTCCTGAACCCATACAAAAATATAGACTAGGGCTTTCCACTTTTGACTAGCCTCTCTCTCTCCCTCTCATTCTCTTGGTCAGCCAAAGAGGGGTGACTTTAGGGAGGCCGACCAATGGGGTGACCATAAGGGTTGGCGCCCCTCTCGATGCTCCTCATGGGCCTTGGGCGGCCCAGCATGCTCCAAGCTGTGGTCTAGGGTTTCAAGGCCTTCAAATTCTCTTGTTGGGTCTTCTATGATATTTAAGTGTGGCTCCATGACATTAAGTTGGCTGGATCTTCAATTATCTTGAGTCTTCTACTTGCAAAATTTGACTGGACTCACTATAAAATTTACAGGACTCAGAAAATGACTAGCTCAACATGAGCTGACTTGACTGATAACTTCAAAACTTAGAAGACTCAAAACTTGACCTGACTCAACTGACTTGGCATTCTAAATACAGAACTCAAGTGTGGACAAGACTCCAATGGACTTACTCATAAAACTCAAATAAACTCACTCAAATTGAATAAACCTTAATTACAAATTGAACAAAACTTGGACTCGCATCCTAAACTCTAATTTGATAACCACAAAGGGTTGAAATGCCTCTGCCAAAGTCTGGGGCCTTGATGTTCCCATCACCAATGAACTTGTGTCTGTCCCTTGAAGCAAATTAATATTTGTTTTGCCACTACTTGATGTGGACTATGTGCCACTTGTGGGAAGAAGATCTTCAACAACTGATTTTAAGGCTAATTGGTAGAAGAGAAAATAAGTATAGTTACATCATTTATAGATTAGATCTACATACACATATATATATATATATATTATATAGTACATGTACATATATATACATATACATGTACATATATACATATACATGTACATATATATACATATACATGTACATATATATACATATACATGTACATATATATACATATATACATATATATATATATATATAATACATATTATATATATATACATACATATATAGATATACATACATATATATATACATACATATACATATACATATACATATACATATACATATACATATATATATACATATACATATACATATATATATATATGTACATATATATTATATGTATATACATATACATATATATATATATATATATAATATATATATATATACATTATATATATGTATATTATATACATATACATATATATGTATATATATGTATATATGTACATGTATATATATATATATATATATCTACTTGCAAAATTTGACTGGACTCATTATAAAATTTACAGGACTCAGAAAATGACTAGCTCAACATGAGCTGACTTGACTAATAAACTTCAAAACTTACAAGACTCAAAACTTGACCTGACTCAACTGACTTGGCATTCTAAATACAGAACTCAAGTGTGGACAAGACTCCAATGGACTTACTCACAAAACTCAAATGAACTCACTCAAATTGACTAAACCCTAATTACAAATTGAACAAAACTTGGACTCGCATCCTAAACTCTAATTTGATAACCACAGAAGGTTGAAATGCCTCTGCCAAAGTCTGGGACCTTTGATGTTCCCATTACCAAATGAATTTGTGTGTGTCCCTTGAAGCAAATTAATATTTGTTTTGCCACTACTTGATGTGGACTATGTGCCACTCGTGGGAAGAAGATCTTCAACGACTGATTTTAAGGCTAATTGGTAGAAAGAAAATAAGTATAGTTACATCATTTACAGATTAGATCTATATATATATATATTACATACATACATATACATACATATATATACATACATATATATATATACATATAATATATATATGTATGTATGTATGTATGTATGTATGTATGTATGTATATATATATGTATGTATGTATGTATATATATTGTATGTATGTTATATATGTATGTATAATATATGTATGTATGTATGTATGATATAAATATATATGTATATATATATATGTATGTATGTATATATATATGTATGTATGTATATAATATATATGTATGTATATATGTATATATTATGTATGTATATATGTATATATATATGTATGTATATATATATATATAATATATATATATATATCTATATATATAGATATATATATATGTATGTATTATGTTATATATAATGTATGTATGTATGTATGTATGCATGATATATAATATAATATACATTTATATATCTATATATAATGTATATATAATGCATGTATATATTATATATATATATATAATATATATATATATATATATATATATATATATATATATTATATATATATATATAACTGTTACGGCCGTAACGATGACGTGGCATGTCTCAGTTTCGCCGGGCGTGATTCGAGCCACTTGGAGTTTTTTCGGCAAAGTCAGGTGTGGCTCCGTCTCGACCGAAGTCGAGGTCGGACTAGGCCTTCCTGCCGCTCCGCCAAGTGTCCACCCATGAGGGGTCCACCTCGGCCGAAGCCGGTAGCCTCCCTGCTCCCTCGCCAGGTGGCACCCTGAGACGGTCCCACCTCGGCCGAGGTCGAGCCGGGCCCCTCGCTCCTTCGCCAGGTGGCGCCCGGAGACGGGACCACCTCGGCGGAAGTCGAGCGCCCCTTTGCCGCTCGCCAGGTGTCCACCCAGGAGGGGTCCACCTCGGCCGAAGCAGGTGGCCTCCCTGCTCCCTCGCCAGGTGGCACCCTAAGACGGTCCACCCCGATCGAGGTCGAGCTGGACCCCTCGCTCCTTCGCCAGGTGGCGCCCAGAGACAGGACCACCTCGGCCGAAGTCGAGCGCCCCTCTGCACTACCTCCGCCAAGTGTCCACCCATGAGGGGTCCACCTCGGCCGAAGCCGGTGGCCTCCCTGCTCCCTCGCCAGGTGGCACCCTGAGACGGTCCCACCACGACCGAGGTCGAGGTGGGCCCCTCGCTCCTTCGCCAGGTGGCGCTCGGAGACGGGACCACCTCGGCCGAAGTCGAGCGCCCCTCTGCCGCTTCGCCAGGTGTCCACCCAGGAGGGGTCCACCTCGGCCGAAGCCGGCGTCCTCCCTGCTCCCTCACCAGGTGGCACCCTGAGACGGTCCCACCCCGGCCGAGGTCGAGCCGGGCCCCTCGCTCCTTCGCCAGGTGGCGCCCGGAGACGGGACCACCTCGGCCAAAGTCGGGCACCCCTCCGTCGCTCCGCCAGGTGTCCACCCAGGAGGAGTCCACCTCGATCGAAGCCAGCGACCTCCCTGCTCCCTCGCCAGGTGGCATCCTGAGACGGTCCCACCTCGGCCGAGGTCGAGCCGAGCCCCTCGCTCCTTCGCCAGGAGGCGCCCGGAGACGGGACCACCTCGTTCGAAGTCGGGCGCCCCTCCGCCGCTCTGCCAGGTGTCCACCCAGGAGGGGTCCACCTCGGCCGAAGCCGGCGGCCTCCCTGCTCCCTCACCAGGTGGCACCCTGAGACGGTCCCACCTCGGCCGAGGTCAGGCCGGGCCCCTCGCTCCTTTGACAGGTGGCGCCCGGAGATGGGACCACCTCGGCCAAAGTCGAGCACCCCTCTACCGCTCCGCCAGGTGTCCACCCAAGAGGGTCCACCTTGGCCGAAGCCGGCGGCCTCCCTGCTCCCTCGCCAGGTGGCACCCTGAGACGGTCCCACCTCGGACGAGGTCGAGCCAGCCCTCGCTCCTTCGACGGTGGCGCCCGGAGACGGGACCACCTCGGCCAAAGTCGAGCGCCCCTCTGCCGCTCCGCCAGGTGTCCACCCAGGAGGGGTCCACCTCGGCCGAAGCCGGCGGCCTCCCTGCTCCCTCGCCAAGTGGCACCCTGAGACGGTCCCACCTCAGCCGAGGTCGAGCCGAGCCCCTCGCTCCTTCGACAGGTGGTGCCCGGAGACGGGACCACCTCGGCCAAAGTCGAGCGCCCCTCTGCCGCTTCGCTAGGTGTCCACCCAGGAGGGGTCCACCTCGGCCGAAGCCGGTGGCCTCCCTGCTCCCTCGCCAGGTGGCACCCTGAGACGGTCCCACCTCGACCGAGGTCGAGCCGACCTGTGCGGAGAAGCTTCCGAGGAGCAGGAGCGCGAGCTCCAAGATTTCCCCTCGAGCCGTGCGCACCGCACCCCGAGAGTAGAGCCCGTACGGTCGACAGCAACACGCGAAACATCGCCTACTTCAGCCTGACAGGTCCCGCAGTCGAGAGGCGAAGTCCTGACAAAACAGGACCCAATAACGGGCCTCGTCGGTGCCTGGGAAGAAGAGTGCTCGTGCTCAGCCCAAGGTCTGGTCGGCGGTCTGCCCGGCGCCCTCCCTTTACTCTTTCCTCGCTAGGCTCGGCAAGCAAGGTGGGGAAGCCGCCTGGTCCTTTGATCCAGAAGGGGAAAGAGATGGAGGGAAGGGGTTGAAGGCAACGAAGGAGCCTCCCAAGGGCGGCAAACGGAAAGGCAGCACGAGAAGTTAAAAGGAAGGGAAGGGTAGACGACAAGGTAAGCAAGAAACAAAGGGCTGGGAGAGAAGATTCCATTCCAAGAGCAGGATCCAAGATCCCGAGAGGGGACCTTTGGCGTGAGCTCGGTGGAGGAACTCGGCCAGATTTCTATCCTTCATGAGATTTTACTTGCTAACACGATCTCTGAGTCTAGGACTCCTTCGGGATCCGTCTCGGAGATTCTGTTCCCTCTCGCCGCTTACTAACTTGACCGTCGGAGCTCCCTCGCCGGGACCCCCGGCCAGGGTTTCTGACCTTGCCTTGCAAGTTTGAAGAGCCAGGAGACCCCAGGGACAAGATGGTCTAGTCAGATCGGCGGCTCCGAAGCCACAGGCACGGCGGCGAGATCGGCAACTGATTGGCACACCAGGTAGGGGGGCAGGACAACACCCCCGGTGGAAGCCAGCTTTCCATAAATGAAGCGCGCTCCGACCATGGTGGTCACGCATGGACGCGAAGCATCCACTAGCCGAGTGGGGGAGGTCCCCTCCCCTCAGGGGCCACACAGCCCGGAGAGGGAGCTCCCTGCTCCCCCTCCTCTTCTACCACAGCCGACCTCAGCGGACGGACCTTTTGCGGCTGTCATCCAGTAGCTGCAGACCTTGACTACGATAGTTCGGCAGCTACAGCATCAGCAGCGCTCCTTGGCCACGCAGCCTCAGCCAGGGACCCCCGTGACTCAGGCCGCGGGGCCACGCGGGAGCCTGCGCTCCATCCACGACAGGCCATCCCATCCGCGGGCAACCTCCAATCCTCGTGGGAGCCACCAAACTCCTGCGAAAAGAAATTACTCCAGTTCGGCGGATCACAAGAGTCGATCCCCGATCGATGAGGCCGAGATGGTGCATCGCAGCAAGCGACGCCGAAGCAAGACCCTGCACAGAGACCGATCGACGCCCCCCTCACCAGCGGCCTCGATGGAAGATTCCACTGACGAGGCCATCAGGCGCCAGGCCGAGAGGCGCCTGGAGGAACACGAGCACAAATTGGCGAAGTTCGCCCGCCAATTTGCCGACCTGCAGAAATCCTCGGCGGATCCAGCGGGCTACGACTCCCGTCCCCCCTTTTCCGAAGAAATCCAGGCGGAGCCGATTCCGAGCCGGTTCTGCATGCCGCAGGTGGACCCCTACGACGGGACCACCGACCCTTTGGACAATCTGGAGAGCTACAAGGCTCTCATGAGGATCCAGGGGGCCACGGATGCTCTTTTGTGCATTGCCTTCACCGCTACCCTCCGGAAGGCCGCTCGAGTCTGGTTCACCCGCCTCGAGCCCGGATCTATTTGCTCTTTCCGTCAGTAGGAAGGAAAGTTCGTGGCGCACTTCGACGCTTGTCGGAAGGTGCCAAGAGAGGTGGACAGCCTCTTCTCTATCCGTCAGCAGGACCAGGAGCTGCTTTGGGACTACATCACCCGTTTCAAGATCGCTGCCCTGGTGATCTACAGCTTGGACGAGCCTGTCGCCATGTTGGCTTTGAAGCGCGGGCTCAAGACATCCCGCCTGACCTATTCCCTGGATAAAAAAACTCCTAGGACGTACTCCGAGCTCCTCCTCCATGTCCATAAGTACATCCAAGCGGAGGAGGCCGATCGCACCCGCCGAGACCTGGACGGGAGGACCTTGAAGAAGTCGGCCCCGAGAGACGTTCCAGGTGCCCGGCGGCTTGGGCCATCTGCCGACCCTCGTCCAAATCTGAAGCTGAAGGGCGAGGCCACCCCGGAGCGAAGGTTCACCCCTCTCCTCGCTCCCCGAATGAAGATCCTCATGGAAATTGAGGGCGAGCATTACCTTCGCCGACCTCCTCCTCAGAACCCAAAAGGCACCCACGACAAGTCGAAGTACTGCCAGTTCCATCGCGAGCATGGCCATGACACGGAGGAGTGTCGTAATCTGAAGCGGGAAATCGAGGAGCTGATCAAAAGAGGCTACCTCAGGAAGTTCATAAGGAACGAGGTCCCGGCGAAGGGACAGCCGCTCGCGGCCTTACCCCCGGTTCCCACGATCGACAACCGTCCGACGGAGAAGCCAGTGGGCATGATCTCTTGTGGAGTCGGGCGGGCGACGAAGAGAGCCGGGAGGTCGGGAACCTGGAGGATGTACCCCCTTCTGAGAAGGGGGTTGAAAACAAGAATGTAAATAACGATGCTGTGGTGGTCGAGATGACCATCGCAAAGCACCCTGTACATCGAATTATGGTAGATAGTGGAAGCTCCGCGGACATGCTTTTTTATGACGCTTTCTCCCGAATGAATCTGTCCCATGATCAGCTAAGGCCGGTGCACACCCATCTGGTTGGCTTTACCGGAGACTCGGTGGGGGTCGAAGGGGAGATCACTCTCCCGGTCACCGCTGGATCCCCACCTCGACATACCACAGTCATGATGACGTTTACCGTCGTCAAGCTCCCTTCGCCTTACAACGCGATCCTCGGGCGTCCGGGGCTCAACCAACTGGACGCCATGATTTCTACGAAGCGGTTGCTAGTGCAATTCCCCATGGCCTCCGGACTTGGGGTGATGAGGGGGACGACCCAGCCTGTCCCGCATTGCCTTCAGACGGTCCTAGGTGCCCGGGGCACCGAGCTCGGCCGCAATGTCGATGACCTCGACCTAAGAGAAAAGGAACCCAGGGGAGGACCCGTAGAGCATCTGTTGACCTATCCCCTCGATTCGGACCCTCTGAAAATGGTGCAGGTGGGGGCCCAACTCCCGGAGGAGGAACGGACCCGCCTGCTGGAATTCCTCCGTATGAACGCGGATGTGTTTGCCTGGTTCGTGGCCGACATGCCGGGCATTCCCCCCGAGGTCATTATGCACAGGCTGAACGTGGACCCGAGGTGCCGCCCGGTCTGCCAAAAGAGGAGGAGTTTCACCGCGGAGAGGCAGAGGGCCATCAACGAAGAAGTAGAGAAACTCCTCGCCGCCGGCTTCGTGCGGGAGGTTCAGTATCCCAGCTGGCTGGTGAATGTGGTCATGGTAAAGAAGAGTAGTGGCAAGTGGAGGATCTGCATGGACTACACCGACCTCAACCGAGCTTGCCTGAAGGACAGCTTCCCTCTACCAAAGATTGACCAGCTGGTCGACACCACCTCGGGGCATCGCCTCCTCTCTTTCATGGATGCTTTCTTCGGGTACAACCAGATCCGAATGAACCCGGAGGATGAAGAGCACACCACCTTCGTCACCGATCGTGGAACTTTCTGTTACAGGATGATACCATTTGGCCTCAAGAACGCCAGGGCCACGTACCAGCGACTGGTCAACAAAGTCTTCAAGGACCAGATCGGCCGCAACATGCAGGTGTACGTGGATGACATGCTAGTGATGAGCAAGCCCCTCTCGGATCACGTTGCCGACCTGGTGGAGACCTTCGGCAACCTCCGACTTCATCAGATGAAGCTGAACCCGACGAAGTGCGCCTTCGGCATCTCCGCCAGGAAATTCCTGGGGTTCATGGTAACCCAAAGAGGGATCGAAGCCAACCCAGAAAAGGTTCAGGCCATCCTGGACATGGAGCAGCCCGCCTCAAAGAAGCAAGTATAGCGACTCACCGACCGGATAGCCATCCTGAGTCGATTCATCTCAAGGTCGGCCGATCGCTGCCGGCCCTTTTTCACAGTGCTGAGAAAGGTGAACGACTTCGCCTGGACTAAGGAGTGCCAGGAGGTGTTTGAAGAGCTGAAGAAGACGCTTGCATCGCCCCCACTACTTTCCAGGCCCGAAGAAGGAGAGGAACTCATCCTCTACCTAGCGGTCACCCCGGAGGCCGTTAGCTCGGTCTTGGTTCGGACCGATGACCAGGGAGTCCAGAGGCCGGTATACTACACCAGCAAGCTTCTCCGCGATACGGAGCTCAGGTACTCTCGGCCCGAAAAGCTCATTTTTGCATTAATAGTGTCTGCTCAGCGTCTCAGGCCCTATTTCCAAGTGCATCCCATTGCCGTCCTGACTAATCAGCCGCTGAAAGCGATACTCAGCCGACCCGACACATCGGGGCGATTGGCGAAGTGGGCGCTCAAGCTCAGTGAATTCGATATCGCTTATAGGCCGAGGTCGACCATGAAAGCGCAAGTGCTGGCCGACTTCGGCCATGAAAGTGCAAGTGCTGGCCGACTTCTTGGTCGAGTGCGCAGGCCTGGGCGAGGAGCCAGAGGGGGACTCTCCGCACCCATAATTGAAACCAGGTCCCGAGGGGCCCGAAGAGGATGCGTGGATCCTTCATGTAGATGGAGCCTCGAACTCCGGTGGGAGCGGAGCTGGTCTCATTCTTGCAAACGGCGATGGGGTCATCACCGAGTGTGCACTCCGTTTCCAGTTCGCCGCAACCAACAACCAGGCAGAATACGAGGCACTCCTCACCGGGCTGAGAGTCTCCCGTGAGCTGGGCATAGCCGACCTCAAGGCCTTTACCGATTCCTAGCTGGTGGCCGAATAGATCTCCGGAGAATATGCTACGCACGACCCTCAAATGGTGAAATATCTGGAGCTCGTCAAAACGAGCGCGGCCGGATTTCAGCGCTTCAGCATCTCCCATATACCCCACGGGAAAATGCCCGTGCGGATGCTCTCTCCCGGCTGGCGACCCTGCCGGACTCGTTGCTAGGTCGCGCTCATGTAGAGCGCCTCAAGGCCCCGAGCTACGAGACCCCTGTAGAGGTCCAACAGGTCAGCCATGAGCCCAGCTGGATGGACAAGTACGCCGAGTACATAACCGACGGCACCTTGCCGGAGGACCGTGCAGCGGCCCGCCTTATCAAAAAGAAGGACGCGCAGTTCATCCTGATGGATGGGCAGCTGTACCGGAGGTCTTATTCCTATCCCATCCTCAAGTGCCTGAGACCTGCGGAGGCCTCACTTGTGCTCCAGGAAATCCATGAGGGTATCTGCGGGAACCACGTGGGGGGAGAGAGCGCTAGCCTACAAGGCCCTCCGTCAAGGTTATTTCTGGGAGACGATGAAGGAGGACGCCACCGATTTCGTGAAGAAGTGTGATCGGTGCCAACGGCACGCCGTGGTGCAGCGTCAGCCCTCCACTCCACTCTCCCAGCTCTCGGCTCCGTGGCCATTCGTCCAATGGGGAATGGACCTCCTAGGACCATTTCCCCCGGCGTCCGGACAACGGAAGTTCCTGATCGTGGCCATCGACTACTTCACGAAGTGGGTTGAGGCCAAACCCCTGGCACGGATCACCGAGGTAAATGTCGCCAAGTTTTTCTGGAAGTCGATCATTTGCCGTTTCGGCCTCCCCCACACCGTGATCACCGATAACGGGCGTCAGTTCGACTGCCGGGAGTTTGAAGAATTCTGCAGCGACCTCGGCATCCACCATCGCTTCACCTCGGTGGCGCACCCACAGACAAATGGAGAAGCCGAGGTCACAAATAGAACCATTTTGGAAGGCCTCCGAACGAGGCTGGACCAGGCTAAGGGCAGCTGGGCAGAAGAGCTCCCAAGCATCCTGTGAGCATACCACACCACCCCGAGGACGGCCACCGACGAGACCCCGTTCAATCTCATCTTCGGAGCCGAGGCGGTTATCCTGGTTGAGCTTAGCCTACCCACCCTGCGCGTGGAGCAGTACGACGAAGCGGAGAACCCCGCCAGGATGATGCTCAACCTGGACCTCCTTGAGGAGACAAAGGACAAGGCCCGACTCCGAATGGCGGCGTACAGGTAGCGAGTGGCCAGGTACTACAACTCCCGGGTGCGACCAAAGTCCTTTCGCCTCGGGGATCTAGTGCTCCGACGCGCTGAAGCCTCTCAGCCACGAGAGTGCGGGAAGCTCTCCCCGAACTGGGAAGGCCCGTATAGGGTGGCGGAAGTCCTCCCTCAAGGGGCCTATTATCTGGAGGAGTTAGAAGGCTCCAGATTTCCTCGGACTTGGAACGCCTCGAACTTAAGGATGTATTATTAGTAATGTAAGGTTCCTCCAACTCCTGCAATAAAATTCTTTTACTTCAAATGCATTTTCTTGCCTCGTAGAAAAAAAGGCGCCTGGCTCTGAGTTCGGCAAACGCGGCTATGGCCGAAGACCCGAGAAAGCGAGAAGTCCCGGACTTCGGTCTGGAAGGAGGGGAAGAGCCCAGCTCGCCCACGCGATCACGGAGAACAGCTCGGCAAGCCGCGCAAGGCTTGGATAAAGCCTGCAGCCCCGAGGTTCAGTCCGGAAGTCCCGGACTTCGGTCTGGAAGGCGGGGCAGAGCCCAGCTCGCCCACGCGATCACGGAGAACAGCTTGGCAAGCCGCGCAAGGCTTGGATAAAGCCTGCGGCCCCGGGGTTCAGTTCGGAAGTCCCAGACTTCGGTCTGGAAGGCGGGGCAAAGCCCAGCTCGCCCACGCGATCACGGAGAATAGCTCGGCAAGCCGCGCAAGGCTTGGATAAAGCCTGCGGCCTCGGGGTTCAGTTCGGAAGTCCCGGACTTCGGTCTGGAAGGTGGGGCAGAGCCCAGCTCACCCGCGTGATCATGGAGAATGGCCCGGCAAATCTGAAGGACTCGCGCAAGGCCCGCTCTACTGTCGCCCCACCCGGAAGCTCCAACTTTGATCTGAACGCTGGATGGAACCCAGTCTACCCACGAACTCAGCCCGGAGCAAGCCGCGGGACCTCGTCTCGCCACTCGACACGAACATCACAAGACACAAAAAAAAAAAAGAAGAGGGAAGAAAGAGAGAAAAGGGAGCCGAGGTCGGGACTTAACGAAAATCAGGGCTTTCATTACTTCAAAAAAAGTGCTACAACAAAGGAGCCCCGACATGTCGGGAGTCCTCAACAAAAAAGAAGAAAAAAAAGAAGATACAGTTAGGGGCCTAGTTCAGCGCGGAGGCAGAATCTTCGGGCCGGGGTGCGCGCTCCCCATCTTCTCCGCCAGCGCCTGGCTGCTCGGAGGGCTGCTCTGGAGCTGCAGCCGCGTCGCCCGCCGCAACTGGAGCCAGCCGCAACTGGAGCTGCATATATAATATATATATGCATATGCATGTATATGTATGTATATATATATATATGTATATATGTATGTATGTATATATATATATATGTATGTATATATATATGTATGTATGTATATATATATATATATGTATGTATGTATATATATATGTATGTATGTATATATATATATGTATGTATGTATGTATATGTATATATATATATACATGCATATGCATACATATACACATATATATGTATATATATATACATATACATGCATATGCATACATATATGTATATATATATACATATACATGCATATGCATACATATACACACACACACACACATATATATATATATATATATATGTGTACATATACATATATATATATTATATAATGTATATGGATAAATGTTCTTGAAAGAAAAGATGTTTGTGATATTTAATTTTGATGCCTTTAATGCTTGCTTGGTCGGTATCATCCCATACTAATTGGGCATGGAGATAGGTGTTCAACTCTTGTTGTAATCAGATCTTGATGGGTAAAATGGGTATATGATAGAAAAGATGGAGATTAGCCATTTCTAATTTGTTGCAAAAGATATTCAATTTTAATGGCTTGGACAAGCTATAGTTAATTATAGGTTATGTTGAAGGATGATGGAAATTAAATAGGAATACACTGAAGTGCACCAACTTAAGGACTAGGGTTAACAGTTTATTTCGTGCTGGATTGGGCCGTGAACTCCATGACCAATCCATAGTTCTAGAAAGGAGGATTAGAAATTTATTTCACATGCCCTTTCTTTTTGGTAAATAAAAGGGATGGAGGGATAAATCCCGGTATAGCTATCCCCGCAGGCCCTCACCCCATCAAGTAATGCTTGATTCAAGATACTTAGATTTTTGCAGTCTTTTTCCTTCTAAAGGTGAGTACATCAACCTAATACTATTAAGACACTAGCTAGTAGAACGAGGACAAAGATAGAGACCTTCACCTCTTACTCATACCAACTGTCGCAGGCTCCAGAAAAATTTCTCGATTTAATCGAGTCATCTATGGGATCATGCATCGAACTCGTGATCGGTTGGTAGTGAGGCAAGGTCTCTACCAACTGGACACTGCCTTAGCAGTCTTCACATGCCCCTTTGATGAAATATCTTTTCATTTCTTTCACATTTGCTAACCTCTTTGTCTCATTCTATGTTAGTCAACTATTAGCACAATTAATCTCATGTAATATCTTTGTGAATGCAATAGAACACAGCTAGCAATACTTGAGCATATCAGTTATTTTATATATTGTATCTCATATATCTAGCCTATTAAATGAGTGTTAAAGTAGAGTAGGTAAAAATTTACTCCAATAAAAATTTATTTTTTGAGTGCCTCGAGGAAAAGAGGAATCTACTTGATATGAGAGCATTGCTACATTGCTCCAAGAATTTCATTGAAAAGGTTACAAACCAGATTCTTAGTATAGCATACGAGGAATTCAATTATTAACATGGGTTCAAAAGAACAACATATGTTCTTATTAATTCATAAATATTATGAATTTTAGTTGTCTTAAGGAGGTTATTTTCTTGTAAAGGGAAAAGGGCTATTTCTAGGGGTGGCAATTGGGTCATATCAGGTATATACGGGTTTGCTCGAATATAGATCGGGTCAAAAAAGTTTCAACTTGAACCCAACCTATTTATTAAATAGGTTATAATTTAAAATCTAAACTTGTCACATTTAATAAACAGGTAACTTGATCCGACATGTTTAACCCATTTATCAAATGGATAACCTGCTAACCCAATCCGATCTGACCTATTTAACTTATTTGCTCAACTCAACATAACCTGACCTAACATGTTTAATAAATAAATAAATCAAGTTAAACGGGTTACCCATCCTGATCCGATCAAAAATTAAATAGGTTAAACAGGTTGATATAAAAAACTTGAATATAATTCATATATTAAACGGATTAAATTGGTCGAGTCATTTACAATCCGAACTCGTTTATTTTAAATATAAACCTATTTATGATATGTTGAACGTGGATCGGGTTAGCGGCTCGAGTAAAATAACTAATTTTCTAATATAAATGAAGAAATGAAATTTTGGAATTTAATTTTTATGGTTGGATATGACACTAATGTCACATCATTAAATATTATACCAATTTACTCTTGCAACATCAAATGATAGATAAGTCGATAAGATGGTAGAATTTTCAAAAAATTGTTTGAAATGGGTTCTAGAGTTGGAAGGTCTAGCAGTCTACAGAGAGAAAGCTACTTATCTGAAGGTTTTTTTAAGCTGCTTATCTCCCCCTAACCTCTCTCTTCATCAAACCTTAAGATGCCTAGCACCTTTCAAACCAACCCCTCTTGTCATCATCCTAATGCTACCCACCTCTCACTAGTGCAAACCAAGTTCTACCAGGACAAAGACAGTTCTATTTTGACACCAATAATGAGCTCCACTATGAAAAGTGCATCTTTAATAACTATCATAAATTTTCCAAGCATCAAACCCAGCTATCAACCGAAGCAAATGGATCTCACCTTGGAAAAATAATAAGTATCTATGCCGAGCCAAACCAAATCCAACAACAAAGATTTGTCAAGCCACCATATCCTGATGTTAATGGAGAATGGACAAAAGTTCCAGGTAGTCAGAATCAAAGACATCTACCATAGCTAGAGCATATGAATGGGGGGACATCACAAACACAAGGATATCGTTACGGGCCCCGAAAAAGGTCATATGCTGAAGTTCCAAGGGCCCCCCCCATCCTCTAGGTGTGCTTCATCTCTCTTTCTTTTGTTCTAATCTTGGTCGCTTAGTTCCAGAGCAACAGCAACCTTTAAACTGGAATCCCACTAGACTGCAATAAGATATCTCCTCTTTCCCTTCCCGGGGATCTTTCAAGGATGGGTCTTGTAGGTAGTTTTGTTGCTTTCTATTTAGCTTGTCATTAAAGTACTCCACAATTCCTTCTTGCTGGTTCAAAGATACCACAATAGCAAGGGAGGTTCCCTATATCTGGTATTAGAACCTTGGTGTTTGATTTGGTGGAGGAAAAGTCGAAGTTTCGCCTAGATCTTGGTAAGGTGCTGAATAATTTTTTTTATAGAATACTTCCTTGTTTGTTGGTGTTTGTTTCTTGAGATCTGTTGGGATGTCATGTAGTAGTATTAAGGCAGATTTTTTGAACTTCAATGGCAAGGGAGACTTTAGCCTTTGGCTGCAAAGGATGAAGGATTTATTAATTCAAAATAGGATCTATAAGGTCTTGGTATGGAAAAATCCTTAAAAAATTAGTTTAGAAGAATGGAAGGATTAGAGGAGATAGCTTTTAGTATTATTAGGATGTGCTTTGCTGTTCAGGTGCTATCTAAGATTAGTATGGAAACCATAGCAATGGAACTCTGGAAGAAGCTGGAGAACACCCATATGGGCAAGAACATGTTAAATAAGTTATGGTTGAAGAAGCAGTTGTATAGCTTAAGGATGCTCGAGGAGAAAACTTGATTGCTCATATTCAGGATTCAATCAAGCATACTCGGATGTGATAAGCCTTGATGTGAAAATAGATGAGGAGGGTAGGGCTCTTCTATTATTGTGTTCACTCCCAGTTTTGTATTATGGTCTCTTAATAACCCTGATATATGCGAAAGAGATCTTAAACTTTGAAGAGGTGGTTGGAGTTATTAGGTCAAATAAGTAGCAAAAAAAGCTATGTAAAGGAAGTTCAAGTTTAGATGTTTTTACTGTAAATAAGAGGCAAGGAAGGCCTGGGGAGAAGGATCGAGATAAGTCAAAGAGTAGGTCAAAGTCTAGAAGTAGTCAAAAAGGCTGGAAGTGCTACAAATGTCATTAGCCTAGTTATCTAAAGAGGAATTGCCCACTTCTGAAGAATAAAAAGAGAAAGAGCTCTTCCAAGGATGATTCGACCAGCAAGAGCGGTGCACATTCATCTGAGGACAATGGGGATAATTTATTGGTTGTATCAAATGAGACCATGGAGTATGACAGCGAGTGGATGCTATATTCAGCCTTTTCATACCACTACACTTCACATCGAGAATGGTTTATTTCTTATGTCAAAATAAATGGAAGAAGTGTAAGTATTAGAGATGATCATCCATATAAGGTTGGATGAGGATGTATATTGGAGTCATACGAACGCTCACTAATGTCAAGCATGTGCTGGGGCTGAAGAAGAACCTAATCTTCCTGGGATATTTGGAGAAGCAGAGGTATGCTTTTAATAGTCAGCCGGGCAATGGGTGCTTGAAGAAAACCAAGAGCACGTTAATGGTGATGAGAGGTAGGAGACTTAGCAATAATTTATATAGGATGGAGGGCTCAATGCTGACAAATAGTGTAGAGGTGCTTGAGATAGTATAAGAAAAATAGCTTGCCTACTAGTTGTAGTACTATCGGATGGTCACATGAGTGACCGGGAGCTCATGGAACTAAGTAAGAGGGGTCTAATTCCAATACTTAAAAAGGAGGGGAACAACTCATGTCGGCCTTGCATATATGGCAAACATCATAGGATAAGATTTGCCGGTAGGGATAGAGCTAGGTACTTTGTTACCTTTATAGATGACTTCTCTAAGAGAGTATGGGTATATCTTATTAGAGAAAAATTAGAGGTGTTTGCCCGGTTCAAAGCCAATAAGTACCTGAGATCTACAATGGAAGGGAATACACCAGCTTTGAGTTTAGAAGCTATTATGAGAAGAATTGGATTAAACACCATTACTCAGTGAAGATGACTCTCTAACAAAATGGTGTAGCCATAAGGATAAATCGAACATTGACAAAGAAGGCTAGGAGCTTGAGGTTGCAAGCATCACTGTCCAAATTTTTTTGGAATGATGCTCTAACATTTTCATGTTTTCTTGTAAATAGATTTTTCTTTAGAAAACTCAATGGAGGCATTCTAGAGGATGTTTGGAGTGGAAAGAAGGTAGAGTTTGGCCACATAAAAGTTTTTGGCTACCCAGCCTATGTATTAGTGGAGGAAGCCGAAAGGAGCAAGTTAGACCCGAAGTCATAGAAGTTGATCTTCATTAGATGTCCACAGGAAATGAAGGGTTATCTGCTAATGGTTCTTCATTCTCAGAAGTCCATGATCAGTAGGAATGTTATATTCGATGAGAGAACCATTCTAAAAAAGCTAGGGATAATAGATGGAGCATAAAGGACTTCATAGGATAGTAGTATGCAACACTTGCATACAAGTGATGTGCCATTAGTTTCTATCTCTAATCATGTTCATTTTGAGGTGAAGATAAGCAGGCATATTTCCACACATGCAGAGGACCCATGAGGAAGACCATCTATTCAGGAGGAGGTGCAAGAAGAGCTACCTACATTAGACTTGCGGGATAGTGCAAGGGAAGTGGCATTGTACAAGCCGAAGTGCATTATTTGGAAACTGGTGTGATATGGCATAGATGAGACATTTCTTATGCTCTCATCATTGCCAATGGAGATCCAGAGATACTTGAGGAGGCCATGAAGAGTTCAAATAGAGAATCATGAATGCAGGATATGATGGAAGAGATAAAGTCTCTTGGAAAGAATAAGACATGGCAACTCGTGGATCTACCAAGAGGAGCTTGATCCATGGCTCCAAATTAGTTTTTACTAGAAAGAAGGCCCCTTTAGGGCAAGGTGGAACCGATTACTCAGAAGTTTTCTTTCCGATCATTAAGCATACATCCAGAGAGTTGAAGAAAGAGAAAGTGAAGGAGAAAATGATTTGTATTTGACTTGGCTCAATTTGAAACCAAATACAATGTATATTTATACACGATCAATGTGACCAAATCCAAAAACTTTCATGGTTAACCTAATATGAGATTGTGCTCACCCAAGTCCATGTACATCTATAACTTGATCCAATCTCACCTTTCTTATACTCAAACCTAGTCCAATACAAGTTAGTTCCTTGAGGCCTAAGTTTCTTGAATATCAAGACTTTGAAGGCTGACAACCTTTATCCTAAGGCCCGTACTATCCCTAGAAACCGATGAACTCCTCATGGACTTTGGACCTTGGCTTTTTCCTTGGGTCCCTGAGCCTTGGGAGCACTACATCAGATCTTATCGATCTTAATTTAAGTCTGGTGATCTCAAATATTATAAAAGATCTTGTAGAAATCATTTTAAATGTTTCAATTGCCATAAGCTCAGGCATACTATAAAAGATTTTAAGATCTCATCCAAGAAGCCATCCAATTGCTCCTCCCATCAAAACAATATTCTCTCATCTTCCCTTAAACCATCTCAAAATTTTTCACTAAACACCTCCCATCCATCTTCTAAGATAATATCCATTCATCCTCCAAGCTCCCTTCCCCTATCTTGGTTGCTATATTGAGACCTAATAGGAGATGTAAGGCCTTTCTTTTGTCTCCAAAATGAACTATGCCATGGGCTATCTCAATAGGGCATCTTTGGTTGAAGCCCTAAGTCGATCCATCAAGATCAACAACATTGAAGCCACTCTTGCCTAAAATGTCAAAGTCCTTGGTTCTTGAAATACTAAGAAACTCCTAGGTGAAAACCTGTTCATTATTTTTTATCCATATTCGTTTGCAAGTTGGCAATTGTTTACTCTTTATAACTATCAAAATTTGACTGATATAGATCACGATGTTGCTATCCAGGTTGCATTTAATCCAATCTTGAATTTAAAAACACTTTATTAGATTAGTAACTGAAGTTGTTGTAGCCAAGAATTTAGCTAACTTTAATACCTCTTTTTATCGAACCTACCATGCTCTGTTACCCAAAAATCTCCCATTAACCACCTCCCATCCATCTTATAAGAAAATATCCCTTCATCCTCCAAGCTCCCTTCCCCTATCTTGGTTGCTATATTGAGACCTAATAGGAGATACAAGGCCTTCCTTTTGTCTCCAAATTGGACTATGCCATGGGTTATCTCAATAGGGCATCTTTGGTTGAAGCCCTAGGTTGATCCATCAAGATCAACAACATCGTAGCCACTCTTGCCTGAAATGTCAAAATCCTTAGTTCTTGGAATACCAAGAAACTCCTGGTTGAAAATCTGTTCCTTATTTTTTGTCCATCACCCGATGTCATTCATGCACAGATATCTCTGTGCCACATCCAAGGAGAAGGCTTCTCTCCCTATCCATCACTAGAACATGAACAAGGATGGAAGTCTTCACAATCTCTGTTATAAAGTCAATACAAACCTCCTCGACTTACCTCTCTTATACTGGAACACTGAATCCATTACTAACATCATCTCTAGCATTAGCATACCCATTCATGCCAGTCGATCTAGTATAAAGTGGAAAGACTTCTATAGATTTGACTTGGACTTCCTCTGTGAAGACCTTAAGGATATTACAGAGCTCATGGACATCAACGTTGACTCCTTCACCTACCATGTTAGAATAATCACCAATTACTCCACCTCTTACAACCTAATCACACCCTCTTCTTCCTTTGACTAAGCTGATATGGATAGAATCAATTGGGGAATCTGGTGTGGATTAGAAGATCCATCCAAATTTCCAAAACCTCGCCCTATTTCTAGTAGCAACTAACTAGAAAATGGAAATGGGGGTGCTGGAGGCAGTCCTAGTTGAAGAAATCATGGTCATTGGCAAAGCAAGTCCCTCACTATCTCTACTCTACTTAAAAGCCTTGTACCCTATTTTCTTCTTTTATTTTTGGCTACTCCTTACATGCATATACTCTCATGCCTATCTTCCTTATTTCATCTCATTTCTTAGACCATTTCTCTAACTTCACTACGACCGTTGACAAGCTCCCTTACTTTAGCATCATTGCTTCAATCTTTCTCGATCTTACCATAATCTCCATTCTTTGCCAAACCCTTTCCCTTTGGATTCCTCAATGGTCATCTCTCATGTGCATTCCTTGTAACTCCTGCTTTTCAAAATTGGGCCCCTCTATTGGCTTTTTTCTCCATGGCTTGTTCCCTATTTTATCTATCTTATCTTGTATCGGCGAGTCTTTGGCCCTTCCCTCCTCACCTTCCTCCCCTCTCACTTTCTTACTTTGTGTCTCATTCATACTAGAACCCTCCCCTCTGATTCGTGCCCACCCCCTTGTAAACCAAAGAGAAGCCCTAGGTTAAGGAATAAAAAATTAACCTAAGTCACTGGGCATCGAGGACTTAAGATTCTTATTAAACTATACCTTTATCATCTTGATCCAAAAAATGGCTTAAGTTTCTTATTCCTCAACTATTTTTTATATAGTACTTGAGTTTATCTTATGCAACATAAAAAATAACATGCAATACTAAAAAAATATCAATAATAGTTAAAAGATATCGTACATTACTAATTGATGGAGTATTATAAGATCCCCAAATATCCATATATATGAACCAATTCAAAATAAAATGTTGATAAAATAGAGCTTGAAGAAAATGGTAATCAATATTGTTCAGTTAATGGATATATAGTACACATATATTTATTCAAAAGAAAAATACTAGATTCTAAAATAAAAAATTGTTATGATAAACCAAAAGTTAGATGACCTAAATGTCAAAATCATAGATTAACTTTATTTTAATGGATAAGCATCAAAATAAAAGGATTTGATTTAAGCTTCAACTGATAAAGACCATCACGTTCTCTATCTAGTCCCATTTTTTTCTTCATTTGAATGGCCTAACAATATAATATACAAAAAAATAATATAATAATTAAATATTTTGGTAATTTTACTAATAGATAATAAATTAAATCAAAAGTAAGAATCATGCTATCTTCTTTTTTCTTTGTTAAAAAAATTTAAAATAAAATAATCTATTAATCCATATGTGATTGATCCAAACAAATTAATAAAACTAAATATTTTGAAAATCTTCCATGATATTTAAATAGGAGAAATACCTATTTAAAATGATAAATAGAAATTTACTTGAAAGTCTCAAAAAAAATCAAAATCTTCTAAAAAAAGTTATCATTCCAAATAGTTACCTCTTCTATTTGCAATAGTATTAGTTAATAATATATAAAATATTTAACAAATTATAAAAGAAATCATCATAGTACTTATTGTTGTAGTGCCAACTGTATCTACTCTCAGAAAATTTTTCATGTAGAATACAGATCCCCATTTCTAGATTCATACTATCGATATCAATACTGCAGGAGAAGAAAGAAAAGAAAAAATAAAATACATGACACAATCAGTTAGGCATATAAAACTTTATTATAAAAAATAAAATTTATCAAATTGGAACTTCCACTCTCAATCCTACATAATTTTTTCAATAAGAATCTCAAATCCCTCTCACAAGCTCTCAATACTCAGCCCCTACAAACTTTCTAGAGACCCTTTACTACCCTCTGGATCCATACAGTGCCTCTGACCCTTTGTTCCCATTTTTATATCTTTTGATACAAAGAGCATCTCACTAGGAGTCCAATGGTCACAACTGTTTTCAAATCGAAGTCCTATAGCTCTCCCAACATAAATTTAAACTAAAAACTACCTCATGGTCATCCGATTGATGTCCATCGTGTCCCAAATCATATGGATCAGCCTAAATTACATCATATCAAACTCTGGACCATTCAATCTCATTGTGGATCATGCGTGACCATTGAATCGTGCAAAAATTGTGCATAGATAGTGTACCACCTCTCATTGACTAAGCGGTCCACATACACCACGATACACAAGAAGGGAAAACGAAGTTGCTTGGGCCAGGGCTGTCTTCCATGCCCACATGTGCTGGGCCACGCTGGCTTGCAGGCCAGCATAGATCCTCCATAGGTCCGTGTCCTGTTTTTATATGGGCCGGTCCTAGCTACTAGGTTGAGTTGTTGTAGCTTCTTCCGGACTTCTTTCAGGGGTTGATCGAGGCACTTCACTCAATAATCTCCACCTTGACTCGACATTCAACCTCCACCTGACTTTGAGAGCTTTTGAAAGATTTTGCTAGCATATCCTGGGATAAATGCCTACTATTGCCACCTAGATCGCCATGGCCTGCAGCTCTTACGTGTCCTAGGTGAGTAGACTCTCCACCAGCGTCACCAGGTTCATCGATCGGAGGTGATCAAGGGAAACAGGCCCTCCTCTATGGGACTTGGTGGAGTCACCGTGTTCGGAGGGGTCGTTATGAGAATGAGAGTAGCAGGAGTTCTTGGAGGGGTCTTCAGATATCCCTCCTATCCTTGTCCTGGCTCCTTCTGGCTTGATTCGAGATCGCCGGCCCTTAGGGGCTTGGAACTGTGTTGGTCATCCTGTAGGCCTCTCCGATGAGGTGAAATCCTTTTCTCGGTTGCTCCTCTTAAATGGAGACCTGCAAAAAGTTCTGACCAGGGATACTGGCGGGGATACTCCGACGCTCAAGTCAGTCGGGAGAACAGCCAGAGCTGTATAGCAAAAATAATGGCCTGGGAGCCCATCAATGAGCGTGTGGTAGTTTTTTTTACCTTGGCCGAAGGTCCCTCTTACCTATTCACAAGATTGTTCCTATCATTTGGAGAGGCGTGCTCTTCTTGACGTAGGCATGTGAGGCTCCTGTAAGCCTGAGAGGCTAGGATTAGCCTGTGAGGCCATGATGGGTTGGTGAACCTTCCACTTCTGGATGGTTTAGAAGGTTGGTGAATGAGCACAGCGCCTTGGGTGAAGTAACTTTTTCCAAATGGTGTTAATAGTGACCTGAGAGGTTAGGATAGGCCTGTGAGGCCTTAGTAGGCCTGTGAGGCTCCAATGTAGCCCTCCTTTATAGGGGGTGCATGCTAGACTTTACATGTCAAGGTTACCATCCAGGTCTCCTCGTATTTACTCTTTGGGGAGCGTGCCTGAGGCAAGGTGCACAGACAGAGGTGAGGGGGTGGAGGCTCCCATGCGCACGGAGCCAGGCTGCTATGGGGCTGGCTTCATGCATGGTGACATGGGCAATGTGGACAGAGCTAGCTCGTGCGCTGCCTCCTATCGATGCCAAGATGCCCCCAGCAGGTGGAGTCAAACAGGAGCGGAAACCTAGGTCATGTCGGATCTAGGTGAGCATGTCACGGACAAAGCAGATTTGGAACTGACAAAGCCGGGGTGCTCCAACTCATTCTGCTCCCAGGTGAGCCGGATGGGCTGGAACGAACGTGCTCGGGCGGAGCCGAACTGAGATGCTGGTACTGAGCCGACTGGGGCAAGCTACTCCTGAGGATGCCATCGAACGAGCTGAGGCGGACGGAGCCGGAGTGAGGCAAGCTGGAGCTGAGGTGCTGTGCTAGGTGTGATGGATCGAGGTGCAGGCAGGGTGGAGCCGGACTGCTCCCCGCGATGCTGACGCACGGGCTGATCCGCTGGCCTGGCTGGGTGGACAGACTTCATGCAAGCATTGAGCCTGGACATGGAATTTGTCGGATTGACGTGCGCAAGGTCGGACTTCACACGGGCGGAGTCGAACTTGGGGCATGCCACGGGCGGTGCAGAGCTAGCTGAGATGCCATACGAGGGGCCTTTTCTCCCCTGCCGTGTTGACGCACGAGGTAAGGTAGGACTCCACCCCGGGCCTAGGTGGCCGTGCGGGACTCCATGCTAGACCGGGGTGCGGGCCGAGATGCCGTGAAGTTGGGCTCCACGTGTGTCCGAAGTGGGCTGGCCAAGGTGCTGACCTGGCCGCCACAGGGGCCAAGGTGCTGCATCGAACATGGACGGATGGAGTTCCTGCCATCATCCGTCTCACATTGAGCCCACTCGTGAGAGCCTGTAACCTGGCCTGGGCGAAGGCCTAGGTCAAGCCTCCCTTTAGAACAAGCGGACCCACCATCTTCTTTTGATGGGAGACCTAGGGATGCTACGCGAGGCACGTGGCCATGTCAGCCAAATAGGGATGTTACCGCGTTAGTGCCAAATGAATTTTTTCACTACTATAACAGATGGCCCCACTCCCTGAGTCCAAAGTGTTACTTCTCATCATTTTGGATGAAGGGAGTAGCTTTACCCATTCGGCTCCATGCTGTAGTGGGCCTTGTACTCAATCAAAGGTCAGTTGGCCAGGTGAGAGATGATGTTGCATGGTGATGATGCTAGTATTTCAACCTGACTCCTTGTAGACCGGGTAGAAGGTGATGCCGAGGAGGAAGAGGTTGGTGAGGTACATAACTTGGGTACGCGCATAGACGACCGGGCACATGGTTGACATGGCCGAGCTTACAGCACACCTCAAGGCTTTTAATGAAGGCATAAAAGCTGCTGGAAGGTTCGAGGAGCAGGAGCTTGGTCTTGGCTCGACCTTGGGGGAGCCATCCTGGTGAAAGGACTCAAGGAGTAGGAGTTCGACTTCGACCAAAGGAGTAGGAGTTCGACTTCGACCAAAGCCTTGATCTTGAGAGGGGCCATCCTGGCGGAGGAACTCAAAGAGCGGGAGTTCGACTTCGGCCAAAGGCTCGACCTTGGGGGAGCCATCCTGGCGGAGGAACTCAAGGAGTGGGAGTTCGACTTTGGCCAAAGGCTCAACCTCATGGGAGCCATCCTAGCCGAGCAATTCAAGAAGCAAGAGTTCGACTTCAGCCAAAGGCTCGACCTCGAGGGAGCCATCCTGGCAGAGGAACTCAAGGAGCGGGAGTTCGACTTCGGCCAAAGGCTCGACCTCTAGGGAGCCATCTTGGTGGAGGAACTCAAGGAGCAGGAGTTCGACCTCGGCCAAAGGCTCGACCTCCGGGGAGCCATCCTAGTGGAGGAACTCAAGAAGCGAGAGTTCGACCTCGACCAAAGGCTCGACCTCCGGGAAGCCATCCTGGCGGAGGAACTCAAGGAGCGGAAGTTCAACTTCAGCCAAAGGCTCGACCTCGGGAGAGCCATCTTGGCGAAGGAACTCAAGGAGAGGGAGTTCAACTTTAGCCAAAGGCTCGACCTTAGGGGAGCCATCCTGGCGGAGGAACTCAAGGAGTGGGAGTTCGACTTCGGCCAAAGGCTCAACCTCTGGGGAGCCATCCTGGTGGAGGAACTCAAGGAGCGGGAGTTCGATTTTGGCCAAAGGCTCGACCTTGGGGGAGCCATCCTGATGGATGAACTCAAGGAGTGGGAGTTCGACTTTGGCTAGAGGCTCGACCTTGGTGGAGCCATCCTGACGGAGGAACTCAAGGAGTGGGAGTTCGACTTTGGCCAGAGGCTCGACCTCGGGAGAGCCATCCTGACGGAGGAACTCAAGTAGGGGAGCAGTACAGTGCATGCACTTGTGAGCTTTGTACCATCCAATGCCTGCATTGCATGGAGTAACTGGATCACTGTTTGCATCATGTATGCATGGAGTGGAGGACGAAACCCCATGCCATAGTCTTGCATGGTGTGCATAAGGTAACGGGACCTTCCCTGCTTCCATCTTTTGGGAATCGCACCTCGTTCGCTGCCTTCTCCAACCATGGTGGGGGTTGGTATTCTTCATTTCATATGGAAGTTCGACCTCAGTAGGGAGCTTGGTCTTGGATAGGAGCTTGACTTCAGTGAGGAACTCGGCCTCATTGAGGAGCTTGACTTCAGTGAGAAGCTTTACCTCATTAAGGAGCTTGACGTTAGTGAGGAGCTCGACCTCAGTGAGAAGCTTGACTTCAGTGAGGAGCTCGACCTCAATGAGGAGCTTGACTTCAGCTCGATTTCATTAAGGAGCTTGACTTCAGCTCGGCTTCATTAAGGAGCTTGACTTCAGTGAGGAGCTTGGCCTCAGTGAGAAGCTTGACTTCAGTGAAGAGCTTGGCCTCAGTGAGAAGCTTGACTTTGGTGAGGAGCTTGGCCTCAATGAGGAGCTTGGCCTCATTAAGGAGCTTGACTTCAGTAAGGAGCTCAGTCTCAGTGAGGAGCTTGACTTCAGCTCAGTTTCATTAAGGAGCTTGACTTTAGTGAGGAGCTTGGCCTTATTAAAGAGCTTGATTTCAGTGAGGAGCTTGGCCTCAGTGAGAAGCTTGACTTCAGTGAGGAGCTTGGCCTCAATGAGAAGCTTGACTTCAGTTAGGAGCTTGGCCTTATTAAGGAGCTTGACTTCAATGAAGAGCTCGGCCTCAATGAGGAGCTTGACTTCAGCTCGGCTTCATTAAGGAGCTTGACTTCAGCTCGACTTCATTAAGGAGCTTGACTTCAGCTCTTGGCTTGAATGCAGAGCTTCAGAAGCTTCTTGGCCTTGGTGCGGGGTGCTGAGGCTCCCGGCTTGAGTGCGGGGCTTCGAAAGTTTTCTAGCTTTGGTACGGGATGCTGAGATTCCCGACTTGAATGCGAGGCTTCGGAAGTTTCCTGGCTTTGGTGCGGGGCACTGATGCTCCCGGCTTAAGTACGAGGCTTCGAAAGTTTCTCAGCTTTGGTGCGGTGTGATGAGGCTCTCGGCTTGAGTACGGGGCTTCAAAAGTTTTTCGGCTTTGGTGCAGGGTGTTAAGGCTCCCGACTTGAGTGCGTGGCTACGAAAGTTTCTCGACTTGACTGCAGGGCGCTGAGGCTCCCGGCTTGAGTGCGGGGCTTCAGAAGTTTTCCGGCTTTGGTGTAGGGTGCTGAGGCTCTCGGCTTTGGTGCTTGTCAAGAAACCTTGTGGGCAGTGACAGGCTTTGACGGACTGTAGTGCTTGCCCTTGATGGTAGTACAGGAACTTTTCTTGTAGAACTTGTTGCCGCTCTCGTCGTCGCACCCGTGCCATGGATCCGCCGATCCCTCCTGACCGCCTGGCGAGGGAGCCTCCCTTCCTGCGACGAACCTGCGAAAAAGGGGTTAGAGGATCCTGGCCGGGGATCCCGACGAGGGAGCTCCGACGGTCAAGTCAGTAGACGACGAGAGGGAACAGACTCTCCAGACGGACCCCCGAAAGGGTTCCAGACTTAGAGAGTTTACTAGTGAGAGAGACGCTCTGGGGACCAGAATCTCGGCTGGGCCTCCTTGCCGAGCTCGCGCCCAGTGATTCCCTCTCGGGATCTCTGGTTTTCACTCTCCGAAGCGAGGCCTTTTGCCGTTGCTTCTCCTTTGTCCCCAGGCTTGTTCGCTTACCTCCATTGTCCCCAGATTCCTCCCTCTTTATCTCCTTTCATCGTGCGCTTGTCTTTTCCTCCTGGGAGACTCCCCTCCCCTGTCTTCTTCTCTTTTCCCTTTTCGGTGAAGGGGGGCCAGGCGGCTTTCCGACCTCGTCCGCCGAGCCCAGCAGGGAAAAGGCAAAGACAGAAGAGAAAAAGAGAGGGCGGCGCTGACAAGGCGGCCGGTCAGGCCTCGGGCCCAGCGAGAGCGCTCTCTCTCCCAAGCGTGGGCGCCATCCATCTATAGGGCCTGTTCTGTCAGAATCGTGCCCCTCGGCTGTGGAGCTTGTCATGCCGATGCAAGTGATGTTTCGCGTGCCGCCGCCCTCCGTACGGGGCGCCGTCTGGGATTCATACGGCCCGAGGGATGGCCTCGGGGCCCGCGATTCTTCCTTGAGATCTTCTCCGTACGGGCAGCCTGACCTCGACCGAGGTGGACCCGTCTCCGGGGGCCACCTGGCGAAGAGCGAAGGACCAGCCGACCTCGGCCTAGGTGGACCCCTCCCGGGTGGACACCTGGTGAGGTGGCAGGAGGTCGCCTGACTCGGCCGAGGTGGGCCCGTCTCCGGGAGGCCACCTGGCAAGGGGGCGAAGGACCAGCCGACCTCGGCCTAGGTGGACCCCTCCCGGGTGGACACCTGGCGAGGCGGCAGGAGGTCGCCCGGACTCGGTCGAGGTGGACCCATCTCCGGGAGGCCACCTGGCAAAGGGGCGAAGGACCAGCCGACCTCGGCCTAGGTGGACACCTCCTGGGCGGACACCTGACGAGGTGGCAGGAGGTCGCCTGGTCTCGGCCGAGGTGGACCCGTCTCCGGGAGGCCACCTGTCAAAGGGGCGAAGGACCAGCCGACCTCGACCTAGGTGGACACCTCCTGGGCGGACACCTGGCGAGGTGGCAGGAGGTCGCCTGGTCTCGACCGAGGTGGACCCGTCTCCGGGAGGCCACCTGGCAAAGGGGCGAAGGACCAGCCGACCTCGGCCTAGGTGGACACCTCCTGGGCGGACACCTGGCGAGGTGGCAGGAGGTCGCCTGGTCTCGGCCGAGGCGGACCCGTCTCCGGGAGGCCACCTGGCGAAGGGCGAAGGGTCGGCCGACCTCGGCCCGGGCGGACTTTTCCTGGGTGGACACTTGGCGAGGTGGCAGGAGGCCTCCTGGCTTTGGCCGACCTCACTTGGGCGGATATCTTCGGGCTTGGGCGCCATCGAGTTGGTAGAGGAGCTCCGATCCGAGCTCGACCTCGGCGGGGGCAGTTTGCCTTAGAGAATTGTCGGGCGCTGTAGTCTTGTCGAACCTGGTCTTGAAGACGTGGCGCTGACTCGGTCGAAGAAGCCTCCACGTGGCCCGAGCGCATTCGGTGGTACCTGAGCCTGGCCACGTCATTGTCACGGCTGTAACAGAACTGAAACATAGTTTTTCATATTGCAAAT
The DNA here is from genome assembly GCA_021397845.1 of Areca catechu. Taxonomy (NCBI): domain Eukaryota; kingdom Viridiplantae; phylum Streptophyta; class Magnoliopsida; order Arecales; family Arecaceae; genus Areca; species Areca catechu. Next base: position 148,803,079 of record CM038049.1, on the reverse strand, counting down.
ATAATGGGGAAAGGAGTTACCTATTGAGCTCCAGTCATATGAATAAATAAAAATATATTTCTTCCTTAAGAAGGGCAGAATTAAATTCGCCAACCACCATCTTAGGGGAGATGGGACTCCATTGTAGGGAAGGATGAGACTCCGTTACATGGGAGGAGATGAGCCTGTTGCATGGGAGAGCATGGCTTCGTTGCATGGGGGGAGAGGAGTTCGTTGCATAAGAGAATAGGACTCCTGAGAAGTGACAAGCATTTGAAAAGATCACGAGCGTGAATCTCTTCTTCTCTTGTTGAATAGGACTCCTGGAAGGTGGCACCGCTCGGAGGTGGCTCCATCTTTGGCTCGCTGCCTGCTGCCCTGTCGAGGATGACGATGCCCCTTCATAGCTCGGGATCTTTTTTCGAGGCCACTCCTTGGAACCCCTAGAGAGAGGGGAGCTCTCGTGCCCCCACCATCATGCCCCCAGTCTACCCCCGGGGACCAAGAACAAAGGTGGCTACTATTGTCCCACCATGTTAAGGAGCTTTAATTTGCCCCCTACCCAGTAAGCCAATCTGTTGCTGCCTAGATCATCATGGCCTGCAGCTCTTACGTGTCCTAGGTGAGTAGACTCCCCGCCAGCATCACTAAGTTCGTCGATCGGAGGCGATCAAGAAAACAGGCCCTCCTCTATGGGACTTGATGGAATCACCGTGTTCGAAGGGGTCATTATGAGAATGAGAGTAACAGGAGTTCTTGGAAGGATCTTCAGATATCCCTCCTGCCCTTGTCCTGGCTCCTTCTAGCTTGCTTCAAGATCGCCGGCCCCTAGGGGCTTGGAATTTTGTTGGTCATCCTGTAGGCCTCTCCAGTGGGGTGAAATCCTTTCCCCGGTCGCTTCTCACGAATGGAGACCTATAAAAAGTCCCGACTGGGGATACCGGCGGGGACACTTCGATGCTCAAGTCAGTCGGGGGAACAACCGGAGCTATGTAGGAAAAATAATGGCCTGGGAGCCCGTCAATGAGCGTGTGGTAGTTTTTTTTACCTTGGCTGGAGGTCCCTCTTACCTATTCACGAGATTGCTCCTATCATTTGGGGAGGCGTGCTCTTCTTGATGTAGACCTGTAAGACTCATGTAGGCTTGAGAGGCTAGGATTAGCCTGTGAGGCCATGATGGGTTGATGAACCTTCCTCTTCTGGGTGATTCAGAAGGTTAGTGAAGGAGCACAGTGCCCCGGGTAAAGTACCTTTTCCTAAATGGTGTTAATAGTGATCTGAGAGGTTGGGATAGGCCTGTGAGGCCATGGTAGGCCTATGAGGCTCCAGTGTAGCCCTCCTTTATAGGGGTGCATGCTAGACTTTACGTGTCAGGATTACCATCCGGGTCTCCTCATATTTGCCCTTCGAGAAGTGTGCCTGAGGCAAGGCGCGCGGACCAAGGAGAGGGGGCGGAGGCTCCCATGCATGCAAAGCTAGGCTACTGCATGGCGACGTGGGCGACATGGATAGAGCTGGCTCGTGTGCTGCCTCCTATCGACACCAAGATGCCCCCAATGGGCGGAGTCGGACCAGAGCGGAAACCCAAGTCGTGCCAGACCAAGGTGAGCTATCGCAGGCGGAGCAGAGTTGGAACTGACGGAGCCGGGGTGCTCCAGCTTGTGCTGCTCCCAGGCGATCCGGATTGGCTGGAATGGATGTTCCCGGGCGGAGCTAGACTGAGATGCTGGTACTGAACTGGCCGGGGCAAGCTGCTCCCGAGGACGCCGTCGCGCGGGCTGAGGCTGATGGAGCTGGAGTGAGGCGGGCTGGAGCCGAGGTGCCATGTTGGGCGTGCTGGATCGAGGTGCAGGCCGGGTGGAGCCAGACCGCTCCCCGCGACGTTGACGCACGGGCTGATCGCTGGCCTTGCTGAGCAGACGAACTCCATGCGGGTGTTGAGCCTGGCTATGGAATTTGTTGGACTGAGATTTGCGGGGCGGACTTCATGCGGGCAGAGCCGAACTTGGGGCGTGCCGCGGGCGGCGCAGAGCTAGCTGAGATGCCGTGCGAGGGGTCTTTTCTCCCCTGCCGTGCAGACGCGCGAGGTGAGGTAGGACTCCACCCCGGGCCTAGGTGGCCGTACGGGACTCTACGCCAGACTGGGGTGCGGGCTGAGCTGCCGTGAAGCTGGGCTCCAACATGTCCGAAATGGACTGGCCGAGGTGCCGACCTGGCCGCCGCATGGGCCAAGGCACTCCATCGGACATGGCCGGATGGAGTTCCTGCCATCATCCGTCTCACATTGAGCCCACTCGTGAGAGCCCGTAACCTAGCCTGGGCGAAGGTCTAGGTCGAGCCTCCCTTTAGAACAAGCGGACCCACCATCTTCTTTTGATGGGAGACTTGGAGATGCTGCACGAGGCACGTGGCCACGTCAGCCAAACAGGGATGTTGCCGCGTCAGCGCCGAATGAATTTTTTTACTACTATAACACCTACTATTTATGGATGGGCAAACATGAAAGTCGAGCTAGTCTACTCGATCTCATCTCCATCATGTATTATACTCACCTTGACTTGAGACTTATTCTGGAAAGTTTCCTATAGTAATAGGAACTTCATCGTGTGACGTCGCCTGTCATCCTCCCGAGTTTCTCATCTTGTGCCCATTCCATATGCTCCCATAGCTCAATCTCGCACTGGACTTCTATCTATACCAGAAAATCCACCTCGCACTAGACTCCCTGTCAAGAGGCTGTGTCCTCCATGCTGCTTCCATTATAAAACAATTATACTTTCGTGCAAGACCTTTAGGATTCCAGCATGGGCTCTCCATGCATTGTCATTTGAATCCAATTTGCTTAGAAAAATTAGATTTTTACAAAAATTGAGTATACATCGAATCTTGTCTAATTTTTTCACTGTCCCATTATGTGCCTTCAAGTTGAATATCCTAACATTCTCGATTATATAGCTCGATCCATCTAGCAACTAAACAGAACTCTCTCTACTCTTTAGAGAGTTGAATAGCTCCTCTTTGTAATAAATATGGTATGGACATGTAGAATCTAAAATCCAGTGAAAAGAAGGAGATATGTTATTGGATATCATAAGTGTCTTGCTATAATATCCTTTACTGTTGCTACAATCAGCCACCACCGCCATAGCCTTTATTTGATCGTTGAGCTATGGATAATCTCTGACACAATGCCTCAACTCGTCACACTAGTAGCACTTGATCTTGCTCTCATCCTTCGACCTGAATCGCCTACTTAGTGTTCTCTATTGCTTCACCTTTTGCTGCCCGCTTCTTTCAAAATTGCCAACTCTGAGTTTCTACTTGAACTCGAAACTTGGTTCTCCTGTCTGAGAACCTCGTTCTAGAGTAACACTGAGATGACCTCTTTTATCTTGATAGTGCTCTTCCTTATTAAAATAGTGGTAACCAAGGATTCAAAGAATTGTGGAAATGATGAAAATAAGACCAATATCCTGGTCTTCTTCTCAATTTTCTCACTGATACTAAAGAGATCGGTGAGGATCCTCTGGAAGTTGCTCAGGTGCTCCTGCATGCTCTATCTTTCGATTATCCATGATTGATAAAATTACTTTCAAAGGAAAAGCATGTTGATGAATGACTTTGCCATGTATAACTTTTTCAGCTTCATCCATAGCACCATCGAGGAATCTTGTTCAGTACATAGATCATCACCTTATCTATTAAATACAAGCAGATCGTGCCCATTACCTGCATTTGGAGCCGCTTCCATGTCTTTTCTTTCACAGTAGCTAGCTCTCCTTGCATATAAGAGCATCGATAAACCCTTGTTCAATAAGTACGTCTTTTACCCTCGTCTGCTAGATAAAAAATTGTTCTTCCTATCGAATCAGTTGATGTCGACTTTGATTATACTTGCCATCTTCTTTGATCTTGATCAACATTTACAATTTGGGGCTTTGGACTCTGATACTAGTTATTGCAGTACTAATTGTATTGATATCACTCTTTCAGAAATTTTCTTGTACAGAATATAGATCCCCGTTCTTAGGATAATGTTGACGATATTGATGCCGTAGGAGAAAGAAGAAAAAAAATAAAATACAAGACAATCAATTGGACATGTAAGATTTCATTATGAAAAATAAATTTACAAGATTTGAACACTCACTCTCAATCCCATATAATTTTCTCAACAAGAAATCTCAAATCCTTCTCACAAACTCTCAACTCTCAGTCCTTACAAGCTTTCTAGAAACTCTTCGCTATCCTCTAGATCCTTCGTACATAGCCACTTTCTTTCTACTTTTTAAGCCACTTTCTTTCTACTTTCTTTTTATAGCTTTTGATGTAAAGAATATTTCACCAAAAATTTAACTATTCAAAACGCATTCAAATCAAAATCTTGTAGCTTTTTCAATATAAATTTGAACCAAAATTATCTTCTGATCACCTGATTGCAATCCATCGCATCTTAGATCATACGGATCAGCCTAAATCTTTTTGGATCATATTTAGAACCATCCAATCTCTCCGTAGATCATGCACCGATCGTTTGATTGCTCAAAAATCATGCATAAATCATGTACCATCTTTTATGGATCGAGCGATCCATGTACTCAAGATATACAGGAAAGGAAAACGAGTTTGCTCGGCCCGATCCTCTCACGGGTCTGCTGGCTGGCTTTTTTTTTTTTTTTTTTTTTTTTTTTAAGCCGAGGCTCTACAGTCAATACTTATTATTTATAATAAAAAATTATTCTTTTTTAATCCAAATCAAAACATGCTTTGCATATGCAAACCTTTCAACACGGGCCTACGGCTACTGAAAAACTGAAAGAAACAAGACTTGTGCAGGACACTGAACCAAAGATGATAACACTGGAATCGAGGAAATAAAAGTGTTTTTCTTCCCTCGGAAACCCAATCCCTCGATCCATGCCGTCACCCACCTCCTCCTCTCCCTTTCCCCTCCTTCCCAAATCCTCTCCTTCTCCTTGAACCGCTTCCCTTCCCTGAGTAGTATCTAAAAAACCAAAAATATCCCACTCTCTTCTCTCTCTCCTCTGTCGGAGACTCTACCAAGAAAAGAGGAAAAGAGACGGAGGTGGCGACGATGCACGCGAAGACGGACTCGGAGGTGACGAGCCTGGCGGCCTCGTCCCCGCCGCGGTCGCCGCGGCGGCCGATATACTACGTGATGAGTCCATCCCATCCGGACGCCGAGAAGATGTCCCTCGGCGGCTCCACTCCAGGAGGCTCGCCGGTGCACCACCACCACCACTACCCCCACCACCCCCACCACCACCGCTACGCCAGCTCCCCCATCCACCACTCCCGCGAGTCCTCCACCACCCGCTTCTCCGCCTCCCTCAAGCACGCCTACTGGCGCAAGATCCCCCTCGCCGGTCGCCACCCCTCCGACGCCGGCGACGCAGACGACGACTCCGACGCCGACGACTACCCGGCCACCACCCCCGTCCGCTGCTACGTCGTCTGCTTCCTCCTCGGCTTCATCTTTCTCTTCACCCTCTTCTCCCTCATCCTCTGGGGCGCCAGCAAATCCTACAAGCCCGAAATCTCCATTAAGGTCCGTTCTAACTCGGCCGATTCTTCCCTTTTTCCTTACCATTTCACCCATTATTTCTTTGATTACGCCGGGTCGACTCGGCTTGGTGCCTTTTTTTTTAAAAAAAAAAATTTAATTTGTCGGGCAGAGCGTGGTGTTCGAGAGTTATAATATCCAAGCAGGGATGGATTTGACCGGTGTTCCCACCAAGATGCTGTCCATCAATTCAACGGTCAAGATCGCGTTCCGGAACCCTGCCACCTTCTTCGGCGTCCACGTCTCCTCCACACCCCTGGTGCTCTTCTACTATGACCTCAAAATCGCCTCCGGAAACGTAAGCATCCTTTTTTTTTAATTAAAAAAAAAAAAAAAAAAACCATCCTTCCTTCCTTCCTCCTCCTACATTTCAAGTGCAACATGAAAAATCTCGCAACCGATACCAAAACTTTTCATAGCTAACGTGTAACACCAGCATTAAAAAGCCAATGCAAAAGCTCCACGTCAGACGTGTGCTTTCTTGGGAAGGAGTTGGTCTCGCTATGTGAACACGTAATGCGGGGAGCCTGAATGGAGCGCCGCAGAAAGCCATATTTTATATGAAAAGATGAAACAAGGCTCTTTTATGGTCTGACAGTATTTGGTACGAACCGAGGAAACGATATGAATGGATGATGGGTCATGGATGGATGGTGTGCCAACCATCTGTGGGCTAAACATACCTAACATAATGTCTGTTTCCATGGTGTGGGGCCATCCATTATTCCATTATTTACCCAATTTGTCATTATTTAATCTGTAAATTTTTTATGTTTATTTCTGCTATGGTCTCCTTTCTCAGCCAGTATCCACAAAAGTAGACCTCCATTGGCTTCACACTTCCTTTCTGATCCTATTCAGTTCACGAGTTTCCTTTGATCATATTTTGAATCAGAGTTTATTTGGAACCAACTTATAGTTCTGTCAATTTTGTTTTTAATTAAGTTATCATAAAAAAAGATTTTGTGTAAATGTACGTGGATGAGTGCAGATGAAGGAATTCTATCAATCGAGGAAGAGCGGGAGGGTGGTGAGGATAGATGTGACCGGAAGGCAGGTCCCACTCTACGGCGGTGGCTCGAGCTTGAGCAGCCGGTCGGAGGGCGGGCCGCCGGCGGTGGTGCCGCTCGACCTCACGTTCGTGATGCGGGCTCGGGCCCACATCCTCGGCAAGCTGGTGAAGTCCAAGTTCTACCGCCGTATCCGCTGCTCCCTGACCCTCCGGGAGAACCACCTCGGCAAGCACCTCGACCTCAAGAATGCCTGCAAGTACCGTGGCTGAGCCGAATCGAACCGAACCGAACCGAACCGGTCCGAGGGCATTCCGGTCATTTTAGTGAATGGGGAGCGGGAGTACTGGATTCAAAAGGTCATGATGAATGCTAACATGCGCTGAAGGATGGGGTGTCGGTCAAAGTTATGGAGTGGTTTTTGAAGTAAAGTCTGACTGCTGACTGCTGACTGCTCCCTGCCAAGCCCGTGATGTTGTTTGTTTTGTCGATTTCTATCTGGATGTTGCTGTTGGTGATCGGTATGCATGCTGATAGCTTTGATTAATAAAAAAAAAAAAAAAAAAAATCAGCTCACAGTTCTCTAAAAAGGTTTTGTATTGCATAAAAGATGCTATCTTATTGTTTTTATTCTTATAGCCCTCTTTCCTCGCTTCTTCCATGGTAGTGTTTGGATACCTGATTTTATTTTTGAAATAAAAATACAATTTTTAAAAAATAGTTATTTATTTTTGTTTTTCTAGATTCTTATTTAATTAAAAATCCAGTATGTGATCTTTATTCTAGTACGAGTAATATAGTATTATTCTAATCAATGTTTAGTTGATATGGGAATAAATTTTTATTTGTGATTCATCTTTCTTTTTAGCTATTTTATTAAATTACATTGATTATTTCTACAAGAATATGTTAAAGAATTATCAATTCTATGGTTATTTTAGAATTAGGAAAAGTTGGCCAAAATTATCAAATCAGGATGGTCCATCATTATCTTTTCATCTATTTGGTGGGACAAGATGAAATAAGTACTATCTTTTCATCTATTTAGAGAAATAAGATAGGATAAGTACTTATTCTATCAAGAATTATCGAATTAAATACTTATATAGTATTTGGATAAGCTATTCTCATTCTGAATAAATTTTTATTTCAGATTATTTTCTTAAATAGTTATGAAAATCGAGGTGGGTCATCTGAAATAAGTTATTCAGTTTAATTTTTAGTATTTTAAAATTGTTATTTCATGCTAGATCAAGAAATATTTTATTTCAAGTCATTTTATTTTTTATGATAGGTTTCATTGCAATAAATGTGATGGGATAAAGTTGTTATTTTAGATTTTCAATCTAGTTTCTGAAAATTGATAATCTTATTTCAGGAATAAATTTTTTACATCCAAATATTATTTACCGAGCCATGACATTTCGGTTTGGACGTCCTCTGGTTTGTTACATTGTTATTAATATATCAAAATATCAACTCTTGATACAAAGATGGTATTCCCTGTTGTATATAATTCAATAAAAAATCTGTGTACAAAATTGTTTGGATGTTTTTAATGTATTCTTTTTCATATTTATGTTTTTATGTTTTTCATATTGATGCATGGCCATCTCTCTTCTTGTTATTTCAATCTAGACATTATTCTCATAGCAACTCTTGTTTGTACTTTTTACTCAAAAAACTTCTGTTTGGACTTCGTTTCTTTGCTCTTGATCTTGTGCTAATTCAATTCTCTGATATATATATATATTATAAAGGGTAAGGAAGTCATATGCAAATAAATGATAATACGAGGGGCTATATACAAAATTCTATATGGATTTGACCGCCGTGTCACAACCAGAAATTCCTGGGCCCTCGTAGTCATCTCCTCTCCTTTCTTTTCTTTTCTTTTTCCTTCTTTATTTCTTAATTTATTTTTTTAATTTTCTCTTTGTCTCTTTTTCTATCATTACCGTTACTTTTCCGTCAAATAGTAAAGTAATCAAGAAGCCAAGAAACAAAAAGGCTGCATCAAACTTAGGTAATGCTTGGTTACTTATTGGAAAAGTAATCAAGCATCCAAGAAAGAAAGAGACTGTATCAAATTTTTTTCATTTTTTTGATAAAAAAAATAGAGAAGGATAAATCCAGGTGTAGCCATCTCGCAGACTTTCATTCTTTCAGGTAATATTCGATAGAAAACGTTCAGATTTACGTAGCCTCTCTCTACTTATCCTCATCCATGGGATCATGTCTCAAATTCATGACCTGTTGGTAGTGAGGCAAGATCTTTACCAATCGAGCTATCATCATAGCGGTGCATCAAACTTTCAAACTGCGGTAGGATATGTAGGATGTTAGATGGATATCCACAAAAAAAAAAAAGAAAAGAGGAGAAGAAAAAGATAGTTTTATAATTTCTTATATTTTTAATATTAATTTTAAAAAATAAATTTAAAAACTAAAAAATATGATTTTTTTTTTGTTTTGGATATATATTTGTTATTAGCACATATTGCATGATCATATGAAGTGTATTAAACAAATTAACTATTGGCAAGTCAATATATATCTTCAAATAAATGATATATAGTTTCCAGAGTATCAAGTTCATCATTAATATATGGTATACGGCCAGGTGATCTATATTTAATAAATTAGTTATCCAGCGATCAAGTATATACCTTTAGGTGCCATGCGAGGTGGATAGTCTCTTCTCCATCAGGTAGCAAGATCGCGAGCTCCTACGGGAATACATGGTCCGTTTCAAGGCTGTCGTGTTGGAGAACTACAACCTTGATGAGCCAGTTACTGTGCTGGCACTGAAGAGAGGGCTCAGGACTTCTCGCCTGACCTACTCTCTAAAAAGCTCTCCAAGTCTTACTCCGAACTCCTTCTCCAAGTCCAGAAGTACATCTGCGCTGAGGAGGCGGATCGAACGAGGAGAGAGCTGGATGGAAGGCCTCTGAAGAAGCCCACTCCCGGGGAGACCTCCGAGATGCGGAAGCCCGGATCAGCCTTTCCAAACTTCCGCCAGAGGCTGAAGCCGAGAAGAGATCCCATCCCGGAAGAGAGCTTTACTCCTCTCCTCGTCCCGAGGGAGAAAATCCTTATGGAGATCGAGGGTGAGCTCTACCTGAAGTGCCCGCCTCCACTGAAGCCATCCAATGGTTGCGACAGGACAAAATATTGTAAATTCCACCGCGACTATGGCCACGACACCGAGGAATGCCACAACCTCAAAAGGGAGATTGAATACCTTATAAAGAGGGGCTACCTCGGAAGGTTCGTAGGGGGTAGACCTCCATCGGAACCTCAGGCACTCGTCGCACTCCCTCCGGTCCCTGTCGTTGACACCTGCCCTACTGAGAAGCCGATGGGGATGATATGCTGGGGAGCCGAGCATGCTTCTGAGAAGGCCCGGGGTGGGGGGACTTTTGAGAATGTACCTCCCTTTATGAGGGAAGGGGAAGACGAAAGTAAAAATATGAACAATGATGCTGTGGTCGTAGAGACGACGATCGCAAAATATCTTGTAAAACACATCATAGTTGATAGTGGAAGCTCCACGGACGTGCTTTTTTATAATGCTTTCTCCAGGATGAAGCTCTCTCCTGCTCAGCTCAGATCCGTGCACACATCCCTCGTTGGTTTCACGAGCGACTCCGTGGAGGTCGAAGGGAAGATTACTCTCCCCATTACCACCGGAACGCCACCCGATAGAGTACCGTCATGATGACGTACACAGTTGTTAGGCTCCCTTCGGCTTACAACGTGATCCTTGGCCGACCCGGGCTCAACATGCTCGACGCGGTCATCTCCATAAAATGGCTATTGGAGCGGTTCCCGACTCCCTATGGCATTGGGGAGATAAGGGGGATCGAGACGAACCTGGAGAAGGTCTAGGCGATCATCAACATGGAGCACCTGACCACAAAGAAGCATGTCCAGTGCTTGACGGGTCGAGTCGCTGCATTGAGCCAATTCATCTCGAGGTCGGTAGACCGCTGCCTCCCCTTCTTCAAAATGCTGCGCAAGATGAATGACTTCACCTGGACGGAGGAGTGCAAGACGGCCTTCGAGGAGCTCAAAGACTTCCTGGCATCACCACCACCGCTCTCCAGGCCGGAGATGGGAGAGAAGCTCCTGTTATACCTAGCGGTCACCCCCGGAGCTGTCAGTTCGGTCCTTGTCTGCACGGACAAGGACGTGTCCCAAAAGTCGATGTACTACACCAGCAAGCTCCTCCGGGATGCTGAGACCAGGTACACCCAAACTGAAAAACTCATTTTTACTCTTATCATGTATGCTCAATGTCTTAGGCCATACTTTCAAGCACATCCAATCACGATCTTGACGGACCAGCCCTTAAGGGCTGTACTCAGTCATCCCGACACATCTAGATGCTTGGCCAAGTGGGCACTAAAGCTTAGCGAGTTCGACATCGCGTACCGACTAAGGTCATCCCAGAAGGTCCAAGTGCTGGCCGACTTCCTGGTTGAGTGCTCGGGACTCACCGAAGAGCCAGAGCAAATGGTCCCGGAGCATCAAGAAAAGCCAGGTGCAGAGGAGGAGCCCTAGGTCCTCTACGTCGACGGCGCGTCCAATGCGGGCAGAAGCAGAGTAGGCTTAATCCTCGCCAACAATGATGGAGTTGTAGCTGAATGCGCACTCCGTTTCAAGTTCACCGCGACAAATAACCAGGCGGAGTACGAGGCACCCCTCGTGGGCCTCAGGATATCCCGCGAGCTGAGTGTAAGGAGCCTGAAGGTCCTCATCGACTCCTAACTGGTGGCCAGACAAGTCTTCGGAGAGTACGAAGCGAGAGATCCCCAAATGATGAAGTACTTGGAGCAGGTCCGCTCGAGCACAGCAGGTTTTCGGCGCTTCAGCATCTCTCATATCCTCCGATGTGAGAATGCTCGCACCGATACACTGTCCAGACTCGCGACCTTGCCGGACTCATCACTGGGGCGCGCCCACATCGAGTACCTCGAAAGTCCAAGCAACGAAGCTCTCGCAGAGGTACAGCAGGTTACCCCGAAGCCGAGCTGGATGGATAGGTACATCAGATACCTCACTGATGGCACTCTGCCGGAAGACCGAGCAAAGGTGGGCCTCGTCAAGAGGAAGGCCTCGCGGTTTGTCCTCATGGAAGGACAACTCTACCGCTGATCCTATTCATATCCACTCTTGAAGTGCCTGAGACCCGTGGAGTCAACCTTCGTCTTCCAAGAGATCCACGAAGGCCTTTGTGGAAACCACGTTGAGGGGAGGACGCTGGTGTATAAGGCCCTCCATCAAGGTTACTATTAAGAGACTATGAGGGATGACATCGTAGATTTCATGAAGAGGTGCAACCGGTGCCAGCACTATGCCCATATGCAGCGCCAACCAGCGGCGCCACTCTCCCAGCTCTCCGCCCCATGGCCGTTTGCACAATGGGGGATGGATATCCTAGGCCCGTTCCCTCCATCTTCAGGGCAGCAGAAGTTCTTAATAGTGGCCATCGACTACTTCACCGAGTGGGTAGAGGCGGAGCCACTTACGCGGATCACAAAAGCCAAAGTCCGCCAGTTTTTCTGGAAGTCGATCATCTGCCGTTTTGGGCTTCCCCATAGTATCATCACTGACAATGGGCGGCAATTTGACAATCGGGAGTTCGAAGAATTTTGTGCCGAGCTCGGCATCCAGCACCGCTTCATCTCGGTCGCCCACCCCCAGACCAATGGGGAAGCCGAGGTGATCAACCGGACCATCCTCCGAGGACTCAGGACCAGGCTGGACCAAGCCAAGGGCAGGTGGGTGGAAGAGCTCCCCAGCGTTCTTTGGGCCTATCACACAATGCCCAGGATGGCGACGGACGAAACACCTTTCAACCTTACTTTCGGAACGGAGGCCATTATCCTGGTTGAACTCGGCGTACCCATGCTGCGGATATAGCAGTACAGCGAAGCAGAGAATCCGTCGCACCTTCTTTTCAATCTGGATCTCCTCGAGGAAACTAGAGACAATGCCAGACTTCGGATGGCGGCTTACCGGTAGCGTGTAGCTCGGTACTACAACACGCGAGTAAAGCCGAAGGTCTTCCATCCATGTGACCTGGTGCTACGTCGAGTTGAAGCTTCTCAATCCCAAGAATGCGGCAAGCTCTCGCCGAACTGGGAAGGCCCCTACAAGGTGGTCGAAGCTCTCTCACATAGAGCCTATTACCTCGTGGATCTGGATGGCACCAAGTTTCCACGGACGTGGAATGCCTACAATCTGAGAATATACTACCAATAATGTAAGGCCTTTCCGTATAATAAAGATCCCTTTTTGTGCAAGCTACTTTTGCCTTGCAGGTACACAAAGGCATGGAGCCCAGCTCTCCGGCACCAAAGCCCGGAGCCCAGCTCTCCGGCACCAAAGATTCGGGCCCAGCTCTCCGGCACCAAAGCCTGGAGCCCAGCTCTCCGGCACCAAAGCCTGGAGCCCAGCTCTCCGGCACCGAGGCGCGGAGCCTAGCTCTCTGGCATACTTAAGCCCGGAGCCCAGCTCTCCGGCACCAAAGCCCGGAGCCCAGCTCTCTGGCATCGAGGTGCGGAGCCCAGCTCTCCGGTGTTTAAGCCCGGATCCCACGATTCTCTGGCACCAAAGCCTGGGGCCCAGCTCTCCGGCATCAACGGTGTAAGGTCCTTCCTCACAAATAATCAGGATTCCCCTTGTGCAAACTATTTTTGCCTTGCAGGAGAATCATCGCCCGACCCCAGGTCTATCACTCAAAGCCCGGATCCCACGACTCTCCGGCACCAAGCCCTGGAGCCCAGCTCCCAGGCATCAAAGCCCGGATCCCATGACTCTCTAGCACCAAGCCCTGGAGCCCAGCTCTCAGGCATCAAAGCTCGAATCCCACGACTCTCCGGCACCAAGTCCTGGAGCCCAGATCCCAGGCATCAAAGCCCGGATCCCACGACTTTCCGGCACCAAGTCCTGAAGCCCAGCTCTCAGGCCATCAAAGCCCGGATCCCATGACTCTCCGGCACCAAATCCTGAAGCCCAGCTCTCAGGCCATCAAAGCCCGGATCCCACGACTCTCCGGCACCAAGTCCTGGAGCCTAGCTCCTAGGCATCAAAGCCCAGATCCCACGACTCTCCGGCACCAAGTCCTGGAGCCCAGCTCCCAGGCATCAAAGCCCGGATCCCATCACTCTCCAGCACCCAGTCCTGGAGCCCAGCTCCCAGGCATCAAAGCCCGGATCCCATCACTCTCCAGCACTCAGTCCTGGAGCCCAGCTCTCAGGCCATCAAAGCCCGGATCCCATGACTCTCCGGCACCAAGTCCTGGAGCCCAGCTCCTAGGCATCAAAGTCTAGATTCCACGACTCTTCGGAACCAAGTCCTAAAGCCCAGCTCTCAGGCCATCAAGCCCGGAGCCCAGCTCTCCGGCACTGAAGTTTGAAGCCCAGCTCTCAGGTCATCAAGCCCGGAGCCTAGCTCTTCGGCATTGAAGCTTGAAGCCCAGCGCTTCGGCACTCGGGAACGCTCATCCACCTCTGAAACACTCAGAGACATAGCATAAGCCTCCTCTCTAATCTTATTATATGCAAAAGAAAAACAAAAAAAGAAGAAAGAGAGAAAAGAGAAAAAGAGGGAGAGGTAAAGTAGTTTCAAACCAAGACGGCTGAAAATCTCCACTTCAATGAAAATTAGTTGTTTGTTACAAGTGTCCCCGGGCCCCCGACATGCCGGACAGCCCAGGCCAAAAATAGAAGAAAAGAAAAATAGAAAGGAAAATATACCCTACTCAGGCGGTCCTTCGCCAGAGCTATGTGGCTGCGAGATGTCATCTCCCGGGGCCTTGGGCTCTGCAGCTCCGGCTTCAGCAACCACCATCGGCGGAGAAGGTTCGAAGATGGCCGCCAACTCTCAACAGTGCCCGAGTTTGGGGCTTGCTTTGCATCCAAAGCTCTGGGATAGCTGAGGAAAGCCCGCCCTTGTTAAAAACGAACTCCTCGACCCTGGAGCGCAGGTACATGAAGCCTTTGTAGAAGGAGTCTGATGCCGTTTAATGGAACTCGACGGTGAACTCCTTCGAGGCCCTGTACCTTGTCACGGCCTCCTTAGCCCCCTTCTTCATCTCGACGGATTGCTCCTTTGCCGCCTCTGCCAACTTGGCTGCCACCGCTGCCTCCTTCTCAGCAGTCGTGGCCCTCTTCTCGACGGCGACCAGCCTATCTTTTGTCGCATCTAGTTCGGCCTGGAGGGACTGAGCACGCCCCTTCTGCCGGACCGCCTCGGCGTTGAACTCGATCAACCTCTTTTCGATGGCTGTGAGCTCCTCAGCTTTGCTCCTTGACCGGCCCTGCTCTTGGTCAAGGTTCTCCTGGAGCTCCTTCGAGTATCTCTCGGTGCTGGCGAGTTCTTTATGGAGCTCCTTATTCTTCAATCCAAGCTCCCAGGAGAGGTCATTCTTCTCCTTCAGCTCGGTTTTCAGGAACTCAACCTCCGCTGCTCGTTTCTAGTCATTCTTCAACTAGTTTCTGTAGTAGTCCCTGATCAGGAGGACCTAGGCACCGATCTGCACCAAACAAGATATCAGCAAAAAAAAAGGGGAGAGAAGAAAGAAATCAAGAAGGTGAAATGATTTACCGAGAAGAGTTGGGGGAAGACACTGCTAATTGCATCCCCCAACAGTTTTCCGACTTTCTCCCGCCGGTCGCATGATTGGACTGAAAAATCCATCATCCGCTCTGCCAGCACCGGGTCCTGGAGCAACGAGACTTAGGTGCCAGTCTGAATGGGACCCGATGGTAGTCCCTCTCCCTCCTGCTTGCCCCCGAGGTGGAGTCGCCTACTCTGCCAGCAGAAGAGGCCTCGGGGGTAGGGTGGGGGCTCGGCACCCCTTCAAGCAGCGCCATAGGCACCGGCCCTACTTCTCCTTGCACCTCCTCCCCCTCGATGACAACGAGCTCCGGGGGAGGAGGAGACATGATGGCGATAGCTGTGGCCCTGGCCCGGATGACCACCTCATGCTCCAGGGCGGGGGCCGGTTCTCGTCGCCTCGGTTACTCTGGCACGGGCCCAGCTGCCCTCTGGCCCGATTATGGCGTCACAGCAACCACCCTCTTTCCTTGTGCGGAGGTGGTCTCGGCCTCCCTCCTGCTCGGATCGGTTGGCGCGGCGGGAGCAGCCGCCGACGCGCTCTCATCGCGAGCCCTCTTCGAGGAGGACTCTTCAAGCAATTCTGATGGAGGCCTCTTCCTGGTGATCGAGAGCAGGTCGTCCACCGAGAACTTCATACCTGCATACGGAGGATGCAATGTCGGTACCAAGTTTGGAGAAACAGAGTAAGAGGCACAAAAAGAAGAACTCGAGCCGATTTCACCCAACTCTCTCGTTGGATCGACCCTGGCCTCGAAAAGGTTCTGCTCTGACAACAGAACCTCGAGGAAAGGAATCTAGGCGGTGCAGAGCTATTCGTAAACATCTAAGTCAGCTGCTTCGACCGTGGTATTTTGATTAGGGGATCGATTTGGGTCACTCCACACCCAGTTGACCCCCTCCACAGTAGCAAAGAAAAATTTGCTCTTCCATCCTTTGATGAAAGAGGAGAGTTCAAATCTAATGCCCTTCAGGCGAGAAGAGATGGACTACCACCCATGCTCGGCAGGGGGCGCTTCAGGATGAAGAAGGCCCTGAATAAGAAAAAACGGGCGACAATCCCATGAAAATGGCAGAGCACTATAAAGCAAAAGACGGTCCTTATGGCGCTCGGGACGAGTTGAGCAGGGACCAGACGGTAGTTGCTCAACACTAAAAGGAAGAAGGGGTGGAAAGGAAACCGAAGCCCTCCTGAGAAGGTCTCCTCATAGAAGGCGATCCGGCCCGGGCTACTGGAGGTAACCCGATCCCCTGGTCGAGGGATCAAGAGCTGAACGGAGTACGGGATGCCATAGACATCCCGAATGGTCCCCAGTTCCTCAGCAGAGATTATCGAAGCAATCCTGCTTGGACCTGTCGACCGAGCAGGTTCAGGGGTGGGTTCAGGTGAAGGAGGAGGAGGGCTAGACCTGGGCTCCCTAATGACTATCCCACCGGGGGGACGCCTTCTACTAAACTCAAAACGTTCTTCCTCCCCCTCTTCATTGGAAGAAGAAGAAGGTGGCCTCGGCCTAGAAGGCCCCGCCTCGACCTGGTTGGTCGAGGGACGGAAGTTGGGACCGAAACGAGACATCTATAAAGACGAAGAAGACGAAGGCTCAAGAACAGAGGGAAGATGGACTGCGTCTGAAGAAGGCCCTAGACTCAAAGGAAGAACCCTACTCTACTGGGAGATGGACGAAGAAAAAGACAAACCTGGTTCCTGAAGGAGTCTAAGATGGCCGAGGGAGAAGAAGAGACTTGGGTATAATGGCGAGCATGCGAGGTTCGAAAGAATGGATGTTTTGGAAAAAATTAGCCTTTCATTTCGAAGTGACCCGACGCCAACCGTACCATTACAGCATCTCCACTGACCGATTTGCACCGCGTGTCAACCATCAACGAGTGGGACGTCCCACTTCAACCGCGGTCGCTATAAATTCTGTGCCAGCAATAACTACTCGGACGTGGCCACGTGGCTCCTCCGCGTTGACTTGTAGAAACCACCTCACAAAGCGCCAGCGATCGCAGCCATTATTGCACCAGATCTTTGCCTTTCCATGTCAGCACCGTAATTACTTCCTTTGTCCCGAGCACCGCACGCCAATGGGCCTTGGGAGTGGGGGGAAAATGATATGGCGGGATCGCTAACGTGGGACCCCAATCGGACGCCGCGTTGGATGAAGCTGCCACATGGGTCGTTCTAGCCCGGACTCCTTCGCCGAGCCGAGCTCACCCCCTTCAGAATGTCAGTGCGGCCTGTCGAAGCTGTGCTCCATCCTCCGCCAGGTCGCTCCCACGAGCCCGGGATGCCTAGGTCGGAGACGAGCGACCTCCTCCACCGGATCGAGCCCCTTGGTCCGGAGTCGAGCCCAGCACTCCTCCGCCAAGTGGAGCCCCTTCGAGGTCGAGCCCTCTAGGCTGGAGTCGAGCTCTACCCTCCTCTGCCAAATCGAGCCCTTCGAGGTCGAGCCCCTTGGTCAAGAGTCGAGCCTAGCACTCCTCTGCTAAGCGGAGCCCCTTCGAGGTCGAGCCCTCTGGGCCAGAGTCGAGCCCTGCCCTCCCTGGATGCCGGCGAGTCGCCCGAGGATCGCAAAGAGGTGCCCACCAGGCCGTAATAACTATCCACAGCTACCACTTACACCAGAGGAAAAAGAAGCTCCATGATCGAGGCACCACGCTCTCCACCAATCGCCTGCACCATCCAAAAGAGGAAGTCAACCAGGAGATTCGAATCCTAGGGGCGGCGGCCCCCCGATCGAGGCACTGCCAAGTTTTACAGAACGGAGCAACCGAAAGGAATGTCAGGGCGCACAGCAGTTTCCCTTATCACAAACCAGAAAAAATGTCCCGTCCACAGCACGGGACACCACTGCACTCGCCTGCTGGCACGGGAGAGATCCCGAGGTATGCGCCAGCGACCACCTGGGCTTAAAAAAGCCATCTGCTCCTCAACGAGGAGGTAACAACAATAATAACAACATACCGAAAACACACTCAAGCAAGTAAGGGAGGCGAGGTCACATAGGAGAGCCACCTTCGATTCACCTCAGCCATCACCCTTCCCAGCACACTGCATTTTACTCACACATCACTCACTCTTCCTAGCATGGAGTCCATCTAAAGGGACTAGACCAGGAAGATCTGTTTCCCTGGATCGTCACTGATTTGACTGTCAAAGTGCTCCCGCCTGAATTCCCGGCCCGGACTTCTAACCCTGTTTTGCAGGTCCCGAAGCGCAGACCGGTCCCGAAAAGACGAGGAGTGATCCGACATCGACAGCAACTACGGGCCATGACGATATTGACTGCAACACCAAGTAATATGTATTAATAAAAAATATATTATAAAAATAAGAAAAAAGATAGTACTATTTCTTATTTTTAATTATGAGACCGGTGATCCAGGATGAGTTCTTATCTATCAGAAAAAATATGGTCGGATAAAAAGCCCCTCTCATTTGATTTTTGTCCTACAAATAATCAACCATTCTTTGTGATGTATGGGCAGCATGGTGAAATACCATGGTGCAGTGTATGTAAGTTATAATATCTTGGTGAGCCAAAGAAATTTACTTCACATGACATATGTCCCAACCAAAATAAATAAAAAATAAAAAAAATCTCATCCAAGAATAAATAGGCATTATTTAAATATTAAAGAAATGAAAAAAATGCAACATATATATAATTTCGACCTCATTTGGTCATGCTCTGGTTCTCTCTGCCCACCCCTATGCAACAATAAAAGTCTATGATTATATTTAAATATTCACTTCAAGCATTTAATAGACGGAGTACCCGAACCCTCCTCTATTTTAGAAAAAACCTTATAATTTTCATAATTTTAGAGAATATTTCTCATTTACTCATGAGTAAACGAAGGAAGTTGCTCGGCAATTATTACAATAACAGAGTTATCTTCTTTGACATAGACAGTGATAGGGGACCTTCGTGATGCATGATGATAAATTTTGATCACTAGATCACAATCGGATGGTTATTATAATCCGATCCTCACTTCACAAGAAAAGCACTGGAACCGCCGGTGAAATACTTTGGTGGCGTCTCGGGATTAGCCGTCCATGAACCAAAGTGCCTTAGCCTGTAGAGTCCCGGGGACGCATTAGCCGGTATCTCCCATTCAATGGTAGCGAAGCTATTCTTTGAACTACTGAGACTGCTGTTATCTGCCTTCCATTTGAAGAAGAGGCTGAGGTCGTCGTCGTCGAATGCCGGAACCCAGTTCTTCTCTCGTTGCATCTCGACGACGGCGAACGTGCCCTCGGTGAGGAGGTCGTTGCGGGGGTTCGCGCTCCAGAAGATGGCGGCGGCCTTCTCTCCACTCTTGAACCAGCCTCGGGGTGGCAGGGCGATGTCCTGCTTCACGTCTCCGAAGGTGGTGCCGGCGGGCGTGGCGTCGCCGGCGGGGGGCCCCACGGAGCTGAAGAGCTTGGAGGAGAGGTCAGGAGGGGAAAGGTGACCGCTTTTGGGGAGCTGCTCTCCCTTGGCCAGCAATGATGCCAGCTTCTTGAATTCTTGGATGTAGGCTGAGAGAGTGTGGGGTCCATATAATGTAGACGCAGCCTGTGACAAATGTAAATAATTTAATTATTATACATGTTAGGATCTCGAGGAATAATTAATTTATGGATGCTAGAACTTTAGATCCTCAAAACTTTGATCAAAGTTTCTAATCGATTATGGAAGAAAGATGCTAATTAATTTACATTAAATGGAGAGGTTCAGCACCATCATGCATCGAGAATTGTAAAGATGTGAGCATATATAAGAAGATGCACATCAAGATAGATACATCTAATAATATCTCAGAGGGGCATCTTCGTATGTGATCGGTGGTTGATTTTATACGTAGATCATCGGATGGTCTGATAAGTGCTACTTACTTTGTTTATACACATAAAAGTAGATGATGGACATTAAAATGTTAGAAAAAAAAAAATTCTAATCGAATATTTTGCATGGTGCACAATGCATTGGCTGCACTACGATGTATTGTATAGAGCTGTCCATCTTCTAATGATAGCTATCGAGAGCTGTATAGTACTTTAGGGAGCAAATTACGTGCAGGTCACACACACACACATATATATATATATACATGCCTCGGAGTGACCCTCGGGCGAGAAATTTTTTTTTGATCACTATTCTTATTCTTTAGAATCATTTGTCCATATCCATGTTGGCTTAGCATTGCTTAGTGTGCAAATGGATTGATTTGTATCTTGATGGTTCCTCTAGGATGCTAATGAGCTTTGAAGCTCAATTCTAGCCATACAAGCTCGTGTAGAGCTTAATTCAATTGATCCTGTGAATATAGACCCTCATTATCCAACATGAAATCTGCTCCCTTTTGCCAAAGAAGGTCATGGCTCTAGACCCAACACAGGTAGTTTAGAACTTTTAAATTTATCATATGTACTACTGCCTCTAGGATCATTCAAACATAGAGCCTGAAAGGGAATTAGGTCAAGATTAATTATTTGTTTCGAATACCCACAAATCAATCAGTAACTTTCAAACTGAATGGTACGTAGTCAGATGTAGCACAAGTCATAAGGTAAAGATAAACTGATAGTACTTCCTTCTTACAATAGAATTGGTCAAGCCTAAGCATGGTTACGAAAGCCTTAATTTATCACTCTAATGCATTAATCTATAATTAGCCCAGACCCGAACCTATATAGGCTAATTTGAAGTTTTGTCTAGCCTTTGGCCATTGTGGCCTAACCGGTTTAGATCGAGGTAACACAAAATTTCTGAACTTTTCATGGTAAAGGCATATAGCTAGCATACCTCATATCTTTGCTGTTCGTACTCTTCAAAGGTTGCCACATACTGCGAGTAAGCATTTGAAAGGCCAGCAATGACAACACGAGTGGTTTCATCAAACTCTCCACTCCCACTGCTTGTTAGTGTTGACTTCACTGCCTCCCTCAATCGCCTACCAGCCATTGTAGTGAACTCTGCAATGTTTCAGCAACGCATTGTTATTCATAACAATATAAACATAATACGATCTTCCTCAACAATATAAACATAATAATATATACTCTCTCTATATATATATATATATACCTCCAGGAACTGAGAGTATGACCAGCTTCCCTATCTTTAGTATCTGAATAGGTAGAATTGCTGGCTGATATTTTGTCAATAAACAAAATAAATCAAGACAATATATAATATGAACACGATGCTACCTAGCTTCTTCGAAGAAAATTAATTCCAGAACCTTGGATTATATCAGTCTTCAGTGTACCTTTTATGCACGCATATGTTCCTTATTGTTTTCTACACAACCATGCATGCATATTTTATGCACGCTTATGATTTCTTTTGCATGATGAAAGACTTACAGCCCAAGCAAAAGGTGCGAACATCTCCCCAGCGCTGAGCAAGACTGCCTTGGGCTTCTGGCACTCAACTTGATGCTGGCTTGGCTTTTGGAGCGAATCCCTGACCCTCTTCCATCGTTCACTAATCTAATTAATTATATGCAAAAATACCAGCTTAGCAACCTTGCAATCTACTTCGATCTCTTCTTTGTAGGGACCTGCTGCAGTGCATTTACTCACCTCAGTGTCTCCTTGTTGGAACCCAGATAACCCAGGGCCATCGGTGGTACCTGCAGCAAATCCTGGGCCAAGTGCAGCCGGACATGTTTGTGCCTTCCTTCCTCCTCCCAAATCCACTCGAAGATTGGTAAGATCGAGATATGCGTGACGGTAGTCCACACTCCCACTCAGTTCCTCCCGGGCAGAATTAAAGAGGTCGGTGGCTTTGAGGAATTGCCTTTCTCCAACGATTCTAGTGCTCTTTATCTCATCTGGGTATCTAATTATTGAGTAAAGCAATAGGAGTTAACAAGGAGGGAGTATATATATATATATATATATATGTTTGAATAGACGTACCCTACTCGCATGAAAGGAAAACCGAGGAGAGAAATTTAAAGTATTCTGGTTGGAGTTTATTACCCTGGTCCACGGCCTACACAGAGTTGACAATTGCCATGGCAGGATGAGTGATTGAAGTCACAAGGAAGGCCGGTGTCGAGGCAGACGGCACCCAGGACATTGGGAGTGACATCGCCCACATTGGACTGGCAAAATGCCCCCACAAACTTCATCTTGCTGTTCTGCCTTACTTTGAAATTTCTACTGGTTGTCTTGCCGCATGGCTGTCCTCCCGTGGCTTTGACCCCCCTTGATTCCCTGGCCATGGTGAATCCTACAGCAAAAGCAGTTGTAGATAGCTTGTAATATTATCTGTATCAAGGTTAGGGTGGCACTGGTATATATGCCAACATATACTGTATAACTACGGAATTAGTATGCATATAACGGATGTGTTAGATTAGAGTTTTAAAAATACGGATACGGTCGAAGAAAACCGACAAAGTTTTTATTACAAAATATTGCTAATAACTTATATATAATTGTAAAAATAAATATTAAATATTTATCCAATAATTGAAAATACCGTCTCGAGATACGATCAAATTTTTTTTTGCCTGTAAGTATGGCCGTAGAGGAGGTTGATGAAAGCTCTTTCAGCATCCGGGATAAAGAAATATTTTATAATTAAAAA
Source organism: Areca catechu (assembly GCA_021397845.1). Classification (NCBI taxonomy): domain Eukaryota; kingdom Viridiplantae; phylum Streptophyta; class Magnoliopsida; order Arecales; family Arecaceae; genus Areca; species Areca catechu. The sequence continues at coordinate 148,780,286 of CM038049.1, read as the reverse complement.
AATTAGAGAATGATATGAAAAATAGGATAAATCAAAGAAGCTAGGAAAGTTTTAGATGGTTTGGATAGCTTTAAAGATAATGATCCAAGAGGGTCTTTTTTTTTTTTTTTTTTTTTTCATAGCCCCAAATATGACCGTTTAGATTTTTATCGGTTCATTAAAATCTATGATAAGAAGTCAACGGTTAAATAATTAAAATCTCTGATGGTCAAATAATTAAAAGTTTAATGATCAAATAATTAAGCACGGTAATAAAGTCGAACGGTCAAAATTAATTGAAAGGAATTTTGGATTTTTAAAACAGGAAGTGTACGGTATGTCAAATTGGATACTATTCCAAAATACCGACATTGTAATAGAATGATACCAATACTGGATCCATTGTTGAGATAATGATTCTTTAAAATAGGTTATCTATTATGATAGTTCCAACTATATATATATATATAGTGCAAGGAATGTTATAACTCTAATGATGCTACTTGTAATTATTTAGTTATACAAAGATGGTCCCATCCATCATTTAGTTGAAAAAATCTTAGAAAAAATAGATGAAGGGAGGGATTGCTTATCCCCCTAGCTTACCGATTTGCATCCTCCCAAATTGGGAGTATGTAAAAAAGGATGGATGGAATATGTCAGGAATGGATTTCTACATTAACAAAATTATTTTTTATTAACTTTTTGATAAAATTACAATGCTTTTCTTTTTTTTTTTCATTTATTTTATTTATATATTTTTATTTTATATAGTATTTACTCTATACTATTAAATTTTATTACTAATTATTTAAATTTTAACATATAATTTCCATTATTATAAGTACATAATTAGATTGTCTTCTTTTTTATTTATATTCACTATTTTTTATTTAACTATTGAACAAAATTAGTTAATTATTTAAATTATATTACATTTTAATTAGTTATTCATATAATTAATATATAAATAAACTTATTCATATATAATTAAATTAATTTAAAATTAAATATTTACATGATTTTTATATAATTATAAATTATAAAGATCATATAATTTATATATTGTTCTATTTCTTTATTATAAATAAATATTGTAAGTTGCTAATAATAATAGTGTTTTATCAAAGGATAGTTTAGTAAAAGTATCATATAAATTTTATCAACCCTTCCTTCCGATCCTTTTATATATACCAAACAGTGGAAGAAATTATTCTTATCTATCGTTCCATGTTTTATCGAATATACAGGGAAATGAATGGAAGATCCATCCATCCTCTCCTTCACTCATTCTTCCTTCCCTATCAATCTATCCTTCATACCAAATAGAGGGTTACAGTGAAAATGCATATAGATAATAAACAGTTGTTACTGCACCCTTTAAATTGTTATCCTATGCAATATGGTAGCAAGGTCTTGCAAGGATGTTAACTCTTCATAGGTTTTACATTATAGTCATATTTTTAATTATTCTTTAAAGTGAAAATGTAAGACACTTGAAATTGCAAATGATATCCACAATGATGTCTATGACTACATTAATATTTGTAGGGGCCATCTTGAATGCAGCAATAATAAATGTGAGAATAGATTATTTTTTGTACAATGTTGTTTTAGACACATTCAAAAATATGAAGGGCAGGAACTATTGTTCATTTATCATTTTAGACTTTTAATATCCATATACACTAATGTCGATTTAAAACATATCACTGCCACATTAATTAAATTACCTGGTTTAATCACAAAAGTAGTAGTTTTTGGCTTTCCAGGTTGGGTACTATTGTTACTGGCAGCAAACCAATCTTCAAAAAGCCTAGCTGCAACTCCTTTGTTATCACCACTAATAAGCCTGTTATTTCTGCTCATGGAGGTCCCATGAGTAGCAAACCAATTGAATGCTCCTATGCTCTTCTGGCTCTTCCCATCCACCAACTTCAGCAGGGTCATTTCAGGGTCCACATCTCTTGCGTACTTTGCTCTCTCCTCAGGAGGGTTCAATAGATATGCACTTGGGCTCCTATTAATTCCAGCATTTGCCACATCTCCTGCAAGATAAAAAGCCAACCACTGTTGATCATGACTTCAATCTTCTTCTTAGTCATGTTAGGCTGGTTTTCTACATATAAAACATGTCACAAAAGTTATTGTTAAAAGTTGCATGTTCATGAGGAGGTATTTATTCTACATGTACATGAGTTTGGATGCTCTGATATACCATGTTATACATATTTTAATTACAAGAAGGAGAATCCATAGCTAAAAAATGGAGATGGAAGATAGGAGAATAGTAAGAGATCATGTTTCTGAGAGATGACATCATCCATGGTTTTAATGGTTTCTGTATATCATTTTCATAAGATTATTTCTGTGATAGCATCATGGTTATTTGCAAGGTTGCATGGTTGCTCTCCAACTAAATTAATGATCCAATTAATGCTGCTTTACAGATTGTATCTTATGCATCATGATGTCATGTTCTAGCAAAATTACCCTTGCGAGATAGCCCATAAAGCCTACATCCATTGAAAACCAGATATATTTCAAAACATGAATTAATCAATTATATGTGTGTGTATATAGTTTATCGAGATTACTTCAGAAGATAATAAAGACATTTTTTTGGTAAATTTATTGTTTTTTTTTGCATCAAATTTATCCCTCCAATTAGCATTATAGATAATTTACAGCAGTACCTTTTCAACTACAGATTTATAAGTTGTAAAAAAGGGATATAATTAACAAGTAAGAAATTTTCGAGCGATTCATATCTTGAATGAATTGCAGGTGCTGGTTTCCTCCATTGCAAAGTGTTTTTTTTTTTTTTTTTTTCCATTTTGATGCTGCTCTATTTGGAATTAAATAGAGGAGCATATGATAAATATATATCTAGTACACCTGCAAGGAGGGCCCTCATCAAAATTATCAAATATAATCAAAGTCCATGCCCTTATGTTAACTAAATAAGTCAAGCGAGTCCTAATCTGAAACATCATTTCTTTCATTCTTTTTCTGATGAGTAACAATAATTTCTTTTACATGTGAACTAAAAAAAAAGAAAAAACGAATCATCAATTGTATATGAACAAGCAAGCTAGGAGTTCAAAGCTGCTATCATAATTCAAAATATACAAGAAGATTTATGTATGACACATGTTAAGAAAAGGAAATGAGAAGAATTATTCAGTTCCTCTACCTTTGTTGATTAAAATGGACCCTGGCTTGAGGTTGCCATGAGCCTGAGCAATGGACTGTTCTATTGCATCGACCATGACATCAAACGATTGCTTAACAAATCCGAGAGAGGTTGCAGCGTACACAAAATACTGAAAGTAGCCCCCCGGCCCGGCATGAGTGTGAGTGCCACTGATTGCTATATTATCCTCATTGTACAAATCACCATACCTAAATTTGTTAATGGACGGGCATAGATTAATTATAGCTAGCTACTCCATCATCTATCCATTTTAATCTCTTTAAAATCTAAGTCATTAGTAGATTACCTTGATCTAAGCCTCTCAAGGACTTTAATGGTGACTAACTGAGAAGCCATTCCAGCATCAAGGTTCACAAAAGCCAGCCTTCTTCCATTTTGAGACTCGGCGACGATGAACGCCCGAGCACGTAGCCGGAAGTGAATGCCGGAGCTGACCTGATCCAAGTTGGCATAACCCATCATGTTTACGTTGGCCGCAGGGCCGGTCATGTCGTAGCTTCCCACGCCGATGAGATATTCGCCATTTGATAAGCTAGCATTGTTGTTACAGAGGATAATACTGCATGCTAAGATGGCTGGTAATATTGATATACGGTAGTTCTTCCAAGCTTTCATGGCTTCCGAGCTAGTTTTTCTTTGCTGGTGGGGTGTCTCGATCGGTATCAGGGTAGGAAAAGTTGGGGCCTTTTTATATGGAATTATATGACGTTTTGGATGGAATGTTATAGCTTTGTTGTTATTTGTTTTCTTAGCTTCGGATGACATGATTCAAGAGGCAGCTTTGTTTGTTAGCTTCGGTGTTGAGTTGGATGATGCTTACCTTCATAGTTTTTCTTAATTTGCTAGTGGTGTCCTGGTACGAGGGTGGGAAAAGTTGGGCCATTTTATAAGGAATTATATGATGTTTTGGATGCATGGAATCTGCATTGCTTTCTTATCATTTGTTTTCTTGGCTTTGGGCTACGTCATTCAAGAGGCCGCTTTGTCTGTTAACTTCAGCGTTGAGTTGGATGAGGCTTTCCTTCCTTGGTTTACCCGAGGTCTTGATGATCTAGACCTTTTCTGGAATATAAAAGACTTTTTTTATTGCTGGGGAGATTTGTTCGGAGATTTCAGTGCTGGATGTTTTGACATAGCCATCTTTACTTGATTATGGAATCTAAAGTTCCTCTCTTGTGGTTGTTTTTGTATCACCAAGACCTTGGCCAACCAAAGCTTATCAAGCTAGGTGCTTGACGGCCAATGCCACTATATATATATATATAAAGACTTTTCTCGATATTAATTAACATCGCTGGAAGACCTGATACTTTACAAAGCATCGATTATGTAAAAAAAAAGAAATTTAAAAACTTTGTTAGATAAAATATATCGATGCTTTAAAGCATTGATATTAACAAGGCCTACCACCTGGGAACTTTTTTTTAAAAAAAAATAAATATATGTTTATCCTCCACCAATGAGTCTGGCAGGGTTGACGACTTAAGCATCAAGTTAAGTCTCTGACAGAAACTTCTTTTCGAGCAAAGGGAATCAGGTAGAAGCTTTTAGCATCAAATACAACTCACAAAAATCAACGAATCTCCTCTTCGGCAAGTGAAGGAATCCGGCATACTTTGCCTGCCCTTCCTCCGTCTTGTGTAGCTAGAGCACCATAGGCCGTCTCATCACAATCCCTTCAGCATGAAAAATCTGTAATTAGAAAAAATAAATTAAAGTGGTGTTGCCGCCAGATCACCTACCAGGAGGTTGCGGCAGCATCAGGAAGTCCTCGATCCTTTCCGGCAGGTTCAAATGTTGCTCTCGATGGTTCACTAATGGGGACCTGCGAAAGGTTCCGGGACCGAGATTATCAATGGGGACTCTTCGACGATCAAGTCAGAAAGGGTTGATAAAATGAGCGACAGCAGCCGGAGCTGTGCACCGTGGTGACTATGAGGGCGTAAGTGTGACGAGCACTCAAAGTAACCTATCTTGCATGATGTCCCCTTTACCTATTTATAGTATTGTGCGAGACCATGAAGAGACTGCTAGGGAGGTGATCTCTGACAAGCATAATGGATCTTGATAGGTTGTTAGGATCTTATCTCCTAAGATTTCTCCTACAGGCATCTTTTCTGCTAGGACTATTGATTCTGTTGAGATGCTTTTTTCCACAAACTTGCCTGTTAACCTGTTGGCCATATTCATTGTAGCAGACATGCGGAAAGGTTGGTATGGCTAGAGCAGGTGAAATCGATCATAGTGGTCTCGATGCTAAGAGGTGGCTAAGCACCATGAGTGGATCTCACTAAGAGAGGGCTAGACATCGAGAATGAGTCAAGCATCGAGGGAGGATACTGGATAGTGACTCTTTGTGCACCTGATCGAGTGGAGGCTCAGGTCCAGACCGACTAGGCGGTCGATAAGTATGGGAATCGACCTTGGCCACGAGATCTTCCAGAGCTTCTATAGGAGGTGGCTGATGATGAAAAAGCCACTCGATCGCTCATCAGCCACCAATATCGTAATTGATGGTTCAGTGATTGTCTCAGGATCGAGAAAGAGTGGTCGCCATAACAGATGCCCCTACTCCCGATTTTGGAATAGTGCCGAATCGGTCCATCGGGGTTTGCTACTCCAGTAAATCAGGAGTAGTCACCTAACCGACTCCAAAAGTTAAGTTTGTTATACCACCTCTAGTCTTTAATTTGCTACTTGGGAGTTGTCAAATGCCATCTTGCTTCTTCGAGGGAGATGCTCTACCATTTCGAGGGAAGCATCGAGGCGGCGAAGGGGAGTTATTATCTTGGTATCCAAAGAGTCATGCCATGATCTTTGAAAGTATATACAATCACCATTGGCCAATTGGGTGGTGCCACGTGGCCCACCAGCCGTAAGCAATGAATGCTATGCACAAAACCCAGGGCAAAGAGGCGATCAGACGGTTAGGCTTTTGAAGCATCCTGGCCATACCTAGATGAGAGTAGTCTACGTTATGTATTTCGGGGGTCTCGAAAATGCCAAGCTCCTGATCCCAACAGGCAGAGGGCTCTATAAATAGAAGCTCCTTAGGTAGGTTGGGTGGATCCTTGCCATTTCGTTCAAAAGGCAATTGCTAGAGAAAGTGGTCCACTCTCTTCTACCATGAAGTCCCTTCTAGGTTGGTTTTTGTTCTCCTTGCTCCTGTAGGTGCTCTTGCAGATTAGGGCATTCTAGGGACTCCAAGGTAATCATCTCAGTCCCCATCTTGTTCTTTGTAGCCCTTCCTTTCTTCTTCTGCCAGTCTTTTAGGTGGAAGTGTTTTCCTTTCTTGCCTTTCTATTTGAGTTGGTTTTTGTGCTCTCGAGGGATGTCTTCTAACGACGAGAGTTACTCGGTGAGTGACCTTTCGGGAGCACTAAGCTCCGGTAGATCCCTCTATCTGGGGGATGAGTCTTTTAAGGGTCCCTCCAAAGATGTAAGTCCAGTGGAGGAGCATCATGGTGGAGAGGGAGCCTCTACCAAGAGAGGGAGCCTCTACCAAGAGAGGGAGCTTAGGAGAGGATGGAGGGTACTCATTAGGGGAGGAACCCCAGGCCGAAGAGGAGGCCCTTGTTCCTTGGAAGAAAGGTTGGGCGGGGACTTTCCGAAGTTCGATCAGACCTTCCATGGGATTGATATTTAAGATCTTGAATATGATCGAGGACAACACGCTGGGTTCTGGAAGATATATGGAATCCTGGATGAGTTTCATCTCCATGCACCGAGACTAGAGGATCAAGTTCCCTCAGGTCTAGTTGACTTCTTTGCTGTATATGAGAAAGATATTCATGCTGGCCTTCACTTCTTTTTGCACTCACTGATTCGGGATGTATTGAATCGGTATGATATCATACCCACATGGCTCGGCCTGAATTCGTTTTGAGTCTTGGCTAGCTTTGTCATTCTCTATCTTTTCCATAGCATCCACCTCCGACCATCATTATTTAGGATCTTTTTCAAACTATATAAACTTTCCAGGTTGAAGGGTTGGTACTTTTTTCGACCCGAGAAAGGAGAGAAAGCTCATAAAACTCCCTAGTTCCATTCACCATTGAAAGGCCCAATTCTTCTTTATCTTGTTCGACCAATGTTTAGAATTTCGAACATCTTGGGGAGAGCCAGACACCTCTCCTAATCAAAATGATCAGGTGAACGATTTCAACAAGGACTTATATTGCTTTCTAACATGGAAGTCCCTCCACTGAAGGTGCTCTTGACTGAGCAAAACTTATACGATGCCGAGTTGAGCCCGATCAACTCTCTTGGTAAGGGTTCTAAGTTTTTCATCAGATTCTTGCTTGAATCAAGCACTGACTTTTGTTTTGTTACAGCTATGAGACAAGAGTCGAACGATGCGATCTGGGTGATTGCACTGAAGAGGCGCACCCTCGAAGGCAATAGGAAGAAGAAGGCCATCAATAAAAAGTCGAAGATTTTGGGGCCATTGGTCATGGCCCCTATAGCGGCGACGAGGTTGGGTGTCCCTTGAGTCACCGTAGTTCTCTCGAGGGATGCCAATCCCAGTGATGAGCAGATCGAGATCATACCAACCCCCTCTGCTGTCTCAGTTCCCTCGGCCACCATCTTAGTGTCCTGAGCGGCTACGATAGTGGTGTCTAGCCTGGGTCGTCCATCGGGCAAGTTGGGATAGGCGTTGGCTGCTTTGGGGGCGGTAGTGGCCCCTTCATCATCCTCGGGGTTGAGAGCATCTGGGGGCTCATCGGCCCATGGCAAGGCTGGGACATCTTCGGCTCAACGAGAAGCTAGGACTTTGGGGAGGTCTTTTGGGCACCAAACCTCTATGTCTCGGAGTAGAACTGATGGCGAATGGATTTATCAAGTCTGCACCGGTGAGGGCAACTCGGTGCTACATGATCCCATGGTCACCCAAGAGTTATCCTGGGTCATGCTACACCTTGGGACATAGAAGAATTAGATTACTAGACCATGTGTGAGATGGTCAATGGGACCTTTCCAATGGTCATCAGGGTAAGTCTGATCCTGTTTCTTTTTCTTTATCGAATATTAGCTAAATAGTAGCTCGGCTAACTTCATGTGTCATTTTAGTATGGCTCCTTCATGGCTTGATGACCATGCATGCCCTAATTCTTGAATATGCCGAGAAGCTGGCAATTGTGAGGCTTGGGTCAAGGCAATGGAGGATTAGATGATGAAGGCCAAGCACGAGCATGATGAGGCTACTAGGAGGGAGGCTAAGCTGAATGAACAAATAGCCTCTTAATTGAAGGACAAGGATGATGCGCTCATCAAGGAGTGCGCTCGGGCTGCGGACACGGTGGCCCGGTTGGACCATTCTAAGATCTAGAATTGACTTGCCGTTAACAGGCCCTTGGTAAGTTAGGAGCGGGCCAGATATACTACGGAGCATGCCAAGGCTGAGCATGATGAGGCCAGGGCCGCCAAGGATCAGGTTGAGGCAATAGAGGCTCAGCAAGACATAAGAGTCAGGCTATGCAGGTGGTGGAGGAGTACAAGAATCTAACACCTTTGAGGCCAAAGTCGTAGTAGCCATTGCTTGAGCCTACAACCTTGGGTTCAACGTTTGCAAGAAGGAGTCATCGATGCTTTTCCAAGTCTTGACCTCCACCGAATCACTCTGATAGACGAGCCAAAGGAGGATGAAGAGGAGGACAAGGAGGGCAAGTGGGAAAAGCCTGCGAGGTCATCGGTGGGGGTGATGCCGACGAAGAAGTTGTTAAGATCTGTATGCCTGAGGTTTCTAAGATAGTGAAGGCTTCAGCTAGAGTTCTGTTGGCTGTGATAGCCTAGGAGGCCGCTGCTACAATCGAGCTCAAAGAGGAGTCTGGCACCATTCTAAGAGAGTAATCTCAGGAGTAGTTTAGCTTCTTTTTCCTCTTTTCTTGTATTTTTGGTTTCTTTTTGGATATCCTTTGACCCAAATTTTATCTTGTCAGGCTTTTGGTTCCTCATTGTAAATATTTCATCGAATTTAGAAATGAAATACTTTATTTTTTGTAAAGATGATGTCTCTTTTGTCTGTATCCAATTTTCTTCAATTTCTTCTAAGTATCCCATTAGAGTCGGGGTCAGGGTAGAGAGACGGTCAGTTTTGCTTGTTGTCCAAGTAGGAGTATCCAATTATCTAATCAAGGGATGTTTCTCATCGAACACCAATGCTTAGAAAAATTTTTCTTGTCATGCAAGCAGCAAGTTACTCCTATCTCGAATTTTTCAAAGTATTCGGACAGCGATAGAGCCGGGTGGTTGGAAGTTGCCTTCGTGGAAGTTGCCCAAGTAGAAGGGTTACTTTGGTAGGAGTTACCTAAGTTGGGAGTTACCCTAGCAGGAGTTATCTGAGTTAGGAGTTATCCAAATGGAAGTTATCCAAGTTAGAAGTTATCCGAGTTGGAAGTTACCCTAGTTGGGAGTTATCCTGGCATGATTTACCTAAGTTGGGAGTTACCCGAGATGAGGGTGGTTAACCAATCATCTCCTTTGACCGGTCATAGATCGGTCAGGACTTCAGCGGGCTTGTATGAATTCGCCATCGAGTGAGCATGAAATTAAACTATCTCGAGAGACATTATCGAAGGGAGCTTTCTTGCATTCATCGAAGTGAATGATTATATCATCAATAGTATATCCGAAGATTATCAGCATTCCATATTTGAGGAATAGGAGTTCTGCCATCAAGGTCTTCAATTTGGTAAGCTCCTCAGTGGAGGGCTTTAGTTATCCGATAAGGGCCTTCCTAATTGGGGGCTAGCTTGCCATACTCCGTGAGTCTCCAGATTTTGGTTCGCTACAACACAAGGTCCCCTGGATGGAAGGTCTTGGGCCTCCTGCACGAGTCATAATATTGGATGACCCTTTATCGATAGGCATCCATTTTTAGATGGACTTTATCCTAGGTTTCCTCTAGAAGGTTGAGCTTGTCCTTCAACTGGTCTGAGTTGGTTGCTTCATTGAAGTTCCCCATTTGCACTATCGGGAGCCCAATTTCAACGGGAATTATTGCTTTGATGCCAAAATCCAAATTGAAGGGGGTTTTGTTTGTAGAAGTCTTTGGGATCGTGTGGTACGTCCATAGCATCTCGGTAATTCGTCAACCCACCTGTCGTTCAATTCATCCAATTTAGTCTCGAGTCCTTTAAGGATGGTTCGATTCATGACCTCTGCTATGCTATTAGTCTGTGTATGACTAATGGATGTGAATCGATGCCAAATGTGGAGCTCAGTAAATTTTTTTTTAAAAGCTTGATTGTCAAATTATCGACTATTATCAATAATGATAGTATGCAGGAGCCTGTACTAATAGATTACTAACTTCTAGAAAAAACTCTTAACCTTGCTTTCAATGATATGCATAAGGGGCTAGCCTCCACCTACTTAGTGAAGTAGTTAATAATGACGATAATGAACTTTCACTATCTAGACACCAAGGGGAAGGGGCCATGTATGTCCATTTCCCATTGGATGAACATCTAGGAGAGCAGAGCTGGCTTAGCTGGCTCGCTTGCAGGTGTTGTATATTGGCGAAGCACCGACAATGATCGTACTTCTGGACAAGCTTTGCCGCATTTTCGTGTATGGTTGGCTAGTAGTGCCCTTGCCTCAGGCTTTATAAACTAAAGACCTGGCTTCCAAATGATTTCTCTAGATTCCCTTATGGATTTTCTTGAGCACATGATTAGCTTCGTCGAGTTTGATGCACTTGAGGAGCGGGAGAGAAAATGATTTTCTATGGAGTTATCCGTCCGACGGCACGAACTAGGAGGCCTTCCACTTGAACATTTTACCTTAAGAAGTGTTGCCAAGAATAGTGTCGTCGGTCAAGTATTTGACAAAGTGATCCATCCAACTTGGCTCATTGTCAACTTTGTGGACTTGTTCGACCTCCTTGATGTTTGAGACTTCTAGATACTCTATGTAAACTCGATCGAGTGAGCTGTCCATCGCCATGAGTATCGACATGGGCATTCTCACATCGGGGGATATGAAAGATGCCGAAGTGCTTAAGTACCGCCATCAAGGTCTACACATTGTCCAAGTACTTGGCTATCATTGGGTCCCGAGCTTCGTATTCACCCGTCACCTGCCAGACCACTAACCGGGAGTCGATGAAAACTTTTAAGTGCTTCACTTTGAGACATTTTGTGAGTTTTAAGCCAGTTAAGAGGGCTTCATATTCAGCCTGGTTGTTGGTTACCTTGAATAAAAGACGCAGGGCATACTCAGTGACCACACCTTCAGGATTGGTGAGAAGCAACCCAGGTCCATTTTCTTGAAAATTTAAGGCTCTGTCTATATGGAGGATCTAGGTTGTTTCCAGGTCAGGTTGCTCGGTGGGAGGTTCAATAGATGCCTCCCCGGGCATGTCATCCAGCTAGGTGCATTCTATGAGAAAATTAGCTAGGACTTGCACCTTTATAAATCAGCATGGATGATATAAGATGTCGAATTCTCCAAGCTTGATTGCCCACTTAGCCATCCATCTATAGGTGTTCGGGTATTATAGGATGCACAGAGTGGTTGATCGATAAGGATGGCTATCAGGTGCACTTGAAAATATGGCCTAAGATGTAGTGCAGATGTAATTAGTACGAAAACTATCTTTTCAGGTTTAGAATATCTCATTTTCATATCATGTAGCACTCAACTCGTGTAATATACGGATCTCTAAACCCCTATGTCATCTAACCAAATGAGTACAGAGCTAACCGCATCCTGGGAGGCGGTGAGGTACATGTATAATTCCTTCTCAAGCTCATGTTTAGAGGGTAAAGGTAGAAAGGCAGAGAACTTCTTCAAATTCTCGAATGCCTGCCAACATTCCTCCATCCAATCAAAGTTCTTCATCCTTTACAAGATTTTGAAAAATGACAGGCATCACTCAGCTGACCTTGAGATGAATCGACTCAGGATAGCCATGTAACCGATGAGCTACTACACCTCCTTCTTGGATGTCGAGTGCTGCATATCCAGGAGGGCTTGGATCTTTTCCAGATTTGCTTTGATTCCTCGGTGGGTGACCATAAACTCAAGAAACCTTCCTGTAGTGAAGCCAAATGCGCATTTACTTGGATTTAACTTTATGCAAAATTGGCAAAGGGCGTTAAGGCTTTCTTTAGATCTTTGATGTGGTCAGCTTTTTCAGTGCTCTTGACAAGCATGTTATCAATATAGATCTCCATATTTTGACTGATCTAGCTTTTGAAAACCTTTTTGATAAGTCTTTGGTATGTGGCCCCTATATTTTTAAGATCGAAAGGCATTACTTTATATCAGTACATACTTCTGTCAGTCACAAAGGCCATGTTTTCTTTATCCTTAGAAACCATCCTTATTTGGTTATAACTCGAGAAGGCATCCATGAAGTTGAGCAGTCTATGGCCTGAAGTGGCATCGACTAACTGATCAATCCTTGGTAGGAAAAAACTATCCCTTGGACAGGCCCTGTTCAGATTAGTGTAGTCCATGTAGATGTACCACTTTTCCCTTACTTTTTTCACCATGACGATGTTGGCCAACCAGTTGGGGTAATGGGCTTCTCGAATAAACCTGGCGGCCAGGAGCTTGTTGACTTTTTCATTGATAGCTTTCTATCTCTTGGAGGCAAAGCTCTTCTTCTTATATCAGACAGGTTTAAAACTTGGATCGACATTTAGCTTATGGGTAATTGTTTCAAAAGGAATTCCTAGCATGTCCGATGCTGATCAAGTGAAAACATCTGCATTCCGATGAATGAATTCCAGAAGATTTTTTGGGGCTCGGGCAAGGATGCCCCGATCTGTATAATCTTCGTGGGATCGTTGTCCAAGAAAAAAAAGAGGAGACTCTCGATAGGCTTGCCCCTTTTCTTGAGTTCTCTTTGGTCCAACAACTTAGTAGGTGGATGCTCATTGGGTCTTGGCTATTCAGGTATCATTTAGAAGTACTATTGGGTGAGTTGCTGATCTCCCCACATTTCATTAATAATGTTGCTCATGAGGAAACAGACAAAAAGATACTTAGTAGATATGGTGGTGTATAGCTGATTTAGCCCTGGGTGTCCGAGAATGGCATTGTACGCCAAAGGGACATGAACCACAATGAAGGTGATGAAAACTATCTTCAATCTGGGTAGAGTTCCTGCTATGACAGAAAGAGTTATTTCCTTTTTGATGCCGACTGATTTTCCATTTAAGGCAACTGACAGTATAGAAATAAATTTTAGACAGTTTAATGATAAATTCATTCAAACAATAATTTCATAAAAAAATAATGTCAACCGAACTTCTACTATCAACAAGGATTCTTCTTACATGATGCTTTGCTATTATCATTGAAATGATGATAGGGTCATTATTAGGATTATGAAACCTGATCAGGTTCCTGTTAGAAAAAGAAATTGCATTATTTTCTCTCCCCTCTTCTCTGGCTTCTTCGAGGGTCATCCTGTCCCTTAGGATATCATGTCGACTTCATTTTCAATCGATCAATTGTCAATCTCGGGCAAGGTTAGCAGCCCTTCGAGGTTTGGGGCATTGAGGTGAGTAATGCCCCCGTAGACATACTTGCTAAGATAGCCATGTTGGATGAGATTTTTCAATCTCCTTCTTTGGCTGGTGGCACTTATCCATGTCTTGGTCATGGTAGCGGTGGAAGTGGCAGTACTTGCCCTTGTTTCGGGAGGTGGAAGGTTTCAAGGGATTGGGTCTTCATAGATATCATTTCCCTTCGATCTCCATCAAGATCTTCGAGTAGGGGATGAAGAGAGAGATGTTGTTGGATGATTAGTCAGCAAGGCTTTTTTGGCTTGGGCTCCACTGTCGAGAGGAGCCGAGTTTGCTGGATGGGGCTCCAGAAGGCTCTTCCTAGGCTTTCTTGTGGCTCGGCTTTCCTTTTGCCTTGCATTGAGAGAGAGCTCCTTCATCCAACCGGATGTACTTCTCCATGCAGGTGAGCACTTCTGAATAAGACTTCACTGGGATCTTATCTAGAGAGTAAGTTAGTTGGGAAGGACAAAGTCCCCGCTTTAGAGCCAACATGGTCGAGGAGTCATCGAGGTGATAGACTTCTAATATGGCTACCTTAAATCGAGCCACATAGTCATTCAATGGCTCCTTGTCTTGGTATCGAATGGAGAAGAGGCTATCGATCTCACACGACATCTTTCTACAGGCATTAAAGTATGCCACAAACTTCTTTTCTAGCTGAGAAAAAGAATTGATAGTTCTTGGCTATAGCCAAGAGTACCATGCCTGGGCCGCCTTCTGAAGGGTGGTCGAGAAGGCGATGCACAATAGGGCATCAAAGGCGTCCTGAATTCTCATGAGAGCCTTATAGCTCTCAAGATAGTCCAAAGGGTTGGTGGTGCTGTCATATGGCTCTAATTGCAACATTTTGAACTAGCTCGGAATCGGCTCTTCCATGATGCGTTGGGAGAGAAGGGGTCGAGCATCAAGTTTGTTAGGGTCCTGATTCTGCCCTCGGATGTCTATGAGCCGATGGTTGATAATGCGTAGCTTGCGATCATGCTCCTCAAGCATCACTCGACTCATCATCGAGTAGCCTCCTCAATAGACCCCTCTTGGAAATATTTTGAGGGGTACTCATAAGAAGAGTCAGAGAGGGATCAAGAGAACTTTTTCCATCTTGGTTCCCTCATACACCGTCGATGGTCCGGATCAGGTCTATGCATGTGTACTGTGGGAGACCATGTTGATGGGGTGGTCCATAGATAACAAGATTGTTCCTGGGGTGACTAGGGATGGCAACAAAACCCAAACCCATGGGTACGCAACCCGGCCCGACCCGATTGGGCCGGGTAGTCAACGCTTTGACTGGGTTTGGGCCGAGTTTGGATAAAATCCGAATGCTTAACTTTAGATTTGAACCGAGACTGGGTAGATATACACTTGACCCGAACCCGGCCCAAATTATTTTAATATTTAAATATATATAGTTAATATATATTATATTAAATATATTTTATTAATTATTAATTATTAGTTATTAAATTTTAAAATACTTAAATCATTTATCCTAATCATTATTTTCTATAAATAAGGGAATTGTAAATTGTAATTTGAATCGGTAAACCCTGACTAATCTCTAGCTCCTCTCTTCCTCTTCGGCAGCTCTTCCTCCTCTTGGATCAGTGTTGAACTAAAAATGTAGTTAAATTTTATTTATTTAATGTATGTATGATTTATAAAATGGTATATGATTTTAAAGTTGATAAAAATAAAAAAAAATATTTAATATGACTCAATTGGGTTCGAGCCGGGGAAACCCGAATTATCCGATCCCGATTGAAATGGATTTGGATAAAAAAATCCAGTCTCGATAGTGTTTTGGCCGGGCGTGAATAGTTTATTGAGTATTCGGATTTGGATTTGGATAGTTATGTACCCGATCCGAACCCAGCCCATTGCCATCCCTAGGGGTGACCGGTGACTCCCGCATCATGAGGAGGGAGACCATGAGTGGTAGGAAGTCTGTCAGCATGGAGATCCTGTTATAGGGGGCGAAGACTATCATGAGCTGTAAGAGCTACGACCAGGGCTTCTATTGATAGTTGCCCCATAGTGAGAGATTGCTACTGCTGTAACCTCCGCATCGTCAAGGCAAAGACTTCAACTTGCTGGACCAAGATGGCTAGAAAACTTTGCTCCGATGCAAGAAGTTGAGGAGGAAGCGAGGCAACCGGCATCGGTACTTGACCGAACGATTTTCTGTCACACAGGTGCTGCCCAATGTGGCTTGTGGTGAAATCTTGTGCACGAGTGGTCACCATGGCTTCAGGCTCGAAGATCTAGGAGTGTCTAAGCAATAACGCTAGCCCCCTTTCTAGCACACCAATATGTTGCTACTAAATCACTCTCTGGGAGGTTGTAGCGGCGTTGAGAAGTCCTCCAGTCCTTTCCAGCAAGTTCAGATATTGCTCTTCGGGTGTCCCCTTACCTATTTATGGTATTGTGCAGGACCATGAAAAGGCTGTCAGGGAGGTGGTCTTTGATGAGTATAATAGATCCTGACATGTTGTGAGGATCTTGCCATTTAGGATTTCTCCTACTAGTATTCTTTCTATTAGAGTCGTTGATTCTATTAAGATGCTTCTCCTACAAACTTGCCTGTTAGTCGTATCGGCCATATTCATTACAGTTGATACATAGAAAGGTTGGTATAGCTAAAGTAAGTGGGGTTGACCGTAGCAGTTTCAGTACTAAGAGGCGGCTATGTGCCGTAAGTGGACCTCGCTGAAAGAGGGCCAAACACCGGGAATGACTCAGGCACTGAGGGAAGGTATTGGATACCGACTCTTTGATGCACCCGACTAAGTGAAGGCCTAGGTCGAGATTGACTAGATGCCCAACAAGCATTGGAGTCGGCCTTGGCCACAAGGATTTCCAAAACTTCTATAAGAAATAGCTGATGATGAAAGAGCTATCCGATTGCTTATCAACCATTGATGGTTTAACGAGTATCTCGAGGCTAAGAAAGAATAGTTGCCATAACAATAGGAATTGAAGTATACAAGAACCAAGATCCAAGGACTCTGACCAAATCCACGGAGAAGAAAATCATGCTTGACAATGCTCTAGAAGATTAATGACTTCCTGGAGCTCTAACTTCGGAGCAGACCAAATTTTAGGTCATAAGAGGTCAAAAGACCAGAAAGACCTGTACCTATGCTATAGATCACTTGAGAAGAGAGTGTTTTCTAAGGCAAAGAGCACGTCCTCCGATGACAGTGACGAAGGGGAGCACCTCTTAGAGCATGGGATGGGCACCGTTGATGCCATCATGGTTGCCGAGGACCATGCAGGCCCTCTGGATCTGGTTCACGAGGCTGCGATATGGGGTTCACGAGGTCAGTTCATGAGACCATGGTCACCGAGGAATGTCGATGGTCGCCAAGGACTTTGCAAGCTCTTTGGATACGGTTCAGATGTTGGGATATGGGGTTCGTGAGGTTGATTCATAAAGCCATGGTCATCGGGGACCGTCGGCACCTGGGACGGCAATGGGTCGGGCTCAGACCGGATTTTTAATTATCAAACCCAAACCTGAATATCCAATAAATTATCCAAATTCAGCCTAAATTTTATCGGGACTGAATATTTTTATCCAAACCTATCTCAATCGAGTATTGGATAATTCGGATTTACCCGATCCAAACCTAATTAAGTCATATTAAATATATTTTTTTAATTTTTGCCAACTTTAAAATTATTTATCATTCTATAAATTATGCATACATTAAACAAATAAAATCCAACTACATTTTTAGTTCAACATAACTTAATTTCATATTCAATCAAAATAAAATATATTTAATATAATATATATTAAAATATTAAAATAATTTGGGCTAGGTTTGGGTCGGGTACATATGTATCCTGTTCTGGTCCAAATCCAAAGTTAAGCATTCGGGTTTTATCCAAACCAGGCCCAAACTCAATCAAAGCGTTGACTATCCGGCTCAATCGGGTCAAGCTTGGTCGGGTATCCATGGATTTGAAATTTGTTGCCATTGGCACCATCGTGGTCATCGAGGACCGTACAAGCCCTCTAAGAAAGGGGATTGGTGGGAGAGTGGAGCAGGAGGGCGCTGCGAAATGGGGTCGGGATAGAGGGTTTGGTGTGATATGGGGTTTGGGTGGGACATTGGATTTTGGTGGGCGATGATACTTTCTTCGACGACGCTTTAAAGCATCGCCAATGATCCTTGCCTCTTTCTCCGATGATACTGTAGAGCGTCGCTCTCTCCAACAATATTTTTTTCGATGATGCCTTAGAGCAGTGGCTATGCTCGTTTGCGAAATTTTATATTTTATCTTGGCATCCAACGATACCTTAATGAATTTTCTTATCGATGCTATTAAGCATCATTATTTAATAATATTTTATTTACTTGTGTTTAAAAGTATCATCATTGACCAATGCTTTTTTAAAAGCATCAACAAGCTCATGCGCTGCTTCCAATACTTTATCCTAGCATAGGAAAAAATAAGTTAGCTTTTATTTTTTTCTATGGTATCTAGTGGTGAAAAAATTTTTATCTACCATTTTTGATAGAAAAAAAATATACTATTTTATCGGATTGGATTATGTATCACAATTAATAATAAAATTGTATTGATTTTCAACATCATTCAATTTAATATAACTTAATTTTTTTAAAAAGAAATATAATAAAAAATGTAGTTTCCCTCTATTATAATATCATGTTAATATTAAGGCTTTTTATGATTATTTATAACGTTCAATTATTTTTTATGATTTTCTATGTCCATATTATGATTTCCTAGCATTCTTTATGATATTTAATTGTATAATAAAAATATAGAAAGTTATAATATAAATACAAAAAATCATAAAAAGTAATTACATATCCTATGAAATAATAAAATATCATAATCCAAGAACTTATAAAAAGTAATTGAAAGCCATAAAAAAATAATACGAAATCATAATAACTAATAGAATGTCCAAAAGGCATTTTCATCAAGAGAAATTCAAAATAAAAATTAAGTTGCAATAAATGAATATGGTGAATGTTAAAAACTGGTGTAGCTTTATTATCAATTGCAATATGTAGCCCAGTCTAACAGAGTGGTATAATTTTTCTCTGTCAAAAATGGTGGACAAAGAATTTCTCGTGTTACCAAATAACAAAAAACACTACTCTTGGGTATTTATAAATATAATATATTTACCAAAACCGTCTCAGGTTTTGGTTATTTTTATAAAAGAACAGAAGCTATTGCTAAATTTTTTTTTGATAATACTCAAAGAGATTAATTACTCTATAATCATGCATGGTTCATTCCTCAAGCTAAGATTGGGCCTGTTCATGGAGAATCTGTCATGGTTCATTCCTAAATCTAAGCTTGGGCCTAATCAGAGAGAATTTGGTATCTCCCAGTTAATGGGCAAGCAATGGTTTAAACAAGAGGTGGCAAACAATAATGTGAAAGGAAAAGGTTTATAGGTACCATGGGATGGATGCCTGACATATCCATTGTATTGAGAGGGGTTCTCCAGCATTTGGTCTAAAAATTCAACTAGGATTTGAGCAATGGATCACTTGAAGGGCAAGCTTTTAAAGGCGGCATGCCAACCATGCAAATAGTTGTTGCATCTAAAAGATTTCTTTTTTGAATGAAGCATCTAAAAGATTTCTTCTGACTACATTTGGAGATTGTGAATCTAAAAGATTATTATCTTATTATCTTCATGTATTCAAATCTTATAAATTTCAAAATCCGGAAAAGTTTGGTGTTGTCAAAGTGAAAAAGTTTTAAAAATGAAAAACTAAAAACAACAAAGTGAGCTTCACTGGAAAAAAAAAAAAAAAAGAAGAAGACAAGAAAGAGAACATTATGTAGAGGAGGCAAGATGATGGAATCTTCCATGCTTCAAAAGAAACCAGTCAATTCATCCTATAGCCAAAGTTAGACCCGTCTTGTGTTTTCTTGAAGGGAGATTTCTGATTACATGGTAGCACAGTTCTTCTCTGCTCTAAATTGGAGCTATTTGATGTACTATAGTACTATAATGGCACAAATAATGCATGACATGGAATGCACCTTGGCAGTGCACTAGTACAAGTAACTCCCACAATCCATCCTTGCTACCATGAGAGAGGAGAGGAGGCATATATACTCCTTGAAGAGAAGCAGACATGAAAGTGTTGTTGTTGTGATCTATCTTTTTCTTCTTCTTCCATTTTTTTTTTTTTTTTTTTAATATTTTTATTATTCTTTTATTTATCTTTCTACTTGAATCAAAGACAAGGCTTGTTATAGTAGTGACAGATTCATTCGGCCCTGACACAGCATCATCCCCTTTGGCTGACGTGGCACGTGCTTCACGCAGCATCCCCAAGTCTCCCATCAAAACAAGACAGTGGGTCCGCTTGTTCTAAGGGAGGCCGACCCCTATGGCGGCCAGGTCGGCGCCTCGGCAAGCCCACTTCGGCCATGCATTGAGCCCAGCTTCATGGCAGCTCAGCCCGCGCACCTCGATCCGGCAAATTCCGTGGCCAGGCTCGACGCCCACATGGAGTCCGTCCGGCTCCGCTCGCCCCTGTCCGGCACGTCGGAAGCACGACCATGCAAGCCCTCACGAGTGAGCTCTCCCATGCAAGCTCCCACGAAGTGAGCCGGTGGGAGAGGGGCAATGGTAGGAGCGACGGGGTCCTCTTCCGACGATCACGCACCCCGATCGGCTAGGCTCCGGTCATCTCGGCCCAAGCGTCGGCATCGACAGGAAGCATCCCAGACTGGCTCAGCGCCCAGCCAGTCCGTCGCCATCCAGAATGGCACTCCGTGCCCCGATCTGTCCGGCGTGCCTCCGCCCCGCGTTCGGTCGCGGCAAGCCCACGCTCCGGTCCAGCACCGCCCGCGGCACGTCCATGGAAGGCCCGCTCTCGGTCCGGCACGCTCACGCCCGCGACAGAACCGCGCTCCGATCCGGCACCTCGGCAAGCCCGGCTCTGGCCGGGAGTGGCACACGAGCCAGCTCCGCCCACGTCGCCACGCGTGGAGTCCAGCCCCAAGACGGGTCCGCCCGCGGCACTCCCAGTTCGCCCGCTCCAGTCCGCCCGTGGCACGGCTCCACTTGCTTCGAACCAGAGCTTTGTCTACTTCGGCTCCGGCTCTTCGTGTTCCCAATCACTGTGATTGGAACGAAGCTCTCCGGCTCTGCACGCGCAGGGAACAGCGCGGCTTCGCCTCGGGTTCGGCGTGGAGTCGTTCCCTAGCTCGCGCGTCACCGTAGCCGGAGAAGAGAGGCACCTCAGCCAGCTTCGTAGACGCCCAGGCATGCCCGCCTCAATCCGTCTCCGCCCGAGCATGTCCGTGCATGTCCGCGCTCCAACTCGGCGTCGACTTGGAGTCTTGCTTGAGTCCAGCACCAAGGTCCCGCTCGCGGCTTCGCTCGCTTTGGTCCAGCTCCGCCCTGCATCCGCCCGCAGCACACCCACATCTTAGCCCGGCTCCGTGATCTGCACCTCAGTCCGGCACGCTTGCACGGGCCTGACTCCACCAGCGGCTCAGCCTACCTCACTCTGGCATGATGGGATTATGCTGACACGCCCACCTCAACAGGCGCACCCCGTCCGTGCACGGCCCCTGCGACGGCCATCTTAGAAGCTTCTCAACCAGCGTGGGATCCCACTTCAGTCCGACTCAGGCGCGACCTCACCAGTCCACCGCAGGGGGGCACCTCGGTGTCTGTGGGAGGCAGTGCACAACCCAGCTCTGCCCACTTCGGCCGCGTCCAGTGCGGCGTTCTCCCCTGCATGGAGCCCAGCCCCAAGATGGCTTCGCCCATGGCACGCTTTCGCCCACTTCAGGCTAGGGATGGCAACGTGATGGGACATCAACAAGAAAAATATATTTTTCAACTAATTTTCTTGATATTTTTTTCAGCTAAAATAGTGTACTTAGGATTAATGAGAACCTTGGAATGAAGCCCACCAAATCCTTGAAGACAAAGACCAATTCATGTGCCGGCTCATGAAAGAAGGCCACCAGTCCCTTGAGTCGACTCAATCTAGATCAAGACCAACTTCAAGCATGGCCAAGTCAAAGCCCAAGCAAGTCAAGATACCGCCTTTTGAGGCCCATGATGCCACCTCTTAGAAGCCCATTTTATTCTTCACATGGGACACATTTTGGGAGACATGAGAAACAACACATCAAGCATTTTGAGGGGAAGCATGGGACCGCTCCTCACTCATCCAACAACCCCCCAACCAACTTGCCAAGTGGGATGCCACATCACATGACACCTAGGGTTCCACATCAGCAATGTCAAAGCCACCTAGGTGCCACATAGCAAGTTGTTACAACCTCTTACCTAGAAGTTGTTTCTTGTTGCAACTATGTAACCAAAGGAATTAGATTTAACTAGAAATGGTTAGCTAACCTAACCCCACCTCCCCTCCTCACTTTGGATGACCCCTAAGGCTATAAATAGGGTCTAAGGCTCCCCTTGTAAGGCATTCCATGTATGAAATATTTTGAGAATTAATGAAGGTTTTCTTCTTGTTGAGTTCTATCTTGGGTTCTTCTTGTATGGAGTGATTTAGTTCTTCTAGTTGGAGTGATTTAGTCCTTTAAGTTGGAGTGTTTAAATTCATATTTGAGAAGGAAGTGAGAGGTCCTTTGAGTGCTTGAAAGGTGGAGTGCTCCTTGCTTGATCCAAGATCCAAGCATCATTCTTTGAAGGCGCTAGTTTCTACTTCCTTGTTTTTCCTTTCTTCTTCTTCTTGTTTCCATTCCAATTTTGAATTCTCCTTCCATGCCTAATCTCTGATTTGATGCAGGTTTTCTCTAATTTTCCAAGTCCAAGATGAAGGTCTCCAAGCTAAGGATCATGGCTAAGGTGAGTTCTAAAGGTAGGGAGTGCTAGTCTTATGGTTTAGACCTCAATCCTTGAGTGAAGAGAGCTCCTTCTTCCACCAAATAATTAGCCATCATTGTTGGTAGGAAAACTCTTCCTAAGCTTCATTAGATCTGATCATTTGAAGGTTAACTTGCCCTAGTAGTGATGGTTTCCTTGCCATGAAGATCCTAATCTCTATTTTGAACTAGATCTATTTTTTGGGTATTGTAATTTAGATCAACTAGTCTCCTTATGAAGATTATTTTCTTGGATTAATTTAGATCATTTATTTGATAATTAATTGCTCAAGTTTGCTTGCTGGTTATCTTGCTAAAACTCTCCATTCATCATTTTATTTTCGTCCCCCATCACAACGGGTCGGGTTTGGGTCGAGTCACCCAAAACCCATACCTGCCCTGCTAAAAAATTATCCGCCCCATACCCGTCTCGGGTCGGGTCGGGTATAAAAAAATCATGTTTGGATCAGATCGGGTCGGGTCGGGTATATCTGTCCCATATCTAATTTACTTAAATATTTTATAAACATAGTTTTTTTATATATAAACGGGTCGGGTTCGGGTCGGGGCGTACTACTATCCGTACCCAATCCGAATCCGAGTCGGATTTTTTTTTATATAACCCATATCCATTTATAAATTAGATTAGGGTCAGGTTTTACCCGTCCCATTAAGGTCGGGTCGGGTTGGATATCAATCGGGTCGGTAAAAATTGCCATCCCTACTTCGGGCACACTCTCCTCAGCCCGTGTGCTGCATAGGAGCAGCGCCCTGACCAGTTCGGCACTTCGGCACCTCAGCCCGGCATGACCACTGGGAACATCGCACGGTTCGACTCCATCCACGTGGACCTGGCACGCTTCCCAAGGAGCTCCATCCACATGGGTCCTGTAGCGGTCTGCCTGCAAAGGAGGACTATATTAAAACATTTTAGGCCACTAATTATACTAATCAGGAAGGAGTGCCCCACCCGAGGCACTGCACTCCTTCACCAACTTTCTGAACCACCCAGAAGAGAAAGGTTCACCAGCCCATCATGGCCTCACAGGCCTATCCTAGCCTCACAGGCCTACGTCAAAGAGAGTACGCCTCCCCAAATAATAGGAACAATCTCACAGATAAGTAAGAGGGACCTCCGGCCAAGATAAGGACAACAACCATACGCTCATTTGACTGGCTCTCAGGCCATTGTTTTCCTACACAGCTCTGACTGTTCCTCCAACTGACTTGAGCATCGGAGTTTTCCCGTCGGTACCCATGGCCGGGACTTTTGCAGGTCTCCATTCACGAGGAGCGATGGGGAAAATGATTTCTCCCCACCGGAGAGGTCCACAGGACGACCAGCACAGTTCCAAGCCCCTCATTCTTACAATGACCCCTCCGAACACAGTGACTCCACCAAATCCTGTAGAGGAGAGCCTGTTTTCCTTGATCGTCTCCGATCGATGAACCCAGTGACGCAGGCGGGAAGTCCACTCAATATGGTTAGGGTGTATATTATGTATATAATTATAGTAAAAAAAAAATATCTATCCCATGAACAAAGGAAATTGGGGAGTCCAATCAACAGCTTTTTTTGACAAAGGTGGATGGAAGATGAGGAGGCCGACAAAAGAACAATGGAGCATGAAAGAGGAGGAAATGGAGGCAATTAGGGATTTATAAATTAGAACTGTGGATGGATCAAGGTGATGGATATTGAAATGGGTGATGAATGGAATCCAACAATGCTTGTTAGTATCATCTTATAAATGCAACGATGTTTATCGAAAAAGCATAAAAAATAAAATGCTTGAACCTGCCAATGCATATCTCATAAAAATCATTACAATGTTAATAGTTATTTATTTCATTCAGGATACACAGTAACTTTCTACGAAACTATGCACAAAGTTATCGACCATGGCTTTAAAAGAAACAAAATGATAAAATAAAGATACACAAAGCTCCATACCCTATAATGCTACTCCAAAATTATCTTTCAGAGTAATTTAAATTCAATTAATCTTGCTAAGGAGGAATTAGATATATTTCTATACCCATTAAAATCAATTTTTTAAATTAATCTTAAAAGGGAATTAGATACATTTCTATACCCACAAAATCAAATTTATTTTTCTTGCCAAATCCTACCACCTTCTTACCAAAAGAGAGATTCTTCCCTAAATAAAAAGCGATTTTCATTAACATATCAAAGACCAGAACCACCTCATTAACCAGCTGAATTTCTTCTAAAAGCCAGACTTTTGGAACGAAGTGAAAGAAGGAAAAACACACACGCTTGCCACCATCTAAGTTTAGATAAAACATAAACATACTAAACAATCATATCACTATTAGGTATGCATACGCACAATGAAGCAAGTACATCAATACCCCACTATCCTTCTTGCCAAGTGGCAAAAAATGACATCCAACAAGACTTACATACCTAATCTCATATCCAACAAGGACCAACAAACAACCAACATAGGAATACCAACAAACAAACATTGACAACCCAAAATATTTTTGATGATATGGAGCAAAATGAGAAAACAACCATCAAAGATATATATGAAGCTTTTCTTCTAGGGGCTAGAAGTAGTCTTCTCGCTCTCCTCCCCACCATTCTTGTGATAGCCGGGTATCTTCTCCATGATCTTCCCCAGTATCCCCTTCTTCTCCTTCCCATCATGTCCATCGGATTCATTCTCCTTCCCATGGTCGGCGCACTCCGTGGCAGGGGCGGCGGTGGCCTCCTCAGGCTTCTTGTGGTGGCCGGGGAGCTTCTCTTTGATCTTGTCAAGGAAACCTTTCTTCTCCTCCTCCGGGGCTCCCTCCACTTTGAGACTCTCGTCCACCTTCTCCACCTCGACTGCAGTGGTGTCCCCGCCTTCGGTGGACACGGCGGCGACCGCCACCTCCTGCTCGACCACGGCCGGCTTCTCCTCCTCCTCCTCTTCACCTTCCTTCTTTTCTTCACAGATCTTATCCTTGATCTCCTCCTTCAATCCCTTCTTTTTCTTCTTCTTCTCTTTGTTCTCGCCCTCGACTTCTTCCTCATCGCTTGACTGCATACGAACCAAACTGAATTTAGATTAGGTTATGCCAACTTTTATGGCCGACATGAGCTTAGGCTGTGGACGGTGACCTGATCCGATTACTACAAAAAATAATTCTTTTTGCAGTCAAAATAACCACAAAGACACTTCGTCATTTGAGTAAAGTTGGAGGGCACACAAAAGTTAAAGACTGGCCACATCACAGCACAAAATCTATAGTATGAGGAAGAAGAGTAAGAAAAGATAAAAAAGGAACACCCCCCCCGCCCCCACAAAAAAAAATATATATATATATATATATAGAATAGCATGAGGTGAACTAACCGAACTAGAACTGGTGCTGTGAGATCTGTGGAGCTTTTCAAGCAAGCTCTCCTTCTTTTCCTCCTCCTCTTTCTCTTCCTCCTTCTCCTCCTCTATATGAACCGTCTCCACCTTGTTGACCAGAACCTCCTCTTCGCTCTTCTTCTCCTCCTCCTCCTCCTTCCCCATCAAGTCGAACAACCCCCTATCCTTCACCTCCTCCTCGAACCTCTGCTCCTCCGCCATCCTCACTCACACGCACAACAAATAAGAGAAAGCTTTGATGGCTTAATTTCCGCTAGAAGTCTCCTCTTTTATTGGCTTTGGATTCGAGACAGGGGTGGGGTGGCGAAAGCCATGGCGTTAAATAGAGCTTTGGTGACCGGTGGGGTCGGGGTGGGGAATCGTGGCAACGCGTTACAAACGCGACGAAGAATGGGAGGGATCGAAAGGAAGGAAGAATTAAAGGGAAAGAAGTAAAGACTAATAAAAAGGAAAGGTGGCGGCAAGGGTCTGGCCTCATCTTGCCGACAGCCAATCAGCATCCCCCCATCCCCATCTACGCTCAGGTGGACGGATCTGGAAGGGCGGTGACGCACTGCCGCCCCGTATGATGCCTCGCATATGAGTTTAAAGCTCCTTTTCTTAGCTTGGTGTGTGATACGTGCATGCGTTTTATTGGGTAAGGAGATGGGCGTTTGTCGAGCTTGTGGTGGTCCTGGGGGAGAGTGGAAGGGATTGGCACGTGAGACCGTTTGGTCTGGCCTTTGGGTGGACGGTTCCATCCTCCCTACCGTTCAAAAGAGAGAGGGGGAGTCCGAAGGGCAGGGGTGGAGTGGTGCGAGATCTAAGGGAGCCTCGGGGGGCCAAATGTCGGTCGGATGTCGGCCTTTTCGTCTCTCTCTTTGTCAAGCCTTGGACCATGAAAATTATTTTAACCACTTGTTACCGAAGCAAAGCAAATGATCGTTACTACGAATGTTGTTCTATTTGTTACTCGTCACGATATTTGTTACTACCTTTGTGCCACCATTCTCTCCATATGTTGTGTTCAAGTCATTTTGCAGTAGTTTACATGCTGATTTTGATCATTATACTGATTTATAATCCGAAAAATATTAAAAAGCATCATCAAAACGCTGCTAAATTCCTCGGTTCGATGTGAAAATTGGCATCACTGTGATGATAACGCGGTCAGTAAAAGCGTAACTCCGTCTCTCTTCGATCACGAATTCGAAGCATGATTTTTTGGATGACTCGATTAAATTTTAAAATTTCTGGATGCACGTGACTGGGAGGCGGAGCGGATATTCCAGTACCGTAGTGAAATTAGGCTGACGTACTCACCGACCGGTGAAAAGAATATATAAAAAATTTATGATCCGAATCAAACAATCATCTAATAAATTGAGAATACCCGATGAAAAAGCTATATCGGATTTATTCCTCCTATTATTTTTATTTTATAAAAAAAAAAATTAGTGAAAATTGGTGTTGGCTAAACAATAAATAAGTCCCAGCTGATCAGATCAACGGCTATATTGCCTGTCTACTGCATTAATTTCCAGCTGCCATGCTGGACAGGTAACTGAGTGGTGATTTGATGGATAATCGGTAGCAGAATTCTTTTAATTTATCAGGTTAATTCTATTGATAAACGCAGCCACCACACAATATGTTGTGCTCCAGGGATTAATTTTCTAGTAATTTTTTTTATAAAAAAAAAAAATAGAGGTATAAATTTTGGTAGAGCTAATTTCTCGGTAGTTTACATTGCATGACAGGTAGCTATCGTGGTTCAGAGGAGTACATTTTCACCTGTCGTACACCTTAATCCCAGCCTTTTTGACTCCCTTGGGAACGCCTTAAAAGCAGTAAGTATCCGAAGACTCCAGTTTTCTTTCTGGCTAATGGTAATGAGAGGCCTAACTTTACTTTGAGTAATAAAGTCCTTCGTCATCGTAATGTGGAGCCCAATTGCATGGAGTAGTGCTGTCTCGGGTGCAAATCTTTAGGCTTTTGCCGAGATCAAAGGTTGAAATTGTTATCTCTAGTACATGAATCGTTCGATGCCTGCGCCTGAGCACATGGTCGCACAGCACAATTGTACCACGAATCCCAGGATTAGCGTACCATAAAGGCGTTGATTTCCTCTGAGAACTGGGCCCATCCCATGGAGGGGCCCGTGGAGGACTGAGATCACCACCTCTGGACTACAGTTCATGGTCTGGGGGTATTGATAAAGTTATGGATGCGAATCCAATGCACCCTCTGCTTGCGAGATTTCTGAGCAACCCCGGCTGCCCCACACGTGCCAATATGATCATGAGTTCCAGGACCTCGGACATCCATGGTGAAAATTTTAGTTGGTCAGCTCCAAACCAACCACGAACCGAAAAACGCACAAAAATGTGCACCGCTAATTAAGTTGATGGATATGGTTGGTCCAACAAATAATCTCTCTTTTGCGAGATATATTTTTTGATGGACAATATTGTTGTAAGGAACGTATATTGAGATAATTATTTTGATAAATAATTTAAAAATTAGAAAAATATATAAAAAAAAAAAAATTCTCTCTCCTATAATGATGTGGAAGCTTGAATGTCTATCACATATGGCAGGAGATGCTTTTTCCTACTATTTTTATGCCTCCACTATTCAATAGATTATTAGTGATGATTAATTACCATCGCTAATAATCTTGATATCATCGATAATATTATTAGTGACAACAAGTCATTGCTAATAACCTGTTGAAACAAATCCGGTAGTTAGAACCTATTATTATTGATGAAAAAAATTTCGTCGATAATAATAGTTATTACCGACAGATTTGATAATGACAAAAGTTATTGATAATTTTTGAAAAAATTAAAATTTTAAATTTTAAAAATAATTTAGGCGTTGTTAATTAGCCATCGTTAATAGTATTAGCGACTGCAAATAGCCATCGCTAATAACAATAGTACTAACTTTTTTATTTTAAAAAAATTGAAATAAATTTATTAAAACCTGTTTTAATTATAATAAAATAGCAATCACAGTTATTAAACCCTGTTACAAATAAATTAAAAATTAATGCAATAATTATGAATAACAAAATTTTTATATTATATTAAAAGTATAAATTCAATAATTTTATAAATTAATACTGCTTTACGAGTATCAAAATTAAATACATAACATCAAAACAAAAAAACTAATGTCAGATCCTACTCGTCATTGTCATCGTCCTCCTCCTCTTGCTCATGTATGTTTTCTGCAGTAGCCGATAGATGAGATCTAGATGTCCCAGCATTCAGATATGAAGAAAAATAAAATATTATTAATAAGTTTCAATAAGAAAGTATATATATTGATACAAAGGTATATATTTCAATATATTTCTTCGATTCTCGAATAGATTATTCGTACATATTCCATTCGATGATATTGAGCTATAAACATATCCGGTTCATC
Source organism: Areca catechu (assembly GCA_021397845.1). NCBI lineage: Eukaryota > Viridiplantae > Streptophyta > Magnoliopsida > Arecales > Arecaceae > Areca > Areca catechu. The sequence continues at coordinate 148,750,896 of CM038049.1, read as the reverse complement.
GATTGGATTATTAGATTAAATTTTTATCCTATAGCTCCCCTTCTTCGACTCAAGTCTAAATATGTAATACTTTTAAGTATAAAAATTTAAAACAAGTAAATAAATTTATTAATAGATTTATCTACTATGATGGCTGTGATAATGAAGCCGGCTGATCATATAAATATGGGTCTCAGAAAATCTTAATAACTGTATTGCGAATGGTGCAAAAAGATGCTAGACAAAAGGACAGTCATGGCATCCTCGATGTGCGCATCATCCCTTGCTTGGGTTATCAAGGCTTGAGATGAGGATACCGAAGACCAGCAAGTTATTAGAAGGTCGAAGTTATAATCAAATCCTATGACCTAACTCCTGTTCACACCTTCGATAGCCTTAAGCCATCCTTTAAGATCAAGGAGGGGCTGAGAGGATAGGTCCACACTATACCACAATACGATGTACTCCATGTAATCCACCTATATAGTTTACAAATTTATTAGTCCAATAATACATATCATTATATACAAAATCTAATACTTAATATTTTAAATTATTATCGTGATACATCAAGATCTTGGATTTAAATAATAACTGTTGCCGCCAGGATCGCCGTGGCCCGTAGCTGCTGTCGGCGTCGGAGCGCACCTCCTCGTCTGCCTCGCCGCCCGACAGACCTGGACCTGCAAGACAGGGATCAGTGACCCGGGCCGGGGTTTCCGGCGAGGGCACTCCGACGGTCAAGTTAGTGATGATCCAGGGGAACAGATCCTTCTAGTCGATCCCCTCTTGATGGACTCCACACGAGGAGGAGTGTGTTGTGTGAATGTGAGTCGCAAGTGTGTTGGGGGAAGTGTGGCTTGGTTAGAGGGAGTCTCTGTGTAGCCCTTCTTCCCGACCTTGCTCTGGAATGCAGGTGGTGCTATGCCCCTCTTCCTGGTGGGGCTTGTACTCCTTTTTTCTTTGCTTTGGCTTGTGTTTTTTCCTGTGTGTTCTGGTGTTGTTGTGTTGTGTTGTTACCTCCGAGTTTATTGCAAACTAGGTTACCGTTGGGCGCTTATCTCGGGATCCCCGCCGGGCTGTCAAGCACGTGTGGCGGTGTCCCGAGGAGTCCTTCCTAATTCATGATAAGGGGAGCTGTCATGCGCTCCGACACTCCTCTTGGTTGCCTCATTCCGGGAAACCTGGCAGCACCTTGAATGGTGGGCCGCCGCCCACGAGATTCAAATCTCCCGGTTGGCTTCCTCTCTTGGGTGATACAGGTGGTTGGTGAGGAGCGTGGCATCTCGATCAGTGTACTCCTCCCCTTTCTAGTATAACTGGCGGTTGCAGGTGGTCAGTACGGTCCAGCAGGTGCTCCAGTGTAGTCCTCGGGCGACTCACCGGCATTCTGGGCTGGCGGGGACCTCGTCTGAGCTGGGGCTGAGCTGGAACGGCAGGGCTCACTCCGACCTAGACGCCTTGGGCTTGCGGGGGCATCTTGGTAGAGAAGGGCAAAGTGCGGGCCCGGTCTAGAGGGCGCACGCTCGGAGAGGCTCCATATTGGCGGGTGAGTGCTGAGCTCGACTCCGCCACAGGGCTCAAACCTCCGAGGGTCTCGCTCTGGAGTGCAGAAGGCGGGCCCGGTCCAGAGGGCGCGTGCTCGAAGAGGCTCCATATTGGCGGGTGAATGCTGAGCTCGATTCCGACCACAGGGCTAAAACCTCCGAGGGTCTCGCTCTGGAGGGCGGAAGGCGGGCCCGGTCCAGAAGGCACGCGCTCTGAGAGGCTCCACGTTGGCGGGTGAGCGCTGAGCTCGACCCCGGCCACAGGGCTCAAACTTTCGAGGGTCTCGCTTTGGAGGGCGGAAGGCAGGCCCGGTCCAGAGGGTGCGCACTCGGAGAGGCTCCACGTTGGTGGGTGAGCACTGAACTCGACCCCGACCACAGGGCTCAAACCTCCGAGGGTCTCGCTCTAGAGGGCAGAAGGCGGGCCCGGTCTAGAGGGCGCACGCTCGGAGAGGCTCCACGTTGGCGGGTGAGCGCTGAGCTCGATTCCAGCCACAGGGCTCAAACCTCCGAGGGTCTCGCTCTGGAGGATAAAAGAAGGGCCCGATCTAGAGGGCGCGCACTCGGAGAGGCTCCATGTTGGTGGGTGAGCACTGAGCTTGACTCCAACCACAAGGCTCAAACCTCCGAGGGTCTCGCTCTGGAGGGCAGAATGCGGCTCCGGCCTAGGCATCCCGAGCTCGCAGGCCCGACTTGACGGAGGACGGAGCTTGGCTCGCCATCTCGAGGGAGCTCAGCTCAGCTCAGCAGTGGAGTCCGGGCTGGAGGATTGACGCGGCGTCCGACGTGGCGTCTTCCCTTGAAGTGGCGCCCGTCGGTTCTCCCATGTCAGCGATCCCGCCACATCATTTGCCCCCCACTCCAGAGGCTCGTTAGTGCGCGGCACTCGGGCCGAAGGGAGTAATTGTGGTGCTGACATGGAAAGGCAAAAATCTGGCACGATGATGGCCATAATTGCTGGCGCTTCGAGGGACGGCCCTGCGGACCAGTGCGGGGGTGTCACGTGGCCACGTCCGAGGAGTAGTTAATGTTGGCGCAGAATTCAGAGCGGCCGGGACACCGTTTTCGTCGATGGGCAGCACGTGGCATGAATTCGTTGGCGGAGGGGTCGGATCGGTACGAATCCATCGGGTCATTTCCAAATGAAATGAGAGCCTTACCCGAAACATCTATTCTTTTGAATTCTCCATGCCTGCTGTTGTGCCCAAGCTTTCTTCTTCCTCATAGTTGCCTCGGATTTTCTAAGGAACCAAGTTAGTCTCTTTTTCCTTCTCCCCCCACTAAAGTAGGGTTCTTCCTCCGGGTCTGGGGTCTTCTTCGAGTTGAGTCTGCTCTTCCGTCCTTCGCTTCGAGTCTTTCATTCCCCTTATTCTTGAGAATGTCCCATTTTGGTCCGGGCTTCCACCCCTCCACTGATTAGGACGAGGCCGGTCCTTCCGAGTAGAGGCTGGCATCTTCTTCTTCTTCTGGCAGGGAGGAGGATGCAACTCGCTTCGAGTTCAATAGGAGGCGTTCTCCCAGTCTGGTACTCATCAGGGAACCAGGATCCGGTCTTTCTCTTCCTCCTCCTTCTGTTCCCGTTTCCGAGTCCGTCCGGTCCACAGGTCCTGGTGGGGTCGCCTCAACGATCACCGCTGAGGAACTAAGGACCGTGCGGGATGTCTATGGCATCCTACCTTCTGTTCGACTCATTATCCCTCATCCGGGGGAACAGGTCACTTCCAGTGGTTCGGGACGTCTTGCTTTTTATGAGGAGACCTTAGCCGGGGGTCTCCGGTTTCCTTTTCACCCTTTCTTCCTGTCCGTCTTGGACAACTATCGTTTGGTCCCTGCACAGTTAGTGCCAAACGTCGTTAGGGTTATCTTTTCTTTCATTGTGCTCTGCCACCTCCACGGGTTCGTTGCCCGATTTTCCTTGTTCAGGGCCTTCTTCGCCCTGAAGCGCCACCCAACCGAGGATGAGTGGTGGTCCTTGTCCTCCCGCCCGAAGGGCATCAGATTCGAGCTTCCCTCTTCCATCAGGGGATGGAAGAGTAAATTTTTCTTTGTTGAGGTTGAGAGGGTCGACTGGGTCTGGAGTGATCCGGACAAGTCCCCCAACCAAAATTCTGTGGTCGATGCAGCTGATCGGGATGACTACGAGCAGCTCCGCACCACCCAGATTCCTCCTCTCGAGGTCCTGTTATCTGAGCAGAACCTCGTCGACTCTGGGGTCGACCCAACGAATGGGTTGGGTGAGTTCGACATGAACTTTCCTTTTCCTTGCTTGCATTTCTTGCACCGCTTCCCACAGACTTTGACTGTTGTATGACTTGCATGCAGGGATGATTTTCTCCAAGAACGACCTGTTGACGATCACCCGGAAGAGGCCACCGACCGGGCTGGCCGGGGAGCCTCCATCGAGGCAAGTCTAGGGCGAGAGCGCTTCTGTGGCTGCCCCCACCGTGGTGGCTGGTCCGAGCTCGGCTGCTCCAGCTTGTCCAAGCTCAGAGGCGACTCGAGCTGCTCCTGCGCCGGTGGAGAGGGCAGCTTCCGTGGCGCCGAGGCCGGTCTAGCAGGAGGCCCAGAAGGCCCCCGAGTGATGTAGTCATCAGGGGGTGGCCCCTGCTGCGAAGTCCGAAGTAGTGGCCCGGGCGAGGGCCGCAGCTACTACCACTGCGTCTTGCAGTTCTCCGCGTCTGCCTGTGGTCGAGATTAGGGACGAAGAAGTTCGGGCCATGGCCAAGACCATGACCGAGGCACCGCCTGTGCTGGCGCCAGCTTCTCAGCCCGCCTCCCGGGGCCTCGCAGCTAGCGGGGCGAGGTCGCCCACTCCAGGAGAGGGCAGGAGGGAGGAGGCACGACGCCGTCTCCCCTTCAAGATGGAGTCGGAAAGCTCATTCCTCCGGAACCTCGAATTGGTCGAGCGCATGATGGACTTCTCGGTCCAGATATGCGACCGGCAAGAAATGGCCAGAATGCAGCTGGGCGATGTTATCAGCGCCATCTTCTCCCAGCTCTACTCGGTGAGCTGTTCCTTTCTCCTTTCTTTCTCTTCTTTCTTTTTTTTTTTGAGCTGACCTCTTTTCATGGTGCAGATCGGTGCTGAGGCCCTCTTCATTAAGGGCCGCTATCAGAATTGGGAGCATCTCGAGTAGCAACAGGCGGTCGAGATCGAGTCCCTGAAGACCAACCTGAAGGAGAAGGTCGAGGCGAACGGGGCCCTTGAACTGAGGGTTAAGGATCTTGAGAAACAGCTCGCCGATGCCGAGGGGTAAGCGAAGAGACTCCTAGAGGTCCGCGACCTGGAGCGGAGCCGCTCGAAGAAAGCCATCGACGATCTCTCGTCCGTCGAGAGAAAGCTGAACTGGTATAGTGCCGAGACCGATCGGCACAAGGAGGCCTCCCGAGCTGCCCAGGCGGAGCTGGCAGCAGGGAGGGAGAAACTGGCCGCAGCTGAGAAGGCGGCAGAGGTGGCGGCCAAGTCAGCGGAGGCCGCCAGGATGGAGGCCATCAAGGCGAGGAAGGTGGCTGCTAAGGCCAAGAAGGGCGCTGAGGATGCCATCACGAAGTTCAAGGCTTCGGAGGAGTTCGTTGCCGAGATTCATCAGATGGCGTCGGACTCCTTCTACAAGGGCTTTATGTTCTTGCACGGCCGGGTTGAGGCACTTGTCCTCGAGAAGAGCCGTGACTGCCTCAAATATCCTTCGACCTCGGACGCGGAGCCCGATGAGGAGGTTGCTGAATAAGCTGTGGCCTTGGAGCCTCCAACGCCAGCCGAGGCTGGGCCATCCGAGACTAAAGCCACCCAGTCGGAGGTTCCTAAAGGGAGGCCAGCTGGCACGGAGTAGTCCTTTTTTCTTCTTTGCTTTGTATTTTTTGTTTCTGTACTTAGTTAGGGTCGCCCGGCATATCGGGGGCCCACCAAATGCTTGTAACTAGTAGTTAATCAATAAATCATAAACTTTCTTGCAACCTGTGTCTTTGCTTGGCTCTTCCCTTCTTCTTCTCTTTCTTTCACTCCCCTTCTTCTTCTCTCTTTTTCTTTTTTTTTGTGAGTGGGGAGATCAGAGAGGAGGGGCCTCACCTTGCCTGGGGTTGAGTTATCAGACCTCAATGTCGGCAGGTTGGGCGTAAGGTTGTGACACTTGAGAGTTGCTGGGCTCGAAGGTGTGGTTGACTGAGAGCTATGTGGCTCGAAGGTCCCTTAGCCGGAGATCTGAGCTCCAGTCTTGGGCCGGCATCCTGGAGCTGGGCTCGGGGACGTTGATGACTGAGAGCTGCATAGCTCGAAGGTCTCTTGGCCGAAGATCTGAGCTCCGATCTTGGGCTGGCGTCCTGGAGCTGGGCTCGGGGACGTTGATGACTGAGAGCTATGTGGCTCAAAGGTCCCTTGGCCAAAGATCTGAGCTCCGGTCTTGGACTGGCATCCTGGAGCTGGGCTCGGGGATGATGATGACTGAGAGCTACGTTGCTCGAAGTTCCCTTGGCCGGAGATCTGAGCTCCGATCTTGGGTTGGCATCCTAGAGCTAGGCTCGGGGATGTTGATGACTGAGAAGTGGTAGTTTTGTTGCCGTGCTTCCCTCTCGTTCTCTTTCTTTCCTTCCCCTCTCTTCTTCTTTTTCTCTCTTCCTTTTTTTTTTGATGAGCGGGGAGATCAGAGAAGAGGGTTCTTGCCGTGTTTTCCTCTCGTTCTCTTTCTTTCCTTCCCCTCTCTTCTTCTTCTTCTTTTTTTTTTTTTTGAGTGGGGAGATCAGAGAAGAGGGTCACAGGATTTGATTGCCTTGGAGCTAGGCTCGAGGCCTTCCTGGACGGAGAGCTGGGCTCCGGTCCAAGGGTTGCCTGAGGGCTTGGCTCAGGTCTTTGGCACCTTAGAGCTAGGCTCGAGGCATGGTAGTTTCATTGCCATGTTTCCCTCTCGTTCTCTTTCTTTCCTTTCTCTCTCTTTTTTGATGAGCAGGGAGATCAGAGAAGAGGGTTCTTGCCATGTTTCCCTCTCGTTCTCTTTCTTTCCTTTTCCTCTCTTTTTTGATGAGCGGGGAGATCAGAGAAGAGGGTCACAGGGTTGATTGCCTTAGAGCTAGGCTCGAGGCCTTCCTGGACGGAGAGCTGGGCTCCGGTCCAAGGGTTGCCTGAGGACTTGGCTCAGGTATTTGGTACCTTGGAGCGGGGCTCAAGGCGTTGATGGGAGCTGCTTGGCTCCAAGATCCCTTGGCATCTCGGAGCTGGACTCGAGGATGCTTGAGATTGAGAATGGCATGGCTCGAAGGTCCCTTGATGTCCTGGAGCTAGGCTCGGGGACGCTATCGATTCTTTCCTGCAAGATATATAGATACTCGTGCAAGGAAAAAGTCGTTATCATTATTATTGATAAGAAGCCTTACATTATTGGTGGCGTCTTCGCGGACTGCGGGCATTCCATGTCCGGGGGAGCCTGACGCCGTTGAGATCTTCGAGGTAATATGCCCCTCGCTATGGGGCTTCGGCTGCCCTGTGGAGACCTTCCCGGTTTGGTGGGAGCTTGCCGCATTCTTGGGACTGACTCATCTCTGCCCGGCGCAGCACCAAATTTCTGGGCCCAAAGGTTCCTGGCCAAACCTGGGCGCTGTAACGCTGGGGCCGCTCATTGCCAGAGAGTTTCGTTGAAGTCGGCGTCGAGTAGGTTGGGCCTGAGTCAATCCCGAGATGATGTTGTGGGCTGCAGGAAGCCCACCGATCGCAAAAGTTGCCATAGCGATGCTTTTGGCGGGGGCGCCATAAGGAAGCATGTTCGCGGAGCTTCTGTTATCGACCATGATGCATTTCTCCAGGGTGGTTCGTGATTGTCATTTTGACGACCGCGGCACCATTATTTACATTTCTCTCCCGCTTTCTACTTCCCGTGCAGTGGGGAGATCATTCTCAGGGTCCCCTGCCCCCCGGGTCCTCTTGGGCGCGCGCGCAGCTCCCCAGGAGACCACACCCACTGGCTTCACGGTGGGGCGGTTGTCGATGGTTGGAGATGGTGGGAGAGCGGCGAGCGCCTGGGGCTCCGCTTAAGGTCTGCTCCCCACAAACCTTTGGAGGTAGCCTCTCTTGATGAGTTTCTTGATTTCCTACCTGAGGTTGCGATATCCCTTATTGTCGTGGCCGCGATCGCGATCAAAGCGACAATACTTTGCCTTGTTATGGCCGGTGGAGGACTACAACTGTGGTGGGCGTTGTAGCCCGCTGGCTCGCTGGTTGAGCCTTGCATACTAGCGAACCGGCGGGAGAACTCCACTAGCCTATGCCCATGTTTCTCCAGGCGCCCTTCCGCTGCGCACCTGATGGCTTCGTCAGTGGACCCTTCCATCGAAGGAGATGGAGAAGGTGATGTGGGTGCCCTTGGGTAGGGGAGCCCCTTGCACTACTGGTGGAGGCCTCTCGAGCTTGAGTCGTCACCATTCCTCCGTGGAGTGTCGGTCTGTAAAGAGGTGGAGGGCCTGATCCACCACCCTACCTGGCGCGGCAATCTATTGCCGCCAGGATCGTCGTGGCCCGTAGCTGTTATCGGTGTCGGAGCGCACCTCGTCGTCTGCCTCGTCGCCCAACGGACCTGGACCTGCAAGACAGGGGTTAGTGACCCGGGCTAGGAACCGAGGGGGCACTCCGACGATCAAGTCAGTGACGATCCTGGGGAACAGATCCTCCTGGTCGAGCCCCTCTTGATGGACTCCGCATGAGGAGGAGTGTGTTGTGTGAATGTGAGTCGCAAGTGCATCGGGGGAAGTGTGGCATGGTTAGAGGGAGTCTCTGTGTGGCCCTTCTTCCCGACCTTGCTCTGGAATGCAGGTGGTGCCATGCCCCTATTCCTGGTGGGGCTTGCACTCCTTTTTTTATGCTCTGGCTTGTGTTTTTTCCTGTGTGTTCTGGTATTGTTGTGTTGTGTTGTTACCTCCGAGTTTGTTGCAAACTAGGTTACCGTTGGACACTTGTCTCGGGATCCCCACCGGGCTGCTAGGTGCATGCGGCGGTATCCCGAGGAGTCTTTCCTGATTCAACATAAGGGGAGCTGTCATATGCTCCGACACTCCTCTTGGTTGCCTCATTCCAGGAAACCTGGCAGCACATCGAATTGTGGGCCGCCACCCATGGGATTCAAATCCCCCGGTTGGCTTCCCCTCTTGGGTGATCCAGGTGGTTGGTGAGGAGTGTGGCATCTCGATCAGTGTGCTCCACCCCTTTCTAGTGTAACTGGCGGCTGCAGGTGGTCAGTACGGTCCAGCAGGTGATCCAGTGCAGTCCTCGGGCGGCTCGCCAGTGTTCTGGGCTAGCGGGGACCTCGTCCGAGCTGGGGCTGAGTTGGAATGGCAGGGCTTGCTCTGACCCAGATGCCCTGGGCTTGCGGGGGCGTCTTGGTGGAGGAGGGCAGAGTGCGGGCCCAGTCCAGAGGGCGTGCACTCAAAGAGGCTCCACGTTGATGGGTGAGCCTGAGCTTGACTCCGCCACAGGGCTCAAACCTCCGAAGGTCTCGCTCTGGAGGGCAGAAGGCGGGCCCGGTCCAGAGGGCGCGTGCTCTGAGAGGCTCCATGTTGGCGGGTGAGCGCTGAGCTCAACTCCGACCATAGGGCTCAAACCTACGTGGGTCTCGCTCTGGAGGGCGAAAGGCGGGCCCGGTCTAGAGGGCGTGCGCTCGGAGAGGCTCCATGTTGGCGGGTGAGCACTGAGCTCGACCCCAACCACAGGGCTCAAACCTCCGAGGGTCTCGCTCTGGAGGGCGGAAGGCGGGCCAAGTCTAGAGGGCGCACGCTCGGAGAGGCTCCACGTTGGCGGGTGAGCACTGAGCTCGACCCTGACCATAGGGCTCAAACCTCTGAGGGTCTCGTTCTGGAGGGCAGAAGGCGGGCCTGGTCCAGAGGGCACACGCTCGAAGAGGCTCCATGTTGGCGGGTTAGCGCTGAGCTCGACTCCAACCACAGGGCTCAAACCTCCGAGGGTCTTGCTCTGGAGGACAGAAGGCGGGCCCGGTCCAGAGGACGTGTGCTCGGAGAGGCTCCACGTTGGCCGGTGAGCGCTGAGCTCGCTCCAACAACAGGGCTCAAACCTTCGAGGGTCTCGCTCTGGAGGGCAGAATGCGGCTCCGGCCTAGGCATCCCAAGCTCGCGGGCCTGACCTGGCGGAGGACGGAGCTCGGCTCGCCGTCTCGAGGGAGCTCAGCTCAGCTCGGCAGTAGAGTCCTGGCTGGAGGATTGACACGGCGTCCGATGCGGCGTCTTCCCTTGACGTGGCGCCTGTCGGTTCCCCCATGTCAGTGATCCTGCCACATCAATAACCAATCCTCCTGGACTTGTGTGTAGACTTCCATAACTATAGTTGCCCCGATGCAAGACCTCGCTACTATGTCTATAATAAATAAATAATAAAAATAAATTAATTATAATATACAAATGATTAATTCAATTCTAGATTAATACAAGCTTAGAACATTTACCAATCTATCTGCCACTATATGTGTGCCAATGAAGTCACTGGTATACTTGATTGGATCTTGCTGGGTGATCCAATTCTACCATGCCCTCAACTGCCTACTAGAGTAGTCCTCACTGATTCACTTGTCGCAGATGGCCTCCCATACATCCATCCACAACTAGTGAGCTATGAAAGACTTCCAATCTGATGGTGACTCGAAACTAGAATACTCTAGGACAGACTGCCCAAGGTAGTATAGCTCATCCCAGAGTCTACGTATCGTCATCTTCTCAAATTTTGGATAGCCAGCCTCTTCATCCTAAGAAGTCTCAAGGTAGTATTCATACAAGTAGAAGCAAGCGTATATTAATAAATAGAATATAAACATACCATAAATTTAATGATTAAATATATTTGACTTACTAGGAACATCTTCTAAGCTGCATCACAAGTCCTCGATGGTCAACCGAAGAACTCGTTCATTGACCCCGACATTAATCAGTAGATGATCCCAATAACCACATAAGACACCCCAAGTTCTTTGAACGTGCTGCAAAATTTATTTTGAATAACAAATGTTAACTCTAAAATGGTTGAATTTGAAATATATTAATTGAAGATATATTACTTACGAGAGCGGCTTTGAATATAGATAAGCGCTCTCTATCCTTTCGTCAAGTTAGAGATGTCGCAAGCTGGGCGAGTCCTCGACCATAATACTAAGTCTGAGAGCTGGTCGTTGTTCCGTGTGACTGTGGGGTCACTGGTGATCCCACATCATCCAAATCCGAGAGCAAAATATCTAAAGAATGTTATATTAGATAATAAAGGATAATAATATAAAAGTGAATATCAAAAATGCTAGAGTTTATCGTGTAGTATGAGTACCAAAGAACCATACAAGCTGGCGGTATGATTGCTCTCTCCTGAAGAGCTCTGTCTCGAGGGCTCTCTCCTCGACCAGCATTCCTCCGGCCTCTAGAAAATATGATGTATAATCTTTGAAAATAAAAATAAAAATAATCACCAAATTAATTATATAATTATATGTGGCAATATAAGATGTAAAATAATGTAAGACAAGTATTTAAAATGATTCAAGGATTATACACTAAGCACTACTCGTCAGCCTCTTTAGATATTTGGTATCTTTTGAATTCTTCTTCTAATTCTTTCTCTTCTTCCACTTCTTCATGTTCTTCCTTTTCTTTCCCTTCTTGGATAGGATTGTCCATTAAAACAAATTCAATATAATCTATCTCCTTATGCTGGCCATCATGTAGGGAATTCCTAGAGTATCTAACACTACATCTGTGATAGTCTGATGAGCTCCTAATATTTTATCCTCCTGAAAGTATTCTGGTAAATAAGGCTCTACTTCTTCTTTAAGTGCATAATGAATGGCTCGAGATTTAATCTTGCATACAGCTTACCAATCATTCCTTCTTCTTTTTCTTAATGAAAAGGGAGTATAATATACTTGGATAGCTTGTTGAGCTGGCATAAATGACTCATTGAGATATGCTTTTGATCTATGTTTGATTTTAATGAAATTATATCGTGGATCAACTTTCAAACTATTATTATTATCAAACCAGTGGTACTTAAATAGAATGATACTATTACCTCCAATATATGTCAACTTGATCACTTCTTTAATGATTCCATGGTAGTCACTCTCTACCTTTTCTCACTAGTTGCCCTTTATATATACATTATTGTTCATTATACTCTTATGATATCCATATTACTGGGTGTGAAATTTAAAACTATTTATGTTATAACCATTACAACATGTCACGTATTTTGTTGGCCACTAACCTAATTATCTTAGCTTTTTAGTTATGGATTCATCACCTTGCATGACATGTATATTATAAAAAAATAAATTAGGAGAAACTAAAACATATAAAATAACAATGGATGCTTACTAGTTGATGGAACCAAACTACAAAGTTCTGCGAGCACCATGCAAAAATTTTTTGCTCACTTATCCTCTGGTTATCCCATCTCAGCATCTTATCATATTATTTAAACATGTATAAGATAAGTGTAATATAATAAGTGATTATAGAGTTGCAATTGTGATGAACACTTACGTAATATATGGATCAACTTTCTCACAGTTTAGCAAAACATATATCTCAGCCTATCAAAATTCAGCATCATTAAAACCTGGCAAACCTCATGCCTAAATTCACGAGCAGGATAGGAAATATTGAGATCTCCCACTCTGATCTCTCACACCACATTGGCTATCCAGTCTGGGTAACGAGATCTAGTCTATGCAGATTCTTCATTTATCATTTACCTTCTTGACCATAACCGCATTGGCTATCTAGTCTGGATAATGTCTTTTTTCTAATGACACCTATCTTTATAAGTTTATCCACTTTCTCTTTGATGGCTCTTTATCTCTCTAGAGTAAAACTTTTCTTCTTTTGCTTAACAATGGGATAGTGGGGGTTCGCACTAAGTTTGTAGGTGATGACATTGCAAGAATGCCTAGCACATTAGCAGCTATCTAGGTGAAGACATTAGCGTTGGCTCAAAGAAAGAGGGTCAGCCATTCTCTAACTTCACGAGCCAAAAGAGTCCCGATCTATATAGCTTTATCCGGGTCATCTCCTAGGAGAATGCTTATCAATTGTTTAGCAGGATCTTCTCTATTTGTAATAGCCTCTTCTCTGACATCTAGTTCATTTATTGATGGAGCCCTGATTTATTTTGGAATTTTGATAGTTGCAAGGAAACACTACCTTCCTAGCATTATATCTCCTTTGATTTTTTTGACTCTTTGCTTGGTTGGGAAGCAAACAAGCAAGTGATAAGTAGAGACTACTCTCTTAATGCATTTAACCCTAGTCATCCAAGAATAGCATTGTAAACTAATGATACTCAAACTACTAGAAAATTTAGTTAGACTATTGCTTATCTTGGTGGCTGGCCTATAGTTATTAATAAAAAGATTTTTCCTTCTATGATGATGGAGTTCTTAAAGAAGCTAGTGAGTGGAGTATATACCTTCTTTAGCCTTTCGAGTGATAATTTCATTTTCTGGATAATATTATAGAATAAGATATTAGCAGATCTTTCATAATCAACCAAAATCCTTTTTACATTATATTTGGTCACCACTATTGAGAAGACAACCACATCATTATATGGAATTTGAATTTCCCTTACATCATCATTAGAGAAGGTGATAATATTCTCATTTTGAGAACTATTTGACTCTGCTCGATGCCTCTCATTTGGTGGCTCCTCATATTGCCTCCTTGTCTCCTAGTTCTAGGAGAGGCCTGCAATCATGCTAACTGTCCCTTCAGTTGGTAGGTTATTTAGCTCAGCTTCATGCTCAGGCTATGCCCGAAAGGTCTCTTTCTTTTTTTAACTATTTATGTACTTATTGAGGTAACCCCTGTGAATCTCTTGCTTTAACTGCCAACAATCTTTTGTATCATGACCATGATCCTTATAGTAGAGGCAATATTTGCTCTTGTTTATGTTCTCTAATGGATCTCTCATGGATAGTATTCAGCATAGAAAATCCTTGTTCTTGATCTCCAAAAGGTTCTGAGATCGAGAGGCAGTCAAGGGGATATAGTTGGCAAATTATTAAGCAAGATGGTTTGGCTTTGAACTCTTCGTGGATTTGGTGGCTTTTGGTTGAGTATAAGCTTCTTCCTAGCGAGGCCATTTCTTCATGTTCCCTTTTTTCTTTCCTCTTGCTGGTGGAGAAACTATCCTTCTTTAGTTTGACCATACTTTTTTGCTTACTCAAGAAATTCGGCATAACTCATTGAAAAGCTTTTATCCAAGAAAAAACTCAAGCGACCATTCTGGAGTCCTCACTTTAAGGTTGACATAGTAATGGACTTGTTGAGATCTTTAACCTCCAGTGTGGCTGCATTAAAGTGGGCCACATAACTTCGAAGTATTTCTCCTTCTTCTTGTTGATGGAGAAGAGACCATTATTATTCTTTAGCGATGGTCAAAGACTACTAAAATAGGTCACTAGTTGATTGCTTAGTTGCTAGAAAGAATGGATGGATTCAGGTAGCAGGCTTGAAAACCACATCATGGTGGCTTTGTTCAAAGTAATTAAAAAGGCCAAGAATAAGAAGGCATCAAATGCACCTTGGAGCCTCATAAGGGCTTTATATCCCTCTAGATGGTCAACAAGTTCAGTAGAGTCAGCATTATAAAGTCCGATCGATGGCATCTTGAACCGATAAAAAATTGGCTCATTCATGATTTCCTCAAAGAAGGGGATTGAGTGTTGAAGTGATGGAAATTATTGTGGTGATGATCTTCCATGTAGATTTCTCCCAGTTTAGCCTCCAACTCTTGGACCTTTTTTTCGATATCATTCCCTTGTTGAGAGTGATGATTTGAAGGGTCCACTGGAGTTGAATCATTTTAAAAATCCTCCTACATATGATGGCAGTGGTTTCTTCCTTCTTGAGGAAGAATTGATCACCAAATTTTTTCCTCCCTGCAAGGAGGTTGATAACTTCTGCCACCTCCACTAGACTGATATTGATGGTTCTCTTGAGATGATTCAACCAGTAGAGCAGGAGACCAGATAATAGATTGTTGAAGAAGATGGATGGCACTTACTAATAGCTAGACCTACTCAATTAGAGTGTCTGCCTTTGAATCAGTTGTAGGAATAGATTAAGGATTTCTTACCTCAACTTTTACTGTACTGAAAGCATTTTGAAAAGATAGTCGTTGGGTGTAGGATTGAGTGGAGAACTTTCTCTCATCATTTTCTTAAAAGATTTAGGCAAGGCCCTTCCTCTAGCACTAATCTATTACTACACCTTTCTATACTTTATAAGCTGGATATGCTGGAGTGGCTTTTGAACTCCTAAGGATCTTCAAGAAACTAGCTGATAATTTTAAAAGTGGACTCGATTAGCTCCTGACCTACAAAAGAAGTCCTTATCGTTGGACAAATTGGTAGGATTTCTTCAATAGGAGACCCTCCAATGCTTAAGTCAGCTTAGAGAGGGAGAACGGTCAGAAGAAAATGGAGAGAGAGCATAAGTGCATCTGAGAAGTCCCCTGGAGTAGTCCATTAGGTATCCTATACCTCAAATAGGTGATCGACTCCTGGTCATCGGGTATCTTGTGCCTCAAATAAGTGATTAACTTCTAGTCATCGGGCATCCTATGCCTCAAATAAGTGATCATCTCATTGTCATTGGACATCCTGTATCTCAAATAAGTGATTGGTCCCTAGCCATCGCGTATCCTATATCTCAAATAAGTGATCGACTCTTAGCTATCTAGCACCCTGTGCCTTGAATAAGTGATCAGCTCCTGGTCATCTGGCACCATGTGTCTTGAATAAGTGATCAATTCCAGCCATCTAGCATCCTGTACCTTGAATAAGTGATCAACTCCTTCCTGAATACTTTTCTACATACCAGTAGTTACTTATGATAGGTTATCTACCCCGTAACAAAAATTAATATATCCAAGCTAACAAAAAGTATTTATATTCTAATCTAATTTATCTATATTAAAATATAGATTTTATATTAGCATGCTCTCCTTTTGTTATCCATATAGGTTATGCTTTTGCTACATGTATAAATAATTATTTTTAAAAAAGAAAGTATTTATTGTCATGGTAGCTTTTTATAAGATTATTATGGCAATTTTTCATTCAATATATTAGAAGGTTTTGTATTGGCAAGCTCTCGTTTTGCCATCTGTATAAACTTTACTTTTGTCAATTATGTAGATAATTATTTCTAAAAAAAATAAGTACTTATTATCATGGTAGTTTTTCATAGAATTATTATGGTCAATTTTTGGATTTCCTAATATAGCACGACTGGATGTATTAGGGCCCATCATTTTTTAGCTATATATAAATTAATATCTTAATGATGCTTTAAAACCTTTTACCAAAAAACTTATGCATTAAAATCATTTCATAATACCCTAAATGCCCTTCTTTCTCTCTTACTTAATATAGAGAAAAGTCATCATTAAGAAAATTTAAAAATTAGATTCATAACATGCTTTATATTTAATTCATAACATTATAATTATGCTAGTTTTTCTTATGGTATTCTAATATAGCATGACTAGACAGGGCATTTGAAAAATGATGCATATGATAACTGATATGCTTGAAAATAGTCAGATCTATGTGGAGTCCAGCATGGCTTGCCATGTCGCCTACCAATTCAGCACAAAGAGTAGTTAGACTCTTCAGATCTGGCCACATGATCCTCAAAAGTCAAATTACAAGAAACCTTATGCATCACTCTTTCTGTAAGAGAGCAAGTAAACCAGCATTATGCCTCTCTAACATTTATCATTACTAGGATGTGCACTCGATGGAGGCATGCTTATCATGAAGACGTGCTCCATGCTACTCCAGTCATATCAGCCACTCCTACAAGAGAATGCACTCTAAAGAAGCATGCCTGTAGTGAAGCCGTGTTAGTCACAATTTCCTGCACCACAAAATATGTTCCTTAGATGATAAGTATTCCATATATATGCCTATAAAAATTATTCCTCGAGACCCTTTAGGTAAGTCTTTGAGAAATCCTTTAAGTCTTTTCTGAGCTTCCAAAGCCTGAAGTCGAGAAAAGTCTCGAAGCCTTTTCTAAGCTTCCAAAAGCCCTAAGTTGAAGCTTAATTGAGAACCGATTAAGTCAAAGTTGGAAATGAGGCCAACGAGAATTGAAGTAAGGTGAAGTAGGGAGACGATGACAAGAGAAGCTCAGGAGAGAACTCATTAAGCTTCCCTGTTCCCTTACAAGCTTCACCCACTCTCCCTTAAGCTTCACCCTTTCTCTCTCGCAAGGCTCGCCCGCTCTTCCTTAAGCTTCGCTCGCTTCTCCCAAGCTTTGCCCACCTTCTACCATCTCCACTTATCATTTCCACTGCTTCACCTAATTCTGCTCCTTCCACACACTATGAACCATCTCCATTTCTATCCATCAAAAAGCTACAAGTCCCTCTCTTTTATTTACTTTTGCATGAGATTGACTTAGACATTGGAGGGTCACCACCAGAAAAACCCTCCATTGTGGCTGGAATTCATGTCTTCGTTGGTTTTGTAGGTTTTGAAGCATCCATGCACCCTGAAAGAAAATCCAGAGCCACATGCTGAAGTAGTCACATCCAACTAGATCTGCACATCTCCGGCGAAACGGGAACAATAACTATTATTATTAAGGACGTGAATGTTTGTTTTTATTTTGATCTAATTGGAATGATGAACTTATTTTGCTTTCATAGAAATGTTGAAAGTAGCACAATGGATAAAGAATTCCACGATGAATTACCAAATATGATAAGAAAAATCTATAAGATCTCTTTTGCCTTTTCTTTTATTTTTTTTTGAGAATTAGGATTTTTCCCCTATTATGATTAGATCATTTTTTCACTATTTTAATCCCTAAAGTTGATTCCTTTTTTTATCATGTAAAAGATTCTAAAATGGTTTCTTTCCTATGAATTAGGATCATAAGAAGAAAAGGGGATTATCCATCTAGCATATTAATAAAGCTCTACTTCAATTTTATAATGCTTTTACTTTCAAAAAAATTGTAGAAACTGAAGACCATGGAGTGGATCAAGACTGGGTTTAAATAGTTCAAGAATAGGAATGCAGTCCAATATAAGTGGTAGTGAATTACCAAATTACTTTCATCGCTTTTACTAAAATCCATTAATATAATAATATTTTTAATAATCTATATATTTATCCTTTTTTTGTGAAGCATATAGTGTCATTTTAGGATTTAATTAATGATCGTTACTGCTAATTATCTTTATTTTTTAAGGTTACTAGTATCTAGGTCATATTTTTTTATTTAATTTTTTTTAGTATAATTGTTTTTTAAAAAATTACTCTATATAAAGCAATGACACACCATAGTTCTATCGTATCTTAGACTAAATAAATTCCATCAATCCTCTCATGCTATATAAAAAAATTATTTTTTACTTCAAATATGATGGTAAAGCTTTATGGCATCATTTTTTTACATTTCATAATCTAATATATCTATATTAAAATTGAGACTTTGTATTGGCCTGTTTTTATTTTGCTATCTATATAGGATATGCTTACACCACCTATATAGATAATTATTATCATAAAAAGTAAGTTTTATTGTTATGGCAGTTTTTCATAAGATTGTTAAGGCAGTTTTTCTTTTAGTATCCTAGGAGGCTTTGTATTGGCTAGCTCTTCTTTTGCCATTTGTATAGGCCCTCCTTTTTCCACCAGTATAGATAATTATTCCTAAAAAAAGTGTCGTACTTATTATCATGGTAGTTTTCCTTATGATTATTTTGGTAGATTCTTTTAGGTATCCTAATGTAGTATAACTAGATGTATTAGGATCCATCATTTATTAGCTCTATATAAATTAATATCTTAATGATTTGCTAAAACCTCTAACCAAAAAATGATGCATGATAATCATTTTATAATACCCTGAATGCCCATCTTTCTTTCTTACTTAAAATAGAGAAAGTAATCATTAAGAAATTTATAAATTATATTCATGACAAACCTTATATTTAATTCATAGCATTATATTTATAATAGTTTTTCTTTTGGTATTCTAATATAGCATGACTAGATAGGGTATTTAAAAATTGGTGCATATGGTAGCCATCATCTATTATCTCATACTAAGCCTCATGAATGTCTGTGTTAATTTTGATTTCATTGGAATGGCGATTAGGGCACTACTTATGTTGCTTTCATAGGAATGTTGACTGTGGCACAATGGATAAAGAATTTCATAATGAATTATCATATATGATAAAAGAAATCTATGAAAAAATTTTAATTTTTTTAAATTTTTTTTTGAGAATTAAAGTTTTTCCTCTTATTATGATTTAATTAGATTTTTTTACTATTTTAATCTCCAGAGTTAATTCCTTTGTTTATCAATGTAAAAAATTTTAAATTAGTTTTCTGGATCATAAGAAGAAAAGAAGATCATCCATCTATTGTATTAATAAAACTCTACATCAATTTTATATGTTTTTTACTTTAAGTAAAATTATGTATAGGAAATGGAGCTTGTGGAGTGAATAAAGACCATATTTGAACAGTTAAATAATAAGAATGCAATCAAGTATATCTGATACCGAGTTGCCAATTTTCTTTTCATTGATTTTACTGAAATCCATTAATATAATAATATTTGTAACCATTTATATATTTATCATTTTTGTGAAGCATATAGTATCAGTTTAGGATTTAACTAACAATAACTATTGCTTATTATCTTTATTTTTTAAAATTACCAATGACTAGGTCATATTTTTTATCTATAAATTTTTTCTTTGAGTATAATTTTTTTTAAAAAAATCGCTCTATATGAAGCAAAGATAGACCATAGTTCTATCATATCTTAGACTACAAAAAACTTCATCAATCCTCTAATGCCATATAAAAAAATTATTTTTTAATTTGAATATTATGGTAAAGCTTTATGATATCATTTTTTCATATTTTATAATCTAATATATATATATATATATATATATATATTAAAATAGGGATTTTGTATTGGCATGCTCTCCTTTTGCTATTTATATAGATAATTATTTTTTAAAAAAAAAGTAAGTACTTATTATCATTGTAGTTTTTCATAGGATTATTATGCCAATTTTTCTTTAAGTAGGCTTTATGTTGACAGGCTCTTCTTTTGCCATCTTTATAGGCTATGTGTTGCCCAGGTGGCTTTCCAAGAAGGGGATGAATTGGGATTAAAAAAACTTTTTCTCAAGTATGTGCCCTTTTGAAATCTTAGTATGGTGAGTGAAGTATTTAAATAATTAAATACATAAGCAAATAAATAAGTTCAAACAAAATAATCACAAATACCATAATTTATAGTAGTTCGGAGCAACCCAGCTCCTACGTCCACTATCCAAGATACCACTTAGGATTTCTATTATATTCTTCCTAGAATACAGTCGGATTGTTTTATCGGGATCACAATCCAAACCCAACTCCCTTTGGTTTTTATATTGAGCTCACCAAAGAAACCCACTCTTGGTTTTATACCGGGATCACCAAGAACCCAAACTTGGTTTTACACGGGCTCACCAAAAATCTACTCTTGGTTTTATACCGGGATCACCAAGAACCCAACTTGGTTTTGCAACGGGCTAACCAAAAACCCAAATAAAAGTAAAACAAGCAAACAATGCAACATAAAATACAAACTTCCAAAAAGTAGATGGCTGCCACTTTAGCTCGTATTGGTGTAGCTCTAAAGCTTCAAGATATGCTCTTCAAAGCTCTTTCTCTTCTTCCAGAGATGCCTCAAGAGTAATAGTAGATTGATCTTGAATCCCTCTTGAGTATAGAAAATAAAGCTCACTTGATTCCCTAAAAAAATATTCATTTGAAGCTCACTTTTTCTTCTCTAACTCCAAAACTAATTCATTCCTCCCTCTCTTCTTTTTTTTTAAATTTGATCTATCATATATATGTTTTTGAAGTGTTCCCATGTTGTTTTGACCGTTGGAGTGCCTTGGAAATCGTAATATGACCGTTTGAAACCATTGAAATGAAGAAAAACAAATTATGCAACTAGCCGTTGGAGTGCCAAAACCCATCACTCAAGTCGACTCGAGGTCCAAGAGTCAACTCGAAGTCTCAAACAACCTAAATAAAAGTTGTGGATGAGTCGGCTATTCAAGTTTGAGTCAGCTCAAACTTTCATAATAATTACAGTTTTGTCATTATGGAGTCATTTTAATTGAATAATTACAGTTTTGCCATTCTAAAAAAGTCGGCTCTTGATCCATGAGTCGGCTCGAGCTGAACTTCTTCAAATGCTTCCAAACCACTCCAAACTTATTTCAAACTATGTCAAACATATTCTAAACCTATGATACTCTACCAAAATAATCTTTACAAGGATAATTAGTAACATAATCATGCATCCATATTTTGTAATCATCAAAATCAATCCTAGGATCAACAATCTCTCCATTTTTGCTAATGACAAAATATTGGGCATGAAAAAGAATTTAGCACAAAATTAAATCTATAAAAGATTGTATTTCGAGTAAATTAACAAGTATCATATAAGCAATAAGCTCTCCCTTAATTTATCAATATATTTCAAAAATAAAACTTCTCTCTTTTCAAATGTTCTTTTTCATGATACCTTATATCTCTCTCCCTTTTTGACATCAACAAAAAGTATTCTTAACCATTCTTTAAGGAGATACTAATCAATGATTTTATAATACCACAAGAATATTAGGATATTTTGAGATAATTTTACCTTCTTTTTATTTCCTTCATATTCTTGTCAATAATTTCTCTTTTTCTCTCCCTTTATTTATGCTATCAATTGTTATCAATACTAATTATTGGGGGTATCAAGATTCTTAATTCTCTTTTTATCTAACACATATACTCCTCTCTCTTTCACATTCATTCTAAGCATTCATGCAAGAGAGTAATGTAAAATATGGTATCAATAAAAATAAATAAATACGAATAGAAAAATTAAAGTCATGAGTTTATGAATATCATCAAAATCAATCTATACTCATGATCAATTTAAAACATTAAGTATGCTAGCACATCTCAAATTAACTATGATAGAGTAAGCTAGAACTCTTGATTTCATGGTTCATTGCCACAAGACTTGAATATCAATCATACCTCAAACATTCAAAATGTTTCAAGTCAAAGTTCAAAGAATTTCACATAATCAAGAATACTAGTAACTTTTGCATAGTTGACATTTAACTTATCTTGAAGCATCAAATATAATAAACATAGCAAATTGCTTCAAGTAAATGACTAGTATTACATATATCAAAAAATAAGGAAGGATTTGAGTAAATTATACCAATATGAATAATCTTTCATTTGCCATTATTTCTACAAACCATTAGTCCACTTGCTCTAACTTTAGGATGAAGACTTGCTCTTCCACCCTACTTCATTGCCTTGCACAGCCACTTTATCATTGCAATCTTCTTTTTCTTATGATGGGCTATAAGACAAACCTACAAAATAGCTAAGTGGATATTTTTGTACCCAAATCTTTTTGGATCCATTGGAGTTAGTACATATGGTTCCTTTTAAAACCCAAACTTTTTTTATATCATTTTTCTTTTTCTTTCTAAAATTACAAAGATAAGCCTTATGCCCAACTCTTTTACAACAAAAATAAACAATATTAGATTTTTGAAATTCGTTTTGAGCAGAAATCTTTCTTTCAACAAGATTGAAATTTGAATTACAAACAATTTCAGCTCTATTACTTAAAAATCTTTGATTGCTTAATAATAACTCAAGCTTATCTGAACTTAAAATCAATTTATCAACTAAAGGCTTGAGTTTCTCATATTCTTTTTGCAACCTTTGATTTTCTTCATGTAATACTTCATTCTTTTCAAGATATTCAATCTTTTTTTTTTGAAAAGTTTTATAATTTTCAGAAATAGAATTTAATTTAATTTGCAAAATATGATATTTTTTCAAAGCATCATTTCTTTCATTTTGAAGCATATCATATGATAGTTTTAAGATTTGATGCTTAGTTCTTAACTTTTTATATTCAAAAAATAAATCATAAAAAATATTATTAAGATCATCAAATGTAAATTCTGAGTTAGGTATAGAATTTATTTCATTTTGTAGAATCGTAAAGCATGTATTGGCAGTTTTTGATTGCTTTACATTATCACTTGAGCTTGAATCATCG
Organism: Areca catechu; assembly: GCA_021397845.1. NCBI lineage: Eukaryota > Viridiplantae > Streptophyta > Magnoliopsida > Arecales > Arecaceae > Areca > Areca catechu. The sequence goes on along the minus strand of CM038049.1, from coordinate 148,728,217 downwards.
TTGTCGCTCCAAGTGGCTGCCAATGCCTTTTTTTTCTTTTCTTTCTCTTTGTATGGCTCCCCCTTAGCCATATACTTCTTCTTTTTTCTGAATCTGCCCTTACCCATAAATTTTCTAAACTTTTTCATAACCAGGGCTAATTCATCTTCATTTTGCTCCTCTTCGGATGATGAACTTGTGAACTCTTCTTCATTTTCTTCAATAGTCGTCTTGAGTACTCTTGCTTTCTTTTTCTTTTCCTCTTCTTCACTCCAGCACTTCATTATGAGTTCATGAGTGATGAGTGATCCGAGAAGATCTTCTAATACAAGATTATTTAAATCCTTTGCCTCTTGGATTGCTATTACTTTAAGATCTCAAATTCTTGGCAAAGATCGAATAATCTTTTGAACCATATCTGCATTAGAGCACATTCTACCAAAACTTTTCAAATTATTAATAATGTTAGTAAACCTCGAAAACATTTCAAAAATAGATTCATGGGGTTTTATTTTAAACATTTCATAATCATGCATGAGCATATTGATCTTAGAGTTTTTAACTTGTGTTGTGCCTTCATGAGTGATTTCAAGTTTATCCCAAATTTCTTTTACGGAGGTGCAAGTAAAAATCTGATTAAACTCATTTGCATCTAAAGCACAATACAAGAGGTTTATTGCTCTTGCATTCAACTCTCCCATTTGCATTTCATAAACATTCCAATCCAACTCCGGTTTCGAAATATTTATGCCATCAACATTTATCATGGGAGTAGGAGATTTTCTTAAGATAATTTTTCACAATTTGAAATCTATAGCTTGAATATAAATTTTCATGCGTGCTTTCCAATGCTATAGTTTGTGCCGACAAAAAGTGGTGGTCATGTAGAACATTGCCCTTCGACAAGATGTGTGCTCATTTGGGTTGCCATTAATCTTTACTTTAAATAATTTTCAGAGACTCTGCTCTGATACCAATTGTTGCCCATGTGGCTTCCCAAGAGGGGGGTGAATTGGGATTATAAAAACTTTTTCTCAAGTATGTGCCCTTTTGAAATCTTAGTGTGGTGAGTGAAGTATTTAAAGAATTAAATGTAGAAGCAAATAAATGAGCTCAAACAAAACAATCACAAACACCACAATTTATAGTGGTTCGGAGTAACCCAGCTCCTACGTCCACTATCCAAGATATCACTTGAAGTTTTTACTATATTATTCCTAGAATACAGTTGGATTGTTTTACCGGAATCATAATCCAAACCCAACTCCCTTAGGTTTTTATACCGAGCTCACCAAAGAAACCCACTCTTGGTTTTATACCGGGATCACCAAGAATCCAACTTGGTTTTGCAATGAGCTAACCAAAAACCCAAATAAAAATAAAACAAGCAAATAATGCAACATAAAATACAAACTCCCAAAGAGTAGATGGTTGCCGCTTTAACTCGTATTGGTGTAGCTCTAAGGCTTCAATATATGCTCTTCAAAGCTCTTTCTCTTTTCCAAGAGATGCCTCAAGAGTTGTAGTAGATTGATCTTGAATTTCTCTTGAGTGTGGAAAATAAAGCTCACTTGATTCCCTAAAAAAATATTCCTTTGAAGCTCACTTTTTCTTCTCTAACTCCAAAACTAATTCATTCCTCCCTCTCTTCTTTTTTTTTGAATTTGATCTATCATATATATGTTTTTGAAGTGTTCCCATGCTGTTTTGACCGTTAGAGTGCCAGAACCCGTCACTTGAGTCGGCTCGAGGTCTAAGAGTCGGCTCGAGGTCTCAGACAACCTAAATAAAAGTTCTGGACAAGTAAGCTCTTCAAGCTTGAATCGACTCGACCTTTCAAAATAATTACAGTTTTGCCATTCTCGAGTCATTTTGGTTGAATAATTATAATTTTGCCATTCTGAAAGAGTCGGCTCTTGATCCATGAGTTGGCTCGAGCTGAACTTCTTCAAATGCTTCCAAACCACTCCAAACTTCTTCCAAACTATTTCAAAAATCTTCTAAACCTATGATACTCTACAAAAATATTTTTTACAAGGATAATTAGTAACATAATCATGTATCAATGTTTTATAACCATCAAAATCAATCCTAGGGTCAACACTATGCTTTCACCATCTATATAAAATTTATTTCCAAAAAAAAAGGTAAGTACTTATTATCATGACATTTTTTCATAGGATTATTAAGGTAGGTTTTTTAGGTATCATAATGTAGCATGACTAGAAAGCTATGTTTTGGAGAAAAAGACTAAGCCAACTTGAAAGTGATCTGAATCAACTCGAAGGCTACTGATATGCATGACGGCTAGTTTTTTAAAAAGTATAAATTGGCCTTGTCCTGTTCCTAATGGCTATTTTCCTTTCTTCAATGACTAAAAATAGTTAGTTTGATCTTGGAAGGCTTCTTAAAGGCTACCAAAACTCATTACAGATATCCAAGATCCATAAAATTAAGAGAATATTTAAAAGTCATCAATAGTACCAAGGAAAAAGTCAAAAATCATTGAATTGAGAGTAGATTCTTCTAAGCACCTAAAGTAATTTCATCAATTATTGGCTTTTCATCAAAGAGATAAGCATTGAAGCTTCCAAAGATTCCTTATATCTCTTCCTATTATGCAAAAGTTCTTCTTTTGCTCCTTTTGAGGAGTTTTCTTATACTTAAAAACTACTTTTTATTCTTTCTGTTTTTTTGTTACCTACTTTAGTTGGGACTGAAGTTAGGTATTTCTTGAGCTAAGGATTGGCTTATTGGATTTTGATTATGAGCCTGATAAAATTAACAATTTTGGATTTAGTTTGTGAGCCTATAAAAATAAATCGGCTATAATCTTTGAAGAAGATTAAAATGAAAAATTTTTAAGAAGAGACTTGGAAAATGGATGCAGGTGCTGGGGGTGTCGAACTACGATAAACATTTTTTATGTTGGTGATTGCTTGCCTATCTTCTTTACCTTTAGCACTTATACTTCATACACTTATTTTTCTGCTTACATATACTTCATACTATAGCATATAATTAAGATTTAATTTTTTGAAAAACCCAATTCATCTCCCCTCTTAGGTTATCTTATTAGGCCATAAGTAGTATCAGAGCATTGGTACTCAGCTATATTTGATCAAATAATTAGGAGTAAGATTAAATGGCAACCCACCCAACTATGTCTCTTACTGAAGGGCAATCTTTAAACATACCCTCACTATTTACTAGCATAAACTATACTTATTGGAAAACACGGATGTGTATATATGTTCAAGCTATTGATAATCAACTTCGAAAAGTAATAACCAAAGGTCCACACACATCCACTATTAATATAGATGGAGCTGAGGTTCAAAAACCTAAAGATAATTAGGGTAAAAATGATATGAAGATGGCTGAACTTAATCCTAAGGTCATGAACATTCTTTATTGTGCTTTAGATGCTACTGAATTTAATAAAGCTTTTACTTGTAACTCCATCAAGGAGATTTGGGATAAGCTAGAGGCAGGGGTGGACCATCGGGGGGGCAAGGGGGGCCTTGGCCCCCCTAATTTTTTTTATTTTTTTATAAGTTAATATTTTTTTATAAACTTTTAGATATGCACAAGGGTGGACCGCTGGGAGGCCAAGGGGGCCCCTTGGCCCCCCCTAATTTTTTAATTTTTTTTAAATTAATATTTTATGTAAACTTATATATATATATATATTTGGCCCTTCTAAACTTGGGGATATTAAATATAATTTGAAAAATCTTAGAAAAAAATTAAAATGAAATAACTACTATAAATCAACTTTCTCTATTTGAAAGTTGGATCACTACCAATTTTATTTTTCATTTTCATTAAATTTTTTTTATAATTTTTTAGAAGAAGACAAAGAATTTTTTTTTGTTACTCGACTAGCGCCCGTCTTGAGAATTCGCTATGGTCAAAGCCACTACATGCAGTTAGCACCATCCCATTCACCACACTGATGGATAAAATGGTGGTCGGACTTCTAATGTGATGCGATCGATGATAACGCTCCCACGACGAGACCAGGAGACTGTGCATACATAAGGCTGGATACCATCGATGTGCTGGCCTATGACTGCTATCTCGATGGCCTTCGTCAATCTCGCCACACTAACGAACACTGTGTGCGGTGAAGCCGCACACCATCTTAGCGACCAAATCCATCACGTAGCATAATCGAATCTTGGAGAGCACGGGCGGGTGGGCGCCCATCATGCCTCAGGCTCCCACTAATGCTACTATATTCACATCCTATCACCTTTGGCACCATCGCTCGATGGATATCATATCCCATTGTGCAAGCACCAACGGTACTCGGCATAACGCTACCACTATTATGGTCGATGCGTGCCATCCTCTACGAGTCTGTGACACTTATTACTCTTCTGGTTTCAACTACTACTATAGAAAAAAATATTTTCAAAAATAAAAATTATCAAGACCAGATTATGCAACAAGATGAAAGACATTTTTTTTATCAATTATTTAGTCACTTATATCGATAATGAGCCATTATTAATAAATTTAATCTTATGAAACAAGATAAGTATAATTTAAATAATATTTATAAAAAATATTTAAATTAATTTAAATTATTTATTAATATTTTTATTTTTATATTTTCTTGGCCTTCTTAGAAAAGTTGGTGTAGTTCGCCCCTGGCTAGAGGTTACTTATGAGGATACCAATCAAGTAAAATGAATTAAGATTAACATGATAGTGCACAAGTATGAAATGTTTAGAATGGAACCAAATAAAACCATTATAAATATGTTTACCAGTTTTACTAATATTACTAATAGTTTGAAAAGCTTGGACAAAACTTATGCTACTAGTAATCTTGTGCAAAAGATTTTAAGATCTCTTCCAACATCACGGGACACAATAGTAGTGGTTATTCAAGAGGTCAAGGACCTTGACAAGCTGCCACTCAAGCAACTTATTAGATCTCTCATGATATATGAGTTGATCATGAGACGCAAGCAAGATGAAGAGTCTAAGAAAAAGAAGACCATCACCTTAAAGTCTACAACAAATGAAGATAAAGAATAAGAAAGCGATGAGTCAAAAGAAGATAATGATGATGATGATGATGAGTTAGCCATAGTAGCAAGAAAATATAGGTGACTCGTGAGAAAGAAGAAATCTAGTTTCAAGAAAAAGAATTACAAGGGTAAAACTAGTAAAGATAAAGAAAAGGAAAAAGAAATTGAGCAATCCATATGTTTTAAATGTAAGAAGCTTGATCATTTCAAAATGGATTCTCCTGTATCCAAAAAGACCAAGAAATACAAGAAGAAAGCCTTGATGGCTACTTAGAGTGATAGTGAAAGTTCAATCTCTGAAAAAGAACTAAAGAAGTTACAAATCTTTGCATGATGGCACAATAAAGTGAGGTAAATCTTGAACATTCTTCATGGTATGATGAATAGCAAAATATATTTAGTGATCTACTTGCTTAGTTTGAGAAGTTAAAAAAAGATCGATAAAAAAATTAAAGAAACAAAATATAGAATAAGTTAAGGAAAAAAATACTCTAAAAGATAAAAAAATTATCTTGTAAAAGATTTCAAATGAAAAAGAAAAGGTTTTGAAAAAAAACTAAGTTACACAAAGTTTTAAAAGAAAAGTAAAGCATTCTGAATGAAAAAGAAAAGATTCTTATAGAAAATCAAAATCTAAAAAATGAGATAAAGAAAGTAAAGACTTTTATAGATAAATTTATCTTAAGTTCTAAAAATTATAAATAATTTTGAATAATCAAAGAGTAGTTTATAATAAAGTTGGTTTGGGTTATAACACTTGAATTAAACTAAAATATCTCAAAAATTTCTTTGAAAAACTATCTCTTAGTTCTACATTGAGCATTACTAGTTTTTGCTATGAAAAATTCAAACATAAAGCTTATGTATATGATTTTAGAAAAGTTACTAGAAGAATGATTGAAAGGTATGGATTTTAAAAGGAACCAATAAAACTAACTCCAAAGGATCCAAGATGACTTGGATATCTAAAGCAAAAAACTTGATTTCCTTTGTAGGTATGTCTTGTAGTTCAAGGAATGGTAACTTTTGGGGATAACGAAAAAGGATAAATCCAAGGAATTGATAAAATTTGCATTGTTCCCTTTATATTATTGAAAATATCTTGTATGTAGATGGCTTAAAGCATAACTTGACTAGCATAAGTCAATTATATGATAGAGAATGTAGAGTAGTTTTTGAGTCATCTAAATGTATTATATACAATCTTATAGAAGAGAATATTATATTCGTTGAAAATAGGCATGGTAATATCTATATAATAGACTTTGTGATCTTTTTCTAAAATGTGGCCAATGCTTGGTTGCAATGAATGATAAACAAGATGAAACCAGTTGGTTATGGCATAGAAAATTAGGTTATGTTAGCATAGATTTAATCTCAAAACTTGTTAAAAAAGATCTTGTAAAAGGATTACCAAAGCATAAGTTTGAAAAAAGTAAAATTTATGAGGCATGCCAAATTAGAGAACAAATTAGGAGTTCTATTAAACTAAAAGGCATGGTTTTAACTAATAGGCCTTTAGAACTCATTCATATGACTTTATTTGAACCAACTAGAATTACTAGTCTAGGTGGCAAGTATTATAGACTTATCATCATAGATGATTTTTCAAGGTTCACTTGGATTTTCTTTCTTGTATAAAAGGATGAAGCTTTTTTTATATTTATAAAGTTTTATAGAAAAATTTTAAATAAAAAAAATTTTCTTCAATCATTACAATACGAAGCAATCATAAAATCAAATTTGAGAACCAATGTTTTGAAAATTTTTGCACTAAAAAAGGTATTGAGAATAACTTTTCAACACCTAGGACATCTCAAAAAAATAGGGTAATAGAAAGAAAAAACAAGACCTTACAATAAATGGCATGTACTATATTATATGAAAGCGACTTTTGTAGATATTTTTGGACAGAAGTCATAAACATAGTATGTTATATTTTGAACCATATTTTAATCTAACTAATTTTAAAGAAAACTCTATATGAGCTTTGAAAAAATAAGAAACCAAATATTAATTATTTTCATGTATTTGAATGCAAGTATTTTATATTAAATAATGAAAAAGACAACTATGAAAAGTTTGATGCCAAGTTACATGAAAGAATCTTTTTAGATTATTTTTTATCTAGCAAGATATATAGTCTTCAACAAGAGGACACTTGTTGTTAAAGAATCGGTGCATACCATTTTTAATGAAACTAATGTAAATCCTTCAAAAAAGAAAGATTTGTTGGATAATGATGTAGGCATATTTAATAAAAAGATAGAGAATCTCATACTAAAGGATTCAATTCCTAAAGATAAAGATGAAGAACCAAAGGAAGAGGATGATGAAGTTAAATTGACTTGACTTTAAGACGAAATGATTTTTCCAAAGAATGGAGGTATGCTCATGGACACCCAAAAAATTTAATTATTGATGATCTATCTAAAGGGATAAGAACTCATTCATCTCTACGAAATTCTTGCAATTATAATTAGCCTTTGTTTCATAAGTAGAACCCAAGACTATTAAAAAGCTAAAAAAAAAAGTAAAACGATCAAAACTATGCAAGAAAAGCTTAACCAATTTGTAAGGAATAAAGTTTGGATACTTATAGAAAAATCTTTAGATCATCTTCTAATTGAAACAAAATGGATTTTTAAAAATAAACTAGATAAAAATGAAAAAGTAATAAGAAATAAAGCCAGATTAGTTGCAAAAGGTTATAGCTAGGAAGAAGTTAATTTTGATGAGACTTTTGCACATATAGCTAGATTAAAAGTAATTAGATTACTACTAGCTTTTACATGCTAAATGGATTTTAAACTTTACTAAATGGATATTAGAAATTTATTTTTAAATAGTTTCATTTTTTAAGAGGTTTATATAGAACAACTGCCTGGTTTTGAAAGTCATGAGTTTCTAAATCTTGTCTATAAATTATTTAAAGTTCTTTATGGTTTGAAACAAGCTCCTCATACATGGTATGAATGTTTAAATAAATTTCTACTTCAAAATGATTTTATAAGAGGGAATATAGATACTATAATATTTTTGAGGAGGAACAATAACTTATTAGTAGTTTAAATATATGTAGATGATATTATATTTGGTACTATTAATGAAACTCTTTATCAAGATTTTATCAAGCTAATGCAGGATGAGTTTGAGATGAGCATGATGGGAGAACTCAACTTCTTTTTTAGATTCCAGATAAAACAAACAAGTGAAGGAATCTTCATAAACTAAATAAAATATACAAGAAAGATACTTAAGAAATTTGGGATAGAGAGTTTCAAAAAAATTGGCATACCAATAAGCTCAATGTGTAAGCTTGACAACGATGACAAAGGTAAAAGCATGGATCAAAAATTTTATAGAGGCATGATTGGATCTCTATTCTATTTTACTACTAGTAGACCCGATATAATATTCAGTATATGCATGTATGTTAGATACCAATCTAATCCTAAAGAGTCACATTTGCTAGCTATTAAAAGAATTTTTAGATACTTATCTAACACTGCTAATGCTGGATTATGGTACTCTAAGTAATCTTCAATTGAATTAATTGGATATTCAGATTCTGACTTTGCTAGATATAAAACTTAATAATATTCCCATAAAGTGTGATAACACTAGTACTATAAACCTTATTAAAAATCTAATTCAACACTCAAGAACTAAACACATTGAAATATGAAATCATTTCATAAGAGACTATATACAAAATGGTGATGTTGTGCGTAATTTTGTCAGCACTGATAGATAATTAGCTGACATCTTTACAAACCCTTACTTGAAAATAGATTTAGCATGATTAGAAGAGAATTAAATATTTGTGATCCCACTGATTTAAATTCTTTCTCTATTCTTTTAAATCTTTATCTAGAGGTATTTTCATAATTTTGGCACTATTAGAATTCTCAAAATTAGCTTTGAAATCCTTCTAGAATTGATTTCAATAAAAATTTTTAATTTTTTTTGACCCGGATCCAGGCCAACTCGAATTAAATATGAGTCGACTCGAGTCTGAGTTGACTTGATAGAAAATTTGAGTCGACTTAAGGTTGGGTCCAAGGTTTTTTAAATAGAGATCCGTAGGCCCCATTTTTAGTCATTAGGTCATCCCCCATTTTAGGAATAGTAGGAATTTTCATCCAAACCCTCTACCTATCCAAGAAACCTCCAAATCTACCTTTCTTTTTTTATTTTCCCTTGATTTCGAATCATTTCCTAGAACCATGTGCCTTAGGAAGATGTTGACTCATCGTATGAAGCATCCACAAACCAAAATAGAATGAGTTCAGGAAACACAAAGCTTAGAAAGATAAAGAAAAGCTGAAGCAGCAAGAGAAGATGCTCCACCATCTCCTATTGAGCCACACATGCCATCCACTGCTCAGTTCCATCTTCTCCACATCCATTGATAGGAAGGATTGCAGGTAGGGTTGTTACGACCGGTAGGTGGATCAACTTTCACTTCTTTGATGAGAATGTCTTTGCATTTTGTAAGTGGATTAGGAAACATGGGTGAGAGGATTTTTGTAAGATTAATATATTGACCTATCCTTGACTTGTTAGAAAATTTTATGAACATTTGACTAGAGTTCCTGGTGGTGTTTCTTCTGTGGTAAAAGGAATAGAGATTTTTTTAACTGATGCTTCTTTATGTTAGATTCTTGATATTCCTGCTGAGAGAATGGTAGCAGACAAACTAGCTAACAGGAGAGTTGGACTTAGATGTGTATTGAACTACATGGATGTTGAGGGTATTGGTGAGTTCAAGTCCAATACCTTATCCACTAATTTGAGGTTTTTACACCATGTTATTGGAAGGATCTTCATATCCAAGACTGGCAAGTTTGATTTCATATCTGAGAGAGAGTTGGTGATGATGTATCATCTTATGCAGTCCATACTAATCAATCTCCCAGGGATTATGTTGATTCAGATGAGAGAGGTGACAAAGAGTGAAGGCCTGCCTACCATATTTCATGTTAACCTTCATTGGATGGGATACCGGAGAGTGGGTGATCATTGGATGAGATGAGTTTCTAGTCTAGATGCACAGGAGGGACCAAGATCTGCAATCCATAGAGCTAGGCCATTTTCTCCACCTAGGCCATATGAAGGAGCAATAGGACCTTATGATATTTTTGCTCCATCTCTGAGGGCACCTGACATCTCTTGCACATAGGCTATAGTGGATGACAGTATGGTGGAGGATAGCCGAGATAGTTGGATAGACTATCAAAGGAGAGCTCCAGTTTGTGAGAGCCAGGATGTAGATTCTTACTGGTAGAATCCATGGACTTTCAACTAAGATCATCGACATACATCGACTCATTGAGCAGCTATCCATAGACTCCTATGTATTAGGTATTGCAAATAGGTTATCAAGGAGATTGGGTGATGAGTTTGTCGATGTTTGAACTGTTGTTGACAAACTTAGAATGTCGATAACAACAAATATTGGCTTGGTGCATCATGTCTATGAGAATTTTTAAGATGGTATCCGATTAGGTAACAACAGCAGCTCCACCTTCTCCTCGTATTTCATCTTCGGTGATCCAGATGACAAGCCACCCTTCTTAGGCTTCACCTCCTAGGATTACCTAGCCTAACCCTATTCAGCCTAGACCATCTGCTAGGAACATTACTAGGACTTATAGGAGACAACAGTAATCCTGTTGATCTTCCAGAAGACCACCTACTAGACTAACTAGAAGGTCTCGGAGTCAGACAACTAACTCCATAGCTTAGGAGTTATTTAGATATAAGCATATATATATATTAGGTCTTATGCTTTAAAGTTATATATGAAACATTTTTCTAGATCTTATGCTTTGATGATATGTGTATTTTGTTACCTATATCAAAATGTACCTTTTTATCTCATTTATCGACCAGCTGATGATGACATCTATATATACATACTTTATGTCTTACATTGAATCATTTATGCTTTACATACATAGATGATGTGTTGCTTCTTTTAGGGAGAGCTATTTCATGATGATTGAATCATTGATGCCTTACATGGATGACAAATTTTCTATCTTTTTCATAATGCTGACAAAAAAGGGGAGTAATGTTGAATAATATAAAAAGAAGGAGCAATATTGCAAAATAATATACAAAAGGATGAATAATAGTATAAAAGCATCCTCTAATACTTGACTCATATACCTGACCATAAAATATACTTGTATCCTCTAATACTTGACTCATATACCTTGACCATAAAATTACCTTGATACTATTCTACAATCATGTATTCTGATATTTATCAATTTGCTTTTTATACCTTAGTCTACTCCACTATTTCTTAAAGATATGCTATGTTTAATTTCCTTATATACTTAAAGTTTTATCATCATCATCAAAAAGAGGAAGATTTTTTGTTCCAAGGATTGATTTTGATAAATAATAAAATATTTGAGTATATAATATTACTCATAAACTGCACAACCTAATGTTTTAGAAAAAGATAAGGATAACACCAATAAAACTGAAATATAAGTTTTTGAAGATTACATGCTTAAGAAAAATCAATAAATTTTATAAAGAAATAGATGTGTTGAAGTTTGAAATCTCAAATGTTATAGAAATCAAGTTTCAACTCCGTATCAGAAGGTTTCAGCCTGGTACCACCGAATTTCAATCAGTATATAACTGAGCCGACTCGAATAAAACTCGAGTCGACTCGACAGAGTGAGTCCAAAATAATAGAAAGTTAATTTTTGTGGCTATCTTTTGAGCCAACTTGAATGAACTTTGAGTCAACTCAAATAGACTTTAAACTAACACAACATAATTGAGTCGACTCAATAATGGATAACAGAGAGAGCTATAGTTTAGAGAAAAAGACTGAGCCAACTTAACATGAGACTAAGCCAACTCGAAAGTAATCCAAGTTGACTTGATAGGAATATGAGTTGACTTGAAGGCTACTAATGGGCATAATGGCTAGTTTTTCAGAAAGTATAGATTAGCCTTGTCTTATTTCTAATAGCTATTTTTCCTTCTCTAATGACTAGAAATAGCTAGTTTGATCTTGAAAGACTTCTTAAAGGCTACCAAAATTCATTGAAGAAATCCAAGAACCATAAAAATAAAGAGAATGTTCAAAAGTCATCAAGAGTACCAAGAAAAATCAAAAAGTATTGAATTGAGAATTAATTCTTCCAACCACCTAAAGTAATTCCATCAATTATTGGCTTCTTAGCAAGGAGACAAGTATTGAAGCTTCCAAAGATTCCTTATATCTCCTTTTACTATGCTTAAGTTCTTCTTTTGCTTCTTTTGAAGAGTTTTCTTATACTTAAAAGCTGCTTCTTCTTCTTCTTTCTTTTTTTCTTATTGCCTACTTCAGTTGGGATTGAAGTTAGGTGTTTCTTGAACCAAGAATTGGGTTGTTAAATTTTGATTATGAGCTTGAGAAAATAATCAATTTTGGATTTGGTTTGTTAGCCCAAGAAAATGAACCGATTGTAATCTTTAAAGAAGATTATAATAAAAAAATTTCAGGAAGAGACTTGTTGAGTGGATGTAGGTATTAGGGCACCAAATCACTATAAAATTTTTGTGTTTATGATTGCTTGCCTATCTTCTTTACTTTTAACACTTATATTTTCTATACTTGCTTCTCTGCTGACGTACACTTCACACTGCAGTACATAATTAAGGTTTAATTTTTTAAAAAAAATCCAATTCATCCCCCTCTTAGGTTATTTTTTGGAAAATCCAATTCACCCCCCTCTTGGATTGTCTTGCTGAACCACACTATAGAAAGGCCTAAGGAGTGTTTGGGAGATATTTAGGAGAGAGAAACGGGATTTTGAAATAAAAACAAAGTTGTGGGCATGCCCTAAAAGAATGGGATTACCATCGATAGTCGACTCATGAAATTGTCCCTTGAGTTGACTCATCGATGAGTCAACTCACAATAAAAATGCATGAGTCAACTCAAGCTTTAAGTTGAGTCAAAACTAAATTTTTCTAGGAGAAAAGGATCAAGGGATTTTGATTAATAATCTTAGGATATTCAAAGTGATTCAAAGAGATATAATTTCAATCAAATTGAGATTGCTAAGAGCAAGAATCGAGAAAATATGAATAGTCTAGTCAAAAGGATCTATGACTCCTAGTTCTCTTCTAATCATGCAAAATCTATCTTCATTAAGAGGTTTGGTAAAAATATCTACTAATTATTTATCGGTATATATAAAATCAAGCAATACATCTCCATTTGTATATGATCTCTTATGAAGTGATGTCTTATCTCAATATGTTTACTTTTGCATGTTAAATAGGATTTTTAGTTAGATTAATTATATTTGTATTATCATATCTTATAAAGATTTTGTTTAATTTAATACCAAAATCTTTGAGTTGTTGTTTAATCCACAAAAGTTGAGTACAACAACTTCCAGTTGCTATATATTCGGTCTCAACTATAGATAGTGTAACTAAATTTTATTTCTTACTAAACCAAGAGATTAAATTTACTTCAAAAAATTAACAAGTTTCACTTATGCTTTTTTTGTCTAACTTATATCCAGCAAAATCAGCATCAACCTCAATTGATGATTGTTTAGACCCCCATAATCTAATGTCAATGTGCTAGATAAATATCTAAGAATTCATTTAACCACTAATAAATATGATTCCTTAGGGTTTGACTAATATCTAGTATACATACAAATACTAAACATAATGTCTGGTCTACTTGCAGTAAGATAAAGCAAAGAACTGATAATATCTTTATATATTTTTTTATTAATACTCTTACCATTCTCATCTTTGTCAAGCTTACAAGAGGGACTCATAGGTGTACCAAGTGGTTTTATTATCTCCATCCCAAACTTTTTCAATATTTCTCTAGTATACTTTACTTGGTTGATAAATTTTTTTTTTAGTTTACTTGATTTGAAGTCTAAGGAAGAAATAAAGCTCTCACATCATGCTCATCTCAAACTCCCACTATATTAACTTGGCAAACTCCTGATAAAGAACTTCATTAGTGGCACTAAAGAAAATATCATCAACATATATTTGTACCACTAATACGTCATCATTTCTTCTTTTCAAAAATATATTAGTATCTATATTTTCTCTTGTAAAATTATTTTCAAGTTAAAATTTGCTTAATCTATCATACCATGCACGTGGAGCTTGTTTTAAATCATAAAAAACTTTATAAAGTTTAAAAATATGATTTGGATAAGTATGATCTTCAAAACTAGGTGGTTATTTTACATAAATCTCTTCTGCTGTGTATCCATTTAAAAATATACTTTTAATATCCATTTGGTATAATTTCAAATCTATGAAATATGTAAATATGAGTAATAATCTAATTACCTCTAACTAGCAATAGTTATAAAAGTTTCATCAAAATTAATGCCCTTTTTTTAATTGTATCCCTTAGTAACTAGTCTAACTTATTTCTAATGATAGTTCTATTTTCATCTAACTTATTTTTAAAAACTCATTTTGTGCCAATTATTGAAGTATTAGGTGGTCATTCTATCAAAGTCTAACTTTATTTCTTTCAAATTGGTTTAGTTCTTTTGCCTTTTGATAGATCACCTATGATTAATTCTTTAGGGTATCCATGAACATACCTCTAGTCTTTAGGCAGATCATTTAGTCTTGATGAGATTCCCTTCTTCTTCCTCCTTTGATCTTTTTCAGGATCCTTGGAGGGTCCATCTTTTAGTGTCAAATTTTTTGTTCTTTGAAGACCTACATCATCATCTAAAATATCTTCTTTTCTAGAAGATTTTTTATTAGATTTATCGAAAACTACATGCATGGATTCTTCAACAACAAGGGTCCTCTTATTGAAGACTCAATATATCTTGCTAGATATGGTGTATCATAAAATGATACCCTCATTTGACTTAGTATTAAATTTACTTAAGTTATCTTTTTCATTATTTAGTATAAAATACCGACATCCGAAAATACAAAAATATTTCATACTTGGTTTTCTGCCTTTCCAAAGTTTATAAAGTATTTCTTTAAAATTGGATGGATCAAAATATGGTTTAAAATATAACATACTTTGTTGATAGCTTCCATCCAAAAATATCTTAGGAGATTACTTTCACGTAACATGGTGCATGCTATTTCTTCCAAACTTTTATTTTTCTTTCTATAATTTCATTTTATTGAAGTATCCTAGGTACAGAAAAATTATACTCAATACCCATTCCATTGCAAAAGTTTTTAAGATTTTGGTTTTCAAATTCAATTCTATGATACTATGGATGCAAATAATTGAACAATCTTTTTCATTTGAAATCTTTTTATAAAATTTAGTAAAGACTAAAAAAGGTTTATCCTTGTGTGCCAAAAATATAATCCATATAAAATGAGAAAAGCCATATATAATTACAAGACTATATTTCTTCCCTTCTAAACTAGTAATTATTGTGGATCCAAATAAATCCATATGAATTAATTCTAAGTGTCTACATGTAGAAACTATACCTTTTGATTTGAAAGAAATTTTAGCTTGTTTGCCAAATTGGTATATATCACAAATTTTGTTCTTTTTAAAATTTAGTTTGGGCAAATAATTTATGAGATCCTTTTTAATTAATTTAGAAAGCAAATGAAAGCTAGCATGTCCTAATCTACAATACCATAACCAACTAACCTCATAAACTTTGGCTTCTATTGTAACTAGATATTGATCATTTTGCATAGAGAGATTATCAAGATCTACCATGTAAATATTTCTATGTCTATATCCAATGAACATGATTCCATTATTAAATTGAGTCGAAAAATAATGCATAATAAAAATTCAAAAATTATTTTAATTCTTTTATTATAAAATTCGTTAATGCTAAGTAAATTATACTTTAATCATTCCATAAATAGAACATTTTCTATATAGATAGAAGGGATAATGCAAACTTTACCGATTCTAATAATTTTGCCTTTTTCATTTTGATACCAAATGTTACATTTTTCCTATTTAGAGCTTCAAGAGATATGAATTACTTCATATATTTGGTTATGTGTCATGAGTAACTGCTATCAAAATACCAAAGTTTCTTCTTCTCCTTGGTCACAAGATACATCTACAAAAAGAAATCAAGTGGAAGCTTTAGGTATCTAAGTCATCTTGGATCCTTTAGGATTAGTAGTGGTGATTTTTTTGGAATCCAAACTTTCTTAACATTATTCAATTTTTACGATCACATAAATATGCTTTATTTCCTAATATAATACAACAATGACATGCTATATTTGAAGGTGTAGAAATAAAAAATATTTTAAAGTACTTTTACTATTTTTGTTGTTTAACTTCCAATATGGTTTTATTAAAAATAACTATTTAACTATTTAAAAGTATTTCAAGTTTTTTGGAGCTATATATAAATTTTTTAACAAATGGTTTAATCTTTTTAAGTTTTTCTTTCAAGTTTTTATTTTCGTGGATTAAGGTTTTATTTTGTTTTAAAAGCTTTTCATTTATTAAGACTAGCTTTTACTTCTTCAAATCCTTGTTTTCTTAGGTTAATCTTTCATTTTTTTAAAAAAATAATTCTTCCTTTTTATTTGTCAAAACAAGCTTTTGATCCTTTAAAACTTTATTCTCTTTAGTTAAGGTTTGATTTTTTTTGATAATTTTTCTTTTTCATTTGATAGTTTTTCTTTTTCATTGGTTAACTCAAGAATTTCTTTCTTCTTTTCTTTATTTCTTAGCTTAATTTTTTAAAAATCATTCATGAGTTAAATATAAAATCAACTTCAATTTCAGATCTTACATCTTTATGGGACATTAAGTATAGGTTTGCAATTTTTTGTATTTCCTCCTTGGAGCTAGAGTCTTCAATGACACTCCATGTTGCCATCATCACATTCTTTTTGCATTTCCTTGAAGCTTTCTTGAGAAGGGATAGTCCATCTCGTAGTGCCTAGCTTCTTGCATTCAAAGCAAATAAGATACTCCTCTTTCTCCTTTTCCTTATCTTGCTTGGCTCTTCTTTATAAGGCTTCTTCTTGTAGCCATTCTTCTTTTTCCTCATTAACCTTCTAAACCTCCTTGATACAAGTACCGTCTCATCATCTTCATCTCCCTCATCCAAGTCATCCTGAGTTTTTTCTTTTGTTGTTGTGGACTTAGGGGTGATAGTCTTGTTTTTCTTCTTATTTTTGGTATTCTTTTATTTCAAGGATAGCTCATATATCATAAGTAAATTTAGAAGTTGCTTAAGAGGAAGTGCGTTAAGATCTTTGGCCTCTTGTATGGCGATGACCTTTGCATCCCATGAAGTTGGATGAGATTTAAGAATTTTGTTAACAAGTTCAATGTTAGAATAAGATTTACTTAAACTCTTCATGCTATTAATAATATTCATAAATCTAATATATATTTCAGTGATAGTTTCACTAGACTCCATCCTAAATATTTTATAAGTATGGACAAGCATACTAATTTATTATTTCACTTGATTAGTATCCTTATGGGTAACTTCAAGTGTATCCCATAATTTTTTGACTACAGTACAAGTAGAAACTCTATTCAATTTATTAGGATCTAAAGCATAATATAGTAAATTCATAGCCTTGGCATTTAACTTGACTTATTTTATGTCTTGTTCATTCCAATCATTTTTAAACTTGAGGATAGCAACACCATCTATCATAACTATGGATTTGTGAGGACCTTTGATGATAGTCCTTCAAATATTATAATCAATGGATTGTATGTAAATGTGCATGCAAATTTTCCATTATGTGTAGTTTGTTCTATTGAACAAAGATAGATAACTTGATGTTTGCCCCTCGATAATACAAATATCAAATTGGACTATCATTCGATCTTTGATTTTTGATCATTAGATCAAATTTGTTGAGTACCAAGCTCTGATATCACTTGTTACCCAACAAAGCAACCCAAGAGGGGGGTGAATTATATTTTTTAAAAACTTTAAACAAGCACATGCTAAATTGGAAAAATAGTGAAGTGAGTGTGCAGCAATATATAAGTACAAATTGAAACTAAATGCAATGCCTATAAAGAGAAGAAAAGGAGGAAAGCAAAGCATAATAAACACACAAAATTTTATAGTAGTTCGATATAACCCAAGTACCTATATCTACTCTTCAGGAATCCCTTGAAAATTTTACTATGATCTTTCAAGATTATAGTTGGTTTGCTTTTTGAACTCACAAACCTAATCTAGTTGATTTTCTCTTAAACTCACCAACCACAACCTCACAACAAGCCAATCCTAGGCTTGCAATCTAATTTCAAGACTTGAATGAGTATATTTCCTAGTTTCAATCCCTTTGAAAATAGTTACAACTCAAAAATAAAGTACAAGAAATAATAAAACCAAAAAGCTCTCTATAAGAATAAGAAGAAGTTAATGAAGCTCTTGAAGAAATCTTTTTGAGTTATTTTCTTAATGGAAAGCTTTTAATAATTACTTTAAAAGCTAATGGTTGGAATTGATGGCATACTCTTTAAGAACTAGGTTTTTCTTTTTAGAAGTTTGCTCTTTGGAAGATTATCTTGGAAGCTCTTGACTTTTTCTTGGATTCTCCTACTTCTTCAATGCATTTAATGAAGGATAAATACTCTTAGAACCTTCAAAATTTCATTTATGACTATTTGAGAATGAAAACTAGTTGTTTGACATAATGTGAAAACTTTTACACTTCTAAAAATATTGCTGTTATTGTATTGTTAGAGCCTGATGAGTCAACTCACTAGACCTTGAGTCGACCATTGAGTCAACTCACTAGAAGCTCAAGTTGACTCATGGCTTCAATTTGAAAATTCTTGCTTTTTGTATTTTCTTGTAGCCATGACTCATCAACCTTAAGTCAATCCTTAAGTCGACTTTCTAGTTGACTCACATTTTTATCGAATTTCAACCTCTCTAGATTTTTCTGCAACTGCAACTTATGGACTATGAATCGATCCTTAAATCTACTCACCAATTTCTTGAGTCAACTCATGGCCATGCCGACTGAAGCTCTGCATGCCAGTTCATTTTTTTCTTTGAGTCATTTTTGGAGATCGGCTCACTATCCCTTGAGTCGACTCATGGCCTGTTCGAACTTAAGAATTATATGCCAAACTTGAAATTTAAGGCTTCAACCTGATTTTTTCCAATCTAACTTTCAAAAATCATTAATTCCTTGCTTTTTGACTTTTGATTCTTATTAAATTTGTAAAATACCTGAAACATCATGTTCAATACTTTAACAAAATATTAGTACCTCATATATATTAAAATATTTTGTTATGCATCAAAACCAAGGCCAAAGTCAACAGATATATTCATACAAGTTCATGTCTATAGGATCGACACCCCAACAAACTATCCAAAAGGAACGTTCCTGTTTAGAAGTGGTGGTTTATCTTTCTTAAAGCAGGTAGCACGGCAACCCCGAGGCACACGAGTCGACCCCCCATCGAGCACCGCAGCACCACCCAAAGGACGTTGACATGGCACCAGCCTCACCTTAACAGTGGCATCCACATTCCATGGGCCCAGATCCCCATACCTCGAGGATGTGAGCTGGCCCACTCAACAATCCCCCCAGCGAAAAATTCCTCGAGAATTTCGCCTGTGGGGACTCGAACCCGTGACCTCATCTTTGATACCAACTGTAAGATCGACACCCCAACCAACTATCCAAAAGGAACGTCCCTATTTAGAAGTGACGGTTTATCTTTCTTAAAGCAGGCATCGCAGCAACCTCGAGACGCATGAGTCGACCCCCCCATCTAGCACCGCAGCACCAACCCAGCGTACTATCACCGAGCCGGCTCCTGCCTGGGGACGAGCACCGTAGCACCACCCAATGGGTGTTGACATGGCACCAGCCTCACCTTAACAGTGGCACCCACATTCCGTGGGCCTAGACCCCCACACCTCGAGGGTGTGAGCTGGCCCACTAAACAATGTCATTAGAATAGAAGTTGAATTTGCCCCATTTAACTCATGTAGCAATGGTGTTGATGTTAAAGCTGTCAATATGGGCTAGCCCGGCCCGGCCCTAACCCATGTGGACTTGCATTTTATGGGTCGAGCCGGGTTAGGCCCACTTGCATAAATGGGCTGAAAAAATCCAACCCGGCCCGGCCCTAGCCCACGACCCATATATGGGTTGTGGGCTAGGGCCGGGCCAGTCCCCTATATGGGCCGTGGGCTAGGGCCATGGACTAAGGCCGTGGGCCAGGGCTAGGGCCGTGGGCATTGAAATCATATAAGTATATAGCCTTCACCTCAGCATGGAAGAAGCTCTAGTTCACCAATAGCAGCACGATGATGGCTATCGACATCGCGAAAGAGTTAACATCACCACCGGCATCACTGCCGGCGTCACCAGCTATTCCTTTCTCCGTCGGAATAGGAGAGCAGAGCAGTAGCAAAGCCCCGGTCGGCCGGTCCCGAACTTCTGATAAATCAAAAATTCGGAAGAAGTTTGAATCAAAGGATGCCCAAAACTATCGAGTATTGTCATATCGAAGAGAAAATGAGAATGGGAACAACCGAACACTACGAACAGGAAAGGAAAGTGTGAACGATGCGAAAGATTGAAAAAAAAAATCAAAATATCTTTCCGTTTTAAGTTTAAAGTTTTAAACTTTTAATTTAATGTGGACCGTGGTTTACTTTGGTAAGTGAACCTAGTAACCCATAATCTGTTTGCCATTTTCTGTTTTGAATCTTTTAATTTTAATATATATTTTTTAAAAAAACTCTTGGCCCATGGGTTGACCCGGTCCTGACCCTGTTGAGCCCATGGACTACAGGGGTCGGGCCAAAAAGCCCACTTACATAAATAGGCCAAATTTTTTCAGCCCGGTCCGGCCCATTTATAGGGCCAAATGGGCCGGCCTATGGGCTTTGACCCATTTTGATAGGTCTAGTTGATGTAGGACCACTGAATTGCTCCCTTAGCATTGTTTATATCAACCCTCCTAGATTTGGTTCCCCTATGGTGTTGATCACTATCACTGGCACAAATCTCATCCTGTTCTAACCCTAACAACCTCCATTCCTAGTAGGCAAATTCGGCTTGTATCTAGTTGAATTTTCTACTAAAAAAGTAGTGGCATCACTTGCATTCACATTCTGCCTATAATTGGCCAAAGTGGCTGTGTAGCGTGGAACTAGAGATCTAACTGACACTCATGTATTTAACATTTATGATTTTATTCTAGATGGTTCTTTAATATAATATTCAGCATTCCCTTTGTCATAAGACATCAACTTTTGTGAATCAGGCCACTCCAAAATTTTAATATTTCCATATCGCAAGTCTTGTGCTGGTGATCCTTGCTTCACTGATGGGCCATTTTCCAAAGACTACATTCCTCGAAGTGCATTCTAAGATGCATGCAAATATCAACTTTGTTTGCTCAAAATAAATATTATTTTGTTAATTTGCTTGGATACAATTGAAGAAGCATTTTCTTACTATCTTACCAATGATCTCATGACTATAACAAATAAGCTAGTCATTACTTCTACAAGATTTTTTTGACTTTCATCCGGATGATATCTAAATTATGCTACCGTATCATACATCTGGTTGACAACTCATTGGAAAGTTGATGTAGCAGGGAGCTGGCTCTTGGATTGGCCAACGTTCCTTCTCGATGATGCTTTGTGTTGGATTTCATCACTAACATCATGAGATTACTGCAAGGGTGAACAAGGACTTCACTTATTCAACCGAAGGAGATCGTTGGTCTTCAACAACTTGATCACCAATAAGAAGATATTCCGGCTATTCCATGGTGGAGGTTTCAACTTCAATCTTTTTCTTTGATGATATTCTGTACCATCTCATCTAGCATGTGAAAAATTATTTTTTTTTGATTTTTTAACTAAAGTTAGGAAAAATCAATCGATTTGGTAGCACCAAGAGATTGTGTGTAGCATGCCACTAGTGTAAGACTGGAAACTCAAAAAAGATAAGATTGGATTCGATTATTTTGAAACTTCAAGAACTTTTGGATTAATAGAACTATCACCTACTCTTACATATTTACTATAAATCTAATGTAAAGATATAAAGTAAAGAAGAATATAAGAATAATTGCTATTGATCTGCGATCCCCTTCTTTAGGATTGCATTCAACTCTAAATATCGTTATATTATAGTTATGCCCTATGCCTCACTCAACACTTAAAACAACTTCCATCAGCACTTAAAATGATGCATTTTAGTTTATTGTTCATGTGTTTAAACTGGGCTCTAATGGGCCCTTAATCGTTTAAACCTGGTTGACTCAATAGGCCCATACATGCAAAGGTGTAGTACAAATAATTATATTATTATGTTATTTCATGTTATATTTGTTATATTGTAATGTATTATATTATATTATCTTATTTTATATTATGTTATACTATATTATTAATATTATTTACCAATTGTTGTCCGTAGCTAGTCGCAATTGGGGTCGTGTCTGTAATTTTTTCAAAATCTAGGGCTAATATACATTAGAAGGCAATAACTGATGTAGTAGATTATAAAGACTTTAGGGGTATTTGCAAAATTCTTTTGCCCCTGATACTCGATTCCTTCTTTGCCAAGAGGGAGCTGAGATTTTTTCATCTCCAATTGTTGAGGTGGGTGGCATGGGGAGAAGCGGTGGGTAAGAGAAGGGGGCGGCATGATGGATACGTATATAGGGGAGGGGGGGGGTGGCAAGGGACGAGGCTAGCATTGGGAGGTGGACAACATGGTGGGAGGTGGACAACATGGTGGGTGGTGGATAGCATAGGAAGAAGTGGTGGGTGAAGAGAGGAGGTGGTGACAAGGGGAGGGAGTCATGTGCAGGGAAGTAGACGATGCAGGAAAAGATGGACGATATAGGGATAGGTATAGATTGTTGGAAATTATAGTATTTCAACATATAAAATGTTTCTTTTTTTTTTTCTAAATAAATCATTTTTCTCTTCTCTTGAATTGGTACAAATGAAACATCTTTAGTCCCACATCGGATAATTGTTTTCCATACTTCTCTTTATATAGAATGTCATTCTTTTGAGTTATTGAGTGATTCTAAGAGACTCTCTTGCACGTGCGAGCCGAGTCAAAATCAGTGCAATTTGATTCAGCCCGATTTTGGAACCCATTAATCGGGTGCGTCGCACACGCGATCATCGCGTGCAGGGGGGGTGCAAATCCGTCCGAGATGTACTCTCGTGTATGCACGGACGGTCGTAACCGTATCATTGTTTTTTTTTGCACCGTTGATTGATACGGTGGCGTACGTCGCGTCCACGTCCTTTCTCAAATTATAAACACTTCCGAAGATGTGGTGGTATAAAAATAATTATTCATTCCTCTTCCTTCTCCTCTCTCGCTACTCTCCTTCAGGAACGAACGGATCTCTCTCGGTTGTTCATCAGGCTTCGATATTGTTGTGTGCATATCGGATTGAAGCCTTCTTGCTGTTGAATTCTGGAGGGTAGCCGTGTTGGGATCTTCTGCACCAAGACATTGTCTCAGAGAGGCACGGATCTACTCTTAAGGATAGTGCTGTGATCGTCTGCACGCCTCAGCAACATATATCTGTCCAAGTTCTCCACATCAAATTCTTAAATCGGGTACCATCTAATCCAAATTTTACCTACAATCTTAAGAGTAGATATGGATACCTTTATGGTTACTGCATCTAGAACTTTTCCTGATACCTCTAAAATTGAACAATTTAGTGGTTCCCATTACAAACGATGACATGAAAAAATTCTTTCAGCCCTCGATCTTCATAACATTGCATTTGTTCTGACAGATCCTAAACCTACTAATGATGATGACCTTCTTAAATGGGAAAAGGCCAATAGGATTTGTAGACATACTATTCTAAGTACCTTATCAAATGAATTATTTGATGTTTATTATCCAATCCAATCAGCATCTGAAATTTGGGAAAGCTTGAACAAGAAATATATTCTTGCAGATGCAGGTACCCAAAAGTTTGCTATAGGAAATTTTCTAGATTTTACTATGGTAGAAGATAAAGATGTCTTCACAAATTCATATTTTCCATGTCTTTATAGATGATCTTAAAAATAAAAATATAATTCTTCCTGACGCATTTGTTGCTGGATCTTTGATAGAAAAGTTACCTGAGTCATGGAAAGATTATAAATATAGCCTAAAACATAAAAGGAAGTCTTTATCCCTTGAAGAAGTGATTATGCATATTAGAATAGAAGAACAAAATAGAGCCCGAAGAAAAATAGAAAAGCATAAGGAAATAACTGCTAAAGCTATTCTAATAGAAAATCAAACTAGTATAGATAAATCTAAGGCATACAAGCCTAAATTCAAAAAAAAGTCCAAGAAATTTAGTAAGAAGCCTGTTGGACCACAGAACAATCCTAATTTCAAGAAGGCAAAAGGGTCTTATTATGTTTGTGGAAGCCAGGATATTACGCAGCCCAATGCAGATTCAGGAAAAATACTTCAACCAAATCACAGGCACATTTGACGGTTGAAGAAGTGATTGCTGCGGTTGTTAACGAGGCTTATATTGTAGCACATGCAAAGGACTGGGTCATAGATTCTGAAGCTACTCGTCACATATGCGGCGATAGAAATCTATTCGCAAGTTATACCCCACTACCAGAAGGAGAAGAGCAAGTATTTATGAAAAATTTAATGCCATGTACTGTGCTCGGCAAAGGAAAAGTAAATTTGAAAATGACTTCTGGAAAAATCCTTTCTCTTGGAGATGTGCTACATGTGCTGGACATCCGTGTGAACTTGGTTTCTATAGCCCTACTTGGTAAAAATGGTATCAAAATATATTTTGAGTCTGATAAAGTTGTCATAACTAAATCTAGAAACTTTATTGGAAAAGGATATTGTAACCAAGGATTATTTATCCTAAATGTACTTGAAATTATAAATGGAAATGCATCTTCTTCTGTGTATATGCTTGATTCTCTTGATCTTTGGCATGGTCGATTAGGACATGTTAATTATTCTTATCTTAAAAGAATGAAACAATTAGGATTATTAAATATCATGTCAGTTCCTTATGATCAAGAAAAATGCCAAGTTTGTGTAGAATCTAAATCAACTAAAAAGACTTGTAAATCTATTCATAAAAGAGAAACTGAATTACTAGAATTAATTCATTCTGATTTAGGAGATTTTAAAAATCATATGACTAGAAGTGGAAAGAAATTCTATGTTACATTTATCGATGATTGTTCTCGTTATACTATGATTTATTTACTAAGATCAAAAGATGAAACTTTTGAAATGTTTTTAAAATATAAGGTTGAAGTTGAAAATCAATTAAATAGAAAAATTAAAAGGCTTAGATCTGATAGAGGAGGAGAGTATGATTTTGCACCTTTTAATGATTATTGTGCACAAAATGGAATAGTACATGAATATACTCCTCCTTATTCACCAGAATCTAATGGAGTAGCAGAGAGGAAGAATAGAACACTCAAAGAAATGATGAATGCTTTACTTATTAGTTCTGGTGCACCCATGAACTTGTGGGGGGAAGCTCTTCTTTATGCCTGTGTTATTCAAAATAGGATTGTTTATAAGAAAAACAATAAAACACCTTATGAGCTATGGAAAGGTCATTTACCAAATTTGAAATATTTAAAAGTATGGGGTTGTTTAGCGAAAGTTTTACTTCCTGAAAATAAAAAGAGAAAATTATGATCTAAAACTTTTGATTGTATGTTTATAGGGTATGTTCAAAATAGTCCTGCAAGTAAATATAATGCAGCTTATAGATTTTTAGTAATCAGAAGTGAGAATAATGTTATGGAACCTAACACTATAGTAGAAACTAAGAATGCAGAATTCTTTGAACATATTTTCCCTATGATGATCTCTTTGGCAAGATCTTCACAACCACTTACAGTTAGACCTAATTCAGAACCTAGTGAAATTCAAGAAAAACCTAGTGAAATTCAAGAATTGAGAAGATCTAAACGAGTTAAAAGGAATACCAATCTAGGAGATGACTTTTACACCTTTCTTATTGATGATGATCCTCAAATATACCATGAAGCTATTTCATCTCCAGATGCTATTTTTTGGAAAGAAGCAATAAAAACAGAATTAGAGTCTATCAGGAATAATCATACATGGAAATTAGTAAGTTTACCTCCTGGAGCCAAACCGATTGGATGTAACTGGATTTTTAAGAAGAAACTGAAACCCGATGGATCTATCGAGAAATTTAAAGCCAGGCTTGTTATAAAAGGTTATTCACAAAAGAAAGATATAGATTATTTTGATACTTTTTCACCTGTAACAAGGATAGCCTCCATTAGAATCTTAATTGCTATTGCATCCATTCATAAGTTAATAATCCATCAAATGGATGTTAAAACAGCATTTCTTAATGGAGACTTAGAAGAAGAAATTTACATGGATCAACCAGAAGGTTGTATTCAGCCTGGTACTGAACACAAAGTTTGTAAATTAGTTAAATCCTTGTATGGTTTAAAACAAGCACCAAAACAGTGGTATGATAAATTTGATCAAGTCCTAGTTTCAAATGGATATCAAATCAATAATGCTGACAAGTGCATTTATTCTAAAGTTGTGAATTCTGATTGTGTTATAATTTATTTATATGTAGATGATATGCTCATTTTTGGTACTAACCTTGATATTGTAATTAGTACCAAAATGTTCTTATCTTCTAATTTTGATATGAAAGATATGGGAGAAGCAGATGTAATTTTAGGAATTAAACTTATAAATAAGTTTAATTACATCATGCTTTCACAAGAACATTATGTTGAGAAAATTTTAAGAAAACTTTAAGAAAATTTCTTATTTGGAGTGTAAGCCTGTGAGCACTCATTTCAATGCTAACTCACAACTTAAGAAAAATAAGGATCAAAGTATTTGTCAAGATAAGTATGCTCAAATTATAGGTAGTCTTATATATTTAATGAATTGTACACGTCCAGACATTGCTTATGCTGTTGGTAGACTATCTATACCCAGTGTCCTAATAAGGATCATTGGATTGCTTTATAGAGAGTACTTAAATATTTAAAAGGAACCATAAACTATGGTTTAGTATTTTGTGGAACTCCTACAGTATTAGAAGGGTATTGTGATGCTAATTGGATTTCAGACTCTGATGAGATGAAATCCACTAGTGGTTATATATTTACTCTTGGAGGAGGAGCAGTGTCTTGGAAATCATCCAAGCAGACTTGTATAGCTCGGTCTACAATGGAATCCGAGTTTATTGCTTTAGAAAAGGCTGGGTCTGAAGCCGAATGGCTCAAAAATCTTTTGATGGATCTTCCTATTTGGACAAGACCAGCTCCATCTGTATCTATCCACTGTGATTGTCAAGCTGCTATAGCTAGAGCAAAAAATAAAATTTATAATGGAAAGAGTAGACATATACGCCTAAGACATAATATAGTCAGGCAGCTTATTAATAATGGAGTCATATCCTTGGATTATGTAAAGTCAGAGTTAAATTTGGCCGATCCTCTGACTAAACCTTTAAGCAAAAAGCTTGTGAGTAGTACATCGAGGGGAATGGAACTTTACCCTGATCAAAAGTTGAAGTGATAGTAACCCAACTTTCATGAACGGAGATCTCGGGAAGAAGGTTCATATGGGAAAACTATTCATTAGACAACTTGGAGTATACTATCATGTATATATATTCATAATCCCTTCCTATGGTGTGAGATAGTATTTTGCAGTGAGTAGGATGAACTGATATATGAAGTTCTTAATGGATATCATAGCCTAAAATTTGGGTGGTATAAAAAACTGCAATGTATACTTGATGATAATCCACCTATATGAGAGTGGAAATTATGGCCGCTTTCTATGAGATTTGGGTAAAATCTCTAGAGCTCTCATGAATATCCAGGTAGACACATGGCCGAAACGTGTCAACCCGCAAGAACAACCGAGATCTGAGTAATGTAATGTGAGTAATAAGTCAATAGTCCAATAAAAGAAGGATTATTTCATAGAAACTTAGTTTCACCAACTTTTCATGGATTATACTTATTACTCTATGCCTGGTTCATAGTCTATAAGACACCATGGCTTATGCATTACATTTATAAACTTCTTTCACTACTGTCCTAAACTCTTTTGTCTGTTGAAATAGTGGGGGATTGTTGGAAATTATGGTATTTCAACATATAAAAGGTTTCTTTTTTCCCTCCAAAACAAATTCCTTTTCCCTCCTCTTGAATTGGTACAAATGAAACATATTTAGTCCCACATCGGATAATTTATTTTCCATACTCCTCTTTATATAGAATGTCATTCTTTTGAGTTGTTGAGTGATTCTAAGAGACTTTCTCGCACGCGCAAGCCGAGTCAAAATCAGTGCAATCTAATTCAGCCCAATTTCGGAACCCATTAACTGGGCGCGTCGCACACGCGATCATCGCGCGCAGGGGGGGTGCAGATCCGTCCGAGACGTACTCTTTCTTTTGACTCACCGTATCATTGTTTTGATACGTCGTCTCTTTCTTTTGCACCGTTGGGATGATACGTCTTCTCTTTTCTTTTGCGATACGTTGTCTACCGTATCATTGTTTTGATACGTCATTTTTTTTTTGGCACCGTTGATTGATACGGTGGCGTTGGCGCTGAGTACGACGTTCCAATACGTCGCGTCCGCGTCCTTTCTCAAATTATAAATACTTTCGAAGACGCGGTGGTATAAAAATAATTATTCATTCCTCTTCCTTCTCCTCTCTCGTTACTCTTCTTCAGGAACGGACGGATCTCTCTCGGTTGTTCATCAGGCTTCGATATTGGTGTGTGCACATCGGATTGAAGCCTTCTTGCTGTTGAATCCTGGAGGGTAGCCGTGTTGGGATCTTCTGCACCGAGACATTGTCTCAGAGAGGCACGGATCTACTCTTAAGGACAGTGCTATGATCGTCTGCATGCCTCAGCAACATATATCTGTCCAAGTTCTCTACATCAAATTCTTAAATCGGGTATCATCTAATCCAAATTTTACCTACATAGGTAGGGGGCGAGGGGAGGGGTTGAGGATGGGAGGGGGTGACATGATAGAGCTAGTGTTTATGGGAAGGGGTTGGCATGAGGAGGTGGGCTAACATGGGGTTGGGAGGCAGAGTATAAAGGGAGGGGGCAACAAAGGAAGGTAGTGGTTTGGTAACATGTTAAAATCAAAATTTCTTAATGCCTGATTGGTGGTGGTTAGGATGTTTCATATCATTTCTCTAAAAAATAATTAAAAAGAATCATAGTAACTCTCTATAATAATATTAATATATATGATAATGTATAACATTAAATTATATTATATCATACTATAGAGTACCGTGCAATGTTCTTTATTGTACTTTTATCATATTAGAAGCATTTTCTAAGTTTTGTTGCCAATCAAATATTAAAGTTACTTGGTATTTTAGGAATATAGTTATCAAACAATAAACAATTTTTAGGTGAAGCCTTTATCAAAAAATTATATGTTTCATCAACTAAAGCTTTACTTTCCAAAGTTCTACTAGTCAATAGCAATGCCAAACATCACATTAGCCCATATTGTAAGGCCATTAGTATTTTGCCTATTCACATACATCATGTTTGTAATATACATACATATATATATATATATTAAAATAGAAGCTTACTAAGGTAGAGCCTCTATTGGCCTCATGTACGTGATTTTTATGGTATTTAAAAGATTATTATAGAAATAAGAGGATGCGAGGGAGAGAAGTGGGTATACTTTAAAAAAAAAAAAAAAGACCGTTTCTATCTAATAAGACCAAGAAGATGGGAGGGAGAGAAGTGGTCTGCTTTCAAAGATAATTTAATACAAATAAGGCATTTTTTATAAAAAATAATTTAATGCAAGCTAACATAATTTGTGATTAGAATTAATAAAGAAAGATTGTCATCAATAAAAGGCTTTCTTTTTTACATTAAAAATATCCATCTTAAAAGGTGAAAAAAATTCAAATAAAAATAGTTTAAAAAATTATATAATATTTTAATATGATGGTATTAATAGTATTTTAATAAAAATAATAAATTTTAGCAAAAATAATAATTTTATTATTTATAATATTTTTAAAGATTAATAATGTTTATCAATATATTAATGAATTAATAAAATAATATTTTAATAAAAATTAATAAAATTATTTATTAATAAAAATAATATTTAAATATGATATATTTTTTGGTAAGAATATGATATATTTTTAAATAAGTGTTGTATTACATGCATTGCATTAGTTATATGCTGGTTAATCTTAAAAAAAGAAAACTCGCCACGTGGCGAAACAAAGGAATGTGTCATTTCCTGTTCTGATATAAACAGCTGATCAGTTCTATCTCAACGGCTCCCGAAGTCTTCTTCCGCCGACGATAAGTTGTGCCTGCGGTGCACCCGTTTCATCTCTCCACCGTTCTTTCCGGGCCAAAACCCTCTCTCTTCTCGCTCTTGGATGCGCCAACCACTCGTCCGATGGCGACCAACGGTTTCGGCGCCACCGCCCTCGCCGAAAGGTGCTCTCGCCTACTCCCCTGCCTCGCCGATCGAGGTACCACGCCCGAAAATCCGATCTTTTTCCGTGTTTATTCTTCGATTCTTGGTTGGATTCTCTGAGCTCTCTTTTGGTCGCTTTGGTTTCCAGTGAAGAGGTCTAAATGGGGGCTGAAGGTGGCGCTGGTTCTGCTTCACGTGATCTTCGTGGGCGTTCTGTTTCTCTCGGATGCCGATTTGATACAAAAGACTAAAGAGGAGCCTTGGTACTCTCTAACTCCACTCTGTCCTTGTCTCCGTAACTTTTCTTGAGTTTTCTGTAAATTTTTAAGGGAAATTTCTGCGTTTCTCGTTCCTATTGATCTGATTTTGACTGCTAGGGTTGTGCCTTTGCTTAATTATTGTTATTTAGAAGTCGATCTTAGGAAAAAGGAAGCCTTTTAATGGAAATGGATTTTTTAAGCTGTCCGTCTGGTTAATTTGATATTGGTTAGGCTAAAGCATCTTACTCGCTTCTTTTAAGGTTCTAATGGGGAAGAATTAATTGTTGAAGGATTCTCACAACTGTATTTAACCAAAGTTCTTTGTTAGTGAGGTCCTTTGCTCGTCTAACTACATAGGCCTTGAGCTTTGGTAGGTAGGTAGATAGGTCGGGATAAAAGTAGGGAAATGAGATTTGGTCATATGCCTTGAGGCTCTGCATATTCCAGGAAAAGGTGTTTTCTACCGGAAGTATTTGCTTAAAGTAATTCTGGTCTCTCTATAGCTACCAAGCATCAATGATACAGTTGTAGATGGTGTTATATCCAGAGAAGGAATGAAGAACTAGCAGGGAAACTAAACTATGTTGGCAAAACAATAGAGAGAAGTGGCTAAAATAATAATATTATAGAATTAGATGTCGTTCCAAGAACTTCTGTCAGAAACACCACTCTAGAAGCATTCTTAGTTATAGAGCATCCATGGTATCAAAAACTTTTCCCAATTTATGCATTGGAAACACAATGTCAACTCATTCTTATTGTCAAAAGAATAAAGAGCTAAAAGTCCTGGTAGGGAATTTCTTTCCAGCTTTTCCCCTCTTCATGGTAGACTTGCATGTGGAATGGGTTATGATTAAAGTGGTGCTTGATTGTCCCGAGTGCATAATCCTGTAAGATCAGGAAGGGTTAATAAATTTTCCTGGAGTTTTGTATCAAATAAAGTTGTAAAAGATGCTGGTCTTCCAAAATTATTCTTGGTTCGCAGTAGAAGTGGTACATAATGCGGTAAAAGATGTAGAACGTATACTATTAATATGCTGAGAATTGAGCCTAGGAATAAAGGTGAAATGCTAGTAGTGACACCTAAAATGAAAAAAAAAAGAAGAATAACCAACATAAACAATTTTGTAACCACTGAATCTACAAGCTACTAAGGATTCTAGTCACCAAAAGTGGCTGTCAACTGCCATATAAACTTTGTTTGCAAATAATTAATTCAATATTTAAGAGAATATTACAGGAATTGGAGACATGGAGGTCCGTTCTGTATTTTATGACTGAATAGTAGAATGATGGGTTTTCATGGTACGAGAATGCAAAGATGGTTCCACTTTTCTTGTGGTCTTTCTGGTTCAGAAGTCCAGAAAGATTTGTTGGTGGTTAATGCCTTTTTCTGTTCACCAGTGGACTCCGTTTGGCATGTAAATATTGGATGCAGTATTTTCTGAACTTTCATTTAAGTCATGTTTTATGTCAATACTCTGGATTAAATGTATGATTTCCTTTGTTTTCTTAGTACATGTGTATATTCCCTCTTGCATGTTCCATACTTTAATTTTTATGTTTCCTGTACTTGTTCTTTAACAGCTTCTGTTTTCAAATTTCTAGGTATACTGCAATATATTTGGGGTTTCTTGTGGCGACATTAGTTCAATATTTCTTTACATCTGGTTCTTCGCCAGGGTAGTTGATCTACATGCTCATCGATCTTTGGAAAACAATCTACATTCTCTTATCAGAATTCAAACCGGCTTACGTGTACCTTTTTTTCTCTTTAAATGGTGTTAGGTATGTTATTGATGCAATGAGGGCTGGAAATGAAATGTATACAACCTCTATGAGCGCTCCATTGAATTTAAAGTAAGATTATGTGTTCTATTCTTATTTGCACATACCAGAATGTACATGATTGTCAGTACCCAAATCTTATTTCTGCATTTTTTCAATGATCAAGCAAAGTCAATCTATTTTAAGAAATAATGGCTTCACTTCATCCATGAATCGCAACCAGTTGGGGGGACATAATTATCGGATGAATTCATCATCATGGTTAAAGCTGGTGATGGACCTCTACCCTCGTGGATCATCCAGCAGGTATGGATGTAATCATGGCAAACCAAGAATATTGTGCTTTAACAAAATTATTAGCTGCTCAATGATATATTGATGTTCAACATTGTTTGTTAAATGTATGTAAATTATGGAATTCAACATCTCTAGTATAGAAGGGAAGAAACTCACAAATACCTCCAAAGGGGTAACAATGCAACAAAGGTTCTACTCATTCCATATCTTAATTTTATTGAAAGATGGAAAACATGTGTGTGTGTGTGTGAGAGAGAGAGAGAGAGAGAGAGAGAGAGAGAGAGAGAGAGAGAGAGAGAGAGATCCATGCTGCCCTGTCTTTCTCGAAAACTTATATTTCTTTGTAGCTGTTAACTGCTAATTAGAGCAAAATTAATTAATTTGTGCCTAATGGTGGCAGACTGGTATACACTTGTATGCATATAAGCATGTATAATACATGCATCCATGGATGCATATAAAATAATTCTAATAGTGAAATAATTTAACATAGGAATGTAATATGAATACCTTGCAGTTTTCTAAAGAAGGGGGTTATAGCATGTAAAGAGAAGGTAGGAATTAGTTTGAGTTTGGGATGTGTATGGTGATAGATTGTGGGAGTAGGATAGTCTAGATTGACATGGAAGGACAATTATGGAGTGCAAATTCATTTTAAAAGCATGAGCACTCTATGGTATCCAGGTCATATCATATTTTAGACTAGTAATTTTGACATATTCCTTTATTTCCTAAACTCAAAGGCAGATCTGATGTCTACACAGGCAGTACACCATTATTTAAACTAATCCAGCCAGAACATCTTACAGGGTTAAGCACTTCTAAAACTACTCAAACCGAAAGCAGAATTAGAAGATCACATATACAAAAGGAAACCAAATTAAAAGAACTAGAGACTAACAGGTTACGTGTTAGGACTCTCTCTTTCTCTAGTTTTACAAATACTCATCTTAAAAAAAGATGTCCTGATGTGAATCACAAACAATGGGCCATATAAAAATGATGCTCTCTTGAATCCATGTCTTTAATAGCTAATTGGTTCCTTAAGTTGATTTTGCTGTGCTTTAAACTTGAAATCGTACATATGGATTGAGATCCCATATCCTTGTCACATCTGAGAAAAGAACTTTTTTCTTGACCAATCAATTTCTTTGATATATTAATGGCTGGTGAAGTGTCACCCAAGGTCTGCTTCTTGTTGTCAATTGGAAGGATGGTGAAATTGTCTAGCATGCATCATGTTTGACCCTTTATTCTATCAGCCATTTATTTCACAGAAATATGGATCATAGACAATAGAGCACCACATAGAACAGTTTCTAACTTTGTTCAATCCTATAGAAGAATCAAGCTAGGCATTAGTATTGGACACCATGTAATTCATGGTCTCCATTCTACTTGTTAAGGTTGCTCCTTCCTTTCATCTTTAGTTTGAGCTCTTTCACCAGCTCATCTGGCACAGCTTTTGCTTGTGTTCCATCCTTCAATATGAGACTGCAAAGTTTATGAAGTAATGGGCATTGACATTGCTGTGTCTTAGTCTTGGTCCAGTTTATGCTTCTGAACATTGTTAATCTTTCCATCAGTATCAGTTTCCAAACCCATAGCTGCAGTTGTGTTGTTGCAATTGATTGTTTCACATCAAAAACCACCTTAGAGCATGGTAGAATTGTTAGGGAACATGTAAGGAACAATTTCTACCCATTCACATGAAGAACATCTCACTCGCAGGTTCTTGGGATGTTTCTTGGCAACAGTTAGTTTTTTCTCATAAGTGATTGAACCAATGGTGCCCTGCATATTCTATGGTAACATGATCCATTTATGGTTTTTGTTCTCTCATTCTACTTCTCAATGTGTGATGTGGTCTGATTTATTGTCCACTATAAGTTATTTCAGGCCAATCAGTTCATTTGTGATTTCAGTCTTCAAACATGCTTTATATCTTGCAGCAAAATATCTGTCAATTCATAAAACCATGTCTTAGTGGTCAGTTCAATCTACTTGCTGTAATCTATTTTGGAGTCACCTGACAGTTGGAATTGATGAAAATATTTGTACAACAATGAAATGCAATAACTTGAGATGAAATATGCATGTGGAAGTTCTTTCATTTCTGATGCTACCAGAGGTGTGTGGTGTTGCTTCTTGTTTGTGAATGAGACAAGATCAAACACAAACTTGCCATCATTCTGATTAGCCAGTTTACTATCTGGATAACAGTGTGAATTGTCATCTCTTTGAAGTACTGAGGTGGGAAACATCTTGCGAAACATGGTTAAGTCAAAAAATTCTGACATCAAGTGAACGCACAAGAATTTTTCTTCATGTTTGCTCTTTCACTGTGGTAAATGGTTGAGATAAAAGCAATGAGAATGGGAGAAAAGCGTTCAACAAACAAAGATAGACATAAGAGAGGGATGGGGCGTGTGAAGGAGTTAAGCAAAAGAATTGGAAAAGAATAAGGAAAATGTAAAAGGGGCCAGCGCCCATGTTTTATGCGAACTTTTAAAAATATAGCTCAAAATCATCCACCGAACAACTAGAATATAAGATTCTGTTTTTGGGCTAAACTTTGCACTTCTCCTATTTTAATTAGGACTTCTCAAATTGCAATTAGAACAGAGAACTAATAGAAACCAAAGCCCTGCAATACATAGCTTGCTTGAACTTCTTTTCTAAATCCTTTAGGACACAAAATAGGAAACAGTTTAAGCGAGTAATGTTTAAACAAACAGCACTAGCTGGCTAATGATAGCTTCCTTATCTGAGTTCAGTTATAATTCTTAAAAGGGGAAGCAACCAGAGGCCTTTTGTGTGCCAAGATCAGCAGATATTGTTGCCAGAGCCCAAAAAATATCCGATTGCACATCTAAAATAAAATCTAACAGTAACTTCAAAATAACTTAAGGTCCCCAAGAAAGCTAGTCAAGCCTTTAAGGCTGGTCATTGTGGTTGGTGGTCCCTTAGCTGCACCAAGTTTTAATCAGATGGTGACTTCTTGACTGACTTCATGATATGTGAACTCCTTAGTTTGGCCCTTAACAAACTGCACCTCAGTCTCCTGTCATTGAAAGCAGGAGAAGATAGCGGGCTATCCTACTTAGAAATTTCTTAGGTCTTACCATGTCACCAGTATCTAGAATCTCTAATCTGAGTTCTTATCTACCAAGAACAATGGAACAAATGTTCATGATCATGTACGTGAAAAGGGGGTTCCATGGGGTTAAATTATTAATCGCCATTTAGAGATCTAATAAATAGCTAGCTTGTTGTCGCCAAAACCAGCACTCACTGTCTCTAGAAATCAAATTTAGAAACCCATGGGCTTTAGGATCCGAAAGAATTCATCACTATCCATGGTAGCTAAAAGTTGCATGGCTTTGTGTATAAAAAACTCCGGTTGTCCTATTGATGATTTGTTGATTAATCTATTTTTCGATGGAAGGTACATTGATCCCTAATTGCTCCTTATCTTCAAGATATATATATATATATTTTAAAAAATTCCATGTCAAGTTGGTAATGGAAGGTTGAAATTGTTAAACATCCTTCCCACCTAAGAGATATCCTTCCATGTTTAGATGTTCTTATATGGGATGTATTGATATGTAACCATGTTTGGCTAATCCTAGTTAGGATATTTTGGCAGGCATATACCTTATGTACATCCTCGAGTGTATATTTGATGGGATGAATCCCAAGCATGATGCAATATGAATTCAAGTTTCTACAGGGTATCAGAGTGGGTTGCTATTCCATCTTATTCCTGCCTATCCCAAACCTATTCCAATCTTATTCCCAACTTATTTCTCCCCTTTTCTCTTTTCTCCGAAGGGACGACCTAATCTCCCCATCACCGCCCCCACGCCTCCCGACGTCTCCCGCCAGACCTCCCTCCTCTTTTGAACCCAATCACCACGCCAGCCACCGCCTCCCGCCAGACCTCCCTCCTCTATCTGCCCCAGTCATCGCTCGTCACCGACACAAATCCTGCTGCCCCCTTCAGCAAACCTCCCCTTCCCACCGTCCGTCGAACCTCCACCTCACCGTCCACCATCCACCATCCACCGCCCACCATCCACCATCCACCACCAACCATCTCGTCACCATCCATCGTCACCGCCCGTCATTGTCCACCATTCTCGGAAAGCCCCCCACCTCCCGTCCCCATCCACTATCCACCGCTCCCACCACGGACGATCGTTTGCCCTTGCCCGTCCACCAACTCCTGCCGCCCTTGCTTCGACCCCAGCAACCGCTCGACATCGACGACCCCGGATCGGCCCTGCACCGGCCCCAGCATCATCCCAACTCCTCTTGTGCCCTGCCCTGCACAGCGGCCTGCACCGGACCGGCCCTGCATCGACGACACCAATCGACATCGATGCCCCTGCACCGGCCCCAGCATTGTCCCAACTCCTATGCACCGGCCTCTGCCTCTCCCCGTGCACTGGCCTCCAAGTTTGTCCTTCAGATCTCTGCACCGGCCTACTTCCTGAATCCAGCCGGTCTCCCATCCGACCACAGACCAGTCCCTGTTGTGTTACTGTACCACCTCTCCAGTGCTGCCAGCCGTCGCCCATGCCGCCCTTCTCTGTGCCAGATTGTTCAAGGACATCAGCGCAAACGCCACGGGATTTCATTACCGGGAGTCTCTCCATCCACTGGAATCCTCCTCCGCCTGTGACCATTATGTCTCCATCAGATCTGCTTCCTGAGCCTACTATGGGTTTAAACCGACTTCACTTGATTCATCATGATTGATGTCGCTCAGCCGATTGTGGTTCACTTGAATGGGACTAATTATCCCCAATGGTCCTTTATGATGAAGATCTTTTTAAAAGGCCGTGGACTTTGGCAGTATATCACTGGTGAAATTTCATGTCCAATTGCCCCCAGGGAGTCTTTTGCTACATGGGAGATTGACAACAATAAAATCATGACATGGATTTCTAACACTGTTATTCCCTCCAGCAGCCTATATTTCAGCAAATTTGAGACTGCAAAGGAAGTGTGGGACTTCCTCGCCAAGCGATATAATCAGACAAATTTTGCTCTCAAATATAAGCTTGAACTGGATATTCGTTATCTCAAGCAACAACCAGAGCAGTCTGTGGCTGACTTTCACTCTCAGATGTCTTTGATTTGGGATCAACTTGCTCTGATGGAGCCCAAGTGGACCCATGATGCAGAACTATATTATCAATTTCGAGAAGAGTTTCGTCTTGTCCAATTTCTAATGGCTCTTCACAATGAATTTGAGTTTGTTCGGGCTTCTATTCTTTACCGCTCTTCTTTTCCATCTGTTGACACTGCATTGTCCGAGTTACTTGCTGAAGAAACCCGGAAGAAGATCGTCTCCTCCAACCATGATGACTCTCTCATATTGTCTATTCGGATTAAATCAAAGGGCCACTCTCGAATTCAGTGTCACTCATGTAAAAAGTTTGGCCATCTTGCTTGCAATTGCCCGGTGTCTACTTCTCGACTCCAGGATACATCCTCCATGCAGTGTACCTACTGTAAGAAAGTTGGGCATGTTGTTTGGAATTGCCCTCGTCCAAACTCCAACAATATGAGAACCAAAGCTCGAAACTCTGGAGATCGCTCATCCTCCGCTGCTAATACCGTTATACCCGAGCTTACAGACTAAGCCGCCACATCCCTTACTCCAAATGATATCCAGACAATGATTCATCAGGCTCTCTCTATTGGTAATCCTACTGCCTCATCTTCTGACAACTCCATTCTGCCAGGTAAGTGGTTCTTTGATTCAGGTGCCTCTAATCATATAACTTTCAACCCTGACATCTTCCAACATGTTTCCTCTCTTCCTTTTCCACCCAATATTCAAACTACAAATGGATCACTCATTACTGCTAACCATCGTGGAACCATTTGCTCTCCTAACCTATACCTTTCTGATGTTCTTCTTGCTACTAAACTTTTTATGAATTTTATTTCCATTGGCCAATTATATGACAAAGGACTTACCGTTACTTTTTCTCCTTCTGGTTGTGTTGTGCAGGATTGCTCGACGGGGAAGCAAGTTGGGACAGGCCGTAAGATTGGTTGACTTTTTATTTTGGATAAGCCTTATGTTCCTTCTAGTTTTGGTACTCACTCTGTCGCTGCTGTTTCCACTAATAACTCTTCTTTTATGTCTTGGCATGATCGTTTAGGTCATCCTTCTTTTTTAAAGTTATCTCA
Organism: Areca catechu; assembly: GCA_021397845.1. Lineage (NCBI taxonomy): Eukaryota > Viridiplantae > Streptophyta > Magnoliopsida > Arecales > Arecaceae > Areca > Areca catechu. The sequence continues at coordinate 148,689,131 of CM038049.1, read as the reverse complement.
ATTAATTAATAAAGGTTTGCTTGGTTCTGTCTCTCTAATAAAAGATCCATGTTGTGTTCATTGCAAATTATCAAAACAAACTGCCTTACCTTTTTCTTTAAGTCACTCCACTACTACTGCTCCTTTTGATCTCATTCACTCTGATGTATGGGGTCCTGCCCCTATATCCTCTATGGGTGGTTCTGCTTATTATGTTATTTTCATTGATGATTCATTCGCTACACCTGGCTTTATCTTTTGCATGCTCGCTCTAAAATTTTACAAGTTTATATTGAATTGACCACCATGATCAAAACATAATTTTCTAAACAGATAAAAATCTTTCGTTCTGACTCTGGTGGCGAATATCTTTCAACATCATTCAACCGTTATCTTAAATCTCAGGGCACACTTTTGCAGTTATCTTGTGTTGAAACTTCTCAACAAAATGATGTATCTGAGAGAAAACATCGTCATATTGTTGAAATTGCCTGTACTTTACTCCTTTCCTCTTCTATTCCGAAAGTTTTTTGGGGTGAAGCCATGAATACTGCTGTATATCTAATTAATCGCCTTCCTTCTCATGTCCTTAGTGCTCTTTCACCCTTTTAATGACTTTATGACTCTCCGCCTTTCTATGACCATCTTCGTATTTTTGGCTGTACTTGCTTTGTTCATCTTCCCAAGCGTGAATGTAACAAATTATCCAAAAAAAATGCAATATGTGTTTTCTTAGGGTATGGGATCTATCAAAAAGGATAGCGGTGTTATTATTTCGAGACTCGAAAATTACGCATTTTTAGGCATGTCACCTTTTGGGAACAGCTTCCCTTCTTTTCCTTACCTCATAAAAAATCTTCATTTCCATGTCAAGAACCTCTGCTTGATCCTTTTCCCTCATGCACCTCTACTTGTGGAAAATGGGCATTCCGAACAACCTGGCCAGTCTACTGTCTTCCCAACTGACACTCCTGCGAGCAATCTAGCAGCACCTGAGCGGCGATATCCTACTCATCATCATAATCTACCAACTCATTTAACAGATCATCATTGCTACTTGTCCTCTATCTTGCCTTTACATGAACCTAAATCCTATCAAGAGGCATCATCTAATCCTTCTTGGCAGAATGCCATGTCAGAAGACTTGAGGCTCTACGAAAAATCCATACATGGGACCTGGTTGATCTGCCGCCTGGAAAATCAATTGTGGGCTACAAATGGATATACAAGATCAAAACTAAGGCTGATGGTTCCATCGAGCGATATAAGGCTCGTCTTGTTGCCAAAGGATTTACACAGGAGTATGGCATCGACTATGAAGAGACCTTCGCTCCTGTTGCTCGTATGGCTTCAGTCCGGACTCTACTTGCTATAGCTGCTGCCAAATGATGGTTCTTACACCAACTTAATGTCAAGAATGCCATTCTTTATGGAGATCTATCTGAAGAAGTATACATGATGCCGCCTCCTGGCTTACCTCACCAGCCTCATCAAGTATGTAAACTTCTTCGTGCACTTTATGGTCTCAAACAGGCATCTCGTGCTTGGTTTGAAAAATTCGAAACCACTCTTCTTGGTTATGGATTTCTTCAGAGCCTTCATAACTCTGCCTTATTCTATCACCGCTCCTCTCATGGGATAGTTTTACTTCTTCTCTATGTTAATGATATGGTTATCACTGGCGATGACCAACAAGGCATTTATAACACCAAGCAATACTTATACAAGTGCTTTGAAATAAAAGATCTTGGCTTATTACAATTCTTTCTTGGCATTGAAGTCAACCATCAATCTGATGGTCTTTTCCTTTCTCAAGCTAAATATGCCTCTGATCTCCTCATTCGTGCCGGCATTTCTGACAATAAAACTGTTGATACCCCTCTTGAGATAAATCTGAAGCTTTAGCCTACTGATGGAAAGATTCTCACTGATCCCACTATATATCGATAACTTGTAGGTAGTCTCAACTACCTCACTATCACTCGGCCGGATATTTCTCATGCAGTTCATGTTGTCAGTCAATTTATGTCTGCGCCTCGCTCTACTCACTATGCTTCTGTGCTTCAGATTCTTCGATACATCAAAGGTATGCTATATCATGGGCTTCTTCTTTCTCCTTCTCATCTAAATCTGCATGCATATTCTAATTCAGATTGGGTTGGAGACATCACTGGTCGATGCTCTATCACTGGATATTGTATATTTTTGGAAAACTCACTAATTACCTGGAAAAGTAAAAAGCAATAAGTTGTATCTCGCTCCAGCGCAGAAGCTGAATACCGTGCCCTTACTCATACTACTGCTAAGATTGTTTGGCTTCGCTGGCTACTTAATGATATGGGTATACAGCTATCTACTCCAATACCCATTTATTGTGATAGCCATAGTGCTATCCAAATCACACGCAATGCTGTCATGAGCGTACCAAATATATTGAAATTGACTGTCACTTTACTCGCCACCACTATCAGCAGCGGACTATTGCTCTACATCATATCTCTTCCACCAGTCAAATTGCTGATTTATTCTCAAAGTCCCATGGCAAGGAGTGCTTCTGCTACCTTCACTCAAAACTTCATCTGCAAGAAGCACCTTCAGTTTGAGGGGGGGTGTTAAACATTCTTCCCACCTAAGAGATATCCTTCCATGTTTAGATGTTCTTATATGGGATGTATTGATATGTGTATTGATATGTAACCATGTTTGGCTAATCCTAGTTAGGATATTTTGGCAGGCATTTACCTTATGTACCTCCTCAAGTATATATATATATATTACAGACGAACAATAAGACCAAAAGTTTCAAAAAGATAAATAGTATATTGCAGAGCTTGAATAAACAGTATTTTTGCAGGATTTAAAGACTATTCATAGTCTTCTTCGTTCTGATACTGTGACAGGCACCCTTCCTCTACAGTTTCCTGTAGCAGTGCGGTCCTGACCTGCCTTACGGCTGCTGTTCGGTCGTTGTCTACAGTTTCTTACTTGAAGATAGAACTATGAAGTTATATCTGATAACTTGAAAATATTGAAATGCAGATAGAAATGCAGATAGGAGTATTGAATCAAAAATTCATTGAAAAAATATTTTGAAATCTTGTTACAATTGCAAGCTTTACCTTCTTACCTAGAAGGGAAGGCTTGAAGATTGAAAAAGGGGGAGTCTCGAAGGGCTCCTTACAAGATTGAAGAGGTTTGGTTGCTACAATTTTTTGGATGGGAGACTAAGGACCTAACCCTCTGGCTTATGCCCTCAGTTCTCCGGTGTATTTGCTTCTGCCTAACTCTGAAGTGTTTCCTTCTTCTTATAGAAGTTTTCATCAAGTTGGATTGACGAATGGCTTCAAGTCCGCAGTTGGTTTTGATAAAATTTGAAGTCCAAAGGAATCTGGGTACACCTTTGGTCTTTGTCACTTTGGCTTTCGGTTTGATTTGACCAAAGTGGGAGTCCTTGTCTGGCTGGTACGAGCATCTTTTGCTTTTCGTAGGTGCGGGTATGAGCACTTCTTGTTTTTGCTGTTGATGTGACTAAAGGAGAGGTCACTCCTTGTCTGGTTGGTACGAGTTTGTCTGGTTGGTACGAGCATCTTTGCTGGTGCAGATATGGGGCTTGTCTTGTTTTGATGTGACTTAAAGGGCAGTCACTTCTTGTCCGCCATTTGATGATTTTTCGTCAGATCTCAAAGAACGGGTCCTCATTATCTTCTGGTGGGGTCTGGTTGGATGACGAAGAACTGCTGGGTAATTGTTCTTCTTCTTCTTTCTTGAGTTCTGCCATGATCTGTGCCAAATATTTCTTATATTCGGCTTTGGACTTGGCAGCTGCCAATTTTGAAGTAGCAAATGATTTTTGCGTCAAGAATCTTGAAGTGGATGGCTCGATTTTGAGAGAAACCTGGGGGTTTCTGTTGAACCATTCCAATACCTTTTGTTTGGAGGCCTTGTCTGGATTGAACTCCTGCCACCATTTTATTTTGAACTTTCTAGCTAGGGTAGGTTGAAAGTTTGGAACATTAACGACTGCATATTCCCAGCACAATATCCAGGATAATGCGAATTGTGAGAAGAAAGTAAGAAGGATTGGAAATTTCTTTTCTCTTTCTGAGAGGATTATTTTTTGAAGGTACGTTAAGTACCCTTCATTGACAACTTGGGAGATAATATCTAGGGTTGGTCTATAGTGGTTCCACCGGTCGACGAACCAGTATGGGAAATTGTAGGATGTATTTGCCTTGAAATAGAAAAGCCAGGAATGGCGATTCCATGGGTTTTGAAAAAGAAAAGTGTTGTACCAAGCGGCCTTGTAGTCCCAATAACTGAAGTATTGGGGGTTGTATTTTTGGGACAATTTCTTGTAAGTATTTGGACTGCCCCATGCAGATGGAGACATAACTTGGAGTATTTGGGCTGTTGAATGGGTGATGACCGAAGGGTCAGCCCTGTCTTTGTAGTGCTTGATTGCTACAGAATCTGTATCAACCAAGATGAACTCATAGAAAGTATTTGTTTTCAATGGATCCCTTAGAGGGAAGTGCCATCCTTGGGGGAATACTTTCCCGATAACTTTCAATGGACTAATGTCCATATATTCATCTTCTATTGTAAAAATGGGTTGGAAAATTGATTTTTCAAAATAGTTTGATTTTTTGGGATTGAGTTTTTGAATGGGAATTGGGTCAGAAATCCCAACTTCCTTTTGGGTGTTTTGAAGGGATAATGAGTTAGAAAGACTCACTATCATTTTTTGTTTTTGGTCTGAACTGGTTTTGGTTTTGGCAGTTTCATCGTTAGATACTGCTTTTTGGAACAAGTCGATGCTCATAAGAGCAGGGTTGGCCCTTGTTAGGTTGGCCATTTGTTTTGTGGACATTGGAGTTGTTTGGACTATTTGGGCTTTTTGTGGATTGGGCTTTTGGTTATTTTCTTGGGCTTTTTCTTCCTGGGTGACAATGTCATACCAGGATAGTTTTGGAAAATTTGGTTCTTAGGCTTTTGAGGTGGAGGCTATTTTGGGCTCTGTGGGTTGAGCATATGATTCTTTTGTTTGTTTGAGAGTTTGGGCTTTCTGTGCTTGGGGTTTTTTTGGTGCCATTGTTATCGAGGCCCTGCAAGAATTCACGTGAGAGGAAATCAGGCAGAGAATTGTTTTGGCCTTTGATATGTTCAATATCAAAGTCAAAAATTGAAAGCAGAGCTTGCTACCTAGCGAATATATGTTTTGAAGCTAGGTTTTCAACATCTTTTTTCAAAATGAATTTTGCAAATTTGCAATTAATTCTTAATAAAAATTTTTGATTGAGTAAATCGCTTTGGAATTTTGAAATGCACAAAACAATGGCTAAAATTTCTTTTTTGATGGTGGAATATTTGGTTTGGGTTTCGTTCAAGCTTCCTAAGGTGAATTGGATAAGCTACTCTGTATCTCCCTTGATTTGTTTAAGAATGCTTCCATAGCCCATTTCTGAGGTATCTGTTTCAACAATCTTTTGGGCTTTTGGGTCAGGAAGGTATAGGCAGGGAAGGCTTTTAACCTGGGCCTTAATCTTCCTAACAATGTTGGTATGATCTTGTGACCAGATTGGAGGATTTTTTCACAACCTTTGGTAAAGAGGTTTTGCTAGAGTCCTGATATCTTTGAGGTGGTCAGAGACGTAATTCAAACTTCCTAGAAATCTTTGGAGTTGAGTTTTGTCAATGATTTCGTCAGGAAACTTATTGGCAAAGTCTATAGACCTCTCAATTGGTTTGATAGTTCCTTGGCTCAAATTATGACCTAGGAAACGGATATTGGTTTGGAATAGGCTCATTTTGGGTTCAGAAAGGACAAGTCCATTTCTAATAACCAAATTCAGGAAAGTTTGTAGGTGTTTGAAATGTTGTATTATAGTTTCTGAGAAAATTAGAACGTCATCAATATATGTGATAATAAATTTTGAATGAGGATTGAAGACGTCGTTCATAATTTTTTGAAACTCAGAAGGAGCATTTTTGAGCCCAAAGGGCATTACATTCCATTCGTATTGGCCGAATGGGATTGTAAATGCCGTTTTGTACTTGTCTTGCTCCGCGATTTGGACTTGCCAAAAGCCAGATTTCAGGTCAAACTTTGAGAAAATCTTGGCTTCGATGGTCCTATTGAGTAGGCCTTTCTTATTGGGCAAAGGGTATCTAACCCAACTTAAGGCCTGATTGAGGGGTTTGTAGTTGATGACAAGTCTTGGAGCACCTCTTTCGAGTTCTGCATTTTTTTGAACATAAAATGCAGCACAGCTCCAAGGAGAGTGGCTGGGCCGGATTAGGCCTTTTTGGATGAGATCTTGGATCTCGGTTTTGCAATATTCTAAAAGTTCTTGATTCATTTGGATGGGCTGGGCTTTAGTGGGTATCTTCCTATCATTAAAATCTTTTTTATAAGGAAGATTTACCGCATGTTTTTTCCTAGCCCAAAATGCATTGGGTAAGCTAGAGCAAACAGAGTCCCTAACCAAACATCTGAAGTTTTCTATTTTTTGTCTAGTTAGTGGGGTTTTAAGTTGTTCCTCTAGTCTTTTGAGATCTATTTCTTCCTTTAGAAATTCTAGGTGCCTGGTTTTCCTAGAGATTTTATTAAGGGAATTGAGTTCTTTGATGTATTCTTTTGTCATAAATTTGATTTTGAGTTCTGGTCCTAAGGAATTTGTGACTATCCCTTCATCATCAACCATGAAGGGCTTGATGATGTTAAGGAAGGGGGTACCTAGAATCACTGGTCTATTGAGGTTTTTGATTAATACGAATTGTGCGGTTAAAAATTGATTTTCAAAGTGAACTTTTGTTTCTGAAAGTTTATATTTTATTTGGAGCTTTGACCCACTGGCAGTCTTTAGTTTTTCTTGTCTTTTCAAAATATTTTGTTGGGATTAAACTCTCTTGGATGCATGCAATTTAAATCAGCTCCTGAATCTATTAAAGCAATTGTTTCAAAAGCAAAATCTTCTATAGAAATTACTACTTTGACATACCAATTCTGGACAGTCAAGCTAGTAATCGTCTCTAGGAAATTTTGATCTTGAAGGGAAATCTTTGCATCAAATTTAGAGTCTGAATTAATTTGCTTACCTTTTTCAAGAGTCTTTACTTGAATTTTTATTTGTTTTACTTCAGATTTTAGTTGATTTACCTCCATATGAAGATCTTGAATTGTTACTTGTTTTGATTCCTCTTTGTTAAATCTTTTTAAGATGTTTGTTAAATCGTGAGGTTGAAATTTTGGTTTCTGTTTTTCTTCACTTATAGATTTTTTAAGTTTTAACAGGTAGTCTTTCTTTTGATCTGGATCATTAATTTTGTTGATCAGATCAAGAAGGAGTTCCCGTTCCTGGGTGATCATGTTTATGCTTGAAGATTGTGCTTCATCCTCACCGAGACTGTCTTCAGTGTCAGAGAGAGACTCAGCTTCAGAATCAAGCAAGATTTTCTCTCATTGTGTTTTTAAGGAATTTTGTAAATTTTTTTGATCAATTTGTAATTCATTAATTTTTCTTTTTGTTCTGCAATTTTTTGCATAGTGACCAATTCTACCACATTTGAAGCAAGTTATAGAATTTGGCCTATCAAAAGCTTGTGGTTTCTTGTGGAAGTTCTTCTTTCCTTGTCTTTTCTGTTGTTTGTAGGCTTGTTTAGGATGGTAAGTATTTTTCTTAGAACAATTGTGGCAGGTTTTAGGGGGTTTTCTTCCTCTTTCTTTTGTTAAGGGTTCGTACCCAAATTGCTCACAAAAACTCCCTAATGCTTATCTGTTTTTTAATTGTTCTTTCTTCAATTGACTTCTCATCCTCAGATCATTGCAAATATTGAATCCTACAAGATTTATGATTGTAATCAAATCTCTGTAGGTCAGATTGTCATAGGAAATGGTGTTCTGGTTTTGTTCCCTAATTTTTTGCTTAACCTTCTCAGAGAACGCTAGAGGCAATCCTGAAAGGAATTTTTCTTTCCAAAAGGACTGGTTACAGTCTCCTCTGGTCATCAGTTTTGAAAGGAAAACGTCTTTGTACCATTTGAAGTCTTGCAATTTCTTGCACCTGAGATTTGCAAGAATTTCATGGCTTCTGTCTCTAAATAGGGACGGATCACCTATGAAATGTTTGGCTATTGCAAAGACTAAGGTATTGGTAGAGTCTTGAATTGGTTCATCATTTTCGTCTTTGATAATAGCACCTTCGCTATTTTTCCTATATGCGAACATGATTCTATTCTTGTCAACTTCATTCAGATAACCATCCCACCAACCTTTTAATTGGCCTGTAAAGCCGGAGACTAGGATCTGGGTTATAGCCTGGTCCGTAGTGTTATTAGAATTGGTTCAGTAAGCAATGGCTACCATGGTCATTTCATACAGAATGTTGAGAATCTGGTGCTCCGTTAATCCGTCTATGTTCCATTCATAAACGGTGTCTGCATGATAGTGGTTTTGGGTTTTGACCCTTTCTTCATCGAGCATGTCTGGAAGGGTTGGTCTGTTGTAGTATGGTTTTGATGATCTGGCCCAAGAATGGTGGATCTTATTGATTTCTAACCTTGTGCTTTCTATTGGGCTTTCAAATTCAGTGTCCGAGTTTTGCTCACTTTGACTCGGGCTTCCTTCCTGAGTCATTACAGCCATATTTTTTCCTTTGGCTAGAGGAGAAGGAGCTCTCTTAGGTGAGTTTGGAACTATTTTTGCGAGGAGCTTTATTTTCTCTAGTCTTTTGTTTATTTCTATGATGACACTAGTGTCTTTGGGTTTTTGGAGGACCAATTGCTTTGGGATTTCATGAGGGATGAAAATTGATAATTTTTCAAGACTAACAATGGGAGGCCTAACATCTATTTTGTCCTCAATTCTTTCTAACTGGTATCCTATTATTTTCAGGTTTTGATTTGTAAAATTATTTTGTTCTATGATATTCTTGATATCCCTACCGTTTGGTGTTTCTAAGGGTTCATATTTGATTTTGAAAGGTGAGGCTGTAACTATGGAGTCTTTGACAGGAATTTTCACTTCCTGCAGAGGAGGGTGGATCTTTTCAATTTTATTCCCTTTGCTGTCTTGCCAGGAAACAAAGGGTTTTCCTGTGATCATGGCAATCTGTTTGGAATTGTTTTCGATATGGTAATCAAACAATGTGAAGAAGTTGATATCTTTCTCTATGAGGTACAAGGTCTCATAGAACTTAGCTTGGATCTTGTCTCTTTGTTCTTTGCTGAATGTTGCAAAGAACCATTCCCTTTTGTCTTTATTTTTTGAGGAGTAGAAATCCTTCCTAAGACTTTCTTTATCTATGGAGTAATCTCTACTGATCATACAGATCTCGGGGTCTCCGTTCTCCGTGATCTGTGAAAAAGTTGGAGAGATCGGAGGTGAACTGGGTTCATTGTAAATTGGTTGGGGAATTTTTGGTTCATTATCTACTTCTCTGAGTTTGGTTTCAGGAGTAAATAGGCTAAATCTTGGTGGAATTGAGATTTTTGGGACAGGAACGTACCTGCTGCTGAAGCTCCTTTAAATGCCTCTGTTGAACTTGATCTCTACGTCTCCTTCTGGGAGAGTAGTGATGGTTTCAACGGTTGAGGCTGGCTTCCTTGGTGCAGGGACGGCCTTTTCTAAAAGCCAAGTTTCAGGAAGGGCAACTTGATCCCAAACCAAAGTTTTTGGGACATGGACATTACCCTTCAAGGGATTGGTTTGGAAGCATGTAGTGCTTCCAAGGGTTCTTTTGTTAACAACCTTGATGTGGTCAAGGTCATTGGTCACCTTGTAGCAGTACTTGATTGTGACCGCTATAGAGAAGGATCCGGGCATGATGTTGAACTCATGGAGTCTAACATCAAGCTCGAGAGCCTTCAGGATGTTTTGGTCCTTGAGTTTTAGGGTCAAGTCAGTGTTACAGTTGAAATAAACTGGACCCTCATATAGGCTGGTTTCCACCATTCCTAGCAAGGAATCATTGAATCTGGTTAGGCGGCCACCTCTTAGGCAGAGGAGCATGGCTGTATCCAGCCCTTTTCTGACTAAAGGCTTGGTTGCGACTTGCACCAGACCTATATGTATAAACTCAAATTTGGGTTTGAGGGATTTAATCAGGTCTTTGTGTAGGATTTGGATTACTGTGTGGTTGCCCGCTATTGACACAGTTTTTTGATCTAACCTAACCCTACTGTCAGGATAGAGTTGGTATTTGTAAACAGATCTTTTTGACACTTTTTGAACAGTCCATTTGATGAACTGTTCATCTTCTACCTCGGCTAAGGTGGTAACAGTATCTTCCTCTTTGGAAGAAGAACCGGTAGAAAAGGTCCTAGATATCCTATTCATTTTGTAAACCCTATTGTCCCTTTCCCTACGGCAGCAGATGATATAATGGGCAACAAACGCCTTCACACGGCAACACGCCCTCCATAGCTGCAACCTTTCGGTTAAACTCGACTACTCAGGACAAAGGTCTTACCTAATGGACAGGAGGTCTAGCACTTGCTCTACCCTTCCTCCCCCCTCTGGCTCTGATACCATTTATATATATATATATATATTGATAAAAAAAAAGGGGGGGAGGAGTTAGACCCCGGGCGTAGCCACCCCCAGACGGTCCCTCAATCCCAGCCAGGAAATGTTTGATACACAGCGCATATTAATTTTCCGCAGCCGTTCCCCACCCGAAGGTGAGTACGTCAACCTGATTGCCACTGGCATCAGCCGAGTGAATGTGATTTATTATATATATCCCTAACTTTTTCACTACCACCAGCCAACAGGGACTCCAGGGTTATTTTATTAATTTTTCTCTTTTTTTATTTTATCCCTGGACTTTTTAGTCGAAAAATGCCCAAACCGGAGCTCGAACCCCTGCTAGCTGGTTGTGAGAAAAGTCTCACAACTAGCTGCGCCACGCGCCAGTGGCCTCAAGTATATATTTAATGGGATGAATCCCAAGCATAATGCAATATGAATTCAAGTTTTTACATAAATATGACTACTTTTGACCTAGGCCGACATTCGCTTATTCCTCTTTATGGATTTAAGTGCTGCAGCATTTCTGGTTTGCGCTGGTTAGGTATGGGCATGGTACAGGAGTATGTACCTCTGTATTTCCTGTACCTATCTATCCTAGTTGATATTGGTCAGTTTTTGCATGTGCCGATTGCTGATTAGCATAGACCAATACAGGTCATCATGTATGTAATTTTTTATTATGTGCCTTGGTGCATTGATGAGCACCTGACCAGCACAGAATGGTGCCATCCAGTAACATGTGGTGCAAGCCATATCCAGCATGGTTGCAGCATGTGACACTCCAGTCCTTTTAAACTCATGTAGCAAATCTTCCGTGAGGTTTATTCACTCCTCATGACCCTTTGATCACCACCATGATTATCAAAGCATGAATACATGGCTTTGTGGCAAGCTTCTATTGTGTCATACTTTCTTTTTGATCATCAGTTGTTTAACATGTGCTCCAATTGAATGACATGGGTACCCTAATACCAAACCAATTTGATTCTAGACTCTAGTGCTTTTGGGCACAGTTCAACTAATGAGGACAATTTGTCAAAAGTTTGTAAAAATTGCTGGTGATCAAAGATTAGAAAAACAACAAAAATAAAGAAAATTTGATTATTGAAATATTTATTATATTTCTTCATAAGAAAATTAGCATTGGGTGAGAACTAACCATAAATAGTAACAGAAACTAGACCAACAGTAACAACATAGAGCATCATTAATTTGTAAGTCATCAAAGTTTTTGAATCAGTCATGGACAATTCATGAGTAAATCACAAAATCTTTGATAATTTTGAATAATTAAATATTTTTGGTTACTTTGTTGCCAAGGATAATCTGGAGAATCATTCAGCCAATGTAAAATTTCAAGAATAATTTGAGAAATTTCCAGCAAGTTGGAGAATACTTTTAGGATACTAGGGGTTAGGGATTGAGGCAAATGATTGTGGTTTTGGAGAAAATAATTTTAGGATTTCATGTCTAGGACCAATGCTTTTGTAGATTTTTTTTTTGGGTGGAAAATAAATCACATCAAAATGCAATGATTAAAAAAAAGTTGAACATGGAAAAGGAGAGAAGAATTAGAGGATGGAGACAGAATAAGAGAGGGAGGGAGGGAGAATAGCCAAACCTTGGCTTTCTTCTTTCTTTCAATCAAATATCTCAAAGACCATTTCTATAAAGAGGTGATCACAACCTTTATATGGGCAAGATCATAACAATGGTACATCTTGATCCTTCAACTAAAAATAAATCCTAGCTAGTAGTTTAAACATAAGAAAGAAACCTTAAAAAACACTGGATTCCTAATAAGTTATTTTCATTGCATTAATGTGAACAATTCTCTTTGACAGTATGCGAATAGTACAGCAAACAGTATCCACTACAAAACAACACTACAATAAATATCACTAAAACTCTTCTACCACAAAAAAAAAAGAAGCTAAAACTCTTCATTAAAACATGGACAGCTGGAATCTTTTAAGTCAGTACACTTCCACATCGTTTGCTTTTGCTGTTCTGGTCATGTTCCCGAGATCTTGTTGATGTTTCCTAAAACCTTGATCAACCACCGGATCTCTAAGATTTGATGATGAAGCCCACAAACTTTTTCATAATCTAATGGTCAGTTGCTGTGGCCCCCTTATTTGATGACAACCAAGCTATGCATCATTTTTTTTTTTTTTTTTATGGCAATTGTTGATGGATCCAATAGATCAACAAGCAATGGATCTTTATGCTGCTTGATCTCAATCATGGACTCTTGAGTGATGACATGATGTTGCCATGAATGCTCTGCATTACTCTATAGGTATTCAAAATTAGTGAAATGCATTTAAAATGGATATGAATAAGATTTTTGGTAAACCTAATGGGCAAAACTGAGATTGAGGCTATAGAAAGATATCCCAATGCTTCATTAGTTGCATGAAGGGGTTTTGCAGCCTTTTCAAGTGTGGCAGCTATGATGGTTCCTCTTTTCTGTAGAGTGGCCTACTGTTTGATTAGGAACTGGAAAAAAAATGGAATAGAGAAAGGAGAAGAAGACAGGAAAAGCAGAGGATGGCATGGAGAGGGAGATGACAACAAGAAAGGTATGGAAGGCATTACCAGTTGCTCTGCATCCTTCTCTATTTCTCTCCTTTCTTTCCTTTGTTCTTTGCTTTTTATCTTTTTCCTTGGAAGAAATCTGGGATTGGCAAGACAATGGCAACTTTCCCTTGTTCTTTTCCTCACATCATCCACTAGGGCAGGAGACAGGAGTGTGGGTCCTCTCTTTTTCTCTCAATCCCAAGACAATGGCAACTTTCCCTTGTTCTTTTCCTCACATCATCCACTAGGGAAGGAGACAGGAGTGTGGGTCTTCTCTCTCTCCCCTCTCCCCGCTTCTTCCATTTGTTGATGGCTAAGGGAAGAGGCATGCTTAATTTTCCTTTTTTTCCCCTTTAAGGACCATGAGATGTGCCATTGTTTTCTTTGGTGAAGGGAGTGAGACTATATGGCACTGTGCCCATGGTGTACCCTGTTGCATCAAAGTGTTCCAAATTCCAGGATTTTGTCATGTCTGAGCAATACTCCTCAAAAACCCTAACAACATTAAATCTGAACCTTTCAAACAAATCTATTCATCAGTTAAAACATAAGAAAAGAAACTCCAAAAGACAAAAAAGCTCCTAATGTGTTTTTGTTAGAGTATCATGAATACTTCTCCGCAAAATACCATCAGTTAGTACTTAGTACCATGAACAATACTTGCTACAGTGACTCTACAGTTAAGGCTTTTTAAGAACATCAACTGAAAAACTCTTCATTAGAACAGACTGCTGGGGTCTTATAAATTGGCACTCTCCTACATCAATATTGTTACTATGTTTTGAAGAACCAGAGTACCTTGGGATGTAACTAATTAGTAATGAAAGGAACATAAAAGTCAAATAGAGTTAGGACTTAGGGGCATATAATAATAATGAAATATGGAATATTCTATGCCAATCTGAAAGTTTAGTAAAGGAGAAAGAAATTAATATTCCATTTCTGAGCTGCTGCACATTGCTCTTATTAATTGAGATAATATAAAGTGGAAAAGGCATGAAGATGGGAAGGTATTTGTGTATTATGTTTTGGGGGTTGGATTTTATTTGTTATTATTACAACTTTAGGCTAGGATTTATGTTGTTTTCAAGCTTCTTTAGAGGAAGTCTGGTGAATTTACAGGTTTTCATAAGGATCAGGCCAAAGGTGGGAAAAGTCTGTCCTGATTGATATGAAAATTTGCACATAAATTTTGGTTAAAATAGATGAAATTGTAATTTTCTTGGACATTACTTGTGAAGGATGGAAAGTAGATATGGTTGAGAATATTAGATAAATATAGATAAAAATGTGGAATCTAACATTTATTAAGAAATCATATTTAATTTTTTCAAAAATGAGAAGTTGAAAGAAACTGTAATTGAAGTTATAAAAGTATAGCATGAGACTTGTACTGGTTTGGGGAATGTGTAAACTCTATACCTTATGTGACCATTTTGCTATTTGTTGTTGAAAGACAGTATTTAGCATTGTATTGACCATTTACTTGTTATTCTGCTTCTATAGCCCATCGTCTATTGCACTATATTATGGTAGAAATTCTGATTGAATGATCAATAATGTTTCAATAACTATGATTTTCCCTTTGCTCTGGCAGGAACTGGACTTGCACTTACTGTAACATAATTCAGGTAAAACCCAATTATGTTTCCTTGGTCAACTTTGACTAAAACCCAAAATGTTTTATTTTTTCATTCCATTAATGAAAATCCCATATAAAAATACTATGTTGCACATATTTAGAACCTTCATAATGCAGTTATAGGATGCAGTTCATGAGACACAAGCATAAGAATTAACATATAAGAAGAAAACGAAAGATAAGGACATAAGGTAATACTTCTGGCCAAGAGTTTGCCACAGAATACCAAATACTCATCTGGTAACCAGACATGGCCAAGGGGCAATTTAAGTGTTAAAGTTAGGTGGACTTTTTAACTATCCACAAGAATTAAGGAAATTGTAGGACTTGATAAGTCTAACCCAGACATTCTGCAATTCTAAAGAGTTGTCTTCAAGCAAGCCAAGATTTTGAATAGAGAATGGCTAGAATTTGTAGGACATAATTAAGGAATCTGGATACAAGTTACAGTAAGGCCTCTTCTAGTAAGCCTCAAATAATATTGTAGATTATAGAAAAACTAGTAAATGATTTAGGGTCTTAATGTAGGTCCAGTAAGTATTTACCTGACCTAGACCTAATTTGATATAATACTTCTTACAAAACATATTAAGGGATTTGAGCTACCAAACTCTCAATCTTCTAGGTTACTTTGTTCAACAAGAAACTAAGGCCTGTTCTCGTTCCTCTTTTTCCATGCTTTTTAACATAAAACCAATTGGTAGGCTTGAGCTAACGGCAAAGTTGGGCAATACCGAATGTGGAGTAAATTGACTTCAAATAATTTATGAGACCTAATTGAGCATTGGATCTGATTTATACTTTATATCAACTCAAGTGTGGTTGGAAACTGGTCGTTACATACCTATGCTAAATCCACGTAATTGATGGAGTTTTTGAAATTTCACCTACTTAGACTGCCACTAGAGTTGGTTGGTTTCAAAATCAAGTCTTGAATCCTTGAATAGATCTAGGTTTTGTTCAGGTGGTAATCTTGGTTTGACTTGACTAGATAGCACCCTGATAAGTGATAACAGAATAAAGGAGTTATCCAATGAGCTAGCAAGGTTTTTTGTACTGGTACCAGCTATTGTACTAGTAACTTTGGTATGGTATGATGTGCACAATGTACAAACAAAGCATTTTCTCGCATCCAGTCATGGTGCCACCTGAAATTAGGTAGTGTGGGTTGATACAACATGAAATTAGGCGGTACAGGGTGGTGCCACTCGATTCGGGCTACTTCTATACATATACCAAACTAGCCCTTGATACAATCAAGTATTTTGCTACTCCAGTCTGGCTTGAAAAATTGTTTGAGCTACTTGAGCTCATTAATAATTGAGTCAAGTTGAGCTTGGACCGGAGTCGAGCTCGAGCAACTCGCAAACTGCTAGGTTCATTTGCACCCCTGTCTGGCCCACTATGAGGCAGTTTCTCCTGCTATACAGCATCTTCCTTTTCAGTTTCTGGTCAGTGATTTTTCTGCCAATTTGTTTGTGATTACACTAGTTGATATGCTCTAATCTTTTGCTTTAGCCATTTGAGTATACATTGGTCTAAAATTCTTACTTTCATTGAGAATGTTGTGTCAAGGTATCTTGATATACTTAAGTAAATGGTTTTGGAATGATATATAACTGGAATCAGGAGTTTCCTAATTTGAGAAACATGCCTGTGAAGCTCAAAATCTTAATAATACGGTGTGATAATGCTGTATTATATTTACTTGTAGTTGCATAAAGGTACTTTCTCCATTTTAGAAGTAATCAAATTCTTGAAATGAGCTATATGGGCATATTATTTATCAATTATTTTACTATCATATGCTTAAGCTTGCAAAATTTTAACATTATGTTCCTTTTATAACAAATCAAGGTTTAATTTTTTGCAACATTTCACAGCCTCCACGCTCAAAGCATTGCCATGATTGTGACAAATGTGTTCTTCAGTTTGATCATCATTGTGTGTGGCTAGGCACTTGCATTGGCCAAGGGAATCATTGCCGATTTTGGTGAGCTTTTTCTCAAATTCATCTTTTGCTATGCCATTAAAGATACTTGAATGTCCATGCTTGTATTGCATACATGTTGTTCTCTATGTTTGCACACACTGTGTGTGCTTATACATGTGTATGTACATATTTAAGTAAGTATGCTTGTATTGTGTGTATGTACATGGGTGATGCATGCATGCATGCCTGTGTCTAAGTTTGCACTCGTCTTTGTCAATATGTCCATGTATCCGCATATGCTCTTGTTTCCATGTGGTATATATTTTCTGATAATTCTATCCATGCAATTGTTCTATTTCCCTCATTGAAGATTGTTTATCACATTGCATATCTCGGGCATTTTCTTTAGCCATCCAACTTCAAATCATGACTTCTGTAAAGTTGTTCTTGTGTAGCTTAAGAGATGGTTGACGTAAGTTCATTCTTTACCAATATCAAGCATTCAATTGAACAGTCCCCTCATCCTCTATGACCATTGGTCTGAGTTGGACAACCATATCCCTGGAGGCCACTCAACAAGTTCTGAAAAAATGACCAAATTATAGAGGTTACATTCAGAAGCTTGAAGCAATTCCATGTTTGAAATCAATTTGAAGGAGCTGCGGATTGTTAAAATAATTGTGGAAAATACCACATTTAAAAAATCCTTTTCTTCCTCTTTTCAGAAGTAGGATGGGTGGAAGCTTGTTTGAATACCCGGGAGAGGGTGGGATTAAACCTAGGTCTCTAGTATCAGCACATGAGATTTACCAACCTAGCCAGCTGGCACTCTCATACCACCTCCAATGTCAAACCTTTTTAGTTCTGCAACTATCTTCTTTTTGAACACATCTTTCTCCTCTAGGAGCTCTTGCTCCTGACCTTAATGTTTTTGGTTAACTTCTTGTTGTTATTGTTGTTGTTCTTTTCTTAATTTAAAATTACTTCAAGTCTTTTTCTCGAACCTCCTATTATTTAGCAATAAGGAGCCCTTTCTTGTGCTTTCTTCTTAATAGGAGAAGTAAAGTTGCTATATTACTTGATGCACCAATATGTTAAAGGATGCCTCCTTATATACAAGAGATAAAACCAAACCAGGCAAGTGTATCAAATCTTACTAGAGAGTAAAGCTAGGTAGGTGTATCAAATCTTACTAGAGAGGAAAGCTGCTAGGTGTATCTTAACAACTAATACACAACTGTTTAATATTTTCCTGCAAGCTGAGCATCAGGTGGATGGATGTAAAGATTGGTGAAAAGAATATGAAAGCATGATGTAAATAGTAGTTTAGTGAAGATATCAGCCAATTGCTTTTCAGAGAAAATATGAAACACGGACAGCTCATCACATTGCAGTTTTTTTCGAAAAAATGATGATCAAGTTCAATGTGTTTAGTGCGAGCATGGAGAACAGTTTGTCGACAAGGTAGGTTGCACTGAGTTTATCACAATATAACTGGATTGGGCATGACAAGAAGTATCCCAAATTATGAAGAAAATGACATACCCAAACTGTTTCAACAAGTACCAAAGCCATGGCACGATATCGATCTTAGAACTAGATCTGGAAATTGTGAGTTATTTCTTAGCGGACCAAGAAAATAGATTGCGACCCAAGAAAGGCAAAATCCAACAATGGAATGCTGGGTATCAGGACATCCATCCCAATCGGCATTTGAATAAGCAATGAGCAATGAATTTTAATATTGAGAGAAATGTAATCCATAACTAAGTGTACCATGAACATAATGGAGGATTCGCTTTACAACCTGAAGATGTGGTTCACATGGCACATGAAAAAATTGAACTACCAGATTTATAGTATAAGATAAGTCAGGCCGAGTGAAGGTAACGTACTGTAAGGCTCCAACAATTTGACAATATTTATACAGGTCTAAGAGAGACTGTCCTTCATGAATGAAGAGATGTGTGTTATAAAAGAGTGGTGTATTAATAGATTTGCAATCCTTCATACCATAGTGAGAAAGTAACTTCATAGCATATTTGCCTTGTAAGAGATGAAGACCTGAAAACTAGATTTAATCTTAATTTTCAAGCAGTGAAGTGATCCAAGGTCCTTCATAGCAAACTCAGATTGAAGCGGTAATGAGAGTTCAAAAGAGGGCCAGAACTATCTATGACTATAATATCATCAACATACAAGAGCATTATTAAGGTATCATGAGTACTGGCATGAATAAACAGAGACGCATCTGCAGTACAAGAATAAAAGCCAAGCTTAGTAAGACATGAGGTAAACCTCTGAAACCAGGCATGAGGAGCCTGCTTGAGATCATATAAGGCTTTCTTGAATCTACAAAAGTAATGCAAATTAGCAGCATCAACAAATCTTGGAGGCTGTCTCATATGACCTCCTGAAGAACGCCATAGAGAAAGGCATTCTTGACATCAAGTTGCCGAAGGAGCCTACCTTGTAATAACGCCACAGAGAGAACTGTACGAACAATAGTGGCCTTAACAATAAGGGAGGTTTTCTTAAAGTCAATACTTTATTGTTGCTTATATCCTTGTGCCACAAGACAAGTTTTAAGGTGCTCAAGTGAACCATTAGTATGAGTTTTGACTTCGTAGACCCATCTGCATCCAATAACATTAGCATGGGATGGAGGGAGAACAAGATTCTAGGTACAGTTTGATATCAAAGCATTATATTCTTTTTACATAGCAGCGACCCAACCAAGATATTGAGAGGCCTCCTTGAACATCAATGGTTCTTGTGGAAGATCAGAACTAAAAGAGAAACAATGTTGATGGGTTAGTTGAAGAAGAGGACAGATATCTAAGAATCATATGGTGTGAGTGTTGTAGAATAGGATGAGGTTGTCTAGGAGATTTGGGAGCAGTAGCAACATTAAATTGGATAGAATTTACTTGGGGGGTGTGGGAACTAGAGTAGATTCAAGAGTCTATACCCAAGTATGTTGATACACAATCTAAACCGGTGGTCGAACCATATGACTAATAGAAACCTCTGCAAAACTGTTAGTATCTACAATAGGAACAGGAGAACAAGTAGCTGCAATACTAGGTGAATCTAGGGCTAGACCAGATCCTTATGCAGTCGCAGTGATGTTATTGATATCAAACTATAACATGTGAAATATCAACTCAGAAATGGAGCAGGCAGTAAAGAGATCTAAAGCATGTTGTGGATGTGAGACACATTCAATTTATTTAAGTCAATAGCAGTAAACATATTATGTGATTGCTTTGAAAATGATTGTAAACAAGTGTACGGAAATATAGACTCAACATACACAACATGACGAAAAATGAGAACTTTACCGGATTGAGGATATAAGCAGTGATATCCCTTATGATGCTTAGAAGGGCCAAGAAAAATACAAGATAGAGACCGTGGATGGAGCTTATGCGATGCAATATCCTAAATGCTCGGGTAACAATGACATCTAAAAACTTTGAAAACATTCACATCAGGAAGAGAATATCCATGTAATTTTTGATAAGTAGTGGAGCCATTCAACATAGTCAATAATGGAGTGCGATTTAAAAGAAAGCATAGTATAGGGCTTCAATCCAAAACTGCACTGTCATGGTAGATTGAAATAAAAGAATGTGAATAGTATTTGCTATGTATCCATTTTTGTGCTTAGCAATGCCATTTTGCTGAGGCGTATAAGGACACGATTATCAATGAAAAATATCATTGGCATTCTGAAAATCAGTAAAAACTTATTTAACAAACTCTTTTCTCCCATTAGAATGAAAATAACAAATATTTGCTTTGTAAATATTTTTTACTATGGCATGAAATTCCAAAAATTTATCATAAACTTTATGTTTAAATCTAAGAGTATATACCCAGACATATCAAGAAAAATCATCAACAAAAAATACATATACCGATATCTAGAGGGAGAGAACAGGTAATTGCCAAGCATCAAAGTGAATTTGTTCAAATAGATAAGAAAATCTTGATTGAGAAATACTTAATGATAATTTGACATGCTTTCTAAGATGACAAGCATTACAATTATTGAATTGAATAGACTTAACAATTGCATGTTAAACATTATTAATATTTTTCAAGAAACGAAGCGAAACATCACTACTGGGATAACCTAATCTCCTATGCCAAAGTTTAGGACTCAATTGTACAGTTGTTAATGCTGTCTTATTTCTAACACCGACAGTGAAAACTTGAAAAGGAATAGGGTAAAGTAACGAGCTAGGATTATTGCATCGAAGCTCCTTGTTCTTAGATTTTTCACAGAAAAACCAGATGAATCAAATTTCATAGAACAATTATTATCACGATAAAAGTATCGAACAGATAATTTTTTTAATGGAAGGAACAACTAAAATATTATGGAAAAGAAAGTATGAGGTGTATGTAGCTTAGATTCACTAATAGCATAAATAGCAATTTCTTCTACATTTCCTACTAGAATACAATCATTACCATGATAAAATTGAGAGTGTGAAAGTATATCTGAAGTGGCGGTCATGTGGTTCGTCATCCCTGTGTTAAGGTACCACACCTCCTGGTTAGACTCATCCTATGAAATACTCATGGTAGCAAAAGATTGTGATATATCATAGGATATATAATTATGATTAAAGATTGTCTACGCTGAAGTGTTGTGTTATTAAATTTATCGCATATCTAGCATGTGGGACTAGATTGCTTTCGAAAGAGGGAAGGGTTAGGAGGAGCTTTGGAAGGCGGTGGGGCTCGGTTGTGTGGATGTTGTTGCTGGTTGTTGGATTAAGCACCATATTGATAGTTAATTATCAATCCTAGTCCCTGGTGTTATCCTCCATGATTGCCTCTGCCTCCACGAGGTCGATCTCCGTGGCCTCCCTAATTGCCTGACCAACCACCACCATGTGCAGCCATAAAGGTAGTATAATCATCAATGGAAGGAGTGGAACTGCAAAGAGCACTAAAATATTGATCCTACTATTCCTACTGAAGTAGCAGGCAAAGCTCCTCAAGATGAGGAAGATTATCATGCATAGTAACAATGGTAATGAACTCCTGTATCCCTCGGGAAGACTATGAAGAGTAGCCATCACAAGCTCATGATCTGTGCCATGACTATCAATGGAGCGAAGACTCTGATCAATGTTTTTAATTTTTAGAATATAGTTAGAGATAGATATAGTGCCCTTCTTCAAAAGGCGAAGCTCAGTCTCCAGCTGCAACTCCATAGCAGTGGTCTTGTCACCAAAGTGCTTCTCAATGGCAAACCAAAAATGCCTAGCAGTATTCTTAATATCAGAAGATTTAGAACGAATGTGTTGAAGCATAGTAGGGGGACATGGTGGTAGCGAGCCACAGCTCAACAATGCTATCCTTTTCCTGTCAGGTCTCAAATGCCAGATTAGGAAGATAATTTTTTGAATCATCTTCAATAAACACAAGAGGTGGGAGGCTGGTATCGGTCACATGTTCTAACACCTTAAAAGTAGAAAGAACATTAGAAAAGACCTTCCAAAGTAAGTTGTTCTTAGCTAGCTCGATGGTGACAAACTCTTTATGTTGATGACCAAAAGAGCCATAGTAGTGAAACTAGAAGCCATGGTTGGGACGGAACGGCGCGGCCCGGGATGAGACGGCGTGGTGGCACTGTTGCGATCTAGGGCTTGAGTCCTAAGGCTTCGATACCATGATAGGAGAAGTAAAGTTGCTATATTATTTGACGTACCAATATGTTACAGGGTTATACAAGAGGTAAAACCAAATCAAACAAGTGTATCAAATCTTCCTAGAGAGGAAAGCTAGCTAGGTATATCTTGACAACTAACACACTGCTATCTAACACTTGTCTCATTTTTATTGTTGCTGATGTTTTAGCAAATCTTGGTTTTACAGATTTCTAGGTTTGATGTGTCCACGTCTGTTTCCCTTCTAGCAGCCCTTTTGTGTTATTTTATATGTTTGTTTCCATGGGGCAAATTCATTTGATTTTACTTTCTTGTCACCAACACACAGACATTTATGTTTTGCCTGTCATGATGCTTACAATCTAGAGCAAGGTCTGCCGTACCAACCTGTATTACCCTGTACCAACCTCATAGTGTACTGGTAAAATTTTTCAGTATGGCTTTCACTAGAATCATCTGTAATCTAGTGGATAGTGAAATTTTTTTGATGTCTGACTACCTTTCTTTGTAAATATATCAGTTTTGCTACTTTTTATGGATTTTCTGAATTTCTATGTCCTTGTTTTCTTCTTGAAGTTTATTCTATGTATGTCTGATATTCTCTGTGATATCAATAACTCTTTCATTTTCATCCAGCTATTTTGCTGAACTATAGGTTTTTTCCCTGCCAGATTACTGTTGAATCTTATTTTTTCTAAAAGTGCATATGCGAGGAAAAACAGGAAGCTCTATATATAAACTTTGAACATTGTTTATAAATTGCCAAACGTTCAGCACATATTTGTGGTTAGCTTCTCACTTAACTGAATCTGCAAATCTAATGTTTTTTTCTTCTTTTTTGCTTTTGTAGGTGGTACATTTTTGAAGAATCAATTCTGTGTACATGGACTGTTGTATTGTACATTGACTTGCTGAGTTCAAAAATCGTCAAGGCTTGGTATGGTGTTACTCTCTTTATGGCAAGATAGTTCAGACCTTTGTTCAAATTGCATTATTTTGTATTTGTGTCATTGTCTCCAATTGCCAAAATTACCAAAGATCTTAATAAAAACATATACAGGAATTATCACAATTTTCTTAACATTCTGAGTTCTTTATATTAAGCTGTGACAAGCTCATGCAAGTTCGCTTGAAATGGTATGATCAGGTGGAAGGAGTTTTTTGTGATTGTGCTGTTAGCGGCATTGATCTTTTGCCTTGTCTTTCTACATCTACTGCTGCTATTCCATAGGTAAGACTTGTACTCATGACTGTATTGTATGATGAGAAAAATCGTGGTATTCTGGATCGTGCTTCACTTCTGTGCTTCTTAGGGCTATGCTCTCCTACTTTAGCTGAATGCCAAAATGTTTTCAGAAATTCAGGGATTGCTATCTCTGCATGTAGGATATATCGTATTGCTGTGATGTATTGTATATCTAGGAAGCTAATAATGTATATTTACTTATTGTGGTACTCTGGATCATTCTTCATTACTTGTTGCGTATTTAATAATGAATTGTATATATAGGAATCTAATAAAATTCTTCAATATTAGTTTACATGCTCCTAGTGCTGACATGCTAGGTCAGTCTATTTTTGTTAGGCATTGCATGTGCCTTCCGTTTGGGAAACATTTTCATAGAAAACTCCACCATCTTAGTCTTTGGTATTGTTTAACCAATTATGGAAATGTTTGACATTGTTATTGCATTATCATCCGGGTATAACTTATTTTGTTGTTGCGTATTTAATAATGAATTGTATATCTAGGAAGCTAATAAAAATATAAAATTCTTAAATATTAGCTTACATGCTCCTAGTCAAGGATTGCTGAACCGATTTCGAGACCCATACCGATCAGCGACCGGTATGGTATGGTACACATACCATACCGTACCGGTATGTGTACTGGCCTTGAAAAATTAAGAAAATATTGTCTTCCTCTCCCCTCTCAAGCAAGGATTGTTGAACCGGACCCGAACTGGATCCGAACCGAGCCCGAACCGGACTGAACCGAGCTGTACTGGTCCGAGTGCTGACATGCTAGGTCAGTCTATTTTTGTTAGGCATTGCATGTGCCTTCCGTTTGGGAAACATTTTCATAGAAAACTCCACCATCTTAGTCTTTGGTATTGTTTAACCAATTATGGAAATGTTTGACATTGTTATTGCATTATCATCCGGGTATAACTTATTTTGTTGTTGCGTATTTAATAATGAATTGTATATCTAGGAAGCTAATAAAAATATAAAATTCTTAAATATTAGCTTACATGCTCCTAGTCAAGGATTGCTGAACCGATTTCGAGACCCATACCGATCAGCGACCGGTATGGTATGGTACACATACCATACCGTACCGGTATGTGTACTGGCCTTGAAAAATTAAGAAAATATTGTCTTCCTCTCCCCTCTCAAGCAAGGATTGTTGAACCGGACCCGAACTGGATCCGAACCGAGCCCGAACCGGACTGAACCGAGCTGTACTGGTCCGAACCGACCCGTACTGTACCGGTTTAGGCCAATTTTTATGGTTCGGATCCCGAACCATTTTTTAAGACTGAACCGTACCGATTCTTAACCGGTACGATACGGTACGTCTTGTACCGAGCAGTTTGGGATAGTACCGTAAACCCTGCTCCTAGTGCTGACATGATAGGTCAGTCTATTTTTGTTAGGTATGTCGTGTGCCTTCCGCTTGGGAAACATTTTCATAGAAAACTCCACCATCTTAGTCTTTGGTACTGTTTAACCAATAATGGAAATGTTTGGCATGGTTATAGCATTATCCTCTGGGTAAAACTTATTTTGCTACAATGTACTGCATATTTCACCTTCTAACTGATGCTGTAATTGGCTTGCCGCTGTCCCTTCTAACTGATGTTGTAATAGGTACTGCATATTTTACCTTCTCCTCCGCCGCAATCTGTCCCTCCACCCGCTGCCTTCCTCTCCTTTCTTGGCCCTCCTTCCTTTGGCTCCTGTCAGCCTCCAATTTCCACCCCAATCACTAGTGATAAGCCCTTTTGCTTTCTGCCACAGTGCTCTGTGCTTCTCTCGTGTACAACTCAACACCCCCCAAACAGGAGAGATGGAGCACTTGCAGGTGCCGCTTGCAACTCAAGCTGCATTGATGCTTGAACTGTACAGAGAAGCTCCACTTATGGGGCTCCAGAAAGCCCCTAAAATGAAGCTTGATAATCTTTATCACTAAGTTTAAGACAACAATGGTATTCTATTGCTCTACTTAGTTTTAAGTTTAATATAAATTTTTATGAAGTGTAGTGTATTTTACATTAATCATATATTCTTTAAGATGTGTTAAAATGTTGAAATATATTGAAGAAGTATGAGATGCTCCAAACGAAGTGGTTTAGTCCAAGAATTATTGTTGCCTGTCATAAGGTAACCATTTGCACGCTGTCCATTACCTTAGGTCATTTGGTTGTTTGACTAGTACATATCTTTCATTTCTTCTCTATTATTCTTCCACTTATAAAATTTATGATCTCTATTTTCTTCTTATATATTAATTAAGAACTACTCATGCGGCAGTGTAGAATTTGCTTTAGTTTTGGTTGTTTTGATTCATGGTCATCTAATTTGGAGTTGATTTTTCTGCTTCAGTTCAGGCTTATGTTGACTTTCTTTCACCAAATCTTGTCACATTGGAAATGATAATTTTAGAGAAACTAGCATACACACATGTGCAATGCATGTTAAGTATAATAAAGGAAAAAAGAAATATAAAATTTAATTATATAAATTTTTGTTTTTATTATACAACTATAGATGTTAAAAATTAAAGCTGGCTTTTTGGCATCTAGAGTTATTTAAATTCCCTGGATACTACCATCTTAGATAATATATTTTTTTAAGAGAGCGAGCCTTGGCGCAACGATAACGTTGCTTTATTGTGACCTAGGACATGTTCGAAACATAGAAACAGCCTTACCATATGTAGGTTAAGGCTGCTTACGTCTGATCTGCCCAAGACATTGAAGTGACATGAGCCCCTTACTCTAGAATGCCCTTTTTTATGAGAATAGGATTTACTCTTTTTGAAATATAGGGCATCTCCGGTATCCTTTTGTTTTTCAAAAACCAGACAAGTTTTTTGGAAAAAGTTAAAGCTGTTTAGATTAGCTTTCACTTTTTCTGCAAAGGGAAACTTCTTGGGATTTCTCTTTCTTCAATGACTTGGAACCATGCCAGACCCTGCTTTTATAACTCCATCCGAGACTAAGTTGCTCCTTGCTCCAACTGACCATCTGACTGCTGACCAGGCATTTTTTTTTCTTCTCTTCCTCTTCTATTCTTCTCTTCTCCTTCTCTTCCCTTGTCCCACACACAGTTCAGGCTAGATGTGGGTGAATGGCCTAGCAGCTGGCCAGATCTGCTGCTCCTCTCTTCCCTCCTCTTCTCTCTCTCCTCTTCTCCTCTTCCTTCTCCTTCTTCTCCTCTTCCTTCTCTTATCTTAATTCTTCTTGTATTATAGAAAATAAAAGACAGCACTGATTACTAATTTTGAAAATTAAAAAAAAGGATAGAGCTTTAGTTTAACGTTTTTAAAAAATAGAATACTTCAAGTGATGCCAAATGCAAATATATTCTCGATTGCTCTGTTTTGGGAAAAGAAAGAAAAGGATATGGCTGGGTTCTATCTGAAATGAAAAATGGGAAGGTTGTACTTTCTGGGAAAATACTGGGAGAAGTTTGTATAAAACATTTCAAAATGTAAACGGGAAAAGAGTTTGTGATTGACAGAGTCCAAAATTATGGAATTGGATTGTTAAGATATGCATGCCACTTGCATTTTAGAGACAGAGAGAGATTGTGGATCATTATGAAGTATAAGAGTTGAGAATGTGTTATTGAGATAAGTGGAATGTGGTTTTTAAAATCACCCAAACTACAATTATTACTAATGAAGATTTTTTTGTAAATTACTAATATTCCATTAAAGGTCAAATTGGATAGACACAAAAGACCAACACTTTATATCAAGATTCAAGATTGTTCTCCCAACAATTTGTTATTGTGATAGTTTCTTCCTGCTTCAGAATACCACCAGTACCTCATCGAGTCTGTGCCTTTATCATTGGATATACCACTATGCCATGGTACAACAAATTTTAAAATCTAAAAATGTTTAACAAGCTTGGAGGCAAAACTAATGACACACATATTTGAAACATCAAAATTATATCTCAATATCTTAACCTAGTAACCAACACAATATCAATGCTGTGGTAATTACCATATTCCTACTTCATTAAAACTGACTCTTCATCAACTATAAGTTATACAACTTTTTTCAGCATTAGGTGCAATTTCTGGAAAGTAATTGGGAATACAGAGGCCCAAAAATACCAAACAAACAGCTCACTAGTGAAGAACAAAAATCTTCACTTTTTTAACTAGATGGTGAAATATTTGTAGCAGCTAAATGAGCTTAATTGGGAGTCACTCATCTTTGAGCTGCACTTTTCATAAATTTACACTTGTCTGTTCATTCAGAGCCTAACATATGTATGCTCGTGTGCTTTAATTGATCTTCTTATTCTTTGTGTAGTTATCTAGTGTTGACAAACCAGACTACTTATGAACTGGTGAGAAGGCGACGCATTCCATACCTGAGGTATCAATAATTGGTGTTTCTTGTATGCCCATGAACTTATTTTGAATACCCATCAGTAACATTACTCATGAGAAAATTTTGAACTGTAGGGGAATTCCTGAAAAGGTTCATCCATTTAGCAGAGGCATGTGTAAGAACTTGTATGTCTTCTGTTGCTATGGAGATGGCAAATATACCATGGAAGCAGTCCCCACAATGGAGGAATTGGAAGCCAAAGCAAGACCATATACTTGTGTGGACATCATATCCTGTCGGTGTTGTTGACAAGTGGATTGGCTTTTGATTTCTTTTTTTGTTTTCTTCTGATGCGTTATAGCATTAGATTTTTCATTCTTTTCAGTATTATTGTTGTGTCAAAAATATATAGATTTCAGGCTGCAGTTCTCTTAATCCTATTATGAGGTGTTCTATCTTTTTTTTGGTCAAAGGCTAGAGCATCTGCTTCTTGATCTTTCCCTTATTTGCGATGGGTAAGTTGTATGGTGCCATGGACCACAATTTCATGTATTAGAAATCTGAGTTTTAAACTAAAATTCTTGTGATTCTTTCTTTGTGAGTTACATTGTATGTTGATTTGATGAGTACTTCTCTTCAAAGTACTTTTAACCATGTTATTGAAAGGGAATAGGCGGTAGCTATTCCTTTGGACGTGACATCGTAGCTTTCACTTCACTGGAGAATATTCAATGCATAGCGACAACAAAGATAGCTTAGCTATTTCCTATCTTATTAGATGAATACATTATTGCAACCCTATCAAGGCATCAACCTGTCCGATAGTCAATTTTATGTCTCCAGGATAAATTCTTTTCATTTAATCGATTCCAGTCATGGTTTAAATTATAGATATGAGAGATATGGAATCATAGTCAGTACCGATTGAGCTATTACTATGGTGATATAGGTGGCTAACTTTATCATATTTCTTGGTATTGAAAGTGGAGGTGACATTTAATCTCAAGGGATCAAAATCTAAAAATTTATTTGATTGTAGACTAGATGTTACAAAACCAGTCCACAATGGGCTTATAATTAAGGCATAGTCCATGAAGGGATCGGCCATCAACTTCCCCCAATTTAAATTGGTTTGTGGGGAGTTGGCTAATCATCTATTCTTTCCTTATTCTGCCAAATGGTCCTAATCAGTGGAATAGGCCAAAATTTCCTTTCTATAAGAAGCAAGGGGATTCTCTCTCATTTGGCGGTTTGGGACAAACCCCACTGGAGACGGTGGGATCAGCTAGGGAAGGAGAGATGGAGAAGATTTTCTAGGAGAGCCAGAATGGGGGTTGAGGTTTATTTTGGTGTCATTTTTGTGAACCATTTTAGTTGCTTCGAGAGCAGATTGGCACATTAAAACTATCAAAGATCATAACTTTCACACATGATACCTATTTTTTGTACATTTTATTTGCAAATTAGATAGTTTTTGATATCTATGATATGTCAACTTACCAATGGGTTTGTAGGACTATTGATGGTCCCATTTTGAGGCAGGCTGTTGAAATATGCAATCATATCATATAATGTTGGTTCTTTCATTTCTCAAAATAATGTTGTTTTTGAAAGTTTTTGATAGGGTGGTATTTTCCAATCAAGGAGGAATTAGATGTCATAGAAGAAGTTAAAGTTGATGAAAAATTGGAAATTTAGACCTAAGAAGAAGACAGATTTAAGCTATTTTATAATTATTTTTATTGTTTACTAGTTACTTATTATTATATAACATATTGACATCTTTTAACTAGCAAAGGAATCACTTCTAAACGAGTATCACAACCTTTGGACCAATGAAGAAAGCAAAGACCAGCTACCAGACATGAAATAATACTCTTTAATTACCATCTTTGCACTTCCTGTTGCATGAAGGCTATTTTCAGCAGTCCCACAAATTAATTTAAATAAGTTGATCAGTATCACAACCAAACCTTGCTTCAGATAACTTGTTCCATAAAAAAGTTCAAGTTTAGATCTAGATTTTTGACCTGTTTAATAAATAAATTGGAATCGGGTAGAAATTTCTGCTCTATCCATTTGGCCTGACCCATGAAAAAATTGGGTAGAGTTAATGTGGGAGGAGAAATAAAAATGCGAGTCACAAGAAATTAGAGAATTTAGAATAAAAGGGAGGCCAATGGCAACAGCAAAAAAAATTGGCACATACAACCCATGTAGCACTTTGTTGTTTTTAAAAATTGTCTACAGATGTACTAACTCAAAACTAGTCCTCTACTGCATCAAATTAGTCCTCAAGAAGCCTATTGTCTGCCCATCAAAGAGGGAGTTTTCACAAAGTTCAGGAGTTGAGGGAAAACCCACCATATTTCTCCAAAAAAAAAAAAAAAAAAAAAAAATCATAAAATTTGGTACTTAATGGCTAAATTTTCCCTTCTACTGTATCAGATATGTAGGTGGGTGATTAAGCCTGCCTAAGGTACTGGAGCTGGAGTAGCAGATGACATTAAAAACTATGATATCTTGCTCTATCCAAGCAAGACATCTTCAATTGCTGCAGATCAGTTTCCCATTTTTTAAATTATAATGAAAAAAAGAGAAAAAAAGTCATGCAAGTTTGTTGATCCATCCATGCACTTCTAAGCAATCTCCATCATGCTAAACATGAGAGGCATCATGAATGGGAGAGCTTCCAGCTATGTAGTTTTGCCAGATGCATCTCAGATAACATTGTTGTATTGAGGGGGTCCATATCTGCTGCAAATTATTGGACATAGCAAGTAATTAATATTACTGCATCCATGCATGTCTTGTAAGTACTTCAAGTTTTTATCTACATTTCTCTCTCAGAAAGAGAGATGCTGAATGAAGTAATTCTTGACCATATTTATGCTGTGAGATCCTCTCTCTTTTCTTTTTCTTTTTTTTTTTTTGAAATCTCAAGGAAATCATGCTAAAACCTTCGTTCAGAAGGGAGAAAGGAATAGCAATATTTTGCAGCAGTGATGGTCCACATAAAATTCATGATAGCAGTTAAAGATATCGTTTAATATTTTTCAGTAATCCTTGCATGTAGCTATTCGCAAGGCTATACTACTAGTTAACGAAGCTAGAGCAGAAGCAAAGCAAAACATATCCTTGTCACAAAGTCCTGCTTCAGTGATTCCATTCTGAAAGTAATAAAGGTCTGATATATTTTTTCCAGATTAAATGAAGAATTTAGAAGTATCAAAAATAAATAAGGATAAGTGGTCTCTGCAATTTATCTAGCAGGCACAAACAATAGTTTCCTATATTCAAAAGTCTTTATATCGACCTCTATATATTTTTTCGTTAGGTGCTATTTGGAAAAAGATGATATTTCGCATCATTCAAGTGATATGAATTAGGTGATGTGATCACCTTATTTAGTGTTGTAAAATCCTATCAGTGATGAGAAATCCAATAATAAATTTAGTGATAGTATCGTTACATTAGTGATGCTATCACCTTACATACCCCAAGTGATAGAACATCACCGAGTATTGATGACGTGCTAAAATTATTTTGAAATAAAAATATCCATAGTCAATAAAAATTTAAATAAATTTATCCTTGTTAACTAGAAAGAAAAGAAAAACCCTTATCATCATTTTAATAACCTAATAATAATAAATACCTAATAATAATAATAATAATAATAATAACAATTATTATTATTATTATTATTATTATTATTATTATTATTATTATTATTATTATTATTATTATTATTATTATTATTATTATTATTATTATTATTACTATTACTACCATCACTACTACTACTATTATATATTTATGTAAGGAGTTGTGAATGAAAAATACTTAATCAAACTATACAGTAATTATTACATACTAATGCATAAAGTTATTTATGGTATTTTATATATTATCATTATTACTGCTCGGTGATATACTAAACATAGTAAAATTTTACTCTTAGTGATATTCCAATAATATACCAAACATAATGATCATATATTATCTTAGTATTTGTACATCATTCCAGTACTTATATCATCCTAGAATGATCACATCATCGGTGATATGCCTAACAACACCTTACTTTGTTGGGTGTCTTACTAATGTAAAGCGTTAAGTAGATCATGACACTATAACCATGATACAGAAATTTCTCGATGACCAGTGATATAGAAAGCTTGTCATCTTCTCTAACACCAAAAGGTATCATCCATTTGATCACTAATGAATTATGAACACAAATTTAACCAATGCTTACCATTTCACATTGAATGAAGTTTGTTAATTTTTCTTATATAGCAATCAGGCAATGCCTCTTCAGGTTTTTTTTTTTTAATCATTGAAGAAACCATGTTTGAACCCTTCATTCATCAGTTGTTACTCATCTCAGAGGGAAAAAAAAAGCAGTCTTGCAGCTAATACCACAAATTAGAGAAAGAAAAATTGTGATAAACCATAGCATAATCTTGTTGCTTATACATGATTCTATTGATATGTTGGCATTAACACAATCCATTTGCTCATAATTATAATTCGGAACTGAAATAAATCCTCAGGTGTTTGCTTTGGCAGTAGGTTGTATCCTTTTCAGATTTTAGTTTCAGAGTCTCTCCCCCTTTAAATGTACCAAAAAAAAAAAAAAACGACTACTCTAATTCAAATAGATTGTACAATCCTCTAATAGCTTCAAAAGATATACTACTACTGAAATATGTTAGGTATCAAGCAACAATACCTTATTTCTAGCTTCATCCATTTGTCTCCTAATACAGGAGAAACTGGATCACAATACTGGATAACCAAAAATCTGAACTGCTCTTTAGAGATATTGGAGTCCGGAAATGCCAATGAAACAATATTATGCTTCCCTTTCCAATACGTCAACAGTGACATGGCTTTTTGTCCTTAACCTAACCACTGCAAACTTTGAAAACGAGCCAATGTGAAGAATCCATTTACCTGCCGCTAAGGCGATAGCCAGGTTGTTAGAAATTTTATTTTATATATAATCGATCGTGGATTCGAGACATGATTCATGCACGATGACTAGCTTAAATTTAAAAACTGTTCCTTGAGCTCATAATAGGTTGGATTGGACGAGAGATCAGGATTTTTTTTTTTATCTCCAGTATTTTAATGATATCAGATTGATGTACTTATCTATAGATAGAAAAAAAATTATAAAAATCTAAATGTCTTGCATTGAATATTACCTAGCATGACATGGACATACAAGGTAGCTATACCGGTTTTAAAACCTCCAACCGCCCCCAACCCCCTACCAAAAAAAAAAAAAAATCTGACCTGTACTACTTCTACAGCAGTGTTTGGAAAGCTATCCAACATTCAACTTTTAGTTTACCATTATATACTACCAACTTTGGGGGTGGAGGGGAACTCTGTTCTTGCCAAAGAATCCAAAGTTCAAGGTACCAAGATCAAATCTTTTCTGATAGTATACCGAGGTCATCTCAGCAGTGGGATTGAAACTAAAGGGTATGGAGCACATACGGAGATAATATATATATATATATATATATATATATATTAGGAACCTGATAAATATTCCATACAAGTCATAAATTGAAGCTTTGTCAGGTGACAGACTTCAAAATTTCTTTTCAATGCCCCCATCATTCATTGTCATGTCAACTTGACCTCATGAGGGCCGTGTATGGTTGGAGGATTAGATGATGACCAATGCCATTTAAAACATGTTCAACACCAATGGGCATCAGGCACTAGATCATCATCTAGATGAAAATTCATGAATTGTACAAATCTGATGGCATGTTTAGTTAAAGGAAATTAGAATTTGAAATGGAAAAGAGAATAAATGACTTCCATTTTAGCTAGGGGTGTAAATGGATCGGGTTAGCTCGGGTCATGAGTGATCCCGATCCGATCCGATTCTTTGATCGGATTTTAATATTAGATCCAGATCTAATACACTGGAAAATTGGATCGGGTCGGATCAAGTTCATTATTAGAATTTTCAATCCAATAGAATCATTCAGGTTGGATAGGGTTTATAAATAACCTGATTCTAATATAAGAAAATTAGATCTAAATATGATCTAGATAAAATATATATAAC
The DNA here is from genome assembly GCA_021397845.1 of Areca catechu. Taxonomy (NCBI): domain Eukaryota; kingdom Viridiplantae; phylum Streptophyta; class Magnoliopsida; order Arecales; family Arecaceae; genus Areca; species Areca catechu. Next base: position 148,655,095 of record CM038049.1, on the reverse strand, counting down.
CATATTTCAATTATTACATAGCCAACTATTATTAACCATAAAATAGATAACAAATAATATTATTTTCAAAATAAATTAAGATATAAAAATAATTATAACTCCATTTCTATGTCAAAATAAAGTTTCATATAATTTTTAAATTATAATTTAAAGATTCAAATATATATGATCATAACAGTATTAGTATATTCGAGTCAGGTTGGGTCCAAATTCAGTAAATTTAAACCTGATCCAAAAAATGGAACGGATCTAATTTTAGGACCTGACCCGGATCCACGAATCCATATAAATAAGTTGGATCGGATATAAACAGGACAAGCCGAATCGGGTCATAGATCAACCTGATCCATTTGCAATATTAATTTTAGCTATTCGAAACGATAATTATAAAAAGAATTGAAAATATCTTATATTCTCAAAATCCAATTCCTATTCTTTTTCGATATTAAAATTTTATTTTGGTTCCTATTTCGATTGCAAACCAAATGCATCGATAAGGATATCCTTGATCCTATTCTAATATATTTGGATTCTAACATCTATTCTAATTTGGATCATGAGTCAAATACATCCTGTGTTGGTTCAGCTTTCTAAAAAAAAAAGTCAACAGGATGATGCATAAAAATAACTAAGGTTACGTTTGATGGATTGCTAGAAAATTCTGAATGGTAATCTGAATTACCTGCAAGATAGATTATCACTAGATAGATTACTAGTAATGCTGACTATCGTGTTTGGTATATACATATAATCTATCAGTAAGATTGATTATTGTATTTGGTATGACAAATAAATTATCAGTAATTTAAGTTCAAATTTTTAAAATATTTCTGAGTCAAATTTATTAAAATTCATATATTATTATGAAAGAATCTTTAATACGAGAGCTTAAAAAAAACCTCATTGAAAGGATGCTATCAGGTGAGGGAAGGGGGGAGAGAGGAAGTTGGAGGGAGAGAGAAATATAGAAAGTGGGTGAGAGAACGGTCATACCTTACATGGAGGAACTGAAGCGTGTGCGAGATGGGTGTGCCTAGGAGACGACGACGATGACGAGGAGAAAGAAAAAGGGCTATCGTCTATTGCAGAGGACCTAAATGAAAGGGAGGAAGGAAATGTTTCGTTCTCACCGAAGCGAAAGGGACGGAGCAATTTGGTAAAAATAAAAAATATCAGATTACCACGGTTCCGGTAATCTGGATAGCGAGTTCTTTCTGAGATAATCTGTATTGCCACATGAGACGTAATCCAGATTAATACTATAATATAGATTATCGGTTTAAAAAAATATCATAGTAATTATTTGATAGGTCCGGTTTAAAATTATCGATAATCTGAATAGATTATCATTTACCAAACACAATCTAAAAGTCAAATATTTTGCCCGGGTAATTTCACGGGAATCTCTCAAACCCTACGATAAAAACACCAATCCCTTTCTAGCTTCCTGCCCTTCTCCTGCTACTGCTAGCAAAAGATCCAAGGCAGGCTGGGTCACAAAAGTCAAGCGGCACTCGCTTTTCCCCTGAGAAAAAATCCATCTCCCCTCCCAACGTAATGGCCACATCTCCAATAGATTCTTAGCACAGGAAAACACCTCACGCAACCCCTTAAAATTATTATTTTTTTTTAAAAAAAAAAAAAAAAAAAAAAAACATGTAGGGCATTCTGTCCTTTAGCTTCCCATGTTTCATAAGAAAATCCCTTATCACATGACCCATAACCCTTCTCCACACTCATCACCAACCCTCTCACGCATCTCACCTCATCCTCTCCATCTCTCTCATCACCTCCTTATAATATAAGCTCCCATTCCCCTTCTCACCATCGCCACCCTTCCAAATACCCCATATACACTGAGCCCAAGGAAAGGAAGCTAGAACAATTCCATGAGCTCCAATAGACTAGGTGAGATAATTATGAGTAAATTGCAAAAGTTGGCAGCCAGGGGAGGGGGGAAGAGGAGCAAGGGGCACTTTGTGGTGTATGCCAAGGGTGGGAAGAGGTATGTTGTCCCTCTGAAGTATTTGGACCACCCAATTTTTCAAGTGCTGCTGGAGATGGCAGAGGAAGAGTTTGGAACTAGAAGCCATGGACCTCTTAGGGTGCCATGCGAAGAGGAGCTAATGGAGCACATCGTCTTTCTTCTAAAGACCAAAACTGCTGAGGATGTGGAGAAGGCTTTGGTTTCCATCACCTCCTTTAGGGGTGCCTCCTTTTCCTCTTTGTTTCCTCTTTGCCATTCCCAGAACCACAGGCATGATATAGCCTTGTAATATTATATAAGTTGGTCGTACTCAGAAGCCTACTTTTTTTTAGCTATAGCCTTGGCTGGTGAAGTGTTTTGAGCCTTCCTCCATGGGAAATACCAAACTATTCTGTCCACATAGCTGGATGCTTTGCCAGTGTAGATATGTCCTCTTCATCAATCCATGGAGGCTTTTATTGGAGACAAAGATTGAAATTTACACCCCTTTGTTTGCAAAAAATATAAGCATATACTTCATGTTTAATTTTTCTGAGTGAAATAGGATTTTGAAGTGTTTGAGAATGATTACAGAGTATTTTCACTCCAAGTAAAAGAAATTTACTTGGTTTTATCTTATGGATCATGTATTTGTCTGCAAGGAAAGATTTATGATACAAATCCCCTACAGGAAGTGAATCTTTTCCTTCTTGATAGTGGTGCATCAATCACAAGTATAAGAGACCAGAGCACACAAGATAATTAGTTACTCATCTACAGACTACCATGATCAACTATCACAACCATGAATCCTTCCAAGCAAAGGTCCAACTAATTTGACAATAACAAAAGATTGTACCCTAAACTTTCTGTCAATAAAAGACAATAACAAAGATTTTCTATCTGTAGTTTCTTTTGATGGGTAAGGATGTTGATTTTAATGTCCTTTGTTGGTCTAGCTTCTAAATCAAATGTTCAACAAATTTATTCAGGACATGTTTGAAAAATTCAACAGAACTGGACTGGATTTTCCACAGAAATCAGGGCTGTTGGCATGCCCAGCCTATATTCTTCTAAAGATCTGCCTTAATCTTAGCTTAAATTTCATCTATGAGCTTGTTGTAGGCACGAAAGAAGAACAAAAATCTTTTTGGGTTTTATTCTTTCCTTCCATAGGAGTTTTGGGCTATGAAGGTATTGGATTGATATGAGCCTATTGAAATAGACTACCCACCTGATGATTTTAATGGGGAACTCCATCCATTCTTGCTGGATTTTGCTGGATTTCCCAAACATGCCCTCAATAAGTGCCTCTAAAGTTTTAATCTCGACATATGTAAGTGTCATTAAAGTTTTAATTCCAACATTTTTTATATGCTGATAAAAAATTATTAAAAATAATCTATATATCCTTGAATTCTAATATTCAAACTAGCAATATTTTGTTTGAATGGTAAGCTCTTAGACACTAAGCTACAACTTATATTGTTAACCTTTAAAAGTAGTTCATTTAACTTATTAATGTACATTCATGTCATTAAATAAATATTTGTACATTTTAATATTTGATATTTTAATTTTAAAAATATTTTAATTTTTTATAAAAATAAAATTAATTTATTTAATTCTTTATGTTCAAATTTTTATTATTAAAATCATTTAAAAAATAACTTTTGTGCATCTCTATATTTATATATAATTTTTTCACAAACTCTTTAAAAATAGTTAATTCACGGTTACTTTAATTTTTACTATAATAAAAAGTAATACTAATTTTTGATGAAAAGAGTTAATTTTTTGATGCCAAAAAAGTTAATATTCTTATATTATATTTTTATCTTAAATATTTTTATTCTTAATATATAATTACAAGTTCAATCAAATCAATGACCTATTTATAATAATTTTAAGAATATATATACACAATAATATATTTGATGTGATCGGTAAGACTAAACCAAGCTCTATATAAAAGTTAGCAATTTAAGATTTAGTAGCAATTTTTTAAAAGTTCATAAATTGTAATATTATTTATCAACATATTAGTTCAATGTTATAATAGTAGTTATGGTTTTCGGTACTTTAAACAATGTAAACAATTTACCACTAAAAGTCATTTTTGTTATAGTGAATTGTAAACAAATTTTAAGCACTTAATAATGGTGGTACTTCATACAAAAAATTATTAAAATCTTTATATTATATTTTTTATTTTAAATAAATTTAAATTTTAATATTTTTAATATAAATTTGGTCAGACCAGTGATATAAATTTGGTCAGCTCAATTATCATATTTATTTAATAATTTTATCTTAGATTAGCTATTTGTGCATCGCATATGACTTGAATAGCGCATTCTACTCCTATTCTTTATAATTATATAATCAATATTAGCTTTCATTGTCGAATTTCACTAAAAATTGAATTTATATCATAATAATATCCTATTTATATCTATATTTGGATAAAAAAGATATAAATGTAACTAATATTTGACTTATATCTTATATATCTTGGTATGGTTGGTCCAGCATGGTACCCGGACTCTGACTCACTCTAGCACGTATCAAGTAGCTCAAGCAAAGGGGCTACATTCCAATGCCTTGCCACTTGGGCATAGAGATGCATGCCCACCAACTCTCCACATGCATGTTAATTTATGCTAGTCCTACCCTATCCATCTAATCGCATGTACTCTAGATGCGATAACCATTAATATTTACTACCTAAGGGACGCTCCATTGCAGGGACGTACCATGATAGCTACCACTCCCTATCTTACCTATCATAGCATACTTTTCTATTCCGAACATGCTTGCAATAGTCAGGATATGCGAGCCATCATCTCCTATCCTTCGGTATCAAGTACACGTCTACCAATTGATTCCCTGGGATCCTTCATATAAGGAAGGAGAAGATCCTAAGTCTGAAGGCTAAATCCTCGAGGGCCATGGTCAGGATATAAGAAGAAGAACAAGAAAAGATAACGAAGACGGAACTGAGAGTCCACTCTTTTCAAGAGCCCCTTCCTTTTACTATAAAGGAACTCTTTTTTTGCTCTTGCCTAAGAACACACCCTGGAGCTCCCTAGATCGAGTCTTCCATAGTTCGCCACTTGAGTGAGATTCCTGTAGGCCATCCCATACACAACCCACCTCTCCGAAGTTCCTCGACCTTCATAGCTCCACTCATCCATGTGCCATTCCTCGAGAAATAAGATTCATACAAATCGAGATCCCCTTCTATATATTTCATTCCATCTCTATTCTTTGCTTCTTCTCTAGCTCCTCTCTTACTCTTACTCCAAATCCAAAAGGAACTCCAAACTTCCTTTGTTTGCTTTTCCAGGAGACTGAATTAGGTATCAAAGAATTCATTATCGAAAACCCATCTCAGTATGTCGGACTTTCTGGTCTTCTGTGTCTTGTAAGACTAACTCCCCGTGATAGGATTCTGTGAGACCCGGCTTCATATCAGTAGTCACATCAACTCCAGTCCTATCCGAATCAAGTCCAAGTTAGCACCACCTCCCACAGATGCAACCGTATCCATATCTATTCATAACAATGTAGATATGTTTAACATCTGATTTGTATCTGTGCCTATTTAGAACAATATAGATACTAATTTTAGTATCCATTTAATATCGTCAATCATATTTGTAGTTGTTGAAAAATATGGACAAAAGTATGAATATACTAACATCCTATCTATATCTAATTTGTTTTCAACTTATCTACGCTAGACTTGGAAGGATTGTTGGAACACAAGACCTTTGCTATATTGATGAGGATGGCTGTCTTTTTGTGGTGGGCCGGCTCAAGAAGCTCAACAAATGTCATGGTTACCAGGTACAATATATTATTAGGTGTCTTGTCTTAAAGTATAGAGCTCCGATCTTAATTGGATGGTGGTTAATTCTTTTATAGATCGCCCCTAGAAAGTTGAAAGGTTATCAACGACTCATCCTGAGATCAATTGATCCAGTCACCGAGAAAGAAGGATTTCTTTCGATCCACTTAATTAAAAAAACTCTCAAATAAAATAATAAGTAATAGAAATTTTACAAAGCGATAATCTGAACCTCTTTACTTTTATTAGTTTTTTTATGATTCATAAATTGTGATACATATCATGGATATACTCTTTTTGCTTTCACTCCATCTATTATATTTTTAAATTTCAAGCCAAATCAATTAGTTTACTCTCCTGATTAAAACTCAGGGAAATTCTAAGAATAATATTTTTTTTTTTTAAAAAAAATAAAATTTTAATAAAAGTTAGATTAACTTCATTTACAATTGCATCATTAAATTCCTTTTAAATTAAAAAGTAATAGCCTCCTAAAATTTTGGTACTTGATTGAATCTTGGATATAGCAGATTTTGCTACCAAAATTTGTTCATATCTACTTTAGTAGCTAAATTGCTCCATGAATGATTAGATGAACCTCCTAGATCAAAGCTTCTCTTATTTAAGGAATTTAGCTACTTCTAATTAAAAATGGTATAGGAGAGACTTCTGCTTTGCTATTTTACATCTAAGTCTCTTGGCTTTCTAGTTTCATGTCATTCTCCATTCCAAAGTATTCACCTCTTTCTGCATCAGTAGAATATGCAAAGCTTCATCTCTAAGTATTGGAGATAAATTTGTGTAATAGTTGTAAATGTTGAAGCTGAAGGCATCCATTAAGATATTAGCTTGGTAAGTAGATGATCTTTTTCTCCGATAATGTGAGAAATTCTTTCATCTCATCATCTACCCAAATACATATAGTCACCATACTGATCTTTGTGCTCTGATGAACTTTTAGCATTGGTGACTTTTGTATTTTCTAAGGACCCATCAGGAAAAATGTTAGGATCTCATCAAGCTTGTCTCTTCTAAGCTTTGTAGGCTATTTTTTTTTCTTTTTCTTTGAGGAAAGATAGCTATTTTTTATTTTGAAGGTAATCATCGTCCCATAGCTGAGACTTAAGAGTACATCGTCCAGTAAAAAAAAATAGGAAATGAGTCCCGATAAGGGCATGCAACGGTGGGTGTTAGTCATTGGTGCATGGAAGGTTAGTTGAAGGCCTTGGGTGTTTCTGCTTGTAGTTTGGTATGTAACGTTGGTTTGAGAGGCCAAGCTATATATCTTGTCACTTATAAGGAATTTGGTTTGCAAGCAGAGTAGGAACTGGAATCGAGATTAAAATTAGAATAGGAATCAAAATGGTCATATCCTTCGAAGTATTTAATTTGTGACTGGAATCGAAATCAGAATATAGATTTAAATTTTTAGGAGAAAGTGGGTATTGGATTTTAGAGAGATTGGAATCGGAATCGATATACAACTCTTTTCAACTAAAGAAGTATAATATGAGTCATCCATTTTTATCTCCACCCAACCAAACACCCTTGTAATCATTACCTAATGTATAAAGCTTAAATAAAGCATGAATTCCTTTTTTGGAAGGTTAATAGAAGAAGATGCATTTTTGGATAGCTTGCTCTATTTATGAGCTATATATTCACACATACACACCCATACATACATTATATATATATATATATATATATATATATATATATATATATATATATATATATACGTGTGTGTGTGTGTATTGACCGTTGAAGCCCATGTGCCTAGCGGAATGGAAGAAAATGCATAAGCACGCGTGTGAGGCCCAGGCCCAAGCAGTGACGCGGTGCAAGGTGGTTTTCCATGAGCCGCGGTTCACGGGGAGGCAGCGCTCTTAATGCATGATCAGATATCCCACATTGCAGTGCGGTCAAGATCCAATGATTGGAGAGTGATTTGATGTCGTTTTGGACCGTTCCAGCATTTTTTTCAGCAAGTTTTAGGATGTTTGATGTTGATCAAAAGGCTGTAATCATTCAGAGGGCCAGTTGCTATGCTATACAGGCTGGGAGATGGGTTTTGATGCTGCTTTGGACTCTACTCAGCCTTTTTTAAATAGAAGGCCATGTGTGGTCGTTGGTGATGCCCTGAGCATCGGAGAGAGGATCAAAAAGAGGGCTTTCATCGCGAGAAATCTTTTAGAGAGAGCTTTTTATATTTTTTTTCTCTAATTTTATATTTTTTATATTATGTATTAAATAAAATAATGTCAAGAAGGTCTTGTCTATGGATGTAAGCCAGTTGATAGGCCGAATCATATATATCTCGTATGCTTTCTGATATGGCGAGACCGCTGACATGGGTAGCTGACAGGTGCCACATTAAAGGAGACCGCCACGATGGACGCCAAGGCAACACCCCAGCCCGGATCACTTTGCCGAGCCGAGCTGAGCTGAGCCCCTTCAAGGTGACGGGCCGAGCTCCGTCCTTCGCCAGGTCGCGCCCGCGAGCTCGGGACGCTTGGGCCGGAGCTGTCCACCGCCCTCCAGAACGAGATCCTCGGAGGCTAGTGCCCTGCGGTCGAGGTGGAGCGCAGTGCTCACCCGCCGATGTGGAGCCTCTCCGAGCGCGCGCCCTCTGGACCGGGTTCGTCCTCCGCCCTCCAGAGCGAGACCCTCGGAGGCTAGTGCCCAGCGATCGAGGTCGAGCTCAGCGCTCACCCGCCGATGTGGAGCCTCTCCGAGCACTCACCCTCTGGACCGGGTCCGTCTTCCGCCCTCCAGAGCGAGACCCTCGGAGGCTAGTGCCCTGCGATCGAGGTCGAGCTCAGTGCTCACCCGCCGATGTGGAGCCTCTCCGAGCGTGCGCCCTTTGGACCGGATCCGTCCTCTACCCTCTAGAGCGAGACCCTCGAGGCTAGTGCCCTGCGGTCGAGGTCAAGCTCAGCACTCACCCGCCGATGTGGAGCCTCTCCGAGCGTGCGCCCTCTGGATCGGTCCTGCACTCTCCCCTCCTCCACCAAGGTGACCACACGAGCTCGGAGCGCCCAGACCAGAGCAAGCCCTGCCATCCCAGGACACCGACGAGCCGCCTGAGGACTACGGAGCGATGCCTTCCATATCGCCATGACTACCTGCCCGGCCGTACTTCCAGGAGGATGGGCCAGCCAGAAAGCACGAACCCCTAGAGCGGTGACCCCCGGATCGAGGCTCTGGCAAGCTTCCCAGAACGGAGCGACAGGAGAGGATGTTATAACGAATGGAAGCTTCCCCTATCACCTGTCAGGAAAGGCATCTCGTCTACGGCACGGAATCCTTCCGCACGCGCCTGCCAACCCAGCGAGGATCCCGAGGCAAGCTCCAAACAACCAATTTTCAACTACAAAAAACAGTCGACACCCCTAAAAAGGAGGGGAGGTAACAACAATAATCCACCACCAACACAAGCGCAAGCTCGACCAAGATGGCGAAGCGCCACCACCAAAATCACAGCTGAGGGAAAACAAGGGAAACAAGAAGCGGCGTAACAAGGAACCCCTCTGTCCCTGCTATTAGTCCCCCCCTTCTACGTTTTCGTCCACACACATATCTTTCACTCCTCCTCGTGCGGAGTCCATCAAGAGGGGCCCGGCCAGGAGGGTCTGTTCCCCTGGACCGTCACTGACTTGACCGTCAGAGTGACCCCGCCGGAAACCCCGGGCCGGGTCACTAACCCCTGTTTTGCAGGTCCAGGAGCAAAGGACCGACAGGCAGCGAAGGGAGCGCACTCCGATGCCGGTAGCAGCTACAGGCCACGACGGTCTTGGCGGCAATAGATTGGCGCGCTAGAAAGGGGGGACAAATCCTCCATCTCTTCACAGACAAGCCAGGCGGGAGGATGGTAACGACAAGGACAAGGGAAGCTTCCATCAGTCATGCGGGGGACTCCCCCTCTCGGGGGAACCTGCATCGCCAAGAAGCGGAGCCACCCGCTCCGGTCCAGCCACCTCCCCGAGAAGCCCAGCAGACTGCACTTGCCCAGCAGATGCAAGTCCTTGCCACGGCAGTGTGCCAGCTTCAACACCAGCACCAATCCGTGGCTACCCACCAGCAGCCAAGGACCCAAGCGGCCCATGCCGCAGCCCCCCGCGACAGCCTGCGCTCCTTCCAAGGAAGGCCGTCGTAGCCACGGGCCACCACTGACAACCGGGGTAGCCACCAAGCTCCAGCGAAAAGACAACAAGTCGGCTCTTTCGACAGAGAGAGCCGCTCACCAAACCTTGGGCAGGAGGTGCCCATACCCCACCGAGGCAAGAAAAGCAAGACCCTCCACCACGGGTGCCATGCATCCATGTCACATTCTCCGTCTCCTTCGGCGGAGGGGTCCGCTGATGAAGCCGTCAGGCGCGCTGTGGAAAGGCACCTGGAGGAACATGAACGTAAGCTAGCGGAGTTTGCCCGCCAGTTTGCCAGCATGCAGGGCTCCGCTAGTGAGCCAGCGGGCTAGACGCCCATCCCCCATTCTCCCAAGAAATCCAAGCGGAGCCGATCCCGCACCGATTCTGGATGCCGCTGGTGGATCCTTACGATGGGACCATCGACCCCCTAGACCACCTGGAAAGCTACCAGACCCTCATGAGGGTCCAGGGGGTCACTGACGCTCTTCTCTGCGTCGCTTTTCCTGCTACTCTCCGGAAGGCAGCCCGGGTGTGGTTCACCCGTTTGGAGCAAGAGAGCTCAGCTCCTTCGCCCAGCTAGGGCAGAAGTTCGTGGCCCACTTCGATGCTTGCAGGAAGTTGCCACGAGAGGTAGACAGCCTCTTCTCCATCCGGTAGCAGGACCGCAAGCCCCTGCGGGACTACATGGCCCGCTTCAAGGCCGCCGCGTTGGAGATCTACAATCTTGAAGAGCCAGTCGCCATGCTGGCACTGAAGCGATGGCTCAGGACCTCCCGTCTGACCTACTCGCTGGATAAGAAGTCCCCCAAGACCTACTCCAAGCTCCTTCTTCGGACCCAAAAGTACATCCATGCCGAGGAGGCGGACCGTATGAGGCGGGAGCACGACGGAGGACCCTTGAAGAAGTCGGCCCCGGCTGAAGTGTCCGGGACTCGGAAGCCAGCACCCCAAGCTCCGAGCTCCTGGAGGGACCGGCTAAGGCTGAGAGGGACCCCTATCCCTGAGGAGAGCTACACCCCTCTCCTCGCCCCGAGGACAAAAATCCTCATGAAGATTGAGGGTGAGGACTACCTGAGGCGCCCGCCTCCATTGAGGACCACCACCAGCCGTAATAAGATGAAGTACTGCTGCTTCCACCACGACCACAGCCATGACACCGATGAATGCCGTAACCTCAAGTGAGAGATTGAGGAACTCATCAAGAGAGGCTACCTCAAGAGGTTCGTGGGAGGCAGACCTCAAGTGGAGTCCCAAGCGCTCGTCACTCTCCCGCCAGCTCCGACCATCAACAACCACCCCATCGAGAAGCCGGTGGGCATGATCTCCTGAGGAGCGGCGTGCGCATCCAAGAGGGCACGGGGGGCAGGAGAATCTGAGAATGTACTCCTCTTTATGAGGGAAGGGGAATACGGGGGAAAAAATATAAATAATGATGCCGTGGTCATCGAAATAATAATCGCGAAGCACCCTGTAAAGCGCATCATGGTTGATAGTGGAAGCTCCACAGACATGCTTTTATATGATGCCTTCTCCAGAATGAATCTCTCCCCCGATCAGCTTAGGCCCGTGCACGCACCCCTTGTTGGTTTCACGGGCGATTATGTGAGTGTAGAAGGAGAAATCACTTTCCTGGTCACTGTCGGAACCCCACCTTGGCAGAGCACAGTCATGATGACCTTCACGGTTGTAAAGCTTCCTTTCATCTACAACGTGATATTGGGTCGACCCGGGCTCAATCTACTCGATGCCGTTGTCTCCACCAAGAGGCTACTTGTACAGTTCCCAACTCCCTATGGTGTCGGGAGATGAGATGAACGCCCCAGCTGGTGCAGCATTATTTCCAAACTCTCCCTGGGGCCAAGGCCTCTCAAGATGACCCCAGCATGGACGACCTCGATCAAAGGGCCCAAGATCCCAAAGGAGGCCTGGTTGAGCGTCTACTTTCTTATTCGCTCCGAGACGACCCCACAAAGATGGTGCAGATCGGAGCCCAGCTACCCGAGGAGGAGAGGGCTCAACTACTGGGATTCCTGTGGGCGAATGCGGATGTGTTCGCCTGGACGACGGCGGACATGCCTGGTATCCCTCCTGACATCATTACTCACAAATTGAGTGTCGACCCAAAGCACAAGCCCGTTCGACAGAAGAAGAGAAGTATTGCCCCGGAGAGACAGGCAGCCATCAAAGAAGTTGACAAACTCCTGGCCGCCGGTTTCGTTCGAGAGGTCCAATACCCGATCTGGCTGGCGAATGTAGTGATGGTCAAGAAGAATAATGGCAAATGGAGGATCTGTGTAGACTACACCGATATCAATAAAGCTTACCCGAAGGACAACTTCCCTCTCCCGAAGATTGACCAGCTGGTGGATGCCACCTTAGGCCACCGGTTACTCTCCTTCATGGATGCATTTTCTGGGTACAATCAAATTTGCATGCATCCAAAAGACAAGGAGCACACTGCCTTCATCACTGACCAAGGAACGTACTGCTACAGGATGATGCCTTTTGGCCTGAAGAATGCAGGAGCTACCTACCAGCGCCTGGTCAGTAGGGTCTTCAAAGACCAGATTGGTCGCAACATGTAAGTGTATGTGGATGACATGCTCGTTATGAGAAGGCCGGGCTCGAGCCATGTAGCTGACCTCGCCGAGTCCTTCCATAACCTGCGATAGCATCAGATGAAGCTGAACCCGGTGAAGTGCGCCTTTGGGGTGGCGGCAGAAAAATTTCTCGGCTTCATGGTCACCCAGAGGGGCATCAAAGTGAACCCGGAGAAGGTGCAGGCCATCATCGACATGGAACACCCGACCTCCAAGAAGCAGGTCCAGCGCCTGACGGGACGAGTCACCGCCCTCAGTAGATTCATCTCGAGGTCGGCTAATCGTTGTCTGCCATTTTTCAAGGCGCTGCGCAAGATGCATGACTTCACCTGGACCGAGGAGTGCAGGACAGCCTTCGAGGAGCTGAAGAACTTTTTCGCCTCTCCTCTGCTGCTCTCCAAACCGGAGGAGGGAGAGGAGCTTTTGCTATACCTGACGGTGACACCGGGAGCTGTCAGCTCAGTTCTCGTCCGCACAGACGAGGACAAATCTCAGAAGCCGGTGTACTACACCAGCAAAATCCTTCGCGACACGGAGATCAGGTATATTCGCTTCGAAAAACTCATTTTTGTACTAATAATGTCTGCTAAGCATCTCAGGCCCTATTTTCAAGCACACCCAATAGTGGTCGTGACAGACCAGCTGCTGAGGACTATCCTCATCCGACCCGAGACATCCGGGAGGTTGGCCAAATGGTCCCTGCTGCTCAGCGAATTCAACATAGCATACCAACCGAGATTGTCGCAAAAAGCCTAAGTCCTAGCCGACTTCATGGTCGAGTGCATCGGGTTCGTCGAGGAGCCAGAGCAGACTACAATGGAGCCCGGGCCAAGAGAAGAGCCCTGGATCCTCCACGTAGATGGAGCATCCAATTCAGGCGGGAGTGGAGCGGGCCTCATCCTAACCAACTGTGATGGGGTCGTGGCGGAATGCGCCCTCCGCTTCAAGTTCGCCGCAACCAATAACTAGGCGGAGTATGAGGCACTCCTTGTGGGCCTGAGAGTCTCCTACGAGCTGGGTGTGCAGGACTTGAAAGTCTTCACCAACTCCCAACTGGTCGCCGGACAAGTTTCCGGAGAATATGAAGTGAGGGACACCCAGATGATGAAGTACCTGGAGTAGGTCCGCGCGAGCAGGACAGGCCTCCGATGCTTCAACATCTTTCACATCCCTCGAGGGAAGAATGCACGCGTAGATGCATTGTCCAGGCTCGCGACTCTGCCAGACTCGTCGTTGGGACGCGCCTACATTGAGCACCTTGAAAGTCCTAGCTACGAGAACCCGATGGAGGTACATCAAGTCACCCCCGAGCCGAGATGGATGGACAAATATATCCGGTACATCACTGATGGCACCCTGCCATAAGACGCGCAGAAGCCACCCTCGTCAGGAAGAAAGCCCCCCGGTTCGTCCTAATGGAGGGCCAACTCTACCGCCGATCTTACTCCTATCCACTCCTAAGATGCCTTAGGCTCGCCGAGGCAACCTTCGTGCTCCAAGAGATATATGAAGGCCTCTGCGGGAATCACGTGGGAGGGAGGGCACTGGCTTACAAAGCTCTCCGCCAGGGATACTTTTGGGAGACCATGAGGGAGGACGCCGCCGACTTCATTAAAAGGTACGACAAATGCCAGCGCCATGCCAACATACAGCGTCAGCCGGCGGTGCCGATCTCCCAGCTCTCGGCCCCTTGGTCCTTTGCCCAGTGGGGAATGGACATCTTGGGACCGTTCCCCCCAGCATCAGGGCAGCTAAAGTTCCTGCTAGTGGCGATCGACTATTTCACCAAGTGGGTCGAGGCAGAGCCGCTAGCTCGGATCGCGAAAGCTAATGTCCGCCAGTTTTTCTGGAAGTCAATTATCTATCGCTTCAGGTTCTCCCGTTGCGTCATCACCGACAACAGGCGACAGTTCGACAACTGCGAGTTCGAAGGATTCTGCGCAGCACACGGCATCCAACATCGGTTCACCTTGGTGGCTCACCTCCAAACGAACGGGGAAGCCGAAGTGACCAACTGAACCATCCTTCAAGGACTCCGGACCAGGCTAGACCAAGCTAAGAGCATGTGGGCAGAAGAACTCCCGAGTGTCTTGTGGGCCTACCACACAACGCCCAGGATGGCAACCAACGAAATGCCCTTCAGCCTCGTCTTTGGCACCGAAGCGGTTGTCCTCGTCGAGCTCGGCATGCCCACGCTGCGGGTGCAGCAATACGATGAAGCACGGAACTCGACGCACCTCCTGCTTAACCTGGATCTTCTTGAAGAAGCAAGGGATAAAGCCCACCTACGGATGGTGGCCTACCGGTAAAGAGTGGCCCGGTACTACAACGCCGGCATCTGGACAAAAGCTTTCAAGTCCGGAGACCTGGTGCTACGGCGAGCGGAGGCGTCCCAGCTTATGGGGTGCGCCAAACTCTCCCCGAACTGGGAGGGCCCCTACAAAGTGGCTGAAGCCCTCTCACAAGGGGCTTACTACCTCGAAGACCTCAACGGCGTCAGGTTCCCCATAACATGGAATGCCTGCAACTTGCGAAAATACTATCAATAATGTAAGGTTTCCCAGCAATGATAATAACAACGGTTTTTTCCTTGCGCAAGTGTCTATCTATCTTGCAGGAGAATTCCGCCCACATCCCCGAGCCTAGCTCCAGGATGCTGATCCAAGACCAGAGCCCAGACCTCCGGCCAAGGAATCATGGAGCCACGCCGCTCTCAATCAACGACGTCCCCGAGCCTAGCTCCAGGACATTGATCCAAGACCGGAGCCCAGACCTCCGACCAAGAAATCATGGAGCCACGCCACTCTCAACCAACGACGTCCCCGAGCCTAGCACCAGGACGTCGATCCGAGATCGGAGCCCAGACCTTCGGCCAAAGAATCATGGAGCCATGCCGCTCCCAGTCATCAACATCCCCGAGCCTAGCTCCAGGACACTGATCCGAGACCGGAGCCCAGACCTTCGACCAAAGAATCGTGGAGCCACGCTGCTCCCAGTCATCAACATCCCCGAGCCTAGCTCCAGGATGCTGATATGAGATCGGAGACCAGACCTCCGGCCGAGAGATCGTGGAGCCACGCCGCTCTCAACCAACGATGTCCCCGAGCCTAGCTCCAGGATGCTGATCTAAGACCGGAGCCCATACCTCCGGCCAAAGAATCGTGGAGCCACGCCACTCCCAGCTAACAACATCTCCGAGCCCAGCTCCAGGATGCCAACTCAGGACCGGAGCTCAGATCTCCGGCCAAGAGAACCTCGAGCCAAGCTGCTCTCTATCTCAAACATCTTCGAGCCCAGCTCCGAGATGCCAAGAAATCATGGGGCCACGTAGCTCTCATTAACGCCTCAAGCCTAGCTCCAAGGCGCCAAAGACCTGAGCCAAGATCTCAGGCAACCCCTGGGCCCGAGCCTAGCTCCACGTCTAAGAAGGCCTCGAGCCTAGCTCCAAGGCAACCAAGATCGGTAACCCCCTTCTCTGATCTCCCCACTCAAAAAGAAGATGAGAGGGGAAGGAAAGAAATAGAACAAAGGGGGGAGCCTGGCAACCCCCTTCTCTGATCTCCCCACTCGGAAAGAAGACGAGAGGGGAAGGATAGAAAGAGAACAAGATGGGGGCACAACCAGCATCCTCTTCTCTGATCTCTCCCCTCTAAAAAAAGAAAAAAAAATAGAGAGAAAAAAAAGAAAGGAAAAAAGAAGAAAGAAAAGAGAAAAAGAGAAAAAAAGAAGGGAGGGGGACAAAAGAAAGAGAGAACAAGAGGGAAATACAGCATCGAAGCTACCACTTTCCACACTCAAGACCGGAGCTCAGATCTTCGACCAAGAGAACTTCGAGCCACAAAGCTCTCAGTCACCAATGCCCTCAAGCCCAGCTCTAGGACGCCCACTCAAGATTGGAGCTCAGATCTCTGGCCAAGAGAACTTCGAGCCATGCAGCTCTCAGTCACCAACATCCCCGAGCCCAGCTCCAGGACACCCACTCAAGACCGGAGCTCAGATCTCTGGCTAAGAGATCTTCGAGCCACGCAGCTCTCAGTCACCAACATCCCCGAGCCTAACTCCAAGACGCCCACTCAAGACCAGAGCTCAGATCTCCGGCGAAGAGACCTTCGAGCAACGCAGCTCTCAACCATCCACAACCCCGAGCCCAGCTTTAGGATGCCAGCTTAAGACCGAAGCTCAGATCTCCGGCCAAGAGATCTCCGAGCCTAGCAGCCTTCAAGTGCCATCAACTTGCGCCTAGCTTACTGGTGCCGAAGTCTAACAACTCAGCCCCATGCAAGGTAAGGCCCCCTCTCTGATCTCCCATACATCAAAAAGACAAAAAGAGGAGAAGGTGGAGTGAAAGAGAGGAAGAGCACGATAAGAGAAATGATTGCAAGGAAGTTTGCACTTTATTGATTAAGTGTCAATTACAAACATCCTGCGGGCCCCCGACATGCCGGGTGGCCCTGCCAAGTATAGAAAAAGAACAAGGCATAAAAGGAAGCAAGAAATGACAACTTACTAGCTGGATTGTCGAGCTGGGAGTCTCCATCAGCAGGGGCTTCAGGTCGCACGGCTTCGGGCTCAGGTGGCATGGCCTCCTCGATGCCTGCCTCCTGGTCTGAAGTGCCGGGATAGTCAAGGCGGCTGCGGCCCTCGATCGAGATGAACTCCTCGACCAGGCGGTGCAGGTACATGAAGCCTTTGAAGAAGGAGTCTGACACCGTTTGTTGGATCTCGACGAGGAACTCCTCCGAGGCCCTATACCTTTCCACCGCCTCCCCAGCTTCCTTCCTCACTGCGGCCACCTCGTGCTTGGCATCCACAACCGACCTGGCGGCCTCCTAGTTGCCCTCTGGGCCACGGCCGACTTCTCCTCCTCCGTCGCCAGCCGGGCCTGGAGGGATTGGGCGATCCCCTTCTGTCGGGCTGCCTCGGCGTCAAACACGCCCAACCGCCGCTCAGCGTCAGCAAGGTCCTTGGACTTCTTCCTCGACTGTCCTAACTTGCGGTCTAGGCTCTCCTGGAGCTCCTTCGCTCGCCCCTCAGAGTCAGCGAGCTGCCTCTCGAGATCCTTGACCCGCCGGTCAAGCGCCCCTCGAAGTCGGCCTTCCCTTTCAGATCGGCCTTTAACGATGTGATCTCGGCCGCCTGCTGCTGCTCAGCTCGCTCCCAGTTTCGGCAACAGCTCCTAATGAAAAGGACCTCGACACCCATCTGCATCACATGGGGAGTCAAAAAAAAAAAAAGGAAAAGAGAGAGAGGGAGAGAGAAAGAGGATGGGGTTGCTTACCGTGTAGAGATGGGGGAAGATGCTGTCGATCACGGCCCCAACCGGCAGCCCATCCATCTCCTCTCGGTCGCATGGCTGGATGGAGAAGTCCATCATGCGGTAAGCCAGGGCGCGGTTGTCGGTTAAGGAGCTCTCTAGCCCCAGCTTGAATGGAAGGTGGTGCCTCATCTCATCTCTCCTGCTCTCCCGAAGAGTAGGTGCGCCCGTCCCTCCAATGGTGGGACCCCCAGGAACCAGTCGAGGATCCGGCACTGTCATGGTCGGAACCCCCATCGCTGGAGAATATCTGGGGCGGGCCTCTCCTCCTTCAGCCTCGACCATCGTTGGACGCGGAGAGCGGGGCGGTGCGGCAGCAGCAACAGCATCAACCCAGACGGTCACCTTAGGCTCCATAACAGGGACTCCAGTCTGCGGCCCTGTCCATCCTTTGGCCTCCCTCCTCGGAGCGACCGGCACCACAGGGGCAGATGCCGGCGCGCCCTCAATCCAAGCTCGCCTCGGAGGTGGCTCGGCAACCATCCCGGCAAGCGGCCTCTTCTTGGAGATCGGTAACGGCTCGCCCTCCGGGAGGATCGACCCTGCATATAGGAGCCAAGAAGGTCAACCTAAGATGAAGAAGAAAGAAAATGCAAACGAAGAAAGAGCTGAACTCACCTGGCCCCGTCGATGAGTCGACCCTGGCATCGAGAAGGTTATACTCCGATAGCAGGACCTCCAGAGAGGGAATCTGAGCGGTGCGAAGCTGATCATAATTGTCTCGATCGGCTACATTGACCGTGGAGATCCGGTTGGGGGACCGGTCCGGCTCGCTCCAGGCCCAGTCAACCCCCTCGATGTTTGCAAAGAAAAACTTGCTCTTCCATCCCTTGATGGAAAAGGGGAGCTCGAATCTGATGCCCTTTGGGTGAGAAGACAGAGACCACCACCCGTCCTCGGTCGGGTGGCGTTTCAGGATGAAGAATGCCCTGAATAAGGAAAACCAGGCAACGAACCCGTGGACATGGCAGAGCATAATAAAGGAGAAGATCACCCTGATGGCATTCGGCACCAACTGGGCAGAGACCAGACGATAGTTATTCAGGACAGATAAAAAGAAGGGATGAAAGGAAAATCGGAGACCCCCGAAGAAAGTCCCCTCATAGAAGGCGAGACGCCCCGAATCACTGGAAGTGACCCGCTCGCCGGGGCGGGGGATCATAAGTCAGACAGAAGCCGGATGCCATAGGCATCCCGGATGGTCCCCATCTCCGTGGTGGAAATCATCGAAATGACCCCGCCCGGGCCTGTTGACCGGACAGACTTAGGAGCTGATTCAAGTAGGAGGGGAGGACAAGTAGGACAGGAAGGAACGGCCCCCGGCTCCCTAATGGACACAGGGGGGCAGGAAGGGCCGGTCTCATGCTAACCCTAAACTGTGCCCCCTCCGACTCCTTGTCGAAGGAGGAGAGCAATACCTTTCGAGTGAAAGATTCAAGACGAGACATGCTGGACTAAGAAGGAAGGAGCCTACCCCAGAAGGAAAGAAAGGAGGAGAACAAAGCCGGTCTCGACCCCTAGAGAAGAGAAGAACGGATGCAGATCGTGGAGAAGGAAGAGTCTGGGCACTGTAACAAGCGTGAAAGATTTGAAAGAGAGGAAACTTTAAGTAAGAAATTTTTTTCTTTTCACTTCGAAAGGGCCCATCAAATCCACGCTGTTGCGACCCCCTCGCCAACGGATCTGTGCCACGTGCTGCCCATCGACAAAAAAGGAGTCCCAGCCGCTCGGAATTCTACGCCAGTACTAACTACTCCTCGGATATGGCCACGTGGCACCCCCACCTGGCTGGCAGGGCCATCCCTCGAAGCACCGGCGATCGCAGCCATCATTGCGCCGAATTTTCGCCTTTCCACGTCAACACCACAGTTACTCCCTTTGCCCCGAGTGCCACGCACTAACGAGCCTTGGAAGTGGGGGGCAAATGATGTGGCAAGACCGCTGACATGGGTAGCTGACAGGTGCCACATTAAAGGAGACCGCCATGATGGACGCCAAGGAAACACCCCAGCTCGGACCACTTTGCCGAGTTGAGCTGAGTTGAGCCCCTTCAAGGTGACGGGCCAAGCTCCGTCCTCCGCCAGGTCACGCCCGCGAGCTCGGGACACCTAGGCCGGAGCCGTCCACCACCCTCCAGAGCGAGACCCTCAGAGGCTAGTGCCCTGCGGTCGAGGTCGAGCTCAGCACTCACCCGTCGATGTGGAGCCTCTCTGAGTGCGCGCCCTCTGGACCAGGTTCGTCCTTCGCCCTCCAGAGTGAGACCCTCGGAGGCTGGTGCCCTGCGATCGAGGTGGAGCTCAGTGCTCACCAGCCGATGTGGAGCCTCTCCGAGTGCGCGCCCTCTGGACCGGGTCCGTCCTCCGCCCTTCATAGTGAGACCCTCGAAGGCTAGTGCCCTGCGGTCGAGGTCAAGCTCAGCGCTCATTCGCCGATGTGGAGCCTCTTTGAGCGCACGACCTTTGGACTGGGTCCGTCCTCCACCCTCCAGAGCGAGACCCTCAGAGGCTAGTGCCCTGTGATCGAGGTCGAGCTCAGCACTCACCCACCGATGTGGAGCCTCTCCGAGCGCGCGCCCTCTAGAGCGGGCCTGCGCTCTCCCCTTCTCCACCAAGGTGACCACACGAGCTCGGAGCGCCCAGATCGAAGCAAGCCCTGCCATCCCAGGACACCGGCGAGCTGCCCGAGGACTACGAAGCGACGCCTCCCATGCCGCCATGACTACCTGCCCGGCCGTACTTCCAGGGGGATGGGCCAGCCAGAAAGCAAGAACCCCTAGAGCGGTGACCCCCGGATCGAGGCTCTGGCAAGCTTCCCTGAACGGAGCGACAGGAGAGGATGTCAGAATGAATGGAAGCTTTGCCTATCACCTATCAGGAAAGGCGTCTCGTCTATGGCACAAAATCCTATCGCACATGCCTGTCAACCCAGTGAGGATCCCGAGGCAAGCTCCAAACGACCAATTTTTAACTATAAAGAATAGTCGACACCTCCAAAAAGTGGGAGAGGTAACAACAACAATCCACCTCCAATACAAGCGCAAGCTTGACCAAGAGGGCGAAGCGCCACCACCAAAATCACAGCTGAGAGAAAATGAGGGAAACAAGGAGAAGCGGCATAACGGGGAACCCCTCTGTCCCCGCTATTAGTCTCCCCCTGCTACATTTTTGCCCACACACATCTTTCACTCCTCCTCGTGTGGAGTCCATCAAGAGGGACCCGGCCAGGAGGATCTGTTTCCCTGGACCGTCACTGACTTGACCGTCGGAGTGCCCCCGCCGGAATCCCCGGCCCGAGTCACTAACCCCTATTTTGCAGGTCCAGGAGTAGAGGACCGACAGGCAGCGAAGGGAGCGCACTTCGGTGCTGGTAGCGGCTACAGGCCACGACGGTCTTGGCGGCAACACTTTTTTTTCTTTTCTATTTTTCTATTACCTGATTATCTCTTTTTTGTATTTTAGGATTTGTTCAAATTTATTTTCTCTTCAAAACGATCATGTTTCTGCTGTGTTTGTGTGCCATGTGGGTTAAGGTGTGCTCAGTTATCCCTTAGCCACTCTTTTAATTTGGTATCAGAGCAGGAAGATCCTTTTATAGATGGTTTGATTTGAAATAATGGTGAGTAAGGTGACAACAATAAAGTATGAGATACCGAGATTTAATGATCAAACTTTATACTCTGGAGATGAAGATGTAGGCGATATTTATCAAGGATGATTGTAAAATTGCTTTGCAAGGAAAAGAATATAAACCATAAGAGATATCGAATGCATAATATATGAAGAAAGATAAGTTGGTAATGATAAATTTCTATTTGGTATTGGATGCTATCGAGGTTGAGACTACTATAAAAAGGGTATGGAAAAATTGAAGAACTTCTATGAAGGAAAGTCTTTGGTGAATAAAATTTATTTGAGATGAAAATTATATAATTTGGAGATGAAGGATGGGACATCAGTTTAAGAGCACTTGGATATATTCAAATATATTGTAAGCAAGCTTGCATCCCTATATATGAAAATCGAAGGAGAAGAAAAGGTTAACATTTTATTTTGTTCTATGCTAGAATCTTGGAATAATCTTATTATGAACTTGAATTATGTTGAAACTCTTAAAATGGAGTCAATTATTTATCATTACTAATAGAGGAGATGAGACAAAAATTTAGCTATTAAAGCTCTTCGAAAGAGGCCATGGTAGCACATGGAAGACCTTTTGAGAGGGAACATTGATCGTGAGAAGGCAAGATCTAAACTCAAGGGCAAGAAGAGGTGAAATGTTGGAATTATGAAAAATCAGGGCACATAAAGAAAGATTGTCGAGTTAAAGAAATTAATACAAAATTTGAATCAAGAAACTTTCAAAGCAATGTAGCAAAAGGTTAAGTTAGTTCGGCTACTTCGAAAGATAGAGATGCATTATAGCATTAGAGAGATTTAAACTTGTACATCATTGGATTTTAGATTCAGGAGCATTTTTTCACATGACTCCTTTTAAAAAGTAGTTTCATATATACAAACCATGGGATGGTGGAGTTATTTATTTAGACAATAACATAACATGTCCTATAGTTAGAGTGGGAGATGTTTGGATCAAAATGTTTAATGGTATAGTTCAAATAGTTTCTAATGTTTAGCATATTCCTGTACTTTGCAAGAGTCTACTATCACTTGAAAGTTTTGTAAGTAAGGCTTGAAATTTGTTGGAGAGAAAGATCAACAAAAGATATGCTAAGGATGTTTGGTGGTGATAACCTTATTAACCAGCTACTAATAGGTGGCTCTGTATTTTTTAGACCAAAAGACATTACTTTATAATAATATATACCTTTATCGATCATGAAAGGAATATTTTTCTCATCTTCGAAAGCCATCCTAATCTGGTTATAGCCAGAAAAGGCATCCATGAAGCTGCTCTACAGTTGGCACCTCACTAGCCTACAGTTGGCACCTCACTAGCCTAGTGCTCTGCTGGTTCACCTCTCCTTTCAAGTTCCCTCTAGTTTAGCTGCTCTACAGTTGGCGCCTCACTAGCCTTTCATACCTTGGATGCCATTTAGAAATATTGCTAGGCTAGTTGCTAGTCATTGTGCATCTCGCCAACTCCATTCCTAGTCGAGAATCGAATGAGAAGATGCATGGTTGAGATGACTGCATCCAATAGGTTCAACCCAGGTCGACCAATGATGGTGTTGCATGTAGAAGGCAAGCAAACAACTATGAAAGTCATGAAGACTATACTTTATCGAGGTGAAGTGCCTGCTATGATTGGAAGGGTAATTTTTTCCTTGACTTCAACTGAATCCCTTCTGAAGACAACTAAAGATGCAGAGATTGGTTTAAGACAATTAAAGGGTATGTTCATATGAAAAAAAGCATCATAAAAAAAGATGTCAGCTAAGCTTCTACTATCAACCATAATTTTTCTTATAGGATGTTTTGCTATCGTCATCAATACAATGACAGCATCATTGTTGGGATAGTTGACCTTGATTAGATCCTTATCAGAAAAAAAGATTACATTGTCTTCTTCTCTCTCCCCTCTTGGCCTCTTTGATGTAGGCGCCACCCCTAGGAGATCATGTCAACTGGCCTTTCAGTTAGCCTTTTATCGACTCGGCCTTGGTCTATTGCTCGCTGGGATTCTGAAGATCAGTTGAGCCCCTTCGCGCACATATTTCCTGAGGTAGCTGCATTATATGAGATCCTCTATCTCCTTTTTTAGGTGGCAACATTGCTTGGTATCGTAGCCATAATCCTAGTAAAATTGGTAATACATGCTCTTTTCCTGGGTAGTTAATGGCTTCAGTAGATGAGACCTTCTCAAGTATTGCTCGCTTTCTATTTCTATTAAAATCTTATCTCTGGAAATGAGAAGGGGAGTGTACTTGCCATTCTTGCCAACAAATTTCTTAGGCTTGGAGTCTTATCGGTGGGAAGAGTCAGGCTTCTCTACTCAGGCTTCGCTTCGTTCTCCTCGAACTTACTTCTTCTTGGGTCTCCTGTCTATCTCCCTCTAGGTAGAATCCCCCTCTGCTTGGATGTACTTATGTGCACGGATCAACAACTCTGAGTTAGACTTTAGATGCTTCTTGTCTAGGAAGTATATAAATTGGAAAGTGCAAAATCTTCTCTTCATGGCTCTCATGGCCATGGACTGGTCTAGATTGTAGACTTTAAATACGATTGACTTGAATCGAGACATATAGTCTTTTAGTGATTCTCCATCTTGCTAGCAGACAGAGAAGAGCTATCTACCTCATATGGCATCTTCTTATATGCGTCAAAGTGTGCCATGAACTCTTTAGCTATTTAAAGGAGTCTATGCTCCTTGGCTCAAGTTGGGAGTACTAGGCTTGGGCTGCTTTATATAGAGTAGCTAGGAAGGCGATGTAGAGGAGGGCATTGGTAGCATCCTGAACTTACATGAGAGCCTTGTAGCTCTCTAAATGGTTTAGTGGATCAGTGGTGCTATCATACAAATCCAGTTGAGGTATCCTGAACCGACTAAGAATCAGTTTCTCCATGATTTGATGGGTAAGAGGAGGATAGGTGTCGTAACCTACCTACTCCTAACTTTTACCTTACAAGTCGGCAAACCAGTGGTTGAGGTCATCCAATCTGCAATCATACTAATCAAGGCATTATTCGGCCAGGAACTGAATAGCCTCATTAGTGGACCCCTTCAGAAAATGCGAAAGTCAAAATAGATGAGGATTGGGCATGCTCATGTTTTGGCTCCTTTCTTGACTATCACTCCTAGTGTGAGGGATCGACCTAGCATGGTGCAGGAGATCATGACCGGTGGATGGTTCAGTAGTGATAGGACTTTCCTCGAGGGATCCGGTGGCTCGCCCGATGGGGTGAGGGAGACCATCAACGAGGAAGGGCATGTCAATGCAAGGGCCTCCCTCGAGAGGATCGATGGCTGGCACTAATAGCAGCGACGGGGATAGCAGGGGTCTTTAGTTGCTGTTATGTGGCCATGGATCACTACTATTGTTGTTGCTCTTAGATTGCCATTTCCAATGTTTGGATCTGTTGCATAAGGATAGCAACTGGTCCTGCTGATTTGCTAGCAATGGAGGCAATGGAGCGAGGGGCTCCACCTCTTAGCTACGCTGCTCATCACGATGAGATGGGTTTCCAATATGGCTGGCGGAAGCATCCTGTGCATGCGTAACCACCATGACTTTAGACTTCTGTGAGTAGATGCTTGCTATGCTTCTAGTCCCCCTACCTGGTGTGGTAATCTATTATCGTCGGATCTCCCATCACTAGACTCCGGCAGTGCCTGAGGGTTTCTTGGTCATCTTCAACAAAGGTGGAAGGCTTCTCCTAGTTGCTCCTTCGGCAACATGCAAAAATTCCATCAGAGATACCTGCAGGGATACTCTAATGCTCAAGTCGGTAATAGAAAAAGAGATGCTACAACGATCAGAGCCAAGAGTCTATGATAGTCTGGTGACTGTGTAAGCAAGAGCGTGTGGGAACATTCGGAGCGGACCTGGTCAGAGGTCCCTCTTATGTATTTGTATGGTTATATAGCATAATAGAATATTGTTGCAGAGTTATCCATCTCTGACAGGCATAAGAAACTTGACTGAGGTGGCAAGATCTTGGCTCTCGAGATCTTCACCACTGGAATCTTTCTATTATAGTGTCAAGATCTATTGAGATATTGTCAACCAAGATTCATGCCAGGTTGGTTGTAGTTAGGAGTTGATAGCTACTTGGGCATCATGGACCTCGGGTAAGAGAAAGACTTGGCCGCAAACTAAGGCTAGTTGATCAACCTATCTATCTAGCTAGTCGGCTCGAGTAGGAAGTCGGTGTGCTTGTATTGAGATGCAATATTAGCTGGATTTGGTGGGTTGCTGCTACTCGGCACTGAAATGGCTAGTCTATCAGGGAGGGATTACGTAGTCGATGGACCCCTTCACTAGTTCATTCCTGTTGAATAGCTAGTTGGCTCTGGCATCGTTGTCCTATCTAGTAGCTTTTTTACCCCAATTGGGTGGCAAGGTCTGCCATAGCGACCGGTGGTCCGAAAAATCGCCGAGGTTACATCAGTAGTTACCACATCAATAACTTTCAGGAAGAAAACTCTGGTAAGGTTCCTTTGAAGACCGAGATTTTCGACAAGTAGAATGAAGTCTTAATCCGTTAAATAGAACTAGAGGGAGGAGTTGAAAACTCTTGACAAGGTTCCTTTAAAGACCGTGGTTTTCGACAAGGAAGTAGAAGAAAGTCTTAATCCATTAAATAGAACCGGAGGGAGGAGCCCAACTCCTCCCCGTTCCATCTTCCACCAAGATTTCACAAGAATGAAGGCTGCCACATCAAGAGTCTTTTTCATCCATCTTTTTTTTCTATGCAACTCAAGTAGTTCTTTGGCCTACATTGTGCTTTTGGTACAGGGTATTATATATTCAGTCCAATCTATTCAGCCTAGTCTATTGAATATCAACATGATAAATCGAACAGCACCAAGCCAAATTTTCAGATCAATTTTAAGTGATTTTTGTCAATGGTACGTTCAATTTCGGTTCCTATATTTGAAAACTATTTTAAATCGGTTTTGGTCCTGGATCTACTTTCAAACCAACCCGAGTTTATCCGCGCACATCCCCGGTATCTAACAGGGCACATGGAATGTAGGTGGCCTGCGGGAAAATGGAAAGCGAGCACGTTGGCGAGTGCCAAGATGAGTTGTTATAGGAAAGTATTACATATATTTTCAAGATACGTCCATGCTGAAAATGTATTTCAGTAACACGATAGACTGGTTGATAGAGATCTTGTCTTACTATCAACAGATCGATGATTCGAGATATGATTCCACGGGTGACTCAATTAAATACAGGATCTTCATAAAATCATCGACAGTTGGTGTGAGTGAGAGGTCAGGATCTTTTCCTTTATTCCTGATCTACTGGCCGGCGTCTTAGTGATGTCAGGTACTTACCATTAGATAGAAAGATTTTTTCGTCCCCGATCTACTGGCCAGCATTAGATGGAAAGAGATTGCACGAATTTGAATGTCTTGAATCAAATATTACCTGGTTGGATGAAGACCTACGAAATAGTTATACCGAGATTTATCATTTTTTTTTTTTATAAAAAAAAAAAATTTCCAGCCGTTTGCATTGGTAAAGGATAAGTTTGAAACATTGCGGGGGTTGGGAAACGTGGTGATGCGTATCTTTCGAGCATCTCACGCACGTGCATTCTAGAGTTCGGTTCAAATTTCAAAAAGCAAAGCTGAGAGCGCTGGTGCTGGGTCATGTTTGAAAAAAATAAAAAATAAAATAAATAAAATTTTAAAAAAAAAAAAAAAAAAAGAAAAAGAAAAAAAGAAAAAAAAAATAAGAAGAAGAAGACCCCTCTCATCATTTTTAACGTGACTGGGATGATAATTTTTATCGTTATTTATCTAATTCGATTCAAACGAGATGAATAAAATTTGACATATCTAATTTATAAATAGATATAAATTATATTAAAAAATAATTCGAATTTGAGTCGGATATAAATAGTAGTATGGTCCGATTCAAATTTAATCTATTTATATATATATAAAAAAATATATTTATAAAATATTTAAGTAAACTGGATATGGAACGGATATATTCGATCGGATCCGATTCGTTTAAATTTTAAATAAACTATATTTTATAAGACCGGGTATACCGACTCAACCCGATCCAAATATAATTTTTTTTTATACCTGATCCGGTCAGATCCAAGATAGATATGGGATAGGTATGGGGTGAAATTTTTTTTAACAGGACGGATATGAATTTTGCATGACCCAATTCATTGCCGACCCCTTCAAATTCTAAATTTATGACAAATTTCCACAACTTAGATATTTGATTTGATGAAATACACGGCAATCATCCATCGGTCCTAAATGCCACTGACATTGGGCTTCAAAAGACTAAAATGACCCTCAATATTAATAAAAATTCTAAAAGAATCTGATAAATTAATAAAACAACCAGACCAAACAAACATTGCGATCACGGAGAGGATGTGGATGATGGTCCTGGGTGTGCGGCCGCAAAGCGCGAAGAATGAATGCATTGCGACAAGCGGAGGGGGATCGTTTCGTCTAAATCAACGGTCGGCACGGCTTCATCACTTTTTCCTCCTCTAAATAGTAAATAGTATCAATTAAAGGTATTTTAGTCTCGTAGCACTTTTAAGATGATTACATGATGCTCGCATGACAAAATCTTCTCAGATTCAGCTAACAAGATGGACGGCAAGCTCGCATTGGTTCGCTCATGTGAGTTCAAGGATTTGATTGCAAATTTTGAAAACCAGGGCTTCATGTGAAAAATGATGAAACTCATGAGGTCAAAACGTACCTTATATTTTTCTTCTTTGACACGTTCTTATTTAAAAAGCATGCGGCCAAGTTTATCTGGAACCTCTTTCGTGGCCCACACGGTCAGGATCAGGATTTTTGGAACCATCCCGAATCATTAAATTTGGAACGTATTATATTGTATCGGTCAAAAACCGATACGTTCGATCCTAAAAAATGGTTTTGGGACTCGAACCATAAAAAATTATCTGAACCGGACCGGTATGGATTGGTTCGGTATGATAGGGGTCGGTTTAGACCGATACGATCAGGTTCGATCCGGTTCGGCCTGGTTCGATTTCGATTTAGGTTCGGTTCAGCGATCCTTGTTCGAGAAGGGAGAGGAATATAGTTTTTTTCTCAATTCACTATGACCGGTACATATACCGTGCAGTATGGTATAGCGTATCCATTACTGACCGGTATAGATCCTGGTACTAGTTCAGCGATTCTTAGTTGAGAACATATCTTAAAATTTCAAATCTTTTGTCCTGCTTATTTATGCTTTTTAGATTTTGTAAAACTCGTATCATTTTCAAATTTGACGAGAACTAAATACTTCGGCCAAGTTCGGACCGGATCACCATAGCCAAGTTAACGGTTGCAAAGTTTTCCCTTGATCTATTGCCATGTCACCTTTTTTTTTTTTAATAACTAAAATGGGTGGAAGCCCAATCAAATTGGGTGGAGGCAAGATTCAAACTAGGGGTGTCAATGGATCGAATTGTGTTGGGTTTGCATGCCGGTCTGACTAGGTTTGAGTCAAAAACTCTCGACCCATACTTGACATCTATTTTTCATTAATCCATGTGAACTCACCAATCTATCTAAATTTTTACTCATTACTAATGTGCATGTTTTACAAATGGAGAGAATGATGAAACAAAAAGAAAAAAAAAAAAATAGAGAATAAGAAAAAAATAAGAACATATAAAATTAATGTAATTCGGTTTATTGATCCACGTTCAAGCGCAAAAAATAGTGCAAATGCTTCAATATAAAAAACTTTGAGATTATGGAGTGTAACTTCAAAAATTCTAGCCTCAAATCCATTAGATCTCCATGACACTCAATTACAACTACTCACTTCAGGGTTATAAGGGATATATATATAATAAAATAAACTTATTTAGACTCAAACCGGTATTCCTACAATAAATCAATTTAGGCTAGTATCATAATTTGATATGGACTTGAATTATTATCTAAAAATAAACCTTCAATTGACGTAGACATGTTCCATGAGAAGTAAAATTCAAGACAAACTTAATAAATACCTATCTTAGTTTAAAGTTTACCAAATCAAATGTATTGAAACCTTCCTCATTGCCTCCTCCTTACCTACCCCATAAAGGCATGGGCCTCTATAAATACTACTCAAGTCCCAGCAATACCTAAATTTATTATTTAAAAGTGGCTTTGTCAATATATCAACTGAATTTTTTTTGATGGTTATCTTCAAAACTGTAATAATATTATTATTACTAATTTTCTAAAAAAAGTGATACTTAATGCAGATTAGGTCCCAATCCAAGTAAGTGCTTATGTTCGGGCAAGAGAAAAGGGTGATGCCCGACTCAAGTACGATGGAAAGGGAAAGAAAAATAACTTTGGAAAGGATAGAGGCCAAGAACTTCTAAGTTACAAGAAAGACAAGGAGAGAAACTAGCCCGGCCAATGCCAATGATACACACCTTTGAGCTATGACTCTTTTTTTAATCAATGTTCTTGGTTTGCTCACGATACATTAAATTTTTGACCAAGTAAATGGCACTCTGGCTATCATAGTGCACAATTATTAATTACCACTGTAAGTCAAAATTGTCAACAAAACCATGCAACCATATAGCTTCCTTTATATCATAGCCATATACCTTGCTTCAGTTGCAGATAAGACAATTGTAGACTGAGTTATAGTCTTCCAACTATTGGTGAAACAAAAAAAAATAGAGATATATTCTACCAATGATCATTACTTATCCAAATTACCTACATAATTAGAGTTAACATAGCCTACAATACTATTAGTTGATATGCTATGATAGACTAAGCCAATATTTGTAGAGCCTCTAAAATATCTCCTGATCCATTTCATAGCTTGCTAATGTTTATTCTTAGGATTTTCTATGCATTTGCTAACTATACTAATAATATGTGAAATATCAGGTTTAGTGGAAACCATACCATACACCAAGCTGCCAACTATACTGGTATATGGAGCACATGACATGTGATCTACATTCTCAGTTTGCAGTGATAATGAAGCAATAATTTAAAGTGTGTGACCAATGGAAACTCACCAATTTGAATATATCTGGACTAAAGCATTCAAGCACCTTCTCTATATCCTTTTTCTGAAGCAAGTACAATCAATTTACTAGTTGATCTCTATGAATTTCTATCCCTAAAATCTTCTCTATTATCTCAAATCTTTAATTTTAAATTCACTATTCAACTGAACTTTCAATTTGTTGATTTTAGATTTATCTTTAACTACGATCAACATATCATCAACAAACAATAGCAAATACATAAAGGAATCATCTAGAAGTTTTTAATAATAAACACAACTATCATAATGTTTTTTTGAGTAATTATTATTAACCATGAAAGTATCAAATCTTCTATACCATTGTCTAGATGATTGCTTTAAATCATATAAAAATTTCATCAATAAGCAAACATAATTTTCTTTACTTAAAATAAGAAACCCCTCTGGCTAAGATAGATTTGTTTCTTCAAGTCACCAGGCAAAAAGGTAGTTTTGATATCAAGCCGATCAATCAAATACACAAACCATAGCAAGTAGAATTGTATCGAGTTAGGGTTGGCAATTTGGTCCGATCTACCAGGTATCTGATCCAAATGGGGCAGGTTTTAGCCAACATGATTAAAATCCGAGGCGGGTATGGGTTATACGAAAAATACCTGAAATGGGTTTAGGTCGGGTATGGGTAACACTGTACCCTACCCCAAACATGAGGTAATTAAATAGTTAGATATATAAGCCCAAATCAAATACAACCCTAGCCATCATCTCTTCCCTAATAGCCACTCCACTTCCAAACCCTAGCCACCATCTTCCTTATTTGGCCCTCCCTCCCTAATCGGCATCCTCGATCAACTCTCTCTACTCCCTCACACCACTCGAGAAATTGCTTGCCACCCTAATATTTGGGATCTCGTTGCCTCTCTCTGATGGCAGATCCATCGATCGCCTTAGTGAAAGAAGCCCTCCAAAGCTAATCCTCTTTTTGGTTCGGTCCCTCCTTCGATCTCCTTTCTTTTGCCTTTTGATTTCACCTCAGGTTCCTTTTCTAAGGTTTTGGAGAAATCTATTTGTTCTTTTCCATTTTGCTAGATAAAATTCTTGTTTGAATCTATCTATTTTTGGAGTCCGATTTGATTGTTTGGGTTTTGGTTTTCTTGCTTCCAAAGATTTTAGGATTTTGATCCATGTATCCTCTTACTGATGAAAGGAACACCTTTTTATTTTGATTTTCTAAAAATAATTTTTTTTTAGTATCACCATATATCCACCTATAAGTATGTTAAATATATCAATAGAAGTATTAAAATATATACTAATTAATTTTTATTCTTTAAAAATTGATGCTTTTTCTTATCTTTTGCTGGAAAGCTGCTCATCAAGACTTGAAGGCGCCCACAAGTATTAAAAGTCTAAATTGCAAGCCTAAAGGTTCTTCGACTTTTTAAATTGCAAGGCATCTTTTATATCACCAACTAAAAAAGATTCTCCACCATATAGCATGCTATCAATAAAGTTCTCATAAAGGGGCAGTAGTGAGCACAATAAAATAAGAGCCTGATCTTCATCATCAATTACAACACTAATATGTCTTAAATCTAAAGTAGCTTTATTAAATTTATCTATATGATTCTTCAAGGGCATACCTTCTTTTATGCACAAATGGTAGAGCCAATGCTTCGAATATAATCTATTTTTGCATAACTTGGTTATGTATCTACTCTCTAATTTTAACCGGAGTGTAGCTGTTGTCTTCTCTTCAACAATTTCTCTAAGTACCTCATTTGTCAAATACAATAGAATTGTACTATGTGCCTTTGACAACAACTCCTCCTTGTCTTTATCAGATGTATACTATCCAGTAACTTCTCTTTGCCTTCCAATGCTTTCTACATATCTTATTGCATCAAAAGTTCTTACATCTTAATCTACCAGATACGGAAGTCATATGCATTATTGCAATTCTGAATTTTGAATTTCATGGTCACATCACAAAACTCCAATAAAGAAAATCAAGGCTCTGTTACTTGTTGCGAGCAACAAGCAGAATAAGAAACAAGAAAAAAAAGAGGAAAAAAATAAAAAAGAAAGAGAATTAGAGAATAATAGGTGCATATAAAATTAATATGGTTCAATTTATTAACCTACATCTTGCAAAAGCTTCACTATAAAAAATTGAAGATTATATAGTACAAAATTATAAATTTCAGCTGCTAATCCATTATATCTCTAGAACACTCAACCATAACTACTCCCTTTGGATTTATAAGAGATATATATGATAAAGTAAATTGATTTAAACTCAAACTAGTATTCCTATAATAAATAAGTTTAGGTCAATGTTTTGATTTGATATGGACTTAAATTGTCATCTAAAATAGTCCTTCAGTTGATGTAAACTTATCCTAATAGACGTAAAATCTAAGATAAACTCAATAATATATATCTAAAAAATTAAACAAAATGAGATATTCAAATATCACAAACAACAAAATCAAATTTATCTTCAAATATATCAATATAATCATAATAAATGCAAAATTTAGCCCATATGACATTTATAAAGTAATTAATGATAAAACTAGATAAAATTCAATCACATACTCTAAAATCCTTTGGCCCATTTATCCATCATTCTTGTAAACTTTTTATTAAAAAAGGAACTATACTTGATGAAAATAACTAGAAAGTTATCAATTATGTTAAGTCTAGTAGTTGTTAGTTTTAGACCGTATCATCCTAGATAAACCACCGGGAAGCTAAACCGAGACCCATCCATTTATTATCAACTTAATTTTGGATCAACCTAGAACCAACTTAAGTATAAGAAAGCTCCATCCAAATTCATTTATTTCGAGTGAGTTGGTGTAAGTTGGCAACCTTGGGTTAATTTTTGCCATTCTAAATTAAATCCTCATCGAGTACCAATATCTAGTGATTTTGTCAACTACCCCAATTGGTGCTTTAAATTGGAAGTGGTACCACACTGAAAGTGTATATCTAAGTGATATATAATGATGCTAAGTCATCATAATTATGGTGCATTCATTTTCTCTTATTTCCTTGACTTTGTACAAAGATTGTTTAGGGAACAATAACTAGATTATAGCAAGTGACAATGCATTTGTTTTGTCATCATAATTATAGTGCATTCATTTTCTCTTATTTCCTTGACTTTGTACAAAGATTGTTTAGAGAACAATAACAAGATGTATAGCAAGTGACAGTGTATTTGTTTTTCTAACATCACTTTGATATGGCAGTAATACCATAACATGAACTATGCAAATGAGCAAATGAAGATCCTGTTGTGGTACAACCTGCACTGATACCACTTATAGGAGGATTTCTCAGATTGTGGAATACGGATCCCTATCCAAGATCGTACTTCTATTATTAAAGTTGATATTGCAAAGGGAAAGAGAGAGAAAAGGCATACAAACATAATTTAATTGGATATGTAGGACTTATTATAAGAGAAAAAAACACTTACAAGAGAAGAATCGTACTCTCAATTCTGTATAATAATCTTTCAATAAGAAATCTTAGATCCCTCATAAAAGCTCTCAACTCTTAAAAAGACTCTCTAGCCCCTATAAGCTTTCTTTGCCACTCTTTGCTACCACACCTCTTTTCCTGGTCTCTGTCTTCCTTTTTATAAAGCCTGAAACTGCATACTAGTCTCTGTGTTAAAGATGAATTTTAAAGGATTTTAGAGCTTCAAACCATGTTAGAAATGGAGTCCAAACTAACTCAAAATCACGATTCGTGGACCTTGCACTCCTGTGGCACGCATGCACCGTATGAAAAGGGATGGGCACATGTATTGAGGTGCCAACCTAACAACCTTCACCTCGATTTGATGCTTGACTTCATATAACTTTTGAAAGCTCTTGAAAGATCACATCCCCATACCCTAAGGCAAATGCTTGCTGCTCATGGATAGACAAATATGGGAGTCAAGCTAGGTTGCTCAATCTCATCTATATTTTGTGCTATGCTCTACCTAACTTGAGGCATGTTTGGGGTAGTCTCCTGCTGTAACAGAAACTTTACCTTGTGACATCACCTATCATCCTTCCAAGTCTCTTATCTCATACTCGATCTACTTGCTCCCAGAGCTTCACCTCGTACTGGGCTTCTATTTGCATCGAGGACTCTACCTCGCATTAGACTTTCTGTTAAGGGCTATATCCTCTATACTTATTCTCCTTTAAGACAACCCTACTATAGCGAATAACTTTCAGGATTTCATCATCGGTTCTTCATGTGTAGCTATTTGAATCCAGTTTACTCGGTGAGATTAGGTATGTATTAGACCTCCTCCAATTTTCTCGATATTCCATCATGAAGCTTCAAGTTAACTATTTTTTTGCCCTTGATCGCATAACTTGATCCGTTTGGTAGGTAGATAGTACCCTTTTTACTCTCTAGAGAGTCGAATAGCTTCTCTCTGTAACATACATGATGAAAATATATAGAATCTAGAATCCACTATTGGAAAAAAAAAGTTACCTCCTCGAATACCATAAGACAATCATCTTCAATATCACTATGATGGATCATCGCCATAGTAACCTTTATATGATCTTTGAGTTGTTAGCAATCTTTGACACGATGGTCCAATTTATCGCACCGATAGTACTTGATCTTGCTGGTATCCTTCGACTTGGACCTGGATTCCCCGTCATGCGATCCTCTACCACTCCATCCTCTACCATCAGCTTCCCCAGAGCTTGCCAATGCCGAGTTCCTGCCTAAACTCAAAGCTATGCTCTTTCACCTGAAAATCTCATTTTGAAGAAGCTTTGAGATGACCTCCTCCATCTTCATGGTACTCTTCCCTACTAGAAGAGCAATCATCAAGGACTCAGAGGAGTACGAAAGTGGTAATAGGAAGACCAATATCCTGATCTTCTCTTCGACCTCACCTATATTAAGAAGATTGATCACCCATCTATAGTTGATAAAATTGCTTCCGAAGGAAGAGAGCATTGATGAGTGATTTTGTCATGTATATCTTTTCAAGCTTCGCCTATATCATCACCGAAAAAGTTACGTTCAATACATAGATTACCACATCATTCATCAGGTACAAGTGAATCATACTCACGGCATGTATCTAAAGACGCTTCCAACTTTTATCCTCCATGATAGCCAAACTCTTCTCGCATAAGAGTGCATTGATCAATCCCTACTAGATGAGCATGCCTTTCATCCTCGTTTGACAAAGAAAGAAATTATTCTTCCTATCGAATTGATTGATGTAGATTTTGATTATATTTGTCTTCTCTATCTTCTTCAATTTCAATCAACATAGATAACTTGGACGACTCGAGCCTCCGATACCAGTTATTGTGGTATCACCTGTACTAATACCACTTATAGGAAGATCCCTTAAATTATGGAATATAGTTTCTCATCCAAGATCGCACTTCTGTCGACGAATTTGATATTATGAGAAGAAAAAGAAAGAGAAAATGCACACAAATATAATTTAATTAGGCATGCAGGACCTTACTATGAGAGAAAAAAATACTTACAAGAGGAGAACTTATACTCTCAATCCCGTATAATAATCCCTCAACAAGAAATCCTGGATTCTTTACAAAAGCTCACAACTCTCAAGGAGAACCTCTATCCCCCCTACAAGCTTCCTTTGCCGCTCTCTGCTACCATACCTCTCTTCCTAGCATTTATTTTCTTTTTTTATAAAGCCCGAGATTGTGTAAAAAGGGACCACAGACTGCATCCTGCATACATAGATCATGTCCGGCATGCATGGACCATGCATCCTGCATGTTGCGGTCTATGGACCGTGTGCTCCTACGGTTCACCCGCCAAGCGAAAAAGAGTGGGCGCATGCATCAAGGTGCTAACCCAACTAGTCCTCCCCCCTGATTATTACTATGACAATTACTAAACCGAACCGATCAAAAATTTGGTGGTGGTATCCCATCAATGGAGGTAGATAGCATGGAAGCTAAGAGAAACATTTCATTGAATTTCTTTTAAAGAAAACTACATATATCTAACAATTCATTGTGGGCACCCAAGCTTTTCTATTGATAAATCTATCCCCAAAAATCTTCCCTAGTCATTATGACAAATCCACTATTTTGCATTTAAGATTGCCTACTTTTATCTAACCAAGCCTTCATGCTTTACTCTAATTAGGGCCTTAACACTTATTTATGCTTAATGCTTAGACTCTAACCAGGGCCATCTCAGAATCTTCCTTCATGTGTTCTACGTAATATCTTTCATGGAAAACATGATTCAGTGCATATTTTTACCACATGGATTGATTGGAAAACTAAACCAAGTTGGCACATTAAACTTGTTTAACATGCCCATTATAGACGCCAATATCGTCCTATATATTTTGTCACCACTTGGCCTAACCTATAAACATAGTCTCAAGCTTGCAATGTCGATCTTGTTCCCAAACTCTTACTTAATTCTAGCAGTGCAAATTATGTTGGTCATGTAGTCGACCACTGCTCTTTTTTTTTCCCTTCATTCCTTTGCTTTTTGTTCCTCAAGGATCACACTATTTGTTTCCTACTTTTTTTTTTTTTTTTAAATTGAACATTTTAATTTCTTAACAAAGCTAAAAGCAAAACTGAATTTAGTTATTTTAGCCCATCGAATATCAACATGACAAACCAAACTGCATCACAACACAATGAATTTCTCGTATCAATTTCAAGCCATTTTTGTAGATGATCCATTCGGTTTCGGTTTCGGTTTTAGAAAATTAATTTAGATCAGTTTGGTCTTGGGTCTACCTCCAAACCAACACAACCTAATATCCATGCACATCCCCACCATTAGCATCTGCACACATGGAATGTATATGGCCTGGAATCAACAGGAATGCGAGCTGGAAAATAGAAAGTGAACACTTTGGTGAGTTCTAAGAAGGGTTTTGTTTTAGGGAAGTATCATGGAGGATATGTTCACATAGTTTGAAAAATTGATGCTTATATTTTGAGCATCTCATGCGTGTGCATTCGAGAGTTCGGTTCAAATTTCAAAAGCAAAGTTGAGAGAACCTGAACCTAATCAGAATGTACTTGGTCTTGTTTGAAATAAAATAAAGTAAAGCATATTCTTTTAGAAAATAGAAAAAAAAAAAAAAAAAAAAAACCTTTTGGACCCCTCATATTTCATCTTTTTTTTTAATGTGGACCCCTTTTAACTTTAGAATTTGCAATCAAATCCCTCAACTTAGATGCACGATGAAATACGAGACAGCCACACATTGGTCCCTAAATGACACTAAGGGTGGCAGCACATTATGCTTCAAAACACTAAAAAGACCCTTAATATTAATAAAATTTTAAAAGAATCTAATAAGTTAATAAAACGACAAGATCAAACAAATATCGAGAAGTTCATGAGGTGGATGATGGTCCTAGGTGCAGCCACAAAGCATGAAGATTATGTTGTCATAGACGAACAAAAATAATACAGGGTGGGCAACATAATAGATTTTATAGGACGGGGCTCTTTTTGTGCCATGTTTCATTTTCCCTGATTTTAAAAAGAAATTTTTAAAAGTCAAACAGAAATATAACTCCTTTTATTAATGAAGTCTCTCAACCCCATAAGTTTAAAAAATAAAAAAAACTTAAACACTAAAAAAGTATGTGTACGAAGAGAGATCTTCCATATCCTTTCTCCTCTCTCACGTTTTTCTCATCCTTTTTGAGTCCTTTTATTCTCCCACGGACATGAAAACTTTGATCCCTTTTTGAATAATAAATTAGTGAATACATATCTATAAACTTGTATATATGAAAGAAGATTATAGTATGTATTAGTCAATCATTTACTATGTATCACTTAGTTATATATTATATATCGGTAACCACCATATGCTAAAAACTGTATATCAATTTATTAAGAGATATGTATTGAGATCGGATGAATATTTTGCTAGATATGTATCAACTAGCCATATATTATGTATTA
Source organism: Areca catechu (assembly GCA_021397845.1). Lineage (NCBI taxonomy): Eukaryota > Viridiplantae > Streptophyta > Magnoliopsida > Arecales > Arecaceae > Areca > Areca catechu. The sequence continues at coordinate 148,616,591 of CM038049.1, read as the reverse complement.
TTAAATACCATATTTGAGAAACCATATATTGATGTATTGGATTGTTGCTGAATGTATATCAAATAAATTTATAGTATGTATCAGTAAGCCATTAAGTATATATCATGTGGCCATATACTATGTACCGGCGATAACCATGTTTTAGAAACTATATATCAATTTATCTAAAGATGTGTATTGCAATATTGGATAAATATTTTGGTGGGTGTATATCAATTGGTCATATACTATATATTGATGAACATTCCATATTCATAAAACTATATATTGATTTATCTATAGGTATATATTGGATTGCTACCGGATGTATATCAAAAAAGCTTATAGTATGTATTGGTAAGCCATTAAGTAAATATTATTTGGTTTTATATTGTATACTAGTAAGTATTACATTCTAGAAATTATATATCAATTTACCTAGATACATGTATTAAAATATTAAATAAATATTTTTTAAAATTTATATCAACCGGCCATATACTATATACTAGTGAACATCATATTTGAAAAACTATATATCGATTTACCTGTAAGTATATACTAGATGCTGCTGGGTATATATTAAAAAAATTTACAGTATGTATAGTTAGCCGTCAAATATTTATCAATTATAATGTATTATTTTAATTTTTCTTTAAGGCTCAACTAATATTTCTATATATGTGCATCCTATTTCTTGGGATCATGTTTGTTAGTCTACCTGGGATGATAGATTAGATATCTTATCCTTGCTAACCAAAGTGATGCTCTTATGGCTAAGCATACTACCCAGTATCTTTTACAATCAAATGGTTTTTAGGATTTATTTAGAAGGGCAAAGTATGGTCAATGGTCAATTACATCTTTACCAAAATATACATATAATGCTTCTCCAATTTGGAAAAAAAAAAATTGCTCTTATGCTTTTATTATTTATTCAAATATCAAATAGTGTATAAGTGATGGTGCATCTATAAACATGATTCAAGATCGCTGGTTGTCTTTTCTACCTCTAATCTCAATGGCTAACATTGGTTGATATTTCAATGGTTCAAGGCACTATGTTAAATATTTAATTATACCAAGTAAACATAAGCAGAATTATTCTACTATTGCTTAGAGTTTTTCAAAGGAGTTGGCAAAAAGAATTTTGTCTATGCCTATTTTTCTTGGAGAGTTTAGAAATAGGTTGGGTTGGGGTATAACTTCTAGATGGACAATGAAAGTTTCTAATTTTTATCATATCTTTTCATATCATCCCTAATGATGTGGGATAACCGCTGACATGGAGCCCATGTCTGATCCAGCTAACAGTCGAGCTGGCAGAATGTGCCATCTGGATACTGCCACCAAATAAGTGTCGAGGTCGAGATCCCGGTTGAGGTCGGGCTCCAGCCCAAGGTCGAGCTCCCATCTAAGGTCGAGCTCATGTCCGAGGTTGAGTTCCCGGCCGAGGTCGAGCTCCCATCCGAGGTCGAGCTTCCATCCAAGGTCGAGCTCCCATCCGAGGTCGAGCTTTAGCCCGAGGTCGAGCTCTAGCCCGAGGTCGAGCTCCCATTCGAGGTCGAGCTCCCTGCCAAGGTCGAGCTCCCGACCGAGGTCAAGCTCCTGGTTAAAGTCAAACTCCCCACTAAACTCAAACATGAATTAAGATAAGTGGGTCTGGTCCCCCCTCGGGCGACCATAGGAGTGGCTGGGATGGCGACCCCAGCAGGTGGTGTCGCCATCCCCGTTCGAGCCCCCACATTGCTCAAAGAAGCAGTACCTTCTTTGGAGAGATACTCTATCAGGGCATGCCACCTGCACCTCTTATGGAGAGATACTCTATCAGGGCACACCACCTACACCTTTTGTGAAGAGATGTTCCGCTAGGGCACACCGCCTACACCTTCTACAGAGGGATGCTCCGCCAAGGCATGCCGGCTGCATTTTCTACGGAGAGGCGCTTCACTAGAGCATGCTGCACGCATCCCCTGTGAAGAGGCATCTCGTCGAAGGACCGGATCTTGCAATACAGTGTCTACACCTTCTTTGGAAAGGAACTCCGCCCAGGACGTCGCACCTTGTAACCCACTACCTGCACCACCCGGAAGGGGAATGTTTTATCAAGAGTCTCAGACCCTGCAGCATCTCCCATCAAGCTAGTGCTCTACCAAGCCCCAGGTATGGTAGCACGACACCTGTAAGAGGAAGTGTCTTGTTGGGGTGTCAGACCCCGTGGCACGTCACTCGCACTCATCGTGGTAGGGACGCGTACTTCACAGTACTCTGTTTGCATGGTAGAAGCTTCCTCCGAGGATCTTGGATCTTGTCCCCCTCCTCTTCGGGGAGGCAGAGACAAACCTGCGCTCCGCCCACATAAGCTGCACCTAGAGAGTATCAGACTGGGGCTCAAAGCCCCACCAGATGAAACACGCTTCTATAAGAAGCCCGAAGGGGCCTCCGATGAAGGTAAGCGCAAGCACAAGTACGAGCAAACAAAGAGGAGCCAAGGCAGGGATAGGAGGAACATCTGAAGACTTCCCTAGAACTCCCACTGCTCTAGCTTCTACTCTACTCTATCTTTTCAAAACCCTCTGAACATGGAGACCACTCTGGGCTCTGTGAAGGAGGATATGTTCCCCTTGATCGCCCACTAACTTGATCGTCGGAGTGCCCCCGTCAAGATCCCTAGCTCGGGTCTCCTCATTTTTGCAGGACCGGCTGCCATCGAAGGTCTCCAAGTGGGAAGTCTACTTATCTGCGCCATGTCAGAACTGCAATTCACAATGATCTAGGTGGCAACAGATTGGCACGTCAGGTAGGGGAAGATTGCAAAAAGACCAACAAGCCCCCTGCTCGAAGAGCATTCGTAGAAGCCCATGGCCCCATGGTGATGACACGTGCACGGGAGGCTTTCGTCAACCATGTGGGGGACCCTCCCCACCGCGGCGACCAACATAGTTCAGAGGGGGATCTCCTCACTCCACCACTACTGCCTTTGGTGGATCCACAGGTCACCGCACTTGCCTAGCAAGTCCAGGCCCTAGCTATGGTGGTGCATCAGTTGCATCACCAACACCGGTCCCTGGCTACCCAACAACAACCAGGGATCGCTGCAGCTCAAGCTGTCGGACCCCATGCTAGTTTGCGATCCTTCCAAGGAAGGCCATCGCATCTGCAGGCCACGTCCTACCCCCGAGGGAGCTTGTGAACACCAAGAAAGAGGAAGTGGGCTGGTTTGAGTGACCAAGATAGCCAGTCCCTTGTCTCAGACCATGATGCCTCATGGCACCGCAAGCACCACCACGGTAAGGCCCCCCAGCAAGATCTCCTACAGCCCTCTTCTCTCTCCCCTCCGATAGCCTTAATAGAAGGGTTCACCGATGAGGCTATCAGGCATCGGGCAAAAAGGCGCCTGGAGGAACAAAAGTGCAAGATGGCCGAGCTATCCCGCCAGTTTGCCAACCTACAAGGCTCCTCATGTGAGCCCGTGGGCTATGATGCCCGTCCACCTTTCTCCCACAGAATCCAAGAAGAACCAATTCCCAACGGTTTCGAATGCCCCAGGTTGATCCCCACGATGGGATAACTGACCCCTTTGACCACCTTGAGAGTGCAAGGCTCTCATAAGGGTATAGGGGGCCACTAACACCCCCCTCTACATCACCTTCCCGGCCATCCTTTGGAAGGTCGTTCAAGTCTGGTACACCCATCTCGAGTCAAGGAGCATCGACCCCTTCAAACAGTTAGAGAAAAAAGTTTGTGGCACACTTCGATGCCTACCAGAAGGTGCCACGTGAAGCCGACAGCTTGTTCTCCATCTACTAGCAGGATCATGAGTCCTTGTAAGACTATGTATCCCATTTTAAAGTTACCAACCTTGAGATCTATAACTTGGACGAGCCTGTCGCCATGTTGGCATTAAAGAGAGGGCTCAGGAGCTCCCGCTTCACTTACTCCCTCGACAAGAAGCCTTCAAAGACCTACTCCGAGCTCCTCATCCATGCCCACAAGTACATCTGCATGGAAGAGGTGGACCAAATCAGGAGGGAGCTGGACGGGAGGCTCTTGAAAAAGTAGCCCTAGGGAGAGCCCTCTCAAACACAGCCCAGGGCGACCCTGAACCTCTGAGCGGGCCTTAAGCCAAAAGACACCCTTGCTCAGAGAGAAAAGTACATTCCTCTCCTCACCCAAGGTCCAAGATCCTCATAAAGATTGAGGACAAGCACTACCTGCATTGCCCTCCCCCGCTGAGGCCATCAAGTGGTCACAACAAGTCGACGTATTGCCAGTTCCACTACAACCATGGTCATGATATCGAGGAATGCCATAACCTCAAGATGGAGATGAAGACCCAATCAAGAGAGGCTATCTCGTAAAGTTTGTAGGAGAAAGGACTCCGTCCAAGCCCCAAGGTGTCGCGGCTCTTCCTCCTATCAATAACCAACCCACCAAGAGGCCAGTGGGGATGATCTCCTGGGGGCAAAGCATGGACTGAAAAGGACTAGGGCGAGGGAAGGAATCAATAATGTACTTCCCCTCATGGGAAAAAGGGGGACTAGGGCAAAAAATTTAAATAATGATGTCATTGTCGTTGAATTGATGATAGCGAAGTATCCTATAAGACAAATTATGGTTGATAGTGAAAGTTTGACTGACATCTTTTTTTATGATGCTTTCTCCAAGATGAATCTATTTCCCACTCTGTTGAGGCCGATGCATACCTCTCTAGTTGGCTTTATCGGAGATTCAGTAAGGGTGGAGGGAGAGATTACCCTCCCTATCACTACTGGGATGCCTCCCTAGTAAAGTACCATCATGATGACCTTCATGGTTGTTAGGCTCCTCTCAGCCTATAATGTGATCCTTGGTCATCCAAGGCTCAACCAGCTAGATGCAGTCATATAGACCAAGTGACTCTTAGTCCAGTTCCCGACTCCTTATGGAGTTGGTGAGATGAAGGGGACTCCACAGCAATTCAGCACTGCCTGTAGGCCATCCCTGGGGCTAGGAGTGCCGAGGAGGGCCTGACTGCCAGCCAGCTAGACCAAAGACTGCAAGAAGCCCAAGGAGGGCTGGTCGAGCCCCTACTGTCATTCCCCCTCGGGGCGAATCCTTCGAAGATGGTACAAGTAGGAGCCCACCTGCCCGAGGATGAAAGGGCTCGCCTCCTAAGCTTCCTCCGAGCAAATGCGATGTTTTTTCTTGGACTACGGTAGACATGCCTGGGATTCCACTCGATGTCATCACCCATAGGTTGAACGTCGATCCAAGGTGTCGCCCGGTCTGGTAGAAAAAAAAATTCGCCCTGGAGAGACAAAAGGCAATCAATGAAGAAGTGAAGAAGCTCCTCACTATTGGTTTCATCTGAGAAGTTCAGTACCCCAATTGGCTAGCAAATGTAGTCATGTCAAGAAAGCTAATGGAAAGTGGAGGATCTGTGTGGATTACACCGACCTCAACCGAGCATACCTGAATGATAGCTTTTCCCTTTCCAAGATTGATCAGCTAGTGGATGCTATCTAGGGACACTATTTGCTCAGTTTCATGAATGCATTCTCTGAATATAACCAGATCTGAATACATCCAGAAGATGAAGAGCATATGGCCTTCATAACAGACCGAGGGACCTACTGCTACAAGATGATGCTATTCGGTCTGAAGAACGCAGTGGCCATGTACCAGCACCTGGTCAACAAGGTCTTTAAAGACCAGATCGATCATAACATGCAGGTCTATATGGACGACATGCTCGTGATGAGTGGTCAGGAGTTGAACCACATCACAGACCTCGTAGAAGCCTTCCACAACCTCCGTCTCCACTAGATGAAGCTGAACTCAGCCAAGTGTGCATTCGACATTGCCACTGGAAAGTTCTTGGGCTCATGGTCACTTAAAGAGGGATCAAGGCCAACCCCAAGAAGGTCCAGGCGACTAATGACATGGAGCACCCTACCTCGAAGAAGCAGGTCCAGCGCCTGACTGGCTGAATCGCGGCTTTAAGTCAGTTCATCTTGCACTCCATTGAGCACTGCCTGTTCTTTTTCAAGGTGTTGCGCAAGATGCACGACTTCACCTGGACTGAGGAGTGTTAAGAAGTCTTCGAGGAGCTGAAGAGGTTCCTCGCATCTCTACCACTGCTCTCCAGGCTAGAGATCGGGGAGGAACTCCTCCTATATCTATCAGTTTTTTTGAGAGCCGTCAGCTTGGTGCTCATTCGAACGGACGAAGATAGAATTCAGAGATTGATGTACTATGTCAGCAAGCTACTTTAAGACATGGAAACCAAGTACACCCACTCTGAAAAAATAATTTTTGCACTTATTATATCTGCCCAACATCTCAAGCCATACTTCTAAGCCTCCTGATTGTGGTCCTCACTGACCAACCTCTGAGAGCCATCCTCAGCCATCTGAATACCTCCAAACATCTAGCAAAGTAGGCGATAAAGCTCAGTGAATTCAACATCACCCACTGCCTGAGGCCATCTCAGAAGGCACAGGTGCTGGCTGATTTCCTAATAGAGTGTGCCTGAATTAGTGAGGAGCTAGAAGAGGCCTCCCCTGAGCACCCGATGGAGCCACCGGCTGAAGAAACGGCTTGGATCCTCCATATAGATGGCACATCCAACATGGGAGGAAGTGGAGCCATTCTCATTTTCACCAACTCTGATGGGGTCATGGCCGAATGTGCGTTACGCTTTTTGTTCAAAGCTACAAATAACCAGGCTGAGTATGAGGCACTCCTTGCGAGATTAAGAGTATCCCGTGGACTGGGCATATCAAGCCTGAGGGTCTTCACCGACTCACAACTAGTTGCATGCCAAGTTTTGGGAGAATTTGAAGCCTGAGATCCCTAGATGGCTAAATACCTGGAATGGGTGCATTCGAGGGCATCGAGCTTCCGGCATTTCAGTATTTTCTACATCCCTCGTGGGGAGAATGCCTGTGTTGACGCCCTCTCGAGGCTGGCGACTTCATCGAACTCATCGCTGGGGCACACCTACATCAAATACTTGGAGATCCCTAGTTACGAGGCTTCAGGCGAAGTCCAATAGATTGCCTCCGAGGCAAGCTGGATGGATCCCCACATCAAGTATATCATCGACGGCACCCTGCCCGAGAATTGCAAGAAAGTTGGTCTCCTCAAAAAGAAGGCCGCACGCTTCATGCTGATGGACAGGCAGCTTTATCGGAGGTCCTACTCCTACCCCCTATTGAAATGCTTGAGACCCTCGAAAGTTGCCTATGTGCTCCAAGAGATATACGAGGGCGTCTGCGGGAACCATGTGGGGGCCAAGATTATAGCATACAAGGCCCTCTAGTAGAGGTACTTCTAGGAAACCATATGAGAAGACGTAGTTGACTTCATGAGAAAGTGCGATCGCTACCAATGGCATGCCAACATACAACGTCAACCGGCTTTATCATTGTCCAAACTCTCTGCCTTGTGGCCGTTCGCTCAGTAAGGAATGGACATCTTAGATCCCTTTACCCCCGTGTCCGGTCAATAGAAATACTTGATTATGGCCATCGATTACTTCACTAATGGGTCGAGCCGAGCCATTGGCGCTGATCACTGAAGCTAAGGCCAGATCCTTCCTTTAGAAGTCAGTCATCAATCGATTCAGTCTTCCATATTTTATCATCATCGATAACAGACGGCAGTTTGATAATTAGGCATTCGAGGAATTCTATGTCGACCTCAACATCCGTTATCATTTTACCTTAGTGGCTCACCCACAGATCAACGGGGAAGCTGAGGTGACCAACCCAACCATCCTCCAAGGCCTCCATACCACACTGGATGAAACAAAGGGTCGTTGGGCTAAGGAGCTCCCCAGTGTACTTGGGCCTACCACACTATGCCTCAGATGGTGACAGGTGAGACTCCATTCAACCTAGTCTTCAGTTCTGAGGCTATAATTCCAGTGAAGGTGGGTCTACCCATGTTGCAAGTGGAGTAGTATGATGAAGTCAATAATCCAGCCCGCCTTCTCCTCAACCTGGACTTACTGGAAGAGACAAGGGACAAGGCCCGCTTCGTATGGCAACCTACCAGCAATGGGTGGCCCGATACTAAAACTCTCATGTAAGGCCAAAGGCCTTTCACCCGGGCGACCTCGTCTTATGGCGAGCCGAAGTCTCTCAACCAGGGGAATATGACATGCTCTCTTCAAATTGGAAAGGTCCTTATAAGATGATCGAGGCCCTACCACAAGGAGCCTATCGCCTCACTAGACTCGACAGCGCTCAACTTTCCTGAGCCTGGAATGCCTGCAATATGAGGATTTACTATCAATAGTGTATGACCTCTTTCAAGAATAAAGAAGAGCCCCTTTCTGGTACAGTCCTATCTCCCCTTTATGAAAAAAAATCTATCCGTCGGACTCCAAGTTCAGTAAAGCAAGCCAACTCTTGAGGCGCCGTACTCTATCCATCAGACTCCCAGTTCGGTAAAGCAAGCTAAGAAACTCTTAAAGCCCTGCACTATATCTGTCAGACTCCAAGTTTGGCAAAGCAAGCCAGGAAACTCCTGAAGCCTTGCACTCTATCCGTCAGACTTCTAGTTTGATTAAGCAAGCCAGGAAACTCCCGAAGCCCCGCACTCTATCTGTCAGACTTCCAGTTCGGCGAAGTAAGCTGGAAACTCCTGAAGCCCCGCACTCTATCCATCAGACTCCTAGTTTGATGAAATAAGCTGGGAAACTCCTAAAGCCCTGCACTCTATCCATCAAACTTCCAGTTCGGCAAAACAAGTTGGGAAACTCCTGAAGCCCCGCACTCTATCCATTAGACTCCCAATTTGGCAAAGCAAGCCAATAAACTTCTAAAACCCAGCACTCTATCCTTCAGACTCCTAATTTGGCGAAGCAAGTCAAAAAACTCCTAAAGCATGCACTCTTTCTATCGAACTCCTAGTTTGGCAAAGAAAGCCAGGAAACTCCTGAAGCCCTGCACTCTATTCGTCGAACCCCAGTCTAGTGAAGTAAGCTAGAAAATTCCTGAAACCCTGCACTCTATCCATCGGATCCCAGTCCGATGAAGCAAGCCAGAAAACTCCAGAAGCCCCACACTCTTATCTGCATAATTTTAAGTTCGGCAAGGAGGGCTAGAGGATTTTCAAAGCCCCCACAACCATCCACGAAATTTTAACTTGGCGAAGATGGCCCAGACCTTCGAAACCTTACACTTGGCTACCATAAGGTTCACACTCCTACCATGTAAAAAAAAAGGGAAAGGGAAGAAGCAAGGAGCAGAATTAAACTTGTTGGTTAAGTGAAAGTAATTCTTCGTTGATGGAAGAATTTTTTTTATATTAAGAAGGACCCCCCAACAGGCTAGGGAGTCCTTCAGGATATTCATGTATAAAAAAAAAAAGAAAAACTATGGAGAAGTCACCGAAGCCTTGCCGAGCCATCGGGGCACTTCATCGGTCCCCTATGGGACTTCGATTGGAGGGGTGGCTGGGTCAGCGACCACCCTTATCAAACCCGGCCACCCTCATCTCAGCCTCCGGCATAGAATCCGCCCCTATTTTGACCTCTGTGAATGGGGCCTCCTCTCCATCAGCACCACCGGTCAGGTTTGGGATGATGCCATCCAGGCCTTGGAGGGTGAAGGCCTGGCTCACCTTCTTTTGGTAGTCCTAGAACCCCTTGAAGAAGGCATCGAGGACTGCCTCTCGCACCTCATCGATGAAAGCATCCAAGGCCTTGAAGTTGGGGATGGCTTCGACCGCTTCCATCCTTTACCGCTGTAGCTTGGGCCTCCGCTGTGTCAAGTTGCATCTGGAGGGTCTACACTCGCCCCTCCAGACAGGCCACTTCAGAGGTGGAGCAGGCCCTCTCCTCCGTCAGGCAATAGACCTCCTCCCTCTTCTTCGCGAGGAATGTCTTGAGCTCTGCTCCCTTTTTCTCCAAGTCTACCACCATGGTCCTGAAGCCGGTCAGTTCAGTCTGGAGACCCTTTGCATAGCCCTCCAGGTCATGCACCTGGTCAGCCAGGGCCCGGGCCTCCATCTTCGCATCCTCTATTCGCTTGCGGAAAGTGGTGTCTCGCCGGGCCAGTGCTAGGCAAGAATCCCAAATGAGGAGGGCATCGGTAGCCACCTGTAGCAACAAAGGAAAGAAGGTCTATCAAATTATCATAAATAGAGGAAAAAACTAAGAAAGGAAGTACTTACCAATAGAAGCTGGGGGAAAAGGTCGGAGATGACCGCCCCCAGCACTTTGCCGCCCCTCTCCCAGCGGTTGCGAGGCTGGACGACGAATTCCATCATTCTCTCGGCTAACCCAAAGTCGAGGGTGACCATGGCATTCGATGGCACCAGTGTCGACACCCTAGTCATCCCAGGGTCTGGTGCCACTAAAGGCATCGTCGGGCCCGGCGTGGTGGATGGTGAGGGCCCAGGGGCCGTTGGTTGGGCAACAGTCGCCTTTGTGGTTGCCGGTGGAGCCAGTCTCCCTCTTATTGTGGCACCGATCGCTACCTTCTCCACCTCCAGTGATGGCGGGATCTCGATACTAGGTGGGTCCCATGTGGTCCCCTCTCTAGTTGTGGCGCTTTTACTAGGCCCACGTGCAGGGGTTTGGGCATCACTCTAGTTGTGGCCAGGGCTGTTCAAGGCCTCCTCTTGCTCAACCCTGCGGGGGACTCTCCAGCAAGCCTCCTCTCACCCGACCCAGCGAAGGACTCTCCGGTAGGCCTCCGCTCCGACTTTCCATGAAGCCTCTTTTACAGGTCCTCCTTGGGCCCCAGAGATGTAGGCCTTTTTCGAGACATCTGTTAGATCTGGTCTATGGAGAACCTCATGTCTGTAGAAAGGAGAACGCTTTGTTAGTTATCAAATGAAGAAAGATTCTGGCTAAAAAGAAGCCCATATTTCGAGTCTTACCTAGGGATCGGACTGGGCTGACCCTGGCATCGAATAGATTCTGTTCAATCAGCAGATCTCGAAGCGGAGGAACCTCGGAGGTGACGAGCTGGTCGTACACCTCCTTGTTGGTGAGGTCCACCAAGGCATTCCGGTTGGGTGTGCGGTCAAGATCACTCCATACCCAATGGACTCCCTCAACCGAGGCAAAGAGGAATCTATTCTTCCATCCCTTGATAGAAGTGGACAGGTCTAACTTAATGGCCCCTGGGCGAGGGGCCACGAACCAACACCCGTTATCAATTAAATAGTACTTCAGGATGAAAAGGGTCCTAAACAAAAAAAAAATGGGCAACAATCCCATGGAAGTGGTAGAGGATGATGAAGCAAGAATTGGTCCTAACGGCATTTGGGATGAGCTAGACCGGGACCAAGAGGTAGTTACTAAGAAAGAAAAGGGAAAAAGGGTGCAGAGGAAGATGAATCCCCCCAAGAAGAAGTCTTCATACAGGACGATCCAGCTTGGGCCACTAGAAGTGACCCGCTCCTCCAGCCCTGGAGCCGAGAGCCGGACGGAGTCCGGGATCCTCTAAGTGCTTTGAAGATGAAGGGTGTCCCCTAGAGTCATTGTGAAGCATTGCCAGAGGGACTAGCCGAATCCTGACTAGAAGGAGGAGGAGGAGGAACTGCAGGGTTTCCTATAACTTCTTCATCTAGCGGGGACCCCTACGGATTCTAAAGGGAATGTCCTCCTCTTCACTATCCGAGGAAGGAGGCCTTGGCCAGGATGGTCCCGTCTCATTAGAATAGTCCGAGCGGCGGTGCCTCCTACCAGAAGGACTCATAGTGGTGGAGAAAGAAGAGTATGAAGAAGAAGAAGAGCCTAGACCCTAAGAGATCCCCGTCGATGCAAGCTAAAGGAGAATGAAGGAAGGAAGAAGAAGAGGAAGACTAACCTGCAGAATGCCTCGGGTCAAAGAGTCGAGAATGAAAGAAAAAGCTATGGCTCTCCCCTTGCTTCCTCGCTCGAAAGTTCTTAAGGGATGGCTAAGGAGAATGAGCACTTTTCAAAAAGTTGGCAACATCCCGTCTCATCATATCGGTTGAAACATGCATCTTTTTTCCTTTTCTGGCCATTGGATGCTTGCCATACATCAAGATCTATTGGGAGTGGTACTTCGATCCGCAGAAAACCGCATTGGGCCAAGAACAATCATCACGCTCCCCCTAAGCTAGCTGACGTGGCACCTCCTCGTTGGTACAAAGGCATGATCTGCGAGCCGCTAGTAGCCGAGGCATTAAATGGCACAGGCAAAATGTCCCTTCATGCCAGCATCACCATAACTCTCTTCGTCCCAAACCTGAGGGGCCGTAACATGCTCTGGGCTCGAGAGTGGGGGGCATCTAATATGGCATAACCGCTGACGTGGAACCCGTGTCTGACCCGGCTGGTAGTAGAGCTGGCAAAAAGCATCACCTGGATACTGCAACCAGATAAGCACCGAGGTCGAGCTCTCTGCCAAGGTTGAGCTCCCATCCGAGGTTGAGTTCTCGACCGAGGTCGAGATCTCATTCAAGGTCAAGCTCCCATCTGAGGTGGAGCTTCCAATCGAGGTCGAGCTCCCGTTTGAGGTCGAGCTCCTATCCAAGGTCGAGCCCCTGGCCGAGGTCGAGCTCCCGTCCGAGGTCGAGCTCCCATCCGAGGTCGAGCTCCCTATCGAGGTCGAGCTCCCATCCGAGGTCGAGCTCCCAGTCGAGGTCGAGCTCCCGACTGAGGTCAAGCTCTTGGTCAAAGTCAAACTCTCCACTAAAGTCAAACATGAATAAAGACAAGTGGGTATGGTCCTCCCTCGGGCGACCATAGGAGTGGCTGAGATGGCGACCCCAGCAGGAGGTGTTGCCATCCCCACTGGAGCACCCGCATTGCTCAAAGAAGCAACACCTTCTATGGAGAGATACTCCACCAAGGCACGCCGCCTGCACCTTCTGCAATGAGATACTCCACCAGGGCATGCCACTTGCACCTTCTGCAGAGAGACGCTCTGCTAAGGCACGTCGCCTACACCTTCTACGAAGAAATGCTCTACCAAGGCACGTCGCCTGCACCTTCTACAAAGAGGTGCTCTACCAAGGCACGCCGCCTGCATCTCCTATGGAAAGGCACCCCACTAGAGGACCGGGCCCTGCAGTATAGTGTCGACACCTTCTTTGGAAAGGCACTCCACTCGGGGCATCGCACCCTGTAACCCACAAGTACACCACCTGGAAGGGAAATGTTTTACTATGAGTCTCAGACCCTGCAGCATCTTCTGCCAAGCTAGTGCTCTGCCAGGCCCCAAGCATGGTGGCACGATGTCCGTAAGAGAAAATATCTTATCGAGGTGTCAGATCCCATGGCATGCCACTTGCACTCATCACGGTAGGATGCGTACTTCACAATACTTGCCTGCATAGCAGAAGCTTCCTCCGAGGATCTCGAATCTTGTACCCCTCCTCTTCGGGAGGCAGGGACAAACCTGCGCTCCGTCCACAGGAGCTGCACCCAGAGAGCATTAGATCGGGGTTCTAAGCCCCACCAAATGAAACACGCTTTTATAAGAAGCCCGAAGGGGCCTCTGGCGAAGGTAAGTGCAAGCACAGGTACGAGCAAACAAAGAGGAGCCAAGGCAAGAGCAGGAGGAATATCTGAAGACTCCCCTAGAACTCCAACTGCTCCAGCTTCTACTCTACTCTATCTTTTCAAAACCCTTTGAACGTGGAGACCACTCTGGACTCTATAAAGGAGGATCTATTATCCTTGATCGCCCACCGACTTGATCGTCACCCCCGCCGAGATCCCCGATGGATCCCCTCTTTTTTGCAGGATCGGCCGCCATCGGAGGTTTCCAGGCGGGAAGTCCACTCATCCATATCACATAAGAGCTGCAGGCCATAGTGATCTAGATAGCAATACCTAATAAGTCTAAATTTAAATTGGCTTTGGAGATTGGATGTTTATACATGAGTTTCTTTATTTATATGAAATTTAGTATGGAATCGACTACTGTGTAGGGGCCATATTAACTCAATGCAGTTTTCATGTTTCTAAATATTATGGTTGTTTCTCAATTATAAAGGAATCTGTATCTTATGTTAATTTTCATTACATAGTTAAATATGGAGACAAGCTTTATCTATGCATTCATCTATTTTTCATAATTAATGTTGAATGAGTTGTTACAAAGTATTAAACCTAACTTTTTCATCGAGGATAAAAGAATTTAAGCTATTTTGGTGTTTGCTATATTGCTTATAAGCTATTTTGGTGTTGCTATATTGCTTATAATATCTGCTTGATAAAGAATGATTGTATATTCTAGGGATCCACTTAAAATGCTAGATTAATCTTTTTTATAGCTTACTATCAAGAATTTGTTCAATTGACCATTATAAAAGGATCTATATCTATAATAACAGGAGCAATTTGTGACTCTTGTTTTGTAAAGTCTGTGTCTTCAAACTTATTTATTTTTCTTAGAAATCATCATCCCAGTTTTCTCAAGATTAATTTTGATGATAGTGTGTGCGTTCAAAATGACTTTAGTAAATTTAGGTTTGTTATTAGAAATGCTATTGGTATATTGGTTGCTGCAGCAGGTGTTAGAAATTTCAATGCTACTATTTCTATGATAGAGTTGCTTGGGCATGAAAATGTTTGAAATATAAAATACATATAGTCTTCAAAAATTTTGTTTGAAAGCAATTTTATGGCAGTAGTCAAATACCTTTTTTATCTCCCCAACTTCATTACTGTACAACCTTCCATATACTTTTACAAAATTATTGAATCATAGAAAAATTATTAGTCAGAACAGTTTTATCGCGTATATCTTGAACCACCCCATAAAAAACTATTACATCATCCGAGAAAATAATTTTTTTAATAAAAAAGGTAAAATTTGTTAGCAGGCAAATCATAACTAACAATGAAACCCTTTTTTATTTAGAATTGCCGATCGATCTTAAATAATAATGCACCTTTTTTTCGATCTTCGATGATATGTTGGTTTTTTATTGGATGGTCCAAGGTACGCATGATAGAACCGTTCTAACCAATAATTTTTTGGAGCATAACATACTATTTGACTGATTTTGATATTTTACATATTTATCAAGAAGTTAATAATGCTGCTAATTGGATGGTATCATATGTAACTAATCATACATAATCGATACTTCGGATGTCTCAAAACACATCTTTCTTTTCAATTTTTTTAATATTTTATTTTTTAAAATTTTAATAATGTATTTATTTATTTTTAGTTTAATTTAATACATCTATTTTATAAAAAAAAATATTTTGATCTTGTAGGTAAGATAATTACATGATGGTCCCATGACAAAATCTTTCCAGATTCAGCTAACAAGATGGACGGCAAGGTCACACTGGTTCGCTTGATGCGAGTACAAGGATTTGATTGCAAACTCTTAAACCCTCGCTTCACGTTAAAAAAGACCAAATTTGAGAGGTCAAAAAAGTACCTTATATTTTTCTTCTTGACGTTCTTATTTATTTAGAAAGTATGCGGCCAAGTTCATCTGGCCCTCTTTCATGGCCCACACGGTTGGGACCATTTCTTAAAATCCCATAGATTGTGAATACCTCCGTTCCCTGTTTCGCATCAAATCTTTTGTCCTTCTTATAATTGCACGGAATCTTGATTGACACCAAAGGGAAGGACAAATTTGGGTTTGGGTGAGACCGAGTCCAGAAACCGTGTGATGGTGGGCCAGCATTCGGTCAAGGGCATTGCTGCATTCCATGTCCACCATTCCAAGCCGCTTCGATTCCTGGCCATCCTGTCAAGTCCATGTTCCGACCCAAAGTTCGAGCCGGACGTTTGATAAACGCAGCAATTCAATCGAATATGCATGGCCTATCTTTTTAATTAATAATCAGACACGATATAAAATAAATTTATTAATTATTTTTTTTATTTTTAAAATTTTTTATTATTTTTAAGATAAATCATAAACTAAGAGATTAATATCTAAATCCTAGTTTTTACTGACCGGTTCCGAAGTTCGATTAATTTTTCGGATCTATAATAAAAATATAGAAAATAGGGATTGAGCTATATAGACTCAATAACTTATCATCACATATAATATATGCATAAATATGATAACAATAAATTACAATATACACAAATCATACATCACAAAATAACCAGCTCATGACCAAATAAAATACAACATCAGATTCAATTACAAATGACATGACTATGGATGGCCAACCATTTATTTCACTCTCTTACTCCTGATTATGGCCACGATGAGCTCGTGGCTAGTCTCGAAAGAGACTAGAATCCTGACTACACATACCACCAAACGATCATGTACCAGTGATCGCCCCACTAGAGGCCCGAA
This sequence comes from Areca catechu, assembly GCA_021397845.1. Lineage (NCBI taxonomy): Eukaryota > Viridiplantae > Streptophyta > Magnoliopsida > Arecales > Arecaceae > Areca > Areca catechu. Next base: position 148,600,346 of record CM038049.1, on the reverse strand, counting down.
AGGAAACTAACTCTGATATCATATAAGGAAATATGCATCCTCAGCATGTGCCAGTAACTGTCATGCATGGCTAAAAATAAAAGGCAACTAGCTCCTGACTATATATATCGTATATCGATCATGTACCAGTGATCCCTTTACTAGATGTCCGGAAGGAGACTAGATCCTCATGTGATCATAGTCGGATTAGAGAACATCAATACCAACATATATAACAATGCATGCAACCCAATGCAGATCAGATGATGCCGCATATATTTAACATTTCATATCATTTATATCATAATTAGCATATAATACTAGAAGTCAAGATAACTTACTTAAAACTGATTCTATTAGGAACAAATGACTCAAACTCTAGATCCTCGATACTCCCATACTGATAAAGGTAATGAAAGCTCTGATAAAATAAATTAAATAATTAACCCTGAATCCAATAAAAAAAATAAGCTAAAAGATTTTTTTTCAATCTAATCCAGGACTAGGCTCGATCTGGATATCTATTTAGATCTGGTTGATAGAAATCGAGTTAATACCCAAATTGATTTCATAAAATTTATTTATTTATTTATATTCTTTTTTCTTCTCTCTCTCATCTCTCTCCTCATCTTCTCTTTCTCCCTTCTCTCTCTTCTTTTTTCTCTCTCCTCTCTCTTTCTTCTTTCTTCTTTCTTCTCTCTCCTCTTTCTCTCTATCCTCTTTTCTCTCTCCTCTTCCTCTCTCCTCTCTTTTTTTTTTTCTTTTTTTTCATTTCCTTCTCCTTCCTTTTTTTTTTTTTTTTTTTCTTTCTTCTTCCCCCGGCTTTCTCCTTAGCTCGGCCGAACAAGCCTCCCATGACCATTGGAAACCCTGGGAGGTAGTCGACAAGGGAAGGAAGACTCGCCAGTCATGGCCGAACAGAGGGAAATCGGGTGGCGTCACCAGCGTCCGTTCGGTTCTTCCTTCTCTTTTTTTTCTATTTCCTTTTCTAAGAAGGATCTATAGAAAAGGGGCTTACCTGTATCAACGAGATCCTTGGCTACTCATCAAAGAGAAGGAAGATGATGGAACATGGATCAGTCCATGGTTGATTGGGGCCGGTGAGAGGAGAAGGATTTTTAAAGAAGAACGATGGATTGTTCTTGTCTACGGGGAAGGAAGTTGAACGATCGAAAGCCTCGTCCCTCCTCGTCTCTTCTCCTATGAGTTCCCCTCTTCCCATAGACTCCATTCCACGATTTTCAATGATCAGTCGAATAAGCATCCCTATTTTGGCTCTTTTTTTTTATTTTGAACTGAAATCGGCATTCCCTGTCAACTTTAGCCCAAAATGGCCCAAAGGTCGGGATTTCACATTCTCCCCCTATTAAAATAATTTCGTCTTCGAAATTAGCTTGCTTGATGTTTAAACTTTGAAGATACTCAATTCTCATAACTCTCAAGTTGAAGAATCAATATTCTTAATCGACCTTAAATAATTTTAAACACCACTCTTTCGTTGCATACTCTGATATACATTATCAAATCCTCTAATTTCATTAGGTGAATTTCTGACAAGGATACCACTTTATATTATAATCTAAACAAAATCCAATTTTCAAATATTTTATATAAAACACGGTCAAACTATTAAATTTCCTTGTCCTTACGAGACCTCAAGCATATCACATCAAATTTAAACCTTGATCCATTTCCTACATTTAAAGCCTTTGCATAAAATTGTACTATCCATTCAAGACATCAATAATTCTAGTCCAAGTCCAAACTATTTATGCTTCCCTTGACCATTCAATTAGATAATTTAGATCAACTTTTCTCTTAGAAAGTTAACATTAACTCTAACAAAGTAAATGACTTTAAATCAATACTCTTATGAATAGGATCAATCATACGATCTTGCCATGATTCTTAGCATCAACTAACAAACCATCTAAAATATTATCCTTCGTAGATTAAACTCATATAAGTCATCCAATATCCATTTCTTCTCTCAATGCAACATCAATAGCAAGGTAATCTAAATTTTCTCATAGATCTTAAATTCGACGTGGAGTTCAACATATTCAATAATCTCCAACATATATATGGAAGTTCAAGTAATCCAATCCAAAACTATTAGCATAAGCCATCAAAGATTCTACCAAGATTTGCATATCATGTCCATATAATATAATTTACTCTATCAATAACAAATTACAAATCTATGCATTATCCCAAACATATTTTTTTATTACATATTTTCAATAATAATCCCCAAACATATTCATCGAAAAAAATTCTCCTTCTTAATATCATTAAACTCTTTCATAACCTACTCCTAAACATCTTGTAACAGTTTCAAAATTTATAATCCGGTAATTAACAATAAAACTCACAAGCTATCATGAATCTTCATGCATATCAAGTTTAGGTTTCTAAAATCATTCAATTACTAATTAAATATACATATTCAGTATAACATAACACACTATACTTTCAGATCAACACTTCTAAAACTCGATCAAATCCATATATCAAAGATTAAGACATCTTATCCAGCTCTTCAATATCCATAATATTTTTACATATCATGATCAAATAGTATAAATTATTCAGCCTTTTACACTCATCCAAGATCAATCTCTCTACAAAAATTATATTCTTCTTTTGCACTAATCATATGTTAAATCTTATGCACAATACCTAGAGATTAAAAATCCAAACTTCAAATCATTCTTGCAACTTGTATCATATTCCGATTGATCAAATACTAAGTTCAAATATCTCTTAAATCACAATCCATAATGATCATAACCTAAATTTTAATATCACTCAAATCATATCCTAATCATTTATGTCACAGTCCTAGGTGTTCATAATCCAAGCTTCGATATCATCCAGTCATGCCTTAATAATCATCATGTTAATTCCTAATCACTATATCACAATCTGCAATTATATCAAAATTAGATTGCCAAAGTAAATCAAATCCATAATATAATTATATATACCTCCATATGTCCATTATCTAGCCTCGATGATGTTCTTCCAAAAATTAAGCTAAGAGAGTTTAATCCAACATTTTTTTCGTACAAGCCTTCTATACTTAGCAAAATCCTTGGAACTATAATATTCACCTATCAAAAGAAATTAAATAAACTCTTAGTATTGACAATTATTCAGAATATTCTATCAAAATCCTAATTCTACCCCACTTTCACTAACTAGGTCATCCTGGTCTTAAACCTTTGCTCTAATACCATTAAATCTATCATGCCCTGATCCGAAACCCGAGCCAGGCGTACGATAAACAGCCGCATATTCTTAGGGCTCAATCTTATCGAATATGCAAAGCCTATCTTTCTAATCAATAATCACCCAACAATATAAAATAAATTTATTAATTATTATTTATTTCTAGAATTTCTTATCAAGGTTAATAGGTAGATAAAATTTAACTAAAATTTAAGATAAATTATAAACTAAGGGATTAACACCTAAATCCAAGCTCCTTACTGATTGGTCCCAAAGTTCGATTGATCTTCCTGATCTGTAACAAAAATATAGAAAAATAGGAGATAAGCTATACAGATTCAGTAAGTTATCATCACCTCTAATATATGCATAAATATGACAACAACAAATTATAACATATATAAATCATACATCATTGAATAACCAGCTCATGACCAAATAAAATATAACATCACATTATATGCACATTCAATTATAAACAACATGGCTATGGATGGCTAACCATTTACTTTATTCTCCTAGTCCTTCTAACTATGGCCACGATCAACTCGTGGCTAGCCCTGAAAGAGACTATAATCCTGACTACACATACCGACAAGCGATCATGTGCCAGTGATCGCCCCACTGGTGGCCCAAAAAAAAACTAGCTCTGATATCATACAAGAAAATATGCATCATTAGTATGTGCCAGTAACTACCATGCATGGCTAAAAATAAAAGGTAACTAATTCCTGACTACACATATCGTACATCAATTATGTACCAGTAATCGCCCTACCGAGGCCTGAAAAGAGACTAGATCCTCGTGTGATCATAGTCGGACTAAAGAGCGTCAATACCAACATGCATAACAATGAATGCAACTCAATACAAATCAAATTATGCCATACATATATAACATTTCATATCATTGATATAATAATTAACATATAATACTAGAGGTCAAGATAACTTACTTAAAACTGATTCTATCAGGAACACGTGACTCAAACTCTAGATCCTTGATACTCCTATACTGATAAAGGTAATGAAGGCTTTGATAAAATAAATTAAATAATTAACCCTGAATCTAATAAAAAAATAAGATAAAATTTTTTTTTGATCTAGTCTAGGACTAGGCTCAATCTGGATATCTATTTAGATCCGATTGATGGAATCGATTTAATATCCAAATTGATTTCATAAAATTTATTTATTTATTTATATTCTTTTCTTCTCTCTCCTCTTTCTCCTTATCTTCTCTCTCCTCTTCCTCTCTCTTCTTATTTCTCTCTCCTCTTTCTTTCTCTCTCTCTCTCTCTCTCTCTTCTTCTCTCTCCTCTCTCTTTCTTCTTTCCCTCTCTTCTCTCTCCTCTTTCTCTCTCTTCTTTCTCTCTCCTCCTTCTCTTTGTCCTCTTTTCTCTACCTTTTCTCCTTCCTTTCTCTCTCCTCTCTCTTTCTTCTTTCCCTCTCTTCTCTCTCCTCTTTCTCTCTCTTCTTTCTCTCTCCTCCTTCTCTTTGTCCTCTTTTCTCTGCCTTTTCTCCTTCCTTTCTCTCTCCTCTTCCTCTCTCTCCTTTTTTCTCTCCTCTCTCCTTTTTTTTTTCGTTTCCTTCTCCTTTTTCCTTTTTTTCTTTCTTCTTCCCCTGACTTTCTCCTTGGCTCAATCGAACAGCCTCCCATGGCCATCGAAAACCCTAGGACGTAATCGACGAGGGAAGGAAGACTCGCCGGTCATGGCCGGATGGAGGGAAATCGGGCGGTGTCACTGGCGTCCGTCCGGTTCTTCCCTCTTCTCTTTTTTTCCTATTTCCTTTCCTAAGAAGGATCTATTAAAAAAGGGGCTTAGCTGTGTCGACAAGGTCCTCGGCTACTCATCGGAGAGGAGGAAGACGATAGAACAAGGATCAGTTCGTGCTTGCTTGGGGCCGGTGAGAGGGGAAGGATTTATAAAGAAGAATGATGAGTTTTTCTTGTCATACGGGAAAGGAAGTTGATCGATCGGAGCCCCGTCCCTCCCCGTCTCTTCGCCTACGAGTTCCCCTCTTCCCACAGACTCCATTCCACGATTTTCGGCGATCTTCTCAATCAAACAGGCATCCTCTATTTTGGTTCATTTTTTTTGTTTTGAACTAAAATCGGCGTTCCCTACCAACTTCAGCCCAAAATGGCCCAAAGGCTAGGATTTCACACATCCCCTCCTCCGTCATGCCCAAAAAAAGTGCGGAGAGTGCGATTGCTCCTGTTCAAAGAGAGTGCTAGGGCTAGTCATGCATGTTGAATTATCCGATAATATTGAGATTGGAAGTTTGCTAATCAAGGATCCAATCTAATGAATGGTCGCAGGCATGTAATGAGCCGTTCGACCAGGTTTGTTGACTTGGGCTTCATATCTTTGATCCAAACAGATTTTCCACCAGCACCATCCATATTACTCTTCATCTTGGATTGATCATCCATAGTAGGGGTATAAAAAGTTTTGATCAAACCATTTAAACCATTCAACCCAATCCAAACCAAATTAAATAACACGGTTTTATGGTTTAACTTGTTCGGCTGGATTTAATAAAATAAAAAAAATAAAATATCAGTTCGATTATCAATTCATTAATTAATGTAACATGCTAAAGCCAAACCAAACCGATTAACTAATATTATTTTATAATTTAGATATACAAGGGCACATCCATATTATACATTTTATATTCACATCCTTTATAATACCATATAAGCCTATTACTTTCATTTTTCAGCTCATGACCTTTTCTCTTTCAATCACTTTTTGACTTCATAGTTCTCTCTCCCACTCTTCAATTTTTTAAAAAATTAAACTGACCATCCCCCTTAAATTAAAAAACCATTTAAACAATTCAAATACTTAAAAAAGCTACATGAATAGACTGAACTAATGTTATTAAACCTGGCCCAACCCGGCTGGTCAAACCTGAAACTGGTGACCTGCACATGAAGCTAGTTCGGGTTTGAAATTAACTCGCCTTTACTCAAAAACTGGTGGAAAATCGGTGACCCAGTCAGTTCAATCATGGCTCGTCACACCCGATCCAAATCTGGATGAAACCCAAACCGAAGGGATTAAGAAAAAATCAAAAATTGAAAGGGCCCTAATCCGAAGCATTCATTGTTCATCTTCCCTTTTCGTCCTTCAGGCTTATCCTCTTCGGTTCTTTCTCTCGAATCGATGATCAAGCGACGGTGGCAGCAAGAGCGACAATGATGGCAGCAGCAATGATGGCAAGGACAGAGGAGCACCATCATTTTTCTTTCTCTGGTTCATCGTTCAGGTGAGTCATTAATTGATTTTTTTTTATTTCTATCGGTCTCTAGATTGCACACCATCATGGCCCCGCCCTCTCCAATGTGGGGGAAGGGTGGCAAGAGGGAGGGAATGGGGTGGAGGAGCCGAGGAAGGAGTTTGGATGATGTATAGTGCAGGGAAGGGATGGATCGGCAGCAAGAAGAAGGTGGGGAGGGCGAATGGCAGTGATGAGACTTTGGTTTGGGGATTTAGTGCAGCAGTATGTGGCTATAAAATTTTGGATGAGTACTCACCTGTGATGAAGAGGGTACGTGAAAATATACGATCCGAATCGAACATGGTCTGGCGGGGAGGGGCTTCAGTGGGGATAGCTACGTCCCTTTTGTTTATCAAAAAAAAAAAAAACTTTGGATGGATTTTTTTTTTTTTTTTCATTTCCTTTGATATTGGGAGTACCTCATACCAATATTATTATATTAAAATTAAAATCTCGATCTCGGTGGGTAGGGGAGCAGACAGTAGTTCCATTAGTCCAAATTCAATCTCTTTCAAAAATTTGGTTGCTCTCAAACTTTCTTGTCCAGTTTGTATGGTCTTGCTCGCCGGAAAAACAGGCCGTGATTCAGATACTGGTGGTTAGGTGATTAATTATCATTTCACTTTAACTTCTCTCTCAAATCCAAGAAAATGATTTATGTTACGATCGATATGATGCCATGCATTGAAATGTTCAGGTGAAATAATACAACCCTACAAGTTCTGCATCTTTGATACCCGATCTCAGTGGGGAGCAGACCGTAAGTTTGTTTTTACCGTTCATAAAATATTTCATGCATGCAAAAGAACAAGATAGTTTATTGATACATTATTAAAAAAATAATAATATTATTATTATTATTAGTGTATATTTTTTTTCTATTTTTTCTTTTTGATAAAATAATTGCTGAAAAAGAAAATTGTGTGCTTGGGGTACGGAAATTTTCTTGTGACGTGGATCTTAAGTCTCCGTTACTTTCTGTATTTTTTTCTTATAATAGATCATGATAACTTTCAACTTTCCTTTCTATTAAAAAAAAAAATTAATTGTTAAAACTTTAAAATTTTGTTTAATGAGAAAGAAATAAAAAAAAATAATTTTGTATTAAATAATTGAAGTATTGGATCTATGTTTGTAATATATATTATACTAGATTTATTTGTTTAATTATTTATACCTTGTTCTTTGTATTTTAATTTTTTAGAAATTATCAAAATGGTCTCTCAAGTAAATATGTCTGATTCAATTAATATTCCATCTACTCAAACAATCGGGGTTAGAGAAAAAAGTGATAATACATGAAATTATTGTAGAGAAGCTCCTGAACTTAGCGGTAATAGTAAAAGGATGAAGTTAGCATGCTTGTATTATGAAAAGGTATTTGCTGGTAGTGGGATCAATCACTTCAAACAATATCTTGTCAGAGTAAAAGATGAAGTAGAGCCATGCCATAAGATACTCATGGATACTTGCCATCAAATAATATAAATATTCAAACTATGAGTAAGAAAAATAAAAGAGTAAAGAAAATGGGTAAAGATTACAATCCTTTTAGTACAAGGCATCGGAAATATGAGAAGGAAGTATATAGGCAACTAGATGAATATGATGACAATGACATACAAGAAATTCTATTTCCAATCTTATCAAACAAGTATGCAAATAATTCAAAAAATATAGTTTGTGGAGGTAGCCAAGATCAGGTGACAAACATGGTAAGTAGAAAAAGAAAACAATCAATGATAATTAGAAATTATTTCATACTAAGAACAACACCTGGTGTTCAACTAACTATAAAACTTGTTGCAAAACAAAGAAGTAGTTGAAAGGTGTGATCTTGCAATGGCAAAATGGATGATAGATACATATATGATATTTAATGCTGTTAACTCCAAGTATTATCAATCCATGATAGATGTCATAGCTAGTATAGGTCCTGGTTACAAAGCTCTAAGTTTTTACTCTATTCATGATTATTTGTTAACCAAGAATATTGAGGAGGTGAAAAAATATATTGAAAGCTTTCGAATCATATGAAAGAGAACCGAATGCACAATCATGACTGATGGGTGAAAGATCGATGTAGGAAAACTTTGATTAATTTTTTAGTTTATTATCCTTGAGGGACCATATTTTTGAAGAGTGTGGATGCTTCAGATACCTCAAAGATAATTGATATATTGTATAAGTTGTTCAAAAAAATTGTCATATATATTGATCATGAAAATGTGGTTTATATTATGATTGATAATGCTACAAACTATGTTACTACTGATAAAAAGTTGGAACATGACTTTCCTACATTGTTTTGGTCACTTTGTACTACTCATTGCCTTAATTTCATAATGCAAGATATTAGCAAATTAGTTTCAGTTAAGGATATAATAGTCAATGCTACAGATATTACAAAATATATTTATAATTATTGTTATTATTTGTATTTGATGAAAAAATTTATTAGTGGAAAGGAAATAATTTGCCCAGCACCTATGTATTTTGCTATAAATTTTATTGCTTTACAAAATATATTGGGCCGCAAAGATGCATTAAGAGCAATGGTGACTTCTAGAGAGTGGGCAAATTCAACTTATGCTAAGGATAGTAAAAAAAAAATGTTCATGATGATGTACTTAATTTCATTTTTTGAAATAAATATGCAACCATTGTTAAACTAATAGAGCCTTTAATTCGAGTTTTGAAAATTGTTAATAGTGATGATAGACCTTCAATAGATTACTTATATCATGCTATGTATTTAGCTAGAATAAAATGATCAAGAGGTTTAGAAGAAGAAAGACTACAGTTGAACCTTATTTAAGAATAGTTGATTCCTGGTGAGATTTGCAATTATACCAAAATTTTAATGTTGCTGGATTTTGGTTGAATCCATATTTTCAATATGATTCAGAGCTTATGGATAAATACCCTTATAGTATTTTTGAACTTTTAGATGTTATAAAGAGGTATTCATTTAATAATCCAACTTTGCAAGAAAAATTAATGGATGGATGGAATTATTTAGAAATGCCAGGATAACTTTGGATGCTCATCGACTATAAATGATTGAAATCATTTGGCTCCAAGTAAGCTTGTTCATTAGTTATGTCTTTATACTTTTATTTATATAAAGTTTATTCAATTACATTCTATTTTAACCAATACACTATTTTGTATTCAGATAAATGATGGGTCATCTATAAAAGTTGTGCACCTAATTTGCAAAAGTTAGCTATTCATATTTTAAGCTAAACTTGTAGTACATCTAGGTGTGAGAGAAATTAGAGCATCTTTGAATATATTCATTCTAAAAAGAGAAATAGGTTAGAATACCAAAAGCTTAATGATTTAGTATTTATGCACTACAATTTGAGATTACAACAAAGATAATTTTATTATAAATGATATACAAGTACTTTTATTTACTTGTTATATAATTTTCAAACTAACAAATTGTTGCCGATCTCACCGCCGCGCCCGTAGCCTCAGAGCTGGTGATTTGACCGAACCATCTCGCCTCGAGGTCTCCGGGCTCCCGATCCTGCAAGACAAAGTCAGAAACCCTGGCCGGGGATCCCGGCGAGGGAGCTCCGACGGTCAAGTTAGAAAACGGCGAGATGGAACAGAGTCTCCAAGGTGGGCCCCCGAAGGAGTCCCAGGCTTAGAGATTATCTTTGTAAAGAAGGTCTCAGGAAGAGTAGAAATTGGGCCAGGTTCCTTCACCGAGCTTGCGCCAAGGGATCCCTCTCGGGATCTTGGATCCTGCTCTTGGTGTCTTTCCTTTTCCCAGCCTCTTTTCTCCTTACCTGGCCGTCCGCTCTTCCCATCCTTTCATCCCATCACGCTGCCTGCGGCTTCTCGCCCTTGGGAGGCCTCCTCTTTGCTTTCACCTCCTTTTGTCCCTCTCTTTCCCCTTTTCCCCTTTGGTCCAAGAACCCGGCGGCCTCCTTGTCTTGCTTGCCGAGCCTAGCGAGGAAAGGGTAGAGGGAGGACGCCGGCCAGACCTTGAGCCGAGCGTGAGCGCTCTCCTTCCCAGGCGCCGACAATGCCCGTTACCGGGTCCTGTCTTGCCAGGACTTCGTCTCTCGGCTGCGGAACCTGTCGGGCCGATGTAAACGAGGTTTCACGCATTGCTGTCGACCGTACCGACGCTCCTCTCGGGGTACGGCACGTGCTGCTCGAGGGGCGGTCTTGGAACTCATGCTTTTGCTCCTCGGCGGCCTCACCACACGGGGTAGCCGACCTTGGCCGAGGTGGACCCCTCCTGAGCGGACACCTGGCGGAGCAGCAGAGGGGCGCTCGACTTTGGCCAAGGTGGACTCCTCCTGGGCGGACACCTGGCGAAGGAGCAGTAGAGGGCCCGGCTCGACCTCGGTCGAGGTGGCACCGTCTCAGGGCGCCACCCGACGAGGGAGGAAGGGGCCGCCGGCTTCGATCGAGGTGGACCCCTCCTGGGCGGACACCTGGCGAAGCGACAGAGGGGCGCTCGACTTCGACCGAGGTGGACCCCTCCTGGGCAGACACCTGGCAAAGGAGCAGCAGAGGGCCCGGCTCGACCTCGGTCGAGGTGGCACCGTCTCAGGGCGCCACCCGGCGAGGGAGGAAGGGGTCGCCGGCTTTAGCCAAGGTGGACCCCTCCTGGGCGGACACCTGGCGGAGCGGCAGAGAGGCGCTCAACTTCGGCCGAGGTGGACCCCTCCTGGGCGGACACCTAGCGAAGGAGCAGCAGAGGGCCCGGCTCGACCTCGGCCGAGGTGGCACCATCTCAGGGCGCCACCTGGCGAGGGAGGAAGGCGCCGCCGCCTTCGACCGAGGTGGACCCCTCCTGGGCGGACACCTGGCAAAGGAGCAGCAGAGGGCCCGCTCGACCTCGGCCGAGGTGGCACCGTCTCAGGGCGCCACCCGTGAGGGAGGAAGGGGCCGCCGGCTTCGGCCGAGGTGGACCCCTCCTGGGCGGACACCTGGCGGAGCGGCAGAGAGGCGCTCGACTTCGACCGAGGTGGACCCCTCCTGGGCGGACACCTAGCGATGGAACAGCAGAGGGCCCAGCTCGACCTCGACCGAGGTGGCACCGTCTCAGGGCGCCACCCGGCGAGGGAGGAAGGCGCCACCGGCTTTGGCCGAGGTGGACCCCTCCTGGGCGGACACCTGGCAAAGGAGCAGCAGAGGGCCGGCTCGACCTCGGTCGAGGTGGCACCGTCTCAGGGCGCTACCCGGCGAGGAAGGAAGGCGCCGCCGGCTTCGATCGAGGTGGACCCCTCCTGGGTAGACACTGGCGGAGCGACAGAGAGGTGCTCGACTTCGACCGAGGTGGACCCCTCCTAGGTGGATACCTGGCGAAGGAGCAGGAAGGCCCGACCCGACCTCGACTTCGGCCGAGATAGAACCACATCTGACCTTGCTGGATCATCCCCGTTCTGTCGAAAAATTCACGTGGCTTGAATCACGCCTGGCGAAATCTGAGACATGCCACGTCATTGTAACGGCCATAACACAAATATTAAATATAAGTTTTATTCAAGAATCAGAACTACGATTCTATTGGCTTTGAATTGTTTGGTGATAATAATGCGTGAGTATTAGTTAATAAGCTATCAAAATTAACTAGTGAGGAATTAGAGACTTTTTATCATGAATTGGCATCATGTTCTATTCAAGAAAATAATAATAATGGTAAGAAAATTATTTTATTGTCAATGTTGTGTAGTTTACGAATAAAAAATTATTACAATTTCAAGAGATGTGATTTATCTTTTCAACTTAGTAGATGTATTGAACTTGGAAAATCTAAAAGGTAATGATAGTGAAAGTGATGGAAATGATTTCAATGCAAGGAAAGATGGAAGAGATGGGAATATTGTAACTCAAAAAAATATTTTTTCAAATATTAACATAAATTTTAGTCCATGAACTTGAATTTTTATGTTATGTACTTGCTTGTCACTTCAATTTTTTTCAATGGACATTGATTTTGGTTGTTGGACTTGGATATAAAATAATGTCTTTGTTTGTTAAAAGTTTTTATTGTGATAGTAGATGTTGGCGTGGAGTCCCTTTATCGGCCGGTCGGAGCTGCTGCACCACAGGACCACTTCCTGGTTCACCTGCAAAATAGGTCCCTTGCCGGAGTCGTTCCGATGGGGGACACTTCGATGCCTAAGTCAGAGGCGAATCCCAGCCACAGAATGGAGAAGATTCTCAAGAAGCAGAGGGAAAGACTCCCTTGAATTCAGAGTATGCGTGTATGTATGTGTGCGTACCTCCTCGAGCAATTCTTCTTACCGCTATTTAAAAGGAGGCTTCGGCCTGTGGCCCCGCTTTTCTCCCGGCGATTATGGAGAGTTAATTTCTCCACATGATTGGCAATCGTGGGTTGTCATTGAGCGGTTCCGGCAGACCGGAGGCATGGCAGCTGGAGTTGCGTGCTATGATCGTGGCATGGAGATAGTCGATAGCAACCATTGGTTATTGTTGCCTATCTGGGCCAGATTGTGGTCCCATCTTCATATTTTCTCTGTTTAGGGAGATTCTCGACCGGAGATTCCGTCCTCTGCATAAGTCGAGAACGTGGTATTTGCCCAGGGCCAGAGATCATGTCTTCGACAGGAACCGAAGAGCATGTCTTCGGAAGTCAACGAGAAGCCCGATCTTCGGTCAGAGTCGAAGACATCATCCGAAGATCTGGCCTTCGGATCGTAGGCTGATGATAAGTCTTGGATTGCCTGTAGTTGGCCTGACCTTTCCTGGTCCGAAGTCAGTGGTTCGGGGAAAAGGTCTTCGGCGTCTTCGGCCAGCCGAACTGGTGTTCGGCTCGTACTTGGACCAGGATCCCAACAGTAGATATGGAAGGTTATGTTTTAAAGTTTAAATTATATATTATTTTTAGTTTGTGACTGTATATTATGAAATCTTTATATTCATGAATATTTTAATCTAATTATTTATATTTGTGATATTATAGTTGTATTTTATTTATATTTTGATGTTTGCAATATTGAAATATGTATTATCAGGACCATTATTATATTATTGAATATAAACAAGTTAATAAATCTTAAATTTTTTGCATTGTGCATTGGCCCACCAGTTCAACCATTGATCCCGCGATTGAACCGCTGACTCGATATCTTGTCCGAGTCAATGTTCGGACCAGGTTTAATAATATTGAACCAAATCGATACAAAACCGAACCAAAAAAAATCATTTGTATTTAATTAAATATTTAGCTTTAAAAACTTTTTAAACTAAAATATCAGTTTGGTTTCAAAAAATTACTTAAAACTAAAGCAGAACCGTTTTCAACCCTACCCCATATCAAACGCCTCCTTGAATTACCATCGTGTTACCTTATTTTAAAAAAATAATTAAAATTGATGGAAGCCCAACTAAATCAGGGTGAAGGCAATATTCAAAATAGGGGTGTCAATGGGTCAAATTGTGTTAGGTTTACATGCTAGTCTAACTAGGTTCGAGTCAAAAACTCTCAACCTATACTTGATACATCTATTATTCATTAATCCACGTCAACTCACCAACCTATCTAAATTTTTACTCATTATTTATGAGTAAAACTAAGAAATTAAACAAAATGAGGTATTCAAAGATCATAAACAACAAAAACAAATTTATCTTCAAATATATCATTGCAAGCATAATAAACATAAAACTTGGTATATATATGAGAATTATAAACTAATTAATGATAGAACTAGATAAAATGCAATCACATGTCCTAAAATCCCTTGGCCCACTCTATCCATCATTCTTGTAAGGTTTTTTTATTAAAAAAAAGGAACCATACCTGATGAAAATAAGTAAAAAGCTATCAATTATGTCAAGTCTAATAGTTGTTAGTTGTAGACCAAATCATCCTAAATAAACCACCAGGTTGAAGGTTAAATCGGGATCGACCGATCTATTTATAATCGGCTTAATTTTGGGTCGACCTAGAATTAACTTGATTATAAAAAAAATCTATCCAAATTCACTTATTTCAAGTGAGTTCATGTAGGTGGGCAACTTTTGGTCAATTTTTGCCATTTCTAAAAGATAATCTCATCTAGTACCAATACCTAGTGACTTTCTCAACTACCCCCAACTAGCACCTTAAATTGGTAGTGGAACCCAATGGAAGCGTATATCTAACTCAAATATAATGGCTCCAAGTCATCACAATGATGGTGCATCCATTTTCTCTTATTTCCTTGACTTGTACCAAGATTGTTTAGCGGGCAATAACTAGATGTATGGCAAGTGATTATTTTTCCAAAATCTCTTTGATTTAGTAGTAATTCAAGATGAACTATGCAAACGAGCAAATGAAGATCCTCAACCATCATTTTTATTATTACAATTACTAAATTGGACCAATCAACAGTTTGGTGGTGCTATCCCATCAATGTAGGTAGATACCATTGGTCCTAGGAGAAACATTTCATTGAGTTTCTTTAAGGATCCATTTGGTTGATCATGGAATCATTCGGTGACTCCTGAAAATTATTTATTTAAAAAAATAATTATAAAAAAATAATAATTTTTATCAGTATGGTTGCTAATTTTTTTTTTTTTTAATGATATTGGAAAAAGATTTCTACGTTTAATTGGAGGTAATCCAATAAAGGAATATAATTAAATTTATAAATATATTCATCAGTAAAAAAATATTTTTTAATACTGAGATATATAGCATTATTATCTTGAATTAATTTTTATATAATGATTATAATCACATAACCATTTGCATAATACCATTTACATTTTTATTATTTTGTAAAAACTCTTTATTAAATAAATTTGAAAAGATATCAAAATAAATTCAATGATCATAAATGTTTTGTCAAGCATAGATTATCATCATTCAAGAATTTATCAAATACCAACCTTCATGGTATTTATTTTACTTTCGCTCTTCGAAAAATAAGCATAGAATCCATCATATTTTTTACCCCCTCTCTCTCACACTTTTATACCAAACATGATAATCTGATATAAGATTTATTTTTTCCATGCCATGTCATCTCCAATCAAGTTGATCCTTAAAAGAAAACTACATATATCTAACAATTCATCATGGGCACCTAAGTTTTTCTATTGATAAATCAATCCCTAAAAATTTTCTCCGATCATCATGACAAATCCACTATTTGGCATTTAACATTCCCTACTTTTATCTAACCACCGATGCTTTACTCTAATTAGGGCCTTAACATTTATTTATGTATCATGCTTGGACTCTAACTAGAGCTATCTTAGAATCTCCCTCCATGTGTTCTATGTAATTTTTTTTTTTTTTTTGATAGAGAAAAGGGATAGATGGATAAATCCGGCATAGCTACCTCGCAGGTCCCCATCCTGCTAGAAAATATTCGATTTAAGATGCTAGATTTTTGTAACATTTTTTCATTCAAGGATGAATACGTCAATCCGATACCACCAAGATACCGGATGATATCTTTGATAGAAGATATGATCACTGCATATTTTTCATGTCGGCGCACCCACTGCATGCAGCTTAGCTTCGTGGGAGCAGTACACCACATGGATTGATTGGAAAACTAAACCAAGTTGGCACATTAGACTTGTCCAACAATCCCATTGTACATATCATTGTCGTCCTATTTTTGTCACCACGAGGCCTAACCTATAAACATTAGTTTCAAACTAGCAAGGCCAATCTTGTTCCAAAATTAAGTTACTACTGCCAATGAAAATTATAATGGTACGTCTTGCAATGAACTACTACTATTCTTTTTCTCTTTCATATGCCTATACTTTTTGTTCATCAATGATCACGCTACTTGCTTCCTATGTTTTTTTATTAAACATTTTAATTTCTTGATAAATTAAAAGCGAAAAAACCACAAGTCTACCTTATCAACTAGAGGCTTATATATGTTTAGCATTTTTATATTTTGCTTAACATATATATATATATATATATTATTTATTAATATTTTTTTTTGGAAAGCAAGGTCGGCAAAAAGAAAGCAAAAACGAATCCAATAGAATCGACAAGCAAATTTGGAGCAATTAGGCGAGTAGCACAGACTTGACCAGATATGGGTAGAAGGCAACAAAATTGGATGTTCAAAATTCATCATGGTGGCAAGTCATTAAGACCAATTTGCAATAGGATTTAGCTTCACGGGCTTCCTCAAATTTGATTTAAAATCGTATACAAGAGGCAAGTAACATAATGCCACAGTAACTCCTGTGACAATTTTTTTTTTTTTTTTTTTTAAAGGATTTATACACCTTGAAGGTTAGGTGCAACATGGGTGGCATGCACCATTCAAATCTAACGCAAGACAACAAAATTATTTCATTTTTTATAATTCTACTGGTACAAGTGCCGGTTTGATTTTTATTTTTTTCCCAGATAGAAGTTGCAGTAAATGGACCACACAAAGATACATTCATAGCTCCCAAATATCTAATGTAGCAAGCTTTTTTTTTCTTTTTTTTGTTCCGTATTGGGGTGACCACATTAATCTGGTATGGGCATGCTCAAACTATTAAGATACAAAATATCCTGCAATATTCAAGGATAGGCATCGTCATGATGCCAGCTCCAATCACCAATATGATCGGCGATGAAATAGGCAATCCAATCTGTAATACTGTTAGTTTCTTGAAAAATATGATGAATGATTACCATGATGAAAAAGCTTGGAAAGTATCACCTAGGTTACCAGCCTAACTAATCTAGATCTTGCCTTACAACCAACTGGTAACGAATTTGGAACGTAACTCTGCAAAAACAAATTATTAGAAGATTTGATTAAATTCAAGATCCTTCTTCTTTCTTGTTCTGACCAGCATATCCAAGATCCTGATTGGCCAAGTTTTTCATGGAGAATTAGATAAGCATATAGATGCCATGCCATTGTAGCTATGTTTTTTTTCAAATTGTGCTGTAAGCTATTTTTTTAAAATATATTTTTAACGGTCTCTCCCATGTGCTTCTTTTCCTGTGGTGCCATGCATGTTACCCGGAGCGGTCTGGTCCCGGCCTGGCTCGCACGGCAGCGCCCACCACGAGCCGCAAATCCCGCGGCCGGGAGGGACAGCGCCAGCCAAGTTCGTGACGTCGACGTCTCCGGTTATATAAAAATATCTCGATATTTTTCTTTATCCCTTTACCTCGCATCCACGTATCTATTTTAATTATTCTTGCTTGCCACCTCCAATCAACGCAAGGAATAAATTTATCCTTATCTTCTTACCAAAATCATGAATAGAGAGAGAGAAGGAGGATAGACAAGAAAGAAAAAATATGAAAAAAAATAGATAAGAAAAGAAATGTGAAAGAGTAAAAGGAAATGATTCTTTTTGATATAAGTAGAACGAAAGGAATGGTATATAACTAATTTTTTTGAAAAAGTATTATTATTTTCATTAATTTATATTAAAGAATAGATGTTATATAAATTTATAATTATAAAAATATAATTACTTAATTTTAATTTAATTTAATAAATTTATAAATTTATAGTTATTTAAATAGTAAATTAATTTTGATGCAAATAGTTAACTGAAAATGAATATAAAAAATAGAAGGTAATTTTGATTATTTATTTATAATTACAAAAATTATGTATTAAAATCAAAATAATTAATAATAAAATTTAATGATATGAGGTTAATAATATAGGTGATGTAAAAAAATATATGAACGAGATGGATGAAAAAAATAAAGAAATCATGAGGCACGGTGAAAAAAATTTATAGAAAAATAATCTTACCGACATATAAATCTATCCTCTACGTGCCGTATCGATTCTCCATTCTATAGATAGGATCGGTATAAATTAATGAAAAAAATAGATGGATAATTTTTTTTTTTTTTAATTAAATAATAAACAAGAATGGACGAGGATTATGTATCCTTCCAACCGACTCCATATATTCTCCCAAACAGGGATACCCCACTGGTTCTCAAACCAAGCAAGCCTTCCTTGACCTTGTCCACGCACGCTCGCCGCACACGTTTGCCATCCAGGTTCATCCCATGGGAACCCTAACCCAGCCAAAATTCCCATAGGACCCTCTACCTTTCCTCATGTTGCGGGTCCCACCCCTAAAGTAAAAGTTGACGGGATTTGTCCTGGGGCGCCATTTTCTATCTCGACGCGCTCCATCGGAGCCAACAAATAGAGGTAGCTTCCCCTACCTCCATTAAAATCCTTGGGGTTACCCTTCCTCTCTCTCTCTTCTCATCACTGTTGGGCTCGTGTTGGAGTTGGTGAGAGGTAGCTATTTATTTTGTAGCTCCATGGCATCTTTCCTTGGTGTAATCGTATGTCCTTTTCCCAGCTTTCCCCCCCCCCCGCCCCCGGTTTTGCACCGGTTCTATATACCATTATTTTATTATAAGAAGGACCATTGACCCACCATTACCACCACAACCATCTTCTATAGCTCTTGTTGGCCATAGCTCAGTTCTACTTATATTGTGGCCTCCCCACTTCCTCCATCCCCAATCTTGCACAGGTGTTATTAATGCTTCTTCATATATTAGGCTGCTATATTATTAATGTAGTTACTCTTCATTGAATTGGCTACAGTCTTTCTTTTATTGTACTCCTTTTCTTTCTCGATTCTATTCTAATTTATAGCTTCCTGGGTGGGCCACTGGAGCCATCCTTCTTATATCTCGATCCACTCACCTCTTGATTGTATCAGATCGTCCAGTTTCTCCAGTCTCCACCCATTTTATTCCTATGGACAATATATTCACTATTGATTATAATCTAAGGTTCCTATAGTCCCTTCTTCTATTCTCATGCATTCCATACTACTCTATGTTCTCAGACGCACATTACATCAATACTCACTACTCATGCCTGTCGTCGAGTACTCACTCGACTTTCTTCTCTTAAACTCAACTCTATCAAAATATTCTCGATCAAAACTCATGGGTGGAGGAGACTCTCTCTTTATTTTCTTGTTTCCTCCTCATTCTTATTCTCTCTATGATGTGGTGACGGGCGGTTACGATGGGAAGTGGGTGTGGACTCAGGAGGAGCTCCTGCGGTCGAGTGGAAAACCGGGTCGGTCTACGACTCGGGGGTTCAGCTTACTGATATCGCCCAGGAAAGCTGTTCTCCTGCAATACACTGGATTGGAAGTGAGACAAATACTTCTCTTCCTTGTTGGAGGCTAACCTTTTTTTTTTTTTTTTTTTGATAGTATAATCCCTTTTTTTCTGTACATTTTTAATCGAGAGATGATGTAACGGTTTAAAATAAGGAGAAAAAATGGCCTGAGAAAAAAGTTCAGCTAAAGTTCAACTTTTTTTTTTTTCTTTTTCTTTTTTTGGTGCGTGTGTGTTTTGGATTAAGAATGATACTCTTAATCTAGTTGCTGCATATGTCTCGGTGCACACGGCCAGCTGAAATATTAGACCCGGTAAACTCTGGGTTTCGACGGTAACGTCTTTTTCTTAGTTTCTTATTGCTGGATTTCAATAAAGTGGGATCATAAGTGTCGAATCAAGTGATTGCTTATTTGGACGTTTCAGATGGTTGTCAAACAAGCAAGCTATTTCCAGCAACTGATATTAGCACAAATTTTGATTAGCCAATGATGTTTCGCACGTGTGCACCCACATACACACAAAAAAAAAGAAGCTCATGTTTTTTTTTTTTTTTTTTTTTTTTTTTTTTTAAGAGAACAGAAGGGTAGGGGGGTTTATCCGATGCAGCTTTGGGTACAACTGAGCCACTAGGCGACCGGAGTTCGGCCACTCGGTTCCTAGTCACGTGTTCCAGATTTAATCTAGATTTTAATCAAGTCATCCGTGAGATCATTCCTCGAACTGAGTCGCGTCTTAACCATCATAGCCCCATCACGCGACTGGAGTTCCGGCCACTCAGCCCTAATCACGTGTTCCAAATTAATGGACTTTAATCAGTCACCCGCGAGATCATTCTTTGAACCCGTGACCTGTGGATTATATATAAGAACTGAGCCGCGTCTTAACCGACCGCACCCGCGAGATCATTCTTTGAACCCGTGACCGTGGATTATATATAAGAACTGAGCCGCGTCTTAACCGACCGCACTATCACCGTAATGGTAAAATAAAAAACTCATTTATCACAACATTTGGATGGAATACAACTTGATTGATTAAATAAATTTATTAGTGTGGAATCAGGCTTGATTCGATTTGAATTTGATCCAATTAAACTCAAAATTAAGTAATTAAATAAATAATATTTTTTTATTATTATAATTTATAAATATGTTGTGTTTATTTATTGTTAAAGTTATAATAATTATATATATATATACACGAAAGTAAACGTACCTTGACCGTAACGTTAAAATATAATCCTAATAATTAGTTTATAATATAAACATATCCGCACATGTGCAGCGTGTGAATGCACGTGAAAACTTAGAGAGATTTTATACTCTAAATTTCTTTAGACATGCATGTGGTGATCAAGGTAAAGTTCGGCTTAGAATATTATATAAACTAAAGGTATAGGTAAGTAAATAAATAAATACTATTTTATTTTATTTTATTTACAATCATAAGTAATATTTATATTTATTTATTTATTCAGAATAAAGTAATTTATATATATGAAAAAGGAATATAATCTTACTTTAAGATTCAAGTACAAAAAGCATGATACTTAATTTATATATTTATATATGCACGCATGCATGCATGCATGTGAGGGATGGGGGGTTGTATTTTTTGCAAAAAAAAAAAAAAACATACCTTCCTTCATGCAATTCCATCATTGGATCGCATGATTGTCGCTTCGAGATCTACGTGGATGGATGAATGGAGAAGTTTAAAATGCTTTAATATTTATACAAATATGATCTAGTGGTAGATATTGTGAAAGAACACCAATAATTCTTTTGCACTAAAGATACAACTATACGAAAATCATGAGAGGCCTTGGGCTTTAACAATTTTTTAAACATAAAATTCATAAATAACTCGCATTTAAATAAGACTAGGTTGGATTAGTACCGTTGCATGATATGCCAAGTTTGAGCTAGACTTGCCCCTGCTGCTGGGCTTATCCCCACCATTAGGTTATGGCCACCCAATGAGATGGCCTATATATTCAATTTTTATGAACGGTGTTGATGGATTCCAAGCATGAAGGTGGTTAACCAAAAAATATATTCCATATACCACCAAGGTGGTAGCGCAAGTAAATTGGCTGTGATTTTATATCCACACATCTTGGGTTCAATGAAACGGTGCGGCCAAATCGAATAATTTCAAAATTTTTCCTGGAACCTAGGTGTGGATACGTAAGATTGATATTTGCCCACCTGCTGCTACTTTGGTTAAGGCTAGGGTGATGTACTTATCCACTCCATTTAGGATGAGGTGAGGAAGGATTGAGCCATCTTTGTTGTCATCCTGTATCGAAGAGTTTTTTAGCGGAGCTGGATTTTTATGATCATTCCTGGAAAGGGTAGTTGGCTTATCAAAAAAAAAAAAAAAAAAAAAAAAAAAAAAAGACACCCTACGTCAAGTGGCTAACAAAAGGGCCAGGGTCCTCTAATTGGGACTAAAGAATAGGCCATTATTGGCTGTGGCTTTCTATTGATTGAGATTTTCTAATAGCTACTGTTGCTGCAACTTCTCCCGGACCGGGCTCGGCCGGCTGGGCTGGAGCGCTCCTCTCCCGATTCCTGCAAAAAAGTCTCCAAGGGCCGGTGGTGTTCCGGCGGGGGACACTCCGATGCTTAAGTTAGCGGGAGCTTGAGGGCAACATAATTGAGGAATCAAATGGAGATAAGCGTAAGGAGCGGGAAGAGAGTCCTTACCTTTCTTGTTTCCCCCGTTTTACCTTATATAGGCGTGGAATGGTGCCAAAATCCATTATGGGTGAAGCCAAGAAAGACTGATCTGTCCCTAAGAGAATCTAGAGAGTGGCCACGTGGCACCAAGAAGGGGCGACATCGTGGGAGTAGTGGAGTAGTGGTGTTGATGTGTCAGGGTTCTGTTGTAACAGAATTCTGGTACCAGCTAGAAGAGGCTTTTGGAGTCATCGAGCTATCCTTGGAGTGGATCGGTCGGACCTCCGAAGGAGAGCGCCAGTCGGACCTTCAGCAAGAGCGGGTCAGCCGGACCTCAGTAGAAATGGATCGTTCGGACCTCTACTTCAGTGGGTCGGTCGGACCTTCAAAGAAGAGCACCCGTCGGACCTTCAACGAGAGCGGGTCAACCGGATCTCAGCAAAAGTAGGTCGTTCGGACCCCTACTTCAGTGGGTCGATGGACCTTCGAATAAGAGCATCCGTCAGGCCTTCAAAGGAGGTCGCCCGGGTGTCTGTAAGCACAGTCAGGTCGGACCTCAGCATGAGTGGCAGTCGGTTCGATGGTGAGCCAGTTGGGTAAAACAGCTACAGGATGATAGATGGGCCAAACGTTATATGCTGCATCGGTTCCAATCAACACTAAATTTGTTCCTGTAGCTGAATTAGTGACTGCTTGATATGAACTTAAATAATTATATCTGTTTCAAAATGATAGAATCATCTTTGAGGGAGATTCAAAGACAGTAATAGCATGGATTAATTGTGAAGTTGAACAAGTCAAAAGAATTTGGTTTGAAGACTTTCCTTGCAGCTTATGTCATATATTAGAATGGATGCAGGAGGCATCCCCTTCATTTGATTATAGTGGGTTATCTTACTTTCATGTTATTGAAAAGAAAAAAGAAAAGAAAAGAAAAAAGATGATGGATGGAATCTAGAAGTTAGACTTTGGATTGATCATAACAAAAGAAAAGTAAGATCCAAAAAAAAAAAAATGATGGATGGAATCTAGAAGTTAGACTCTGGATTGATCATGACAAAAGAAACGTAAGATTAGTCCGAAACTATAAAATCTTTCACAAAATGAATTAGAAAAAGAAAAAAACAAATCAAGTAGTAATATTAATTCATAAAATGAATTAACATGGGCAATAAATTTTCATTAGCATTTCATCATTGGGTGAAGAATCTAATCCTTGCTGAAAAATCTTGCTGATTTTGTTGGTTAGACTATTGACATGGTAGTTTTCATACCATTTATAATAAAGAGACTGAAAACGTATCTGTCCTTCAGCTCCGGGTGGGATTCCTCAGGATCAGAGGCAATGGATCCCAATTTCAAATGAATTGGTGACCAACCAGAAGCCATGACATCATGCTGTTGGCCTCTTACAAATCTAGTCGTCAAAAGGTGTCAGCATTTGCCTATGAAATGACTTCACCTAACAACACAAGTTAAGGTCCTCAATGGGGGTCCTCTGCTGCTCCTTATGCTGTATTATTGTTAGAAAAGTCCATTAGTATATCAAAAAATTGTAATCGAACATTTTCTATTGATTAAATTTTAAAATTTGGGACATGTTTGGAGAAAAGTGTTCCAAGAAGTAATATCAACCATGAATTGTTTCAAAGTAGACATTGACAATGTACAAAGTAGTTGAAAGGAAATATGTAAGATAAAATGGTTAAGAGTTTGTTGGGTCTTGAATTGAGGTTTTATGTTCATTGCCCTAAGAGCAAACATCAACATAGGATAGCTTGCAATATCACTCTCAACTTGCCCATTGTTTTCTCCAACAACCTCAAAATCCTCTCCCCCACCCTTCCCCCTCCATGTGTGAGGTGGGGTGTTTATGAGGGGCAAAACTTTTTGGATCATTAGCACGGCAAATCGAGCACATTTGGTTTAATAAGAGGACTTCACAATATTTTGCAGAACAAGAATAACATAAGGAAGCAATGAAAAGAGAGTAGTAACTCACATAAGTAGAGAAATAATTAAGTACATGTCAAGTGTTCCCTAGGATGGAGAGGATTTCATGCCAAAGAATAGAGATACAAGGAGTTCATGGAGTTTTCCATGGAGACTAGTTGGAGGTCACAAGGATGGTTGTTGAAGTGTGTGGAAGATCTCCCTAATGATTGTGGATTCATTTCCTCTTAAGCTTGTGCACTGCATGAAACCAGTGGCATATAACTGCTGCAAAAGTCATCAAAGGCCACACTGCACCTTAACCTTCACTTAGTTTCTAGAGCCACTTTGCTTCTCATTTGCTGACTTTGATCCCTTGTTTCTTTGCACCAAATGTCAATTGACCATGGGACTGGTGAAAAAAATATCATTGTTAGATTATGTAATTAAATCTGAGCCACAATCTGCCATGTGGCTGCTTATTTAAGTTTTAGGGTGAACATATGCCTCCCATCCTTTTCAAGAATTTGAAATTTTTTAAAATAACAAAAAAAACCTGAAAACTTTGACTAAATTAATCTTCATGATTATCTCAAAAATTCCCAAATTGATAACAATGCTTGTTGCCTAACAGCTCTCTTATGAACTCCCCAATCTATTGCCATCAAGCTTCTAGCAGTCATGGAACAAAATCATCTCTAAAAAGGGCATTTCAACTCACTCTGCTATTTCCCTTTGCTTATAGCCATTAGCTCTCACTCCTTTGTTTCCCCAACTTTCTTCTCCTTTTTCAAATACCCCAATCTTTCCATCCATCCCTTGACTGTCACATAACCAACAACATGGCTACATGATACAATGTGCCATGGGAGGCCGATATGAGTAGAGACATTTTTCACCTATCCAAATTGATTGGAAGTTCAGGGACTGCGTCAGCCCACACCTGAAAGTCATAATTCCTCTAGAAGATTTAGATACATATTTGTGTGTACAAAGAGGAAGAAATTCTACTATAAAAGAATGCTTTGTGATCGATGAATTGGCCGAAACTTGTGTTGGCCAAAGCTTTCACCTGGCTAGGATGCTGAAGTGGAGAGAATGGAGAAAGTGAGAGGAAATTTGTGAAAATTATGCAAAATTTATGAACTTATCAATATGTTGAAGTACTCTATGGTTCTAAAGTGCTCGACCTACTTTGGTTGAGATATGTGAATGCCTTCTTCTTTTCTTTTGTTGTTGGATGTGCATGCCTATATACCAATTCCATTTCCAACTGGTATCAATATTCCATACAGACTGTGTGTTCCAAAGGCTCAAGAGTATGGAGGTTTTCTTTGCACCAAATGTCAATTTGCCATGGGACTAGCAAGAAATACCATTGTTAGATTAATATTTTCTGACATGAATTTCCTAATATTTACTTTGTAATTAAGTCTGAGCCACAATCTGCCATATGGCTTCTTATATAAGTTTTAAGGTAAACCTATGCCTCCCATCCTTTTCAAGAATTTGAAATTTGTTAAATAACAAAAAACCCTGAAAATTTATACCAAGTTAATCTTCATGATTATCTAAAAAATGTCCAAATTTATAATAATGATTGCTGCCTGACGGCTATATTATGAACTCCCCAATCTATTGCCATCAGGCTTCCAGAAGTTATGGAACAAAGTCATCTCTAAGAAGGGCATTTCAACTCACTCTACTATTTTCCTTAACTTATAGCCATTGAATAACTCTCACTCCTGTGTTTGCCTCACATTTTCTCCTCTTTCAAATACCCCAATCTTTCCATCCATGTCTTGACCATCACATATCCAACATCATGGCTTCATGATGCACCATGCCAAGCAATGCCAATATGAGTAGAGATATTTGTCAGCAGTCCAAATTGGTGGGAAGTTCATGAATTGCACCAGCCCACACCTGAAAGTCACAATTCCTCTAGAAGCTTTAGATACATATCTGTATGTAAGAAATTCTACAATAAAAGAAGGGTTTGGAATTGGTTAAAACTCATGTTGGCCAAACCTTTCACCTGACCAGGATGCTTTAACAAGAGTCTCAATTTTCAGGATTATATGAATTTCTTCTTAGATTTGGATTTCAAAAGAATCTCTACTTTTCTCCCTTCCTAGATTTAATTTCAGACCTAATTGGTTGTTGAAATTAAATAAAAGGACATGGAGTAGCGATCATTGAAATCAAGAAGAAAGTAATTCCGGTAGTGTTCCTACATCCTACTTCTTCAAAGACCAAGTAGAGGAAGAATTGTGTAAGCTTCCTTACAGCCGGGATCGTCTTTATGGATGGCATACCATGCCACGTAACACTACAGTGAACAGGACTTTAACGATGCTTGATTGATCTTTATCGATGCTTTAAAGCGTCGGTTAAAACATCTTCAACGCTTGCAAAAGCGTTGCAAAGTGAAGAGTAGAGATGGTTTTTTCCGATGCTTTGCGAAAGCATTGCAATAGCGTCGGGCATTTTTCGACGCTTTAAAGCGTCGGTAATTACAGTTATTGCCGATGCTTTAAAGTGTCGGATATAATATTATTGCCGACGCTTTTAAAAAGCATCGGAAATATATTATTTCTGACATTTTAAAGCGTCATTAAAAACGTAATTACCGACGCTTTAAAATGTCGGTAATAACGATAATGATCGACGCTTTTTGAAAGCATCGGGAATAACTTATTCCCGACGCTTTAAAGTGTCGGTAATTATCGACGGAATAAAGATATTCCCGATGCTTTAAAGCATCGGGAATTTCATTTTTCGAAAAAAAATAAATAATTATTTTAAAATTTGAAATCTATACAATTTTTTTAACCTGTACATAAATAAGATATATTTCAATTTCATTCCAAACATTCATCATATATCCAAACATAAATCAAAATATAAATCCAAAAATATAATACATTACAATTTAATATTAGTTGTTACACATGTCTGTTTAACAAAATTAAAAAATACATGAAAATACATAAAGTGAAATAATAAAAAAGTCGAGGTCAATGATCTGCAGGAGGTAGATCGTCATCCGGTCCGTGTGGATCTGATGCTCCAGAAGCCTATAAAAAAATATTTAAAATATTTAACTTACGAAACTATTAATGACACGGGAATTATATAATTATTGATTTAACATAAAAATATATTTAAAATCATATATATATGTACCTGATGTGGAACAAACATCTGTATGACAGATGT
Organism: Areca catechu; assembly: GCA_021397845.1. NCBI lineage: Eukaryota > Viridiplantae > Streptophyta > Magnoliopsida > Arecales > Arecaceae > Areca > Areca catechu. The sequence goes on along the minus strand of CM038049.1, from coordinate 148,572,908 downwards.
AAGCCGCTCAATGTGCTGTCTCATGCTATCCATCACTGCTTTATCGGCATCAGCTCTCTGTCATATCTCCTCTATCTCGGCATGGCTCTGTCGAATCTCCTCAGTACGGCTCCATCGCATATCCTCTATCTCATCCTCGAGTCTGCGAACTCGTGCATTCTGAGCACTATCTACAGCCTGACGTGTATGTGTACTAACCACAGATAACTGAGTGGGAGTGACTCCAACTCCATATCTCCTCACTCGACCGTAGCACTCCGGGCCCATCAACTCTGTAAATACCTCAGCCTCGACGCGACTACTCTGCGTAGATGCTGTAGAATCATCAACACGCGCTCGACAATAAGAGCTGTAGCTCTTTCCTGTATAAATTTAGACAAATTAGTAGGGTTTTAAAGATTAACAAATTACAATTTAAATCGTTAGATGAATTAAATGTTAATAACTTACATATATATCCCTCGACTCATCTCTGATAAAAGTGCCGTCACGATGAGTATGAGTCATCCGATAAAACTCTACCTGACCGGGTTCCCTCCCATGCTCATCGGCCTACAAGAAATATTATAATTTTAAGCAAATACTCAAACTATTTTAAAAATTATTTAAGTATCAAGATATATATGTATCGCGATACATCGTCCGCGATACATATATGTATCACGATACATCATCCGCGATACATTGTCTGCGACACATATATGAATCGCAATACATCATCCGCGATACATATATATGTCCCGAGACACATATACATGTACTGCGATACATATACATATACCACGATACATAATTGTGCCGTTATAAGAAATAACTTATCCTAGCACCTCTAAATCCTAGTATTTAGGTATCTTGATGTTGTCATCAAGTAATCTGTTGCAAGACTAGAACACAATTTTGAAATATCCTGTAAGGACTTAACAAGAACTACTTAATCTATATCACAAAAAATTAAGGGAATAGTTTAAGAAACTTACAAACTCCTGCCTGACTCGCGCGTAACTCTTCGATCCTGATATGTGGGGAATAGATTGAGATGCTCGGCAGCTCTACCAATATCAGAATATGTCTGCAAAATCAAAAAGAGAACTCATATCAATAAAGTAATGTATATATATGTAATATACCATATTCTTTATAAACTTGCTTCAAATAAATTAGAAGATACCTGTCCCCTGTCAGAAAACCAGTAGTGAACCAACTCCACCCACTGATGCGGGGGTACATCAGGAGGACAGGTACCAACTACCTGCTCCTCTGTCATACCCGGCAACTTGTACTTCGTCTTCAACTGGGCTTTATATTTTTCCATTTCCGATTGAGAGATTTCAGTACAAAGTCATGGGAGGATGGAGGAAGTACAAACTTACCCTACAAAATAAAATAATTAATAATAATATAAAACATAGTAATATTTGAACTATACAAGATAACAAATAATATAATACAAATTTTTTACCTGTATAACTCGAAGAATCTCTACTTTATACATCGGAAGCATATCATTCCACTTAGCATAGCTAAGTGGACAAAGCTGATGCCTCCATGCAACCATTCCAAAAAAGAGCTCAATAAGCTGGCGGCTTTCTTAATTGGCTGCCCTTGCTCATTGCACTCAACCAATATCCTCTCACCCTCGGGCATCTGCCAAACATCACGTACTACTGTAGGCCCGCGCCTATGTCTGACACTCCCCGATCCATCTGCATAGAAATAGATAAAAGTAAGCTATAATAAAAAGTGTAATCAAATTAAAGTTATCAAGGATATTGGAATAAATTATCCTGAATATGTATCACATCATCTGCTGGATCGACGGGAGGGTCATGATGCCCCGAAGATGATGGAGCTGCAATAGTATGTTGTGTGGAAGGAGAGGAAGGACCGGCATGAACATCCTCCGAAGTACTAGCCTCAGCATGCTGTCTAGAAGAACTGCCGGCCTCTATCCGGGAATGCTGGAACTGCATCCCAAGAAAGCGTCGCCCGCGAGGCATCGTATGACCTATCATTTACATCAGAGACAGAATTAGTGAAGATAAATAGTAATTTACATAATAATTACTACAAATTGTAAACATTATAAAATTTAATACCAATAAGAATCAATCATTAGCGTTTTCTTCAACTTCTGTCCTAACCAAGGGTATTATAGCATGTACGTCATCAACTGGTACAAAATTGAATGGCATAGAATGCGTATAAGTATCATCATCTTCATCATTTTCCAGTTGTCTTCCCATATCATATAAGTCCCGAGGGTTGTCTTAAAATAATAGCCCAATCTTTGTCCTTTGCTTCTTGTACGAAAAATACTGGACGAGTTTGAGAAGAAAAGATAAATGGATCATCCTTCAATAAGACACCAGTATGTATCAACCTTGTAAAGTTTACAAGTGTAAATCCATTTGCATCTTTTTTCAAACCTCTTAATGAATTTATATCTACCCAATCACATCTAAATAATATGACTTAAAAATTTCGTAGTAATCTAACTCGTATATATCTTTAAGTGCACCATAAAAGTCTTTCCATCAGCTTCTACCATAACACTGCTATTCTGTGTTTTCTAAATTTCTCACGATCTTTAGTGTGAAATTTAAATCCATTGATTATGAAACCATTATATCTGATGACAATTTTATTTGGTCCTCGAGCCATGGCTATTAATTCATCTGAACAATTCTTCTCCATCATTGTTGATACCTAAAGAATCATAAAAATTGTTAACATGTTATTCGATATGAAATCTATACATATATTCTTTAAATATATGTCAAACATGTTTTGAAAGCCATGTAGGAAATAACTCGACTAACCATCGCTTCTCAATCCTTGGATTAGGTCGAGTGCTATGACTAGCTTGTCGCTGAGACATTAAAAATTCGCTGCATAAAAAATAGAATTATTAAAATAGTTTCAAAAATAATATATGATATTTAAAACCATTGAAATACATTAAATATGCTAACCTTCGATAGTTAGATATTATTTCACTATGAAGTAACACATAACGGTGTGCTTGTGCAATTGATTTATGGTCCAATACAATACTTTTACATTTTCCAATTAATCTTCCTGCAGTTAAGAACTTATACAACTCTGCATTGGCTATGAAATCACTATGCCGTTGAGGTCTGTTAAACACAGTATCTACACCTTGAAGATATCTTGAACAAAATGTCAGACACTCTTCAGCAATATATCCTTCCGCAATAGAGCCCTCTAGATAGGCTCTATTTCGTATATAATCTTTCAATCATCCAAGATACCTACAACATTTAAAAATTTTATTTATACATCATCATGACGCTACTTTTATTAAAAATTATCTAAACATTAAACATTAACATTAATACCTTTCAATAGGATACATCCATCGGTAGTGTACGGTCCACCAAGCTTGACTTCCGAAGCTAAATGAATGAGTAGATGTATCATAATAGTAAAAAATCTAGGTTGAAAGATCTTCTCCATCTAACAAAGTGTAACGGCAATTTCCGACTCCAACCGATCAAGCTCTCCAACATCAATAACCTTTGAACATAATGACTTAAAGAATGATGATAACCTGATTATAACTGTAAGAACTGGTTTAGACACCGATGATCTTGAAGCTATTGGAAAGATATCTTACATCAATATGTGACCATCATGACTTTTCAGATTGAAAATTTTTCGGTCTTTAAGATGCACGCACCTTGAAATGTTAGATGCATATCCATCAGGTACTTTAATATTTTTCAATACTGTCAAAAAATTATCTTTTTCTTGAACAGACATGGTATAAGATGCAGGAGGCAAATAAATTCTATCATTAGCAAGCATTTTGGGATGAAGATCATGTCGAATACCCAATTCTTGTAAATCCATTCGGGCCTTCATGTTATCTTTGGTCTTTCCATCAAGATTCAACAATGTTCCAAGCAGATTATCACATACATTCTTCTCTATGTGCATGACATCAAGATTATGCCGAATCAGATTATGTTTCCAATAAGGTAAGTCAAAAAGATACTTCTTTTCTTCCATAAATGTTTATGGGGCTGAGTTGTAGATGCTATCTGTACATCTTCCTCATTTTCATTTTCAAAAAATTATCAAGATCTTCAAATACCTGTGCATCCACCGTAGCAGTAGTCATTTCTTCTGGCAAACCTTGATCATCCCTTCCTCTTTTTTTATTAGACTTTGAAGATTTATCATATGTGTAATTGATGGAATCCATTTGTCTAAGAATATTAGTTCCAGAATGTGGAATAGGTGCACATCCCATTTCTATGGTACCATCAAATAAATCTTGTTGAAAACGAAACGGATGATTTGGTTCTAACCATCGATGATGCGCCATATAACAAAATTTCCTCCATGTTTTAACCAAATCGAATGTGTCGACTCTGCACAACAAGGACATGCAACCCATCCTTTTGTACTCCAGCCAGATAAATTGGCATATGCTGGAAAATCATTAATAGTCCATAACAAAACAGCCCGTAGTTTGAATGTTTCACCATTGGAAGCATCAACTACATCGACACCTTTCATAACTGTTTCAATTCCTCTATTAAAGGTTGTAGAAAAATATCAATATCATTTTCGAGACCCTTATCACCCGGAATAACCATTGATAAGATAAGTGAGGATTGTTTCATGTACAACCATGGTGGTAAATTGTATGGTATCAGAACAACTGGCCAAGTACTGTATGTAGAATTTAGAGTACGTAAAGGATTGAAGCCATCTGAAGCTAAACCCAACCGAACATTACGAATATCAGAGGCAAAATCAAAATGCCTATCATTAAAATCCTTCCATGCTAAACTATCAGCTGGATGTCTCAACATTCCATCCTTCGTATGCCCTTCATGATGCCATCTCATCAATGAAGCTATTTTTGATGATGAATAAGCCTTTTCAACCGAGGAATAAGTGGAAAGTAATGCAATACCTTCGCCGGTTTCTTTGTACGCCGCATTGTATCTGTTGCATTCACTACATCATCCTCATCTCCTTCATGATTTGTCCATCGTGAAGATCCACATACATTGCATGACTCTCGATCAGCATTTTCATCATGATATAATATGCAGTCTTTCGGATAACTATAAATCTTTTGATATCCAAGATCCAGATTGTTGACAACTTTCTTTGCTTCATAATAAGAGGATGGTAAACCATTACCTTCTGGAAATGCATCCTTTAATAATCTCAGAAGCATAGTAAAACCTTACCTTACCTGACCATCCATTCATATATTTTATATGGAATAAATGTATAAGAAAAGAGATCTTAGAAAATTTCAAACAGCCCGAATATAATTGTTCATCTGCTTTTTTCATTAAATTATGATACCGAGCTGACTCAGAAGTTGATGGTTGCTGAGCTTCCATTGTTTCATGTGTACCACTTGAACCTACAAAGTTTTGAACACCATGTCGAAAAGTATCTATGATCAAACCGATATATCATCATCTCCTATTAGATTCTCTTGCATATTACTGGATCCAGGACAGACGATGGTTGATTACTTGATTCTGGCAACATAAGTTCTCCATGAAAAATCTACTGAGTATAACCTCTTGCAAAACCATTCCATATCAAATGTTCTTCTACTATTTGTGGATTTAGATAGTGACTGTTAAACACATCGTCGGCATGGATAATAAATCTTTCCATTCAAACTACTTTTCTCCATACTGAATTTAATGAAATCACGAACTCCATTTAAATATTCATTGGTATTTCTTTGTTTATTTATCCATCTTTTATCCATTTTAGGATAAAATGATCCAACTTTCAAGTTATCTAAATACCAAAAAAAGTTTTAGTTAATAACAATGTACTAAGTAATTTTTTGTTTAAAATATATGAAAAATAACATAGATTAACTAATAAATGTACCCTATCACCAACTAATAGGTAAAGAGGTCATATCCCATTCAAGAATTGCATTAATTATATAGGTCATTTACAGTAACCAAACGATACGCAATAGAAGCTCCAGAAAAATTTCGACAGCATTTTCCTTTAATTCTCCCATACAACTAAAAATGTATGAGGAGAACTAAAAGAAAATGCTGTCCGAAATATGAACTCTATCCATACCGCTTGATTACTGTAAGCACCTATAAAATTATTTGCAATTCTCAAACTGTCCAAACTGGACAATCAATTATCCACTGTACATATTTCTCCCATCCGTACAAAAATAAAATAAATGTACGGATATTGTAGAATATGTACTTTAATCAATTGATGGGTCTATGTTTCTATGCAATGCAAGTTTTGTAAAAAATACTTTAAAAATCATTATTGATCATAACAAAGGTATTGATGGTTTTAAAATGAAAGCTATGCAATACTAAACAAATCTTAAAGCATAATATATTCAGTAAAATACATGTATATACCAAGAAATTTATAAAGAAACATAAATATTCTACTAAGAAAAAAATAAATAAATAAAGAAAAATAACTAGGAGGCTCAGATCTACTATTTAATCCGTAACTAAATCAAACGACTACAATCGGTTGCCTACAAAAGAAGGCCATCCAAGATTATAGGTATTAGAAATTGTTGAATCAGCAAAATATACCTCAATCAACTAAATCAAAACGACTACAATCGGTTGCCTACAAAAGAAGGCCATCCAAGATTGTAGCCATTAGAAATTGTTGAATCAGGAAAACATACATCCGAAATCATCATAACCTCCATATACAAACCTTAAACCAATTTCAAAATAGGGTAGAAACCCTCTTTACCCTCGAAGCAATCAAACACCTGATAACAAAAAGACAACAAAATATGTAAAGCATATTTGGTTTATGGGGGATAAACCTTACATATTGTCTGACAAACTGATATGTCTTTCAATTAGAAGAAGTGGTTCTCAATGATAGTTAGGCTGGGATTTTGCTGTTCATCATAAATGGGTTAACCATGACAAGAAAACTACAGCTCCGCTCAAGGCTTTTTGAAATCTATCAGAGCCCCAATGTATAAGCTCAGTCTAGCTAGGTCTAGTGTTATAGGCTTTGAGTTGTAAATCTAACATAAACTCCCAAGAGATTAGTAGTAAGAAGACTTTTGCTAGTTCTTTGAATTATACCATTGAGTTGAAAGCCTGAAAGTTCTAATCTCACTTTGTCTGATTCTCCTTTGTCCTTCAATCATATCTAGTGACTTTTTCTTTGTATTACCTTCATTTGTTGAGGTGGTAAACTTATTAAAATGGTATAGGCATTCTTTAGATGATGGTGCCTCATTGTTGGGTATTGTTTTCCTTCCATTTAGTATGTAAAACTAAGCTGGTAACCATTATTTAATGGAGTAAATATACATTTTTCTTTTTTAATTGGGTAGATAAGGCTGTATACATACAATTTGGGGTACGTATATGTGTTTCATTTCCTGTGTTCAACCCTTTTATGGTACACATACATGCTCCAAACCTATTTCCACATTCTAACTGATCACCAAGTAGACTCTAATGAGCACAATTCTGTGATTGGCTCATAGTTCACAAGATGGTGATTATGATATATTTCATTAATTATTTATAAATTCTCAGATTCATATTTGCTTTCCTGAGCATTCAACTTCTTTGACAATTCTTTATGAATGAGCTTTAGTTGGAGCTATCTCCTTGGCTTTCTCAGGATTTATTCATTATTATTTATCTGAGCTATCTCCTGGCTTTTCAGGATTTATTCATTATCTATTTATCTATTTATTTGTTAGATTTTTATGCAGCTTTATCCAAAGCTACCTCTAACTAAAAGAAATGTCTAAGTAGATATCATGCATATTCTCTTGAGATTCAGTTAATGAACTATTAGCAAAATACCATTGTTATGTAGGGGATAGAAAAGAGAGTAAAAATAATAATATAAAAAAGTAAAAAAAAATGAAGTAAGATTAATGAGTATATGTAATAATAATAATAATAATAATAATTGACCATACAAATTGGACTTGATCTAATTAATCTACGCCAAATAGACTTGATTAAATTTGACAAAAATTGTCAAAGAAGAAGGTCTCAGTCTCCGAAAATTAGAGTGAACATAAATCCATTCTAAAAGTAAACCTAGCCTACTTCTTACGAAGAGACTGGCCGGATATGCATTTTAAAACCATACTCAATTTAGATTGTGCTTGGTTAACAAGTGGACATGTTCTTATCAACTTTATGACCGAGATTTAATTTAAATGAATTGTAATTTGATTATATGTATTGATCCATTGTAGTGGATGCATTTGTAAATGGATTTGATTATCATACCATGCATTTCCGAAGTGTATAATATAAGTATAATCCTTGCAAAGCTAAATATTCATATAGTGATTTTAATTATTGCTTTAAAATATGTGCAAAGCTACTTCAATACATACGCTGTGTAGAATCTTTAATCACTCTCTCTTGAAATCATGATTTATATGATTTTGATACAATTTTATCACGGTTGTGCATGAAAAGTTATTAGTTCTTGGTCCTGATAATTTTAAACAATGCATTTCTAGTTGAACAAACTTGGTGAAAGAAACTATTTGAAACTTTTGCTTGGTATCAATAATTATAACTTCAATTCTTATGATGCCCTAGGATGTCCAAAAGAAAGAGTATGGAAGGCCCCATCTTAAACCCTAAACCCTAAAATCTAAATAAAACCCTAAACCCTAAACATATAAAATTGAAAATCTTCTAATATTACAGTGAAAAACATATAAAAAACATAAATCACAAAGAAAAAAGAATAAAAATTAAAAACATATAAAATTAAAAATTTTCTAATATTACAGTGATTCACGGATGGGGGAAGAGTACATTACATTAATAGCCAAAGACGACAGTGATTCACGGAGGAAATGGAGAAGCCCAGAGACGGGAAGCCCGGATCTGACCGGAGAAGCCCGGAGATAACCGGAGAAAAACTGGAGACGAGGGGCCCGAAGACGAATGGAGAAGCCCGGAGCTGACCGGAGAAGCCCGGAGATGAGAAGCTAACCCGGAGACGACCGGAGAAACCCGGAGATCGACGAGAAGCTCGAAGACGAATGGAGAAGCCCGGAGATGACCGGAAAAGCCTGGAGACGACCGGAGAAACGCGGAGATGACCGGAGAAGCATGGAGACGACGATCGATGGTGCGAACGAAGGAGATGGATCGAGGAGGAAGAGGAGGGAGGCGGCGCGCGGTGCAAGCGAACGAAATGAGGGCTAGGGCTCGGGAGGGGGAAGTAATCGATAATTTCCGATGCTTTAAAGTATCGTTATATCCATCTTTTCCCAGTGCAAAAAGAAAGCATCGACAAACCAAGTATTTTTCTGGCAATTTTGAGAAGCGTCGGCAAATTTCGAATTCCGACGCTTATAAGCATCGGAATATTTTTTTTTTTTCCGACGCTTTTAAAAAGCGTCGGCACTCTCAGGGAGTTAACGACGTTAAGGAAAAGCATTGGCAAAAATTCGTTGTTATTTCTTATAATTACTGTAGTGTAATAATGAAGAATTAGAATCCTACGTTCCACGATAATTTGCCAGGCATTTCGATCCTACTCAAGCCATTCCCTATGCCATCAATACAGATGTAAACATCATCACAATCAGTGAAGAAAGGTGGAAATAATTGCTGAAAATTATACGCAGCATCGAACAGCCTTTCAATTTCTAACCTTCGAACCTGGGCTGTATTTCAGAATGGTAGTCTTCATATTGGACAATGATGTCAAGTCATATTAAACGACCGTAGGTGGAATTCAATCTTTCAAAATGGCTTCAACCAGTATCTGATTCATCCAGGAAGAAGTCTTTGAGAATACCTCCTATTCCTAAAGGTAATCAAGCTCGAAAGTTCAAGCTTGAACCGAGGTTGGTTCAAGCTTGAATTAATTTCTAGCCTGATGAAGATGAGCTTAAATTAACTCATCTCTTTGTTCCAAGACAAGCTTTCGATGAGTTCAATCTTACCATCCTAACCTGTTAATCTTTCAGGCTGTTTCTTCGATCAATCACTTAACCAATGATAGAATGATGATGAACAATAAAAAGAAACGATGAGAGCCTCCTCTTCCCACCCTGCCATTGTTGATGGTGGCCATGGCAAGAACATAACTTTAACCATGGAAGAACCATGACATACCAGCAACCACTTTCCCAAGTTGTTTGTTCTTCATTAAACTATCTAACAATTGCATCACTTTCATATGGAAAACTCTTTGATAAGTATCTTGTTTGGCATTTGCTTTCCAGCCTTTTATTAGAGCAAGGAAATGTTGAACTTTGTCCCATTTTGTAGACTCAACAGCACGTCGATAACCTGTACATGTAGGAGATGATTCAAAAAAAAATTATCACAAACTATATATTTAGTTTAGGTATACCGATCACGAACACCACAACATTCTCCCAGTATTTGTTTTTAATATCAAGAACTCATCAAATGTTTGAAGAGTTTATTTATAAATCCCATTCCCTACATCAGATGTACTAAGAGAGGCTATTCTATTTTAAATTTCATGTTCCATATTATAAATGTACTGATGAGCATATTGCTGACTTCCATTGTTTGCAGGTAGCAAAAAGACCAATGATGTGATAATAGTTATATCAATGTAAGTAAAAAGTATATGGCCCAACCATCAACCATCATGCTCATGTCTACTTTTGCCCCCATAGATGTAAAAGCAATTATTGAATTGTACAGTGTAATGTTATTCCAGAAATTCCTATGTTCAGCATCACTGCCATTTGGATCTAAAAATCTGTTTTCAGGTGTTTCTTCTGAAGAAAACAAGAGAACTTTGACATTCCTGCAACAAAGGAAGAGACTTGCATTTTTGTTGCTTGAACTTCTTATCTGTCTGTTGATGCTAAATCCTTGGTCGACTTTGCACCATCGAGAACCACCAGCCGGTCACCTTGAGCACCTCCAAAATAAGTCCCTGACCAAAGGTTTTCTGGTGGAGGATACTCCGATGCCTAAATCAATTAATAGAGTTCAAGTAACGGATAGAGAATTTGTAGACAAGCTAAGTTAAAAGTACTTCACTTTTTTATTTGTCCATGAAAGTTTCCTCTTACCCATATTTATAGACGTTCGCCTTAACAGAAGTTAGTTAAAAGAAGTTTCTTACAGTTAATCTCAACATCATTTTGTTGAAACTAATTTGAACACATCGTAACGAACGGTCGTTATAATGGCATTCAGTTATGATAACTGTTTCTTTCTTGCCATCCCAGTTCTTCTTGACTTGGTTGGTGAAATAGTCATTGATCTATTTGAGGGCAGTTTACCTGATATTTCTTTAAGTTTAAGTTGGTCAGACTTTATAAATTGGTCGAATAGTCATGCTTCAGAGATGAGTTGGTAGAATTTATATCTCTGGGCTCTTGGCCTTTTGCCTGCCAGTCCGACCATCCCATCATGATACTATCCATCTACCCTCAAAATTGCATTGCACCTTGAATAAGTAGATGTTGGAGGTCTAAAATATGATTTGTATACAACTTTGCTTATAAAGTATTCAAATGGAAAACGAAAATAAATAGTGAAGGCAATTTTAGCACTAGTTAATATGAATTAAGGAACAAACAGAGAATTATGCTCACTCCAAACATCTGTATCAACTCAAGGTACTCTCAATTCTCAAATCAATGCCACTTCTACTCTCATCATTCATTATTCAAAATCATCCATAACTCTATCCAAGCAAACTCCTAATCTAGCAACTTTTTCCCCTGTTCCTCATTTGGCATATCCAAGATAATTTGACCCTCCATTTGATGAATTGAGCCAGCATCTAATCTTACCTGACTAATACTAACTAGGTTATCATGAATGAATAGCCCATTAGTAGTTTTCTAAACTCCTACTATAAAAGAGTTTCTACTCTTTTATGAAAGCTGGATCAACCATCTTTAAAACCAATTTGAATGAAACCAGATCGAATACCAGTATACTCACATCCATATCTATTTGTCTAATGAATACAAATACAAATATAGATATTAATCAGTTATAAAAATTCATATAGGATATGTATATGTATGTATATATGTATGTATCTATCTATCTATATATATATATATATGTATGTATGTATGTATGTATGTGTATGTATGTATGTATGTATGTATGTATGTATATATGTATATGTATGAATATATATATGTACATATGTATATATATATGTACATATGTATATATATATGTACATATATATATATATATATATATATATATATATATATAATATATATATATATTACATATATATAGATGTATACATATATGTATACATATATATCTATACATATGTATATATATTGTATATATATGTATAGATATGTGTATATATGTATATATATATATTTATTTATTCATTACTGATTTTTTGGTCAATCTATAAAAAAAAGAAAAGAAAGGAAAGAAATAAAAGAATATAAAAGAAGAAAACACAGGTAGATTTCGAGAAAATAAAATTATTTTTTTATATTTTAATTTTAAATTTAAAGGCTTATTAGAAAAGTAAAAAGAAATAAAAGAATATGAAAAGGGAAAAAATATTAGCAAATTTTAAGGAAACAAATTCGTTTGAAATTTTAAATTTAAAGATAAAGCTATAAAAAAATCGAGCAAAAAAAAAAATCTACCAAGAAATGGCATGTGGTAGCCTTTATATTAAGATAATAGAACTTTAGTTATATATATATATATGGATAAAAATATGAATGTAAATATGGATAAAAATATGATAATTAAACTTTATGACTACAAAATTAAAGATATTACTAAATGGATGATAAACCAAGTTAATAACATATTAATACAATTACATATATTTTAAAAAAATTAAGGATTTCTGTATAAAATTACATAGGATTATAGATAGAATTGGATATTTGGATATGGATCGGATAGTTGTCTATCCGTATCCATATCTATTTTTCTTTGATGCATAAAGATACGAATATAGATATTAGTCAAATGCTCAAATTTCTGTCCATATTTGAATAGATTCGGAAAATAGATTTGGTCGAATATTATTCTTACTATTTTCATCCCTAAAACTAATATTGTTTCAATTGCATCATCCGTGCTAACTACTAATAGTTTCCTATTCAATCAAAGCTGTCATCTATTTCCTCTCTTTGATGGGCATGCTATAAATTTTGCTTTTGCTTTTTAAGGATATGTTGGTATTGTCTTCCATTTTCTAAGCTAACCTACAAAATTATCCATGCCAGCAAAATAATTCTACAATGATAAATCAGCAATAAATTGCAATGTTTGTATTCAACTTTTCGATACAGTAAAGAGCTGTCAATATGTGAATAATTGAATGAAACCATAAACATTGCTTGTTTCTACTGAATGGTGATGAAAATTGGGAAAAAGATAATGTAATACTCAAGAAAGATTTGAAGAGTAGAGGACAAACTATTCATATGATATTCATTCCAAACTACTTTCAAGAAAATATAAGATTCTAGGACTCTTTATATAGGTTTATGAGGGTACCTTTTATCTTCCCTCATTAATACAAAAGTCCTTTTGACTTCCATATAACACTTGTTTCTAATGAGACTCTTAGACTTCCACATTATACTTACTTTAATGAGACTCTTAGACTTCATAACAGAGACTCTTTGACTTCATAACTTCTAGATTATGTCTCTTAGTTTTTAGCTATAATAACTATTGACTCTTAGATTCTAGTAATTACAAATTACTTCCAACACCCTTCCTTAATTTGTAATTAACTTCTTCATATCTTCAATCATTAATTTGAATCGCAACCGAAAGAAAAATCGTGTATAGCATTGATTCTTCTCTTTAATCGATGAGATGGAAATCATGCATCTTCTTTATTATCCTTTCTTCATCTTCTATGATTATTCTTCCTTCCATCTTCAGCTTCAATTCATTTAATTCCTTGATAACATCTTTATATCTAGTCTCAGATCTTCGTAGCTGTCATGCAAGTCTTGCATAGAGTTCTTGATATCTTCGATTTCCTAAAAATGCATATCTTTGACAATAATATTATAAAGATTTTTTAAATAGATAATTACCTATGATGCTGCATTGTTTTCTGCTTCCTTCTTGGTAGTAGCTACATACCATCGACTATAAAACTTGGCTTATATCTTCAAAAAAGGTTGTTGCCACGAAATTTAGAGAGTGATCTGGTCCAGATTTCTCACAAGTGTACCTTGCAGGTAAAAAATCTATTTTTCAAGATCTTCTTGAGTATTATCTTGAATGGCGCAACCACAACTACTATATTTTCATCCTCCATTATGCTCAGTTGGTGTTGTTTACGATGTCACTTTTCTTTAACCTCCGAAAACTTTTCTTGTCTTCTTTTCTTCTATTTTGCAAAGTCTTTTTCTTAGACTTGCACACTTATCTCTAGATTTTTAATTCGGAACTTCACACCTTTATGGAGGATACGAACAGCTTTTTCTTAATCTTCTTCATGGCTTCATCTAGCTCTCAGGAACTCTTGCGCTGAAGCACTCTGGCTCTGATACCACTGATGAAAATTTGGAAGAAGATAATATAATACTCAAGAAAGACTTGGAGAGTAGAGGACAAACTATTCATATGATATTTCATTCCAAACTACTCTCAAGAAAACATTAGACTCTATTGACTCTTTATATAGGTTTATGAGGGTACCTTTTATCTTTCCTTATTAATACAAAGTTCTTTGACTTTCACAAAATAATTATTTTTAATGAAACTCTTAGACTTCCACATTATACTTACTTAATGAGACTTTTAGGTTTCATAACGAGACTCTTTGATTTCATAACTTCTAGATTATGTCTCTTAGTTTTTAACCATAATAACTATTGACTCTTAGATTCTAGTAATTATAAATTACTTTTAACAAATGGAATCAATCAGAACAAATCATAAACCAACTCACATACAACTTTGATACACTGCACATATGAGAAGGTCATGCCAATGCAAACACTAAAAGGCAAAAATAATTAAACGCATGCAGAATAATCTTATAAGCATTAGTCCACAAGATAAGCCTACACACCTTCATAAATCTCCAAGAACCATATAGATAAATTCCGATAACAGCTGCAGCACCTTTGCTCCGAACCAAGTAAAATGGAAAAAAGCACAGACAGTAAGTTAGTAACCATTAGGAAGAAAGAATACATAAAAAAATGATCAAATATATAATGAACCCTTTGCATTCTAAATTATTTAAATGCAAAAACAATGAACCAATCATGCAAGGATTGCTAAGGGAAAAATGCCATGCTGCACTCTTTGTGCAACGGACTATATGAAAGGAAAAGAATCGTTTATTATATTATTTCCATATAACTCTGGATTTGAATAATAAATCGAATTGGGAAGTATGAGAAGGCAAAACTTACTCATAGAAATCTTAAACATAAAGGCCCAATAAGTTTTTTTTTTTTTTTTTTTTTTAAATTAAGAACTCGGAGTTCCTAGTATAGACATTGCACATTCGGATGCCAATAAATATCCTTTTAAAAAAATATTTAATTATCAGAAAAATATGCAATCTTGTACAGCAGCCACCATAGCAAAGAGAGAAGCCTTGTAAGATATGAGGATTTTCTCCGATGTATAAATTTTAAGAAGATGTTCCATGCTGACTCAGTACATAAATAAAACCAATCAAAGGACAGGATAGAAAAAATTGGCTATACGATTTCCATACATGAAGGGTGAAACTACTACTACTGCATCTTTTTTAAAATTAAGAACTTGAAATTTTTAGCATAGACAGCACAAATCTCTATATCAGTATATAACTTTAAAAAATAGATAAATAATTAAATAAAAACTAAGCTAATGCTTCGTGTCAAAGGATGAAAAACGTCTAAACTATAGCCTAATTACAGTTGCAGTGCCAATGAAAATGGCCAACCGAAGCGGACACGGCACAAGGTCACCCAAGAAGCATGGTTCCACCGGACAGTAATAAATAAGACAAGCATGAGGCTCATAAATATAGATGACAACAACAAAATAAAAAGGAGAATATAACCCTTTTCTTCCTGTCGCTGCACGAGGAAGATGGGTTGACTCGAGCTCGATTTGGATAGACCTAGCGTTGACATGACTACTATCATGGAGCTAGGTCTCGTAGAGTCCTATTACTGAGAATCGGTCCTGCAAGATAGAAAAGATCAAAAAGTTTGCACACCGGGGGTAGGTTCCCAATGACAAACCCTCCGATACCAAGTTAGTCTCTCGAAAAGGCAAACAGAGGAGGCTTAAAGTCCTCTCTGGATTTAGAGAGTAGAATAGAATTAAAAGAAGCCGAAGAAGGAATAAGGGGAGAGAGACGAAGCGAAGTCTATGGAAGGAGGGGCGCTCCGTGCATATAAGGCCCGCTCCCTAGGAGATGGCACACTGATGAGCAAATTTGCAAAGGCTAGGGCACTCTATGGACAAAGAAAGGTATGTAAGGAGGCCTACAAATATCTTGATGAACTGATACCACTTACATCGGAGATCATTAGTGTAGAATACGGATCATCGTTTCTAGGATCACCACCGTTAGTGTCGACGCTGCAGGAGAAAGAAGAAGAGAAATAAAATACAAGATAATTAATTGGGCATACAAGGTTTTACCATAGAAAAATAAACTTACAAGATTGGAAACTTCAACTTCCAATCCTATATAAAACTCTCAATAAGAAATCCCAAAATCTCTCATACAAGCTCTCAACTAAAGACCCCTCGCCACTCTTTTGATCCTCACACCAAACTTGCTTCTCTGTCTATGGATTTATAGCTTTTACGATGAAGAGCATCTCACCAGGAGTCCAACAATCTAAACATATCCAAATCGGAATTCTATAGCTTCCAATTATTATCTAATTGTAGAGCCCTTCTTAACCATTGATCAGCCTTGATCATGCCGAAAATCATTCTCAAATCAAGCTAAATCATGCAGAACAGGCTTAAACAATATTAGATTTATTTCTGGCTATCAGATCCTCGTGGGATGTGTGTGCAAACCATTGGATCGTAGCATCGAATGTGCACTGCCGCTCGATCTTTGTCAAAACTTGTGCAAGAAGCCAATGTAGAGGGAAAGAGTCAGGGCTTGGGCTTGGATCGGTCATGCACCGCCTACGTGCATGCCCGTGTTAGGCTCTGTGCCCGCGTGCGTGCACTTAGGCCTACGATCTAGGCCATGATCTAGCCTATAGGCGTGCGAGCCAATATCCAAAATAGGTTTTCTCTTTTTTCCTCTGGACTGGGTCTTCTTTAGGCTTCTCCAGAACTTCTTTCAGGGGCTAATTATGAGGCATTTTCTCAACAATATCTACTTGACTCGACATTCGCCCTCCGCCTGATCTTGAGAGCTTCATGAAAGATTTTATATCCCTACCCTGGAATAAATATCTGATCATGGATGGGCAAACATGGAAGTTGAGTCAGACCACTCGATCTCGACTCCGTCACATGCTATGCTTACCTCGATCTAAAACTTGCTCGGAAAAGCCTCTTATGGCAATAGAAACTTTACCTTACAACATCTCCTATCGTTCTCTTAAAGCTCCTGTCTCGTGCCGATCTACCTGCTCTCGAAGCTCTGCCTTATACTGGACTCCTATTTATATCAGGGACTCAACTTATACTAGACTTCCTATCAAAAACTAGTGACCTCCATGCTTCTTTCCTGCAAAATAATCCTACTGCCATGCAAGACCTTCAGGACTCTATCATCAGCTCTCCATATATAGCCATTTAAGTTAGTTTACTGAGAAAAATTAAATTTCTACAAAATTGGATATGTATCAAATCTTGTCCAGATTCTTTGTTGTTCCATCATGTACCTCCAAACTGACTGTCCCAATGCCCACAATTGCATAGCTCGATTCATTTGATAAGTAGATAGCACTCTCTCTACTCTTCAAAGAATTGAACTGCTTCTCTCTACAACATATGTGATGTAGATACATAATCTAAAATCCACTAAGAATAAGGGGATACCTAGTCAGACATCATAGGTGCATCATCACTATATATCATCACATCATAGCATACATGCCATAACACACTCATCTTGATCTCTGAGTTGCGAACAATCTCTGACATAATGCCCCAACCCGTTACACCGAAAGCATTTGATATGGCTTGCATCCTTCGACCTAGACCGCCCATCTCGCGATCTTCTGTCTCTTTGCTTTTTGCCACTTACTCCTCTAAAAATCTTTAATGCTAAGTTCCTACTTGAACTCGAAGCTTGATTCTCCTGCTTGAAAATCTTGTCATGGAGTAATATCAAGGTAACTTCTTCTATCTTGAAGGTACTCTTTCCTACTAGAAGAGCAGTCACCAAGGACTCGAAAGACTGTGATAGCGATGATGGCAAGATCAACACCCTGATCTTTTCTTTCATCTTTTCACCTATACTGAGAAGGTCGATGAGGATCCTCTAGAAGTTACTTAAGTACTCTTGCACGCTCTACCCCTAGTCATCCATGGTTGGTAGAATAGCTTCCAAAAGAATAGTGTGTTAGTGAGGAACTTTGCCATATGCAGCTTCTCAAGCTTTGCCCATAGCAACATCGAGAAAGTCTCCTGCAGTATATGGATCATCGCCTCGTCCATTAAGTATAAGCAAATCATATTCACCGCCTGCATATGGTGCCATCTCTAAGTCTTCTCTTCTATAATAGCTGGTCTTTCCTTGTATAAAGAGTATCGATCAACTCTTGCTAGATGAGCACATCTTTCATCCTCACTTGCTAAAGGAAGAGAATTGCTCTTTTCATCGAATCAGTTGATATCGACTTTGATTGCGATCGTCATCTTCTTCTATCTCAATCAACATGAATAATTCAGAACTCTGATACTAATTATTGAGATATCAACTTGCACAGATACCTCTCATATTGGGGATCACTCATGCAAAATACGGATCCATGTTTCTAGGATCACGATCATCAATGTTGATGTTGCAGAAAAAAGAAAAAAAAGAAAAATATAATATAATATACATTAATTAGGTATGCAAGGTTTCAATATGAGAAAAAATAAACTTTCATTCTCAATCTTGTACAAATCTCTCAATAAGAAATTCCAAAATCCCTCGTACAAGCTCCTATCTAGAGATCACTCATCACTTTTTTAGTCCTCATACCTAGCCTGCTCCTCTACCCATGGATTTATAGTCTCTACTATGGAGAGTGTTTCACTAGGAGTCCAACAATCCAAACTATGTCCACATCAGCATCCTGTAGCTTATCCAATTATTGTCTAACTATAGAGCCCTTTCTGGCCAACGATTAGCCTCGATCATGCCAAAAATCACATTCAAATCGGTTTAGATCATGCAAAATAGGCTTAAATAGTGTCAAATTAATTTCTAGGCATCGGATCCTCGCAAGATGCATGCGCAGTCATTGGATCGCCGCACCAAACGTGTTGCCACTCAATCTTTGTTAAAACTCGTGCAAGATGCCATTGCAAAGAGAAAGAGTCGAGGCCTAAGCCAATGCCCGCGTGTGCATGTGCCTGGGTCAGTGCACTAGGCTACGGTCTGGCCTGCAGGCTTGCAGGTCGAGATCCAAAATAGGTTTTTTTCTTCTCTTCCTCTTGGGCTGGGTCTTCTTTGAGCTTCTCCAAGACTTCCTTCAGGGGCCGATTTCGAGGCAATTTTCCAATAACCCCATCCCCCACAGTTCTTCTCCAGTGGCTCGCTTACCATGGCCTCTCTCTTAAGATCTCTTTTTTTTTACCTAGAGGGTCTCGAGAAACCAATTTATAGGTATGTACTTGCACCTAAAGGCAGGGAATGATAGCTAGCATATTCCAGCTATTGCAGGCATACTCGGAGTGGGGCATCATGCCGTGGTGAGTGAAGTAGAGAGTGGTGACTGGCATGACACGTCCCTACGATAGGGCATCCCTTAGATGGTAGATATTAATGGTTGTTGTACCTGAAGCACGCGTGACTCAATGGACAGGGCAGGCTCGCCAGCAGTCGATGTCCATGCAGGAAGTTTGTAAGCATGCATCTCAGCATCCAGGTGGTGAGGTGTTGGTAGGTAGCCCAGTCGCTTGAGTTGATTGACACGTGTCTAGAGTAGGTTGGAGCCTTGGTACTATACTGGACCAACCAGATCTTGACATATCAATTCCTATTAATAAAATTTTAGATGATCACATGGCTTAGGGGTTACCTGATAATTATAATATTTTATTTGTTAACATGATCATATAATATTTTGCTTTATTAATATAATTTTGTATCATTTTTCTTTATTAACATCATTCTTTATTAGCTATTATTATTTTCTTGTATAGAGCTGATACACTAGTATTAATAATATCTGAAATATATTGAATCAAATTGAAATAAAGATAGTAAAATCCTATTGCTCTCTTTTTCTCCTATGTTTCTTCTCTTCCATAAATATTTTGACATTTCTCTTGCATGGAAAAAAAAAAAAAAAACCAAACTAGCTAGCTAAGTGACAGCATAATCTCCTGCACTTCAAATAACAAACACCAGACCTAACTGTAACATGACATAGTAAAATACCTGTCAAAACCCCAGCTATTCCCTCTCATGAATTCACAAGAACCAAGCAACCTCTAACAAAGCTCATGAAAAGAGAGAAAATACAACGCAGTCAGGAACAAGGAAAAAACTACACCTATATTAGTAAGCCAACAAAGATCCTCCAAAAATATGCAGACCAAGTATGAAACAAGAAAATGAAGAAAGGAAAAAAAAGACTGAAAACGAACAGGTCAGCATGTAAATAAGGATATCAAGAATAAAGTTCTGAAAAAGATTTGGAAATCTGACAGCCTTAATCTTAACAAAGAAAACTAGGAGACCATAGACACCAAGCAACTTAAGCTCACCACTCTGGAAGGAAGGGCAAAGCTGTTGCAACTTACAAAAGCCATTGCCAAGCCACCATCCTCAGGCCATACCAATGCTGACCAGCTTCCCTGCACTGGGAGGGAAGGAAAAGATAAAGAATAAAAATAAATTAAACCAAAAACCAAGACCACAGAAAGCCAATACACGAGAGCAACAGGCCAATTGTATGCCACAATCAAGTAAATCTTAACATCAACCAGCAAATTATCAGCAAATATGAACTAATAATATGAATGCATTACTAGTTCTATCTGTTAGAGACCTTTATTGATTTTGGTATATTTGGAGGTTTTCTGTAGATGTTTTTCTGAATTTTAAATTCTTGGGGTGTGCCACCACATGAGTGCATCTGTATGACGTTACTTGGAGTTGGTGCGTTACTTGGTGCCTATGAGAATGGTATGTCATGGTATGTGTAGGAGTCCTCTCTTCATGTCTTGGTCACGATGTGCCTCGTTTAGCTCATCCTACTTTTTATGAATTCAAGCATATTTCTTTAATGAGATTTGACATATGATTTTACTTATTGTCGATATCGAACCCGAGCGATCTCTTCACACCATCAGATTTGCCAGCCAATTCTCTCGAGGCTCCTGCAAAACAAACTCACTTATCGAAGGATTTCCGGTGGGGAGACACTCCAATGCTTAAGTCAGCAAGAGCTCGATCAACAAATATAGAATCTTGGAAAAGCTAAAGTAAAGTAAGAATACTTCAACCAGTATTTTTTTCTTTCTTACCTCGAAGATCCCCTCTTACTGGTATTTATAGACATTTGCCTTAACATAATTCAGTTAGAAAATGTTAGTTCCAACATTACACCATTAAAATTGACTGGGATCCGTTATAACGGTTAGTCATTATTTGTTAGGATAACAACTTCTTTTCTTACCAACCTAGTTCTTCTTGAATCAGTCGATGAATTGAGTTGCTGGCTCATCATTCTATCTTTATGTTAGTCAGACTATATGAGTTAGTCGGACTATTCAAGTAGGCTGGATTAATGAGTTTTAGTCGGCAAATGGTTATCTCATCAGCTAGTCAACTTTGGGACTTTAAGATGAGCCTTTTTGACTGGTCTGCTCGATCATCACAATACTTGCCCCCCACTCCCAATTTCAAGGTATATTTAAGGTCTTAAAAGATGGGAGTTAATAATGATCAATTTTTTTTTACCCACGTCCTCCTCGGAAAGAAGATATCCTTCAATGATGGCATATCTCAAAATTAGTTGGCATCATTAATTTACCATTTTTGGGACATAATGCCTTTATCAGGTGTCAGATTTTTACTAGTAGAAGGATTATCTCTCAGATCTAGGAGTTGTGTGGATATTCCTTTCGCCGGTGTTTGATAGAGGCTCAGGTTCGTGGCACGATCAGGATCGTTGATGTCGCACGAAGAAACAATCACAACCATCATTATCCTTTTATCTCTACCTTTCGAACTCTCGCGGATTGACACTGACATATTGGTTTTCCTCCTGGCGTATCAACTTCTTTCCATCGGCATCGTATCTTTTAGTTGAGATCTATATACATGGCATAATCGAGAACATTCCACGCCATTCGAGAAAGAAATCAGAGCCATTGTAGTCGCCTATATAAAGGTTTCTCCTCTCTCAAGCCGGATCTTTACACAATTTTGCGAGTTCTTCATCCTTCACCTCTTCTTCCTCTTAAGACTTTCTCTTTCCAGGTTAGACTCTTTCCCTTTATTATGGTTAGAACCTCGGGAGTTCCTATCACCGATAGGTCTACTGCTAGTAGGGAAGGAGACGGGTCCTCCAATAGCTCTAGTCTACCGAGGGGAAGGGGTCCTTACAGGGAAGAACCAGGATTAGAGTCCATTAGGAGCATCCTTAGTGAGTCTAGGGTCTCTATCATGCGGGGTTACTATAAAATTTTGCAGGATTTTGTTACGGTTGTCCCTCACTCCGGTGAGAGGATAGATCGGTTGCCACCTGGTAGTATAGCGATGTATGAAGACCACTTGAAAGCTGGTCTTCCTTTTTCACTTCACCCTTTCTTCGTTAGAGTTTTTAATTTATATCATGTAGTCCCTGCACAGTTGATTCTGAATAGTATTCGAAAAATCTGTGCCTTCCTAGTCCTCTGTTATGACCTCCAGATAGAGCCTAGACTTCCCTTTTCATTGCCTTTTTTATCTTGAAGAAGGATTTCCATGGCCGAGGGTGGTGGGTCATCGACCCCTGTCCCAGTCCAAAATTTGTTATGGGGCTTTCGTCGGCATTCACGGTTGGAAATCTTGTTTCTTTTACCTTATGTCCGACCACCCATGGGGCTTCAATACCGAGTGGAGGGAGCCCTGTCTGACCCCGAACGATGGTAAGAAGGTCTTAGCGACCGATCAGGAGGACTACAAGAAGCTCATCGGAGTCGAAGTCCCTCAGATGAAGGAGCTGCTAAAGGAGTAGAGCCTATACTTGGCTCAGATTAGCATGTCTCTTTCTTTAGGTACATGTCGTTGAACCACTATGCTATCTTCCTTTTTGTCATTTTTTGATAGACTAGCTGATGTCTTCTTTTCTTTGTAGACATAAAGATGAAACCTGATGCCAGGAAGCTCCACCAAGCTGTCAGAGAAAGAGGCAAGCGGTTGCCCCTCCAATGGAGTCGGAGAGACCAAAAAGGACTAGAGCGGCCCATGCTCCTTCGGAGGTCCCAGCTAGGGTGAGTACTTCGATAGTGGTTAGGAGTACTTCGGACGATGATGACATATCCTTAATCGAGCTCCGCCCAAGAGCTATTCCTACCGTGCAGCCCGCAGAGCAACCGATAGCAACTTTCAACGTCGGCCTTTCACAATCTTAACCTTGCCGATCTAACAAAGGTAAGGCTCCTCAAGTGGAAGCAAAGGATAGGGGTCAACCCGCTAAAGAGGATCAAGTCATAGACTTCAATGTTTATGCTGATGAAACAGGGTTGGACAATCCCGAATTGGTCCGACGGCTATTGAAGGCCATCATCCTCCCAAAGGATTGGGAGGCAACTAAAGCTCGGCGATTGGAGGATGTTGTTCCTTCCATCTACCCGAGTTTTTCAAGGTAAAATATACTCTTTGTCTTCTTGTAATGATACAATGAACATAACTAACTTGTTCGTTATTGTATTACAGTTCATCAATGAAATCTCTCTGATTGAAGAGAGCAATTCTGGATTTACTGATCTCAGCCATAACCTCCGAGATCAACTGGAGTCGGCAAAAATAGAGAAAGAGGTTGCCAAAAAGTTTAAACAAGCTCTAAAAGGCAAGCTAGAGTAGAGTGTCGCCACCAGCCTTTCCTTAGAGAAAGAGTTGAAGGCGCTCAAGCGAATTCTATTGGGAATTGTGTCCCAAAGCCAATCATCTAGGCTGTAGACAGTTGTGCCATTTGTATATTAATTTTGATATAAATAAAAGTTATCTTTTAGCTATTATCACAGGTTCATTTTTCTTAATTTAAACTCTTTTATGAAGATGTCCTTTGAGCTACCTTGTATGTGATGTAGAGAGGATGCATCATGTAGTTCATAAATTAGTTCACGATCGTAGGATATGCTGTTTCGGGATGATGGTGTATCAAGAATAGGTCTTTGATGTCATATATGTTGGTTGTCCTCTTAACCAAGTAGCATGGAGATGCTGGTATGACATCGGGTGTTATGTTTGACACTTCACTGAATGTGACTCTCATGCGAGATTCTCTTGCTACCGAAGAGGAATCTTGTATTAGAATGTGAACATGGATTATTTCTTTGACTTGAAATCACTATGGCAGCTTGCAAGCAACTCACTGTGCTTTGGTGCCGGACTATCCAGATTTCTAATCTGGTGATGGAAGGTTGCTGGGTATAGTCAAGTACTTGTATAGCGGTAGTAGGATCGAGATAGGATTGACCTCTCCAAATGATTTGGATTGAATGCTTTATATACCTTAATTTAGAAAGACCTTGGCCAGGGCATTCCTTGTAAATTGTTGCAGGGATTCTTTAAGACATATTCAGATGGCTGCTTAGGGTTGGGTAGTTTAACCTATGCTATCCAGAGCATTAGGAGATGCAGGGAATAAGTTCAATGCTAATCCATGTTTGACAGGTTCTTGTTGCTGTGCAACCTTCAACCTATCCGGATACCGGGTGTCATTGCTAGATGGCGACTTTGGCTAATACTGAAAATATTCCCGTGCTACCGCTTAGTGTTTGAACCTATGGGGTCGCACATCGAGGGTTTCTTCTTACTTTGTTGGTATGCAAATGATTGAAAATCATCCCGGACTTGTTTGACAAAGTATTGTCAAATTTCTATTCGAGCCAACTCTCCTTGAACGAGTCGACTCGAGTCATTTGACAAGGTGTTGTCAAACTTTTGTTCGAGCCGACTCTCCTTGAATGAGTCAACTCGAGCTGAGTCGACTTAAATGACGGACTGCTGAAATTCGAAAACCCTTCATTAAATATTATAATTGTTATGGGATTTAATGCTGGAGTTTCGAGTTTTAATTATTGCTGTTGCTAAATTCCAAGGGACTTCTAACCTCCCTGGAATTTCTAGAGACCCATAACTCTCCAATAATCTCTCATTAATCCCTCTTAATTGTTTTGATGGCTGCTACTATTATTTAATTGCTGGGCTGCTGAAAGTGAATTGTTTTACTTCTCACATCCCATTCCCAAATATTTGGATCAAGTTTTTACTCTACCAAAATTTTGGGTTAGAGTTCTTCCTTGATCATTGAGAGATTGAGAGATTTGATCTCAGAGATTATTGAGTTTGGGTGGGACCTCTGAGTGCATACCTTCTATTGAAGGTTTGGGATAGAGTATTGGGAAAGGTTCTCGGAGTCTTTGTTCCAGCACTGCTACAGCAACTTGCACTTCAAGGAGTTGAAGGTGTCCCACTGGTCTTCAAGGAGTTGAAGAAGAAGGAGTTTAACCGACAAAGCTTTCATAGAGGCTAGCACCTCAAAGGAAGAAGAAGAAAGAAACGCTACACGGTGTGAACCACCCGTAGAGGCAAGACCCGAGTGCTGCTTGCAAATTTGGATTTTTCTACAGGTTTGTGCCGCCCTGGGATCGCGACTAAGAGTCGAACTTCTGGTTCTTTCGGTGAACGTCACCAAGGTATGTACTTATTTTATGTATGACATAATTGTCCATACCGCATCATTATATAGTTATGTGAATAGTTCCATATTTTATACTTTGGTTGCATGATTTCATATTTATATTACTCTAGATGTATCTAAATCCTGATTTAGGGGTTATGTTAATTAGATTAACATATGATAAAATAGTTTTATCGCATTCCGCTGATGCATGCTCTTAGAAAAGTTATAAAATGTATGCATCGCCCCTAGGAACAGTTCCTTACAATGGTATCAGAGCCAGGTTTTTTTGTATGCATCTAGTTTAATGTTTCATATGAAATCAATTTGATTTCCTTTATATAGTACTCAGATTAAGATGGATTCGCCATGGCTATCCGATCATAGGAGAGAAGTATGGTTTAAAGACCATCTCTTCCCATTCCAAGGGATTCTCCTATGACGTGTAGGGATGCCGATGCATCATGATCTTATAAAAAAGAAAGTATGGAATTTTATGGATTAAAATTATTTTAATCTTTGATTTATAGATCATAATTATGTTTAGATAAAATCTAAAAGAAACTTGATCTAAAAACCTTGAAAAGTTCATGTGGAAATGTTTGAAGTTTGGAAAAACTATGTTCTGGATGAGCTAGTTCTTTCATTAGAACTGACTGGAAGAGCTAGCTCATTCAGAAGAGCTGACTGGAAGAGCTGGCTCGGTTCAACAGAGCTAACCCGACCAGAAATCTGTGTTTTGGAAGAGTTGGCTCGAGCAACAGAGCTGACTGAAGAGTCAGCTCAAGCAGCAGAACTGATAGAAGATTCGACCCGACCATAATTGTGTATTCTAGAAGAGCTGACCGATCTACAAGAGCTGGCTCGACCAGAAAATTAAGAAATAGTGATTTAAGCTTCAAACTTTTATGAAATTATTTTATTTCACTTTGAAAATATTTCAAATAGTGTGCTGCACTTAATTGAGAATTAAGATGTATATTTTTAAGATTTAGGATATGATTCTAATCTTATTTCATGATTCATAAATCATGGGTTAAATGGGATGGGCTAGGAATAGATCCTTATTTGGGTTAGACCTATGTTTAGATGAATTGGATTAATTAGAGATAAGAAACTAATCAAAAGTTGAATTATGTTTCATTTCTCTAGTTTCTAATTGTTAAAAAGTGTGATCCAAACATCTAAAAGGATATATTGTGGCTCAATGATTGATCTAGTTCTTTAAGTCTAATATGGTTGAGGAAGGTGAACCGAATTGGTATCTAGGCAAGCTGCCTTATGGTTTATGGTTATGAGTGTACCTCTTTCCTGGCTAGCTCCTTTGTAGCTAGTGGAAGGAAAGATGGTTAATGATGCAACTCATTCCTTGACCGCGCTTACTTGGCCGATACGGCTAACTGGAATTGACTCATGAAAAGCTTATTGAATTGAATTAACCCATGTCACCTGAGGTTAATCAAATTTGTCTGATTTTAGGTTCTCATGGACCAAGATGTTCATGGACCTTCTACAAGTTAATGGGAGGATTCTTGATCATGGTCCATGTATTCTTCATATGTCACATTTTTAAATCCTCTAAAATTATTAGGCCCTTAAAAAGATGAAGTTATAGGGATAACTGAGTCTTAGCCTCCTATTAAGTTGGATGGTAATGTGTCCTTTCGTTTGGTGATCATCGACAGTACCAAAGTACGGGTGGTCATCAGGCTTTTGGAATTGCCATTCATAATATGATGGTCCAATACAACTCTCTAATGGTGATCAGGTGAGCCGGCCAAAGTCGAGCTTGATCATTCATTAGCTAGAAGCACTGAATTCAGTCATGTTAATGGTTGGACCTAACCAGGACCTTCTTTGCAGGAAGCCCAAAGGTTGATTGAAGTGTTCCTGGGGCAAAATCTTAAATACTAGAAATTGCTTGGAAGAAGCAATTAGTTTATTGAACCTACCTTTAGGTTCACATGGGTGAGCCGGCCAAAGTCGGGCTCATGTGGCACCTTTAGGATTCTAGTACCCACAAAGAAATTAAGTGTAATTCCTCAGATTAGAGATAGAGGCTACTAATCTGAATAAAATATGTGAAAAAACCTTTAGACTAAAGTCCATGTCTTTAGAATTAAAATTGAAATTCATGTACTAATTGGCCTTTTGTTTTTCTTTTCAGAAAAAATGTCTGCCAACTTGTCCCTTCACTTATTGCTTGACAATGACAAACTTTCTGGTCCAAACTTCGATAATTGGTATCGAAGGCTCAAGATTGTCTTAGAGCATGAAAGGATCCTGTATAATGTATTGGATCCGGCACCTGAGGTCCCCACAGTTGATGCTCCTACATCTGTCAGGGACACTTATCAGAAGTGGGTTTCTGATAGAACTACTGTACGTTGCATTATGCTGGCGGCTATGAACGACGAGTTCAGTCACAAATTCGAGGAGGCCCAACCGGAGGAAATCTTGCAAAAGTTGCGGGAATCCTTCAGCACGCATGACGATGTAGAGCGATACAGGACTTCCTGCGCCATCTGTAATGCCCAAATACGAGATGGGGCATCAGTAACTGATCATGTATTATACATGACTGAGTTATTTAAACACCTGGCCAAACTTGGATGTCCCCTGCATGAACAGCTGGGGAAGGATACTATACTGAATTCTCTGCCCCCTTCTTACCTCGATTTCCTCAATCACTTCTGGATGCATAGTCCTGTAGTGAACTACCATAGTTTGTTGGGGTTACTATAGAACTATGAGAAGGACCACAACCTCAATAAGTGGTTGGTGTACTTGGTGGAAGGAAACAAGGCAGTGCGTCGTCCCCTTGGAAAGGGAAAGAAAAATAAAAAGAAAAGGGCCAAAAAGGTGCAGAGTGTTGGTAGGCCCAATCAGGTTGGGAAGAAAAGGGTGGACTAGAGTCGGGCGGAGTGCTTCTAATGTAAGAAGCAGGATCACTGGAAGAGGAATTGTCCTCTGTATATTGCTTCCCTTGACCCAAACAAGCCGAAGAAGAGGAAGCAGCAAGATGTTGATGTTCAAGGTATTTATATGATAAATCCCTGTACCTATTCTTTTTGTAATACTACTAATTGGGTACTTGATACTAGGAGTCCTTACCATATTTGCAATAAATTACAGGGACTTCGAATTAGTAGGAGGTTTGAGGATAGAGAAAGGTTTTTGAACGTTGGAGATGGAAGTCGAGTTCCAGTTCTGGTGTTAAAGATTTTTCTCTTGTTTTTGAATCTTGTAAAGTCATTTTATATTACTGCCTTTATTGTCCTACATTCTTGTAAACATTATCTCTGTAGGCTTGTTAGCCAATGAATGTCTTGAACTTTCAATAAAGAGAAATGTTTGCAACATTACTTTGAATGGTTCAGTTGTAATGAATGAGAATTTAGTAAATGGCATCTATTTGCTATCACATCCTGTGAGTGTAATGTACACAGCTAACAAACACCCTAGAATGGATAATGTCAGCAATGCTTATCTCTGGCACTGTAGGCTAGGTCATATAAATAAGAACAGGATAAACAGGTTAAGACAAGAAGGTCTTTAGAGGTAAATGATTTGAATCATTACCTACCTGTGAATCTTGTTTACTTGGAAAAATGACCAAATCATCTTTTTTTGGAAAAGGTGAAAGAGCCAAAGAAATTCTAAGTCTAGTACATATATATGTATGTGGACCTATGAATGTCAGTGTTAGAGGTGGGTATAATTATTTCATTACTTTTACAAACGACCTATCAAGGTTCGGTTATGTCTATCTTATGAGACATAAGTCTGAGTCGTTTGAAATGTTCAAACAATATCGTAATGAAGTTGAAAAGCAAACTGGAAAGAGTATAAAGACTCTTAGATCTGATCGAGGAGGGGAATATCTTTCTAGTGAATTTCTGGCTTATCTTCAAGAGAATGGGATTCTCTCTCAATGGACACCCCAACTGAATGGTGTGTCCGAAAGGAGGAATAGGACTTTGTTGGACATGGTCCAGTCCATGATGGGGTTTGCTACTCTGCCTATCTCTTTCTGGGATTATGCCCTGGAGTCTGCTTGTTATCTTCTTAATAGGTCTCCTGGTAAGTTTGTGGATAGGACTCCATATGAGATGTGGTCTAAATGGAAACCGGTACTCCACACCTTAGGTCTGGGGGTGTCCAGCATATGTTAAGCATTTGCAGACTAATAAACTAGGACCTAGGTCTAACTGTTGCCTATTCGTTGGGTATCCGAAAGAATCTAAAGGGTATTTCTTTTACCTGCCTGATGAATAAAAACTGTTTGTTGGTCTTAGGACTATCTTTTTGGAAAAGAAGTTCCTTAGTGAAGGAACTGTAGCCACTAAGATTGAACTTAGTGAAGTTCAACAGGTAGAAGAACCGACACATTTAGGAGACACCTTAGAACTGGATTTGACTAATTCAAATCCGGAGCCTATTGAGCACCCATTAAGGAGATCTGGTAGAGTACCACATCAACAGGACAGATACTACAGTTTCTTGGTCCAGGATGGAGATCCCATTGAACTTGATAAAAATAATGAGGATCCGATCACCTATATGGATGCTCTACAAAGGTCCAACTCTACTAAGTGGCTAGAAGCCATGAAATCTGAAATGAAATCCATGGAGATCAATAATGTGTGGACATTAGTTGATCTACTTGAAGGGATAAAACCCATTGGGTGTAGATAGATTTTCAAAAGGAAACGGGGCGCAGACGGGAAGGTAGAGACCTACAAAGCCCGTCTGGTTGCCAAGGGATATCGTCAGCATTATGGTATTGACTATGACGAGACGTTCTCCCCTGTGGCAATGCTCAAATCCATTCAGATTATGCTTGCTTTAGCTGCAGACTTCGACTATAAATATGGCAAATGGATGTCCGAACAGCCTTCCTAAATGGTGAGCTAGAAGAGGAGGTGTATATGATACAACCTGAAGGGTTCACATCCACAGATGAGTCAAAGGTTTGCAAACTTCAGAGGTCCATCTATGGATTGAAGCAGGCATCTCGGAGTTGGAACATACGATTTGATAAGTGTATCAAGTTATATGGCTTCGTTAAGAATGGAGAAGAACCTTGTATTATAAGTGGGCTAATGGTTCTATTGTTGTATTTCTTGTATTGTATGTGGATGACATTCTCCTAATGGGAATGACATTCCAACATTACAGGGAATAAAGGTCTGGCTTTCATCTAAATTCTCATGAAAGACTTGGGTGAAGCCTCGTTCATACTGGGTATGAAGATCTATAGAGATAGATCTAAGAGGCTTCTGGATTGTTCCAATCAGCGTACATTGATATCGTACTGAAACGGTTCAGCATGGAAAATTTCAAGAAAGGCTATCTTCCGATAGGCCATGGAATTACTCTCTCCAAAAAGGATTATGCTTCAACTCCTGAGAAGAGAGAGCGTATGAGTAGAGTCCCATTTGCTTCGATAGTGGAATCTATTATGTATGCAATAATATGTACTAGACCAGACATGGCATACTCACTAGGAGTAGTGAGCAAATAGCAATCTGACCAGGTAAAGCGCATTGGAAAGTGGTAAAAACTATTCTAAAGTATTTGAGAAATACTAAAGACCAATGGCTTATCTATGGAGATCCTGACCTAAAGCTTGTCGGTTATACCGATTCAAGTTTTCAGTCAGATAGAGATGATGATAGCAAAACTGTGTTGGGCTTTGTATTTACCCTCAATGGAGGAGCCATTGCTGGAAAAGTTCTAAGCAACATACTGTGGTGGACTCGATTTGCGAAGCAGAATACATTGCAGCATCTGATGCAGCGAAGGAAGCTGTGTGGCTACGGAAGTTCCTAGGCGAGCTGGGAGTGGCACCCTTCCTAGATGGCCCTGTTCCAGTATTTTGTGACAGCACTGGAGCTATTGCTCAAGCCAAAGAGCCAAAGTTCCATCAGCACACCAAGCACATTCTGCGCCGCTTCCACCTCGTGTAAGAGATTATAGCACAAGGGGACATCGACCTTCAGAAGATCGATGGAAAAGAAAATCTAGCCAACCCCTTCACTAAAGCAGTCAGAATTCAAAAGTTTAAAGATTGTAATTGGAAAATGGAAATGCGATTCTATTCTGATTGGCTTTAGTCAAATGGGAGTTGTTAGAAATTGTGTTCCAAAGCCAATCATCTAGGCTATAGACGGTTGTGCTATTTGTATATTATTTTGATATAAATAAAAGTTATATTTTGGCTGTTCATCGCAGGTTCATTTTTCTAATTTAAACTCTTTATGATGATGTCCTTTGAGCTACCTTGTATATGATGTAGAGATGATGCATCATGTAGTTCATAAATTAGTTCGCAATCAAAGGATATGCTATTTCGGGATGATGGTGTATCAAGAATAGGTCGTTGTGTCATATCTGTTGGTTGTCCTCTTAACCAAGTAGCATGGAGATGCTGGTATGACATCGGATGTTATGTTTGATACTTCACTGAATGTGACTCTCATGCGAGATTCTCTTTCTACCGAAGAGGAATTGTATAAGAATGTGGACATGAATTATTCCTTTGACTTGAGATCACTATGGCAGCTTGCAAGCAACTCATTGTGCTTTGGTGCGGACTACCCAGATTTCTAATCCGGTGATGGAAGGTTGCTGGGTATAGTCAAGTACTTGTGTAGCGGTAGTAAGATCGAGATAGGATTGACCTCTCCAAATGATTTGGATTGAATGCTTTATATGCCTCAATTTAGAAAGACCTCTGGCCAGGGCATTCCTTGTAAATTGTTGCAAGAATTCTTTGAGACATATTCAGATGGACTGCTTAGGGTTGGGTAGTTAACCCTATGCTATCCGGAGCATTAGGAGGTGCAGTGAATAAGTTCAATGCTATTCCATGTTCGACAGGTTTTGTTGCTCTGCAACCTTTAACCTATTTGGATGCTGGGTGTCATTGCTAGATGGTGACTTTGGCTAGTACTGGAAATGTTCCCGTACTACTGTTTAGTGTTTGAATCTATGGGGTCGTACACCGAGGGTTTCTTCTTGCTTTGTTGGTATGCGAACGATTGGGAATCGTTCTAGACTCGTTGACAAAGTATTGTCAAATTTCTGTTCAAGCCGACTCTTCTTGAACGAGTTGACTCGAGTCATTTGACAAGGTATTGTCAAACTTTTGTCAAGCTGACTCTCCTTGAACGAGTCGACTCGAGCCGAGCCGACTCGAATGATGGATTGTTGAAATTTGAAAACCCTTCATTAAATGTTGTAATTGTTATGGGATTTAATGCTGGAGTTTCGAGTTTTAATTATTGCTGATACTGAATTCCAAGGGACTTCTAACCACCTGGAATTTCTAGAGATCCCATAACTCCCCAATAATCTTTCATTAATCCCTCTTAATTGTTTTGATGGCTACTACTATTATTTAATGGCTGGGCTGCTAAAAGTGAATTGTTTTACTTCTCACATCCCATTCCCAAATATCTAGATCAAGTTTTTACTCTACCAAATTCTGGGTTAGAGTCTTCCTTGATCATTAAGAGATTGAGGGATTTGATCTCAGGAATTATTGAGTTTGGGTGGGATCTCTGAGTGCATACCTTCTATTGAAGGTTTGGGATAGAGTATTGGGAAAGGTTCTCAGGAGTCTTTGTTCCAGCACTGCTGCAGCAACTTGTTCTTCAGGAGTTGAAGGTGTCCCACTCATCTTCAAGGAGTTGAAGAAGGAGTTTAACTGACAAAGCTTCTGTAGAGGCTAGCCCCTCAAAGGAGGAAGAAGAAATCACGCTACATGATGTGAACCACCCGTAGAGGCGATACCGAGTGCTACTTGCAGATTCAAATTTTTTCTACAGGTTTGTGCCGTCCCTAGGATTATGACTAAGAGTCGGACTTCCGGTTCTTCCGGTGAACGTCACCAAGGTATGTACTTATTTTATGTATGACATAATTATCCATACCGCATCATTATATAGTTATGTGAATAGTTCCATATTTTATACTTTGGTTGCATGATTTCATATTTATATTACTATAGATGCATCTAAATCCCGATTTAGGGGTTATGTTAATTAGATTAACATCTTGATAAAATAGTTTTATCGCATTCGCTGATGCATGCTCTTAGAAAAGTTTTAAAATGCATGCATCGCTCCTAGAAACAATTCCTTACAAAAGCAACTGAGTCGGAAGCCGAGCTGAAGAAGAAGAAGAGAAAGCTCCACTCAGCCGAAGTGTTAATAAAAGAGAGTTTTCAAAAGTTTGAAGAGGTCATGACTCAGAAGCTGGCAGCCAAGAAAAGAGCGACTCTTGCCGAAAAGAAGCTCACTCAAGTTGCTCATTAAGCCATCGAAGAGTATAAGAAATCCGAGGCCTTTGATACGAGATGATAGAAGGTGGAGTGGTTAGCTATCAAATGGGGTTCTAAGATTGCCTAGATAAAGTCACAAAACTTTATCCTGACTTAGACCTGTCGGGGGTCGTCATGGCTAAAGAAGATGAAGAGGATGACGAACCTCAGGTGGCCATAGAGCCAGAAGTGGCCATCCCTTTCGAGGTGGCCAACCAAGCAGAAGAAGGTCATGTAAAAGAAGATGTGATTGAGAGCCAAGAATGATTGTACTCTGTGTCTTCTTCGCATTTTGAATGATATATGTAAATGTACTAATCCTTTTTGAAATACTAATGCAATATCGTTTTCTTCTTCATTGTCTTCTTGCCTTTGAACTTTTTGTATGCAAAGATTTCTAAGTAGAAACTTGTCGGATAGTACCTTAGATACTTTCTTGTGAGATTGATTTCATTTTTTGCTAAGTACCAGCTCTTCGACGGATTAGGAATCTGATAGGTTTGGACCAGTGGATAAGTTGAGCTTAGTTGATTGGGTCGATCATCATTGAATATATTAATTAAGTTGATTGAGATTGACTTTGTTGCTCTTAAATGCATCGATTGGGCTGGTTGATCAGACCATACCATATTATGTCAGGTGCAAGTCGGTAGGCTAGGCTGACTCTTTTTATCTGTCGGGAATACCAATTATGTTGGTGGGTTAGACCAACTCCATAAGTGTATCGATTGAGTCGATTGATTAAATCAACTCTTTATTTCGTCGGATGTAAGTCGAAGAATTAGGACCGACTATTCATAATAAGATATAGAGAAAAAGAATTAGAAGAGCTCTTTATTGATAATATTTGTAGAGATTTTCTACATTCCACGACCGAGCAATTCGGTAACCATCCAGACTTTCAATCTAATAGGTTCCGGGCCATATTACTTTAGTGACTTGATAGTGTCCTTCTCAATTAGGGGCTAACTTCCCTTGTTTTGTAGGTTGGGGTATTTTGGACCTTCATAACACCAAGTCTCTAGGTCAAAAGATTCGAGTCTTAACTCGGGAGTTGTAGTATCTGGTGACTCTTTGTTGATACACGACCATTTTCATATGAGCTTGAAGCCTTATGCTTTTGAGCAGATCTAGATTGGCTCTCTATCACTATGAATTCTCCGGTTCTACAAAGTGATTAATCCTCAGGAATTATAGAGAGACTTCCATAGGTATCACTGCTTCACTCCCAAAGGTTAGTCTGAATGGTGATTCTCTAGTGGTAGTTTAGGGAGTCGTCCAGTATGTCCAAAGAACTAAATTTAATTCTTTGGCCCAAAGGCCTTTCGTCATTCAGTTTGGTCTTTAGGCCATGGAGGATAGTTCGAATGGTCACTTCAGCTTCGCCATTTGCTTGAATATGTCCGATAGAGGTCAACTTATGAAGAATATGGTATTAGGCACAAAAGTCCTTAAACTTCTGGTTGTCAAACTGTCATCCATTATCGGTGATGATGGCATAAGGGATTCCAAATTGATAAATTATAGAATTTTTAATAAAGCTCTCCACCTTCCCCTCAGTATTATGGGCTAAAGGTTCAGCTTCGATCCATTTAGTAAAGTAGTCGATGGCTATGATTAATTTTTTTTTGATCGGAGGCTGGAGGAAAAGGACCAAGAATATCTATTTCCCACTGAATGAATAGTCATGGAGTAGTTAATTAAACTAGTGGCTCGTTGGGCATCTCTAAATGTTGGAGTATCTTTGGTATTGGTCATATTTTCTGACGAAGTCAACGATATCTTTTTGGATGGTGGCCAATAATATCCTTGGTGTATGATTTTATAAGTCAAAGATCTACCTTCCAGATGATCGCTGCATATACCTTTATGTACTTCTCTTAAGGCATAATCGACGTCCGACGGCCCTAAACATTTTAGCAAAGGTTGTGTGAAAAACCTTTTGTATAGATTTCCCTCGAGGATAATGTATTGCGAAGCCATCCACCTTATCCACTTGGCTTCGGCGATTTCTTCCAGCAATTTCCTTCCTTCAGATAGACAATAATCGGATCCATCCAACAAGGCTCCTGTTCTACTTGATGTATACACAAACTCTCACCCATTATACTGGGAACTTTCAAGTGTTCAATGATTATCCGACCAAGGTCATCGGGAGTTGTGGTAGCCAGTCGGGAGAGCATATCGGCTCAAGAGTTCTCACTTCATGGGACATGGCATATCTCAAAGAAATGGGATTCAGAGATGATATCCCGTACCTTTTCGAAATATTTAATCATGGCAAGATCACGAGTTTCAAATTCTTCCTTGACTTGGTTCACCACTAATTGGGAGTCTAAGAAGACTCTCATCCTCTGAATACCTAGTTCCTTGGCAATTCTAAGTCCTGCCTGAAGGGCCTCATATTCTTCTTGATTATTTGATGCTCGGAAAGAGAAACGAAAGGCATATTCAATGATATCTCCCTTTGGACTAGTCATGATCAACCCTGTGCCATAGCCAGAAGAATTAGATGCTCCGTCCATATCAATGATATCTCCCTCTGGACTAGTCAGGGACCTTCATGATCCGTTCATTGGCTATTTCATGTTCGGCTTCTTCATCATCCCAGGTGCATTCGACAAGAAAATCAACTAGCACATGTGCCTTCATTGCCGGTCATGGCTAATAGGTGATGTCAAACTTACTTAGTTTGACGGTCCATTTGGCGATCCTTCTGAATATATCAAGGCATCAGAGGATGGCCTTTATCAATTGATTCGTCAATACAATGATCGAATAGGACTGGAAATAAGGTCTCAGGCATTTTGCCGCTATCACTAATGCATAAATCAGCTTCTGTGCCTTTGGATATCTTACCTCAACATCATGCAATACCTTGCTAGTATAGTAGATAGGCTTGTGGAAATTATTCAGCTCCTTCCTTACAAGTACCAAGATGACGGCCTCATCTAAAGCAAAGAGGTAAAGGTACAGTACTTCTCCTTCTTCAAGCTTCAAAAGTAGTGGTAGATTGATTAAGTACTTCAATTCTTCAAAAGCTTGTCGACAATCTTCCGACCACTCGAAGCTCCTCGTCTGTTATAGGGCTTTGAAGAAAGGAAGCACCTTTCTACCGACCGAGCGATGAATTGGCTTAATGATGCTATCTGTCCTGTCAATTACTGTACCTTCTTCTTGTTGGATGGATGTCTCATGTCGAGGATTACTTAGATTTTTTAGTATTGGCTTCTATTCCTCGATTGGTGACAAGAAACCCGAGAAACTTTCTTGAAGTAACTTCGAAGACAACTTGGTTGGATTCAGCTTCATCCGATGTCTTCTAAACACATCAAAGGCCTCCTCCAGGTCTCTAATATGATCATCGACCTGAATGCTCTTGACTATCATATCATTGACATATGCGTCATGATTTTTCCAAACTATTTTTCAAAGATTTTATTAACCAACCGCTAGTATGTTGCACCGGCATTCTTCAAGCCGAGCGGCATCACCTTGTAGCAGTATAGTCCTCTTTCAATTATAAAAATCATTTCTCCTCATCTTCAGGATCTATCCGAATTTGATTATAGCCAGAGAAGGCATCCATGAAGCTTAAGAGTTTATGTCCAAAGGTGGCATCAACAAACTGATCTATCTTTGGCAGAGAAAAACCATCTTTCGAGCAAGCTTTGTTGAGATCAGTATAATCAATGCAGATTTTTCATTTACCATTGGCCTTTCTTACCATTACCACATTAGCGAGCCAATATGGGTAATGAATCTTTCTTATAAATCCTGCATCAAGGAGTTTAGTTATTTCTTTATTAATAAGTTTTTGCCTTTCAGGGACAAAATTATTTTCTTCTACCAACAGACCTACATTCTAAATCAACCTTCAGCTGATGAGTAGTGACTTCTGGAGGGATTCCTAATATATCATTGGCCGACCATGCGAAGATATCAGAGTTGCTCTATAAGAAGTCAATTAATTTTGACCTCATATCCTCATTTAGCAGAAACTATATATATATATATGCAAAAAACAAGAAAAAAAGGACATACATCTAAAACAAGTATTTATATAATATATATACAAATATCAATTTTGAAAAGGTATTCATGTAAATTTGAATATTTAGAAAGTATACATGCAAAAAATTCTAACTTTTCTTGGTACTAATATTGCAAAAATACAATTGATATAGGGAATATTAAAACTATTGCCATATATATTGCAAAAGTTTTCCATAATGTTGTAGTACATCTTTCAAATATTGTTACATGGTCTCTATGATGTAAATTTCAGAATATTACTAGTTTACTATAATGGTGGCTATTATTTATATTGTTACATGGTCTCTATTATGCTTTGGAGATGCTTGTATGTTCTATATTTGTATTTTTTTCAAAGCACGTAAGATAAATTGCTTTCATGTCGCATCTTATTATATGAGTTGCAAAACTATATCATTTTATCCGCTTCTACAAATACATCATCCAAGCCAACATCATCATGCTTGCACCTTGCACCTTAACAACTAGACACTTTAAACTCCATTTCCTACATAAGTTGCATGCAAAAATCAGGAGTGAACATTTGGCCTTACTTGATTATATCCAACAAAATTACCTATTCTTCAATGTCCATAAAATGTGACTAATACATATTAAATTATTTCGAAAAGCACAAGAAATGCATTTGTTATTGTGGGCCTTATTTACAACACCTTAAATAATAGAAAATTATGACAGTTCATTTAGATAAAAAAGAAGTCTCAAAAAAATGTTCCCCGTAAGGCATTTTCAAAGGTGGCAAGTGGACATTCAATATTAGTGAATTAAGATGAAAGACCAATATTCTGCATTTATACATACACAAGAAGGGAGTATTTAGATCCATAGATTTATGTATAAGATAGAGAATCATATATGAAGAGTTGAAGTTTCTTCATTTGGCAAATGAAAACCATGAGTTGATAAATATAGGAGGCATGATTATAACTAAACAAAAGTTTCTTCATAGATTTTGTATCTTTCTCACCATTGTTTAACATTGGAATCAATATCATATATTTTACTATCTCTACTATAAGAAAATAACAATGTTGAATTTAAGGAATATTTTATTTTAATTCAATTCTCATTTTTTATTCCAAATATGCCCTTCCACCTCATTTATGACAAACAACTATTTCTTATATAAATAAATTTGACTATTTTTATAAAATTTATAATTATGATAGTAAACAAATGAGAAAGAATTAAAAATCTAGATTGTAAAAAAAAGGAAAAAAGCCTAAATATAATCCTTGCAATAAACAAATAAATTTCAAATTTTACTTTTAGTTTTGTTCTGTTTAAATGTGAACTATATGTGCCTAGTTGCTAGCCTATGATATTAACCAAGATATACTAAAGCTATACTATGGTCCATATTGATCAACTATTGGTGTGGCCTAGTACAGTATTGGTTTGGTATTGTACTGACATATAGTACAAGTTAATGTACTAGTTATCTAATTGACATGACATATTTTTTTATTTTTGTTTCCTCATTTTTTTTGGTTTCCACCAATAATTTTGATATTTTTGGTTGTTTAATTTGTAGCATTGACATTGATTTGATATTTTTTGACTATAAAGTGAAGTTGAAAATAATTAAAGTACCTATAAATGAATGTACATACAATACATTACATGGAGTTAATTTAATGCATTTAAAGTATAAGATCAATATAAAGTGATATCTAGAATTTTGTAGAGTGTCGATGTCCCTCTTGGATATCAGGTTCATGATCATAATTTGAGCCCAAAATAGTAAGATTCTAAGATAATGGTTGCATATTCTTGCATCTTATAATGTGTATCATTAAATAGCTATCTTACAATTGATCCTTTAATATTGAGCTGGCCATCTGAAGATCTTTTCAGCAAAATCCAACCTATAAGTTACACGAGTCTAGAAAGAATAGTACCCATTCAAATACAATATCTTAGAAGAAGAATTTCCTTACAAGTCATAACCTAGCTATGTGGAATATGATCCGGTATATGACTCAAATCCAAAAATATTCAAGTATCCTCCTCCACATGAAAGGTCATCTACATCAATAGCATCATGTCTCAAATGATGTCAAGGAGCCCATTTCCTCACATGCAATGTTAGCTAGTGCATCGTGGTCCCTATCCTGCCTTACATGAGGGAATTGTGACT
The DNA here is from genome assembly GCA_021397845.1 of Areca catechu. Taxonomy (NCBI): domain Eukaryota; kingdom Viridiplantae; phylum Streptophyta; class Magnoliopsida; order Arecales; family Arecaceae; genus Areca; species Areca catechu. The sequence goes on along the minus strand of CM038049.1, from coordinate 148,532,351 downwards.
TATCGATGAATCGAAGGTCATCCTAGGATGAGTCATAAACTATTGTGCCATATCTACTATTACCTCCTTAGCCACTAAATGCATCATTATTAGAATTATTCTTGGATATTGGATTGCTTTCCATGTTATTTGAGTCTTCAATGAACTCAATGATTTGCACCTAATACACACTTATACTTGTGCATGTTGGCACCCAAGCTTTCATAACCGGTCAGTTGCATGTTAGATATATTTTTTTTGTTATGTGAGAGAAGAAGGTATGCACTCTATCCAATCTTGCTTGCTAGATGACTTCTCTTGGGCACCCTCAACATCCCTTCATCCTCCAGCCTACATTTGTATGCTTCTTTGCCAACCTTCATGTGCTATTTGTTCTTCAATCATGCCTTTGGCCATTGAGCATGGCCTACATCTCTGGATTTTACTGGCCTCTTGTAGCATGTCATTTTACCAAGATGTACAATAGCCACCATCCATGGACATTGTATCCTCTCTCCTTCCTCAACCCTGGACCTAAAGCCTGTGGGATTCTATAGGATCATGTGGTGTCCAAATTGCTTTTGAAAAGGTTCATTTGAATATCTACTATATATCAGATATCCCCATTCTTATGTTGATAGATGTGCTTTCTTAGCCCAAACAATGATCACCCTATGAAAGAAAGAAAGGAGGAAAAAAAACTGTATGTTAGTCATGTTATTGGCGCACTAAATTTTATCCAAAATGTTGAACACATGAAATAACAATGATATTTAATTAGTTAAACAACTGTGTTTTTCAACATCTAATGTTTTTGAAGTTTTCCTCGATACATAGGACATGATTTAGATCTTGGAAATTATATATAGATCTTGTACCATAGGCTGCAATTGCAGTCAAAATGGTAAATAACTCTTGACATGGTAGAACACATGAAATAACAATGATATTTAATTAGTTAAACAACTATTTTTTTCTACATCTAATGTTTTTGAAGTTTTCCTAGATACATAGGACATGATTTAGGTCTTGGAAATTATATTTAGATCTTGTATCATAGGCTGCAATTGAAGTCAAAATGGTAAATAACTGTTGACATAGTAGACTTTTTTGGTGGAACCGGGAAAATATACTTATATGATTACAACAATAATGCTAGGACAATTAGGCAAGATTTTATGTCTCTCTAGCTTGTTCCTTGTGCTTTAAGCACATGTTTGTAAGATGTTTACGTTTGCTCTTAGCAATGATTCATATTTGTACTGCAAGCTTATTGATTGGGCTTAATTATAAAAATTGCTAACAAAGTTAGGGCCCTTTTATGAAGCATGCTTTTTCCATAGGATTTAGGTTGTATCTTTTATGCAAAAGAGGATTAATCTTCTTTCATGCAAATCCATCATTGAATCACATAATAGCCACTTTGAGATCCATTCAAGCAGATGAATGGAGGAGTTCAAAGTGCTTGAGATATGCACGAGGCACCATCCAACTGTTGACATCATAAAAGAAGATCAATCATTCTTCCATGCAAAGGATACACCTCAAACCATTTTCTATATATCAAATTACATATGATTTGCAAATTTGGTGGGTGTGGAATTGATTAAATGCTAAGATATCTTTTAACTCGACATACCTTCTATTTTTGGTTGATTAGAATCTTGTATTTTCTGGCTTTTCTCTCATAACAATAATTTTGCCAATCCTTGAATGGCAATAACTAATTGTATCAACAATTCTATCCCTCTCGCTATTCAATATTTGCAATCCTTTTCCATAATGAAGCTCTACAAGATAATTCAAATATGTGCCACATATTTTTCCTTGAGGAAAAGGATCCACAAATTCTAGATACCAGGAGCATCATACAAGTTTACCTATGCATGCATGTAGCAGGCATTATTAATAATGCTCGCGCTCTAGTTGGGAAAATATTTTAAATGAATAAATATATTTCTACAAGTTTGAGAAAATATGGTGTGAGGATCCATGCAGTTATATATTTAGTTCCATATTGATTATACACCGGTCAGGTAGATCTTGGATACAAGATCAAGAAATATAAATAATACATTCTGGTTAATTTTTTTGGATTAGACCTTAATTAAGTTGTAACAAAATGATATCAAAATGGGCCCTGCTTATGGCCTTTGTGGGTAAGAAGACACTATAGTATAGTATATTAAAGGGTTATTAACCATAGATCAGTTATGGTGCTTAATTAGATTTGAATGGATTTAAATCCTTAACTTAGCAAAGATGCCACAGCTTAAATGAAAAGAGCATAAGAACATATGTGGCTATGTACTTGATCACACATCACTATGCATTGGATAGATCATGGGTCTTTATATAGAGCCAAAGAATTTAAATAATATATTTTAGCTAAACTTTTTGAATGAGGTTCAAGTTATGCTCAAATGCCATTGGATGCATTGTCAAGTGATATTAGAAGCTAAAAGTTTAGATCCTGTTGCATCAAGTTGGAACTTAAATGAAGTTTGCATCAAACCAATGATGGAGCTAGAATTCGAGCAATTGAAATGGATTGATAATTTCTTTGCTTGTATTGATGATCAAAAGAGCAATGTCAAGGCCTTGAATGGATGGTTAGCACCAAGTCTTTAATATGAGCATGAAGAAACAGCTTAAGGGATTTTTCATTCTCTTGAAATGATTAGGTGCTCTTCCTGTAACAACCCAAGACTTCATCCAAAATGATTAGTCCAAGAAGGTTATCTAAAGGATATTATTTGGATTTCTTGGTTCTATATAAATATCCAAGATCTACACATGATATAGCTGATGTAAAATTAAACATATGCTTACACTAGTTCTCACATTATTAGTGTTCATCATCTATAATTGCTAGTCAGCTTATGGATCAAATTTCTAAGAGGGAAGTGATTGACACTACACAGGCTTTTGCCACTACTATACAAGATCTATGGGAGCAGCACAGTGTTAAACAAGTGTCCCAAGGCTTGGAAAAGTTGTTGCATGAGATTCACAAAGAAGTGGATATATTAAACATAACTAGCGCTAATTCCTGGCCAGAATGGTCTAAACCTATATTGGGAGCGAAACATTTGAAGACAGTAGCCTGCAGTTAGGTTTGAGACAATTCTTTGTAACCCTTGAAAAATTTCTAAGCCACTCCTATGCAAGCTTATGAGCAACTTTACAAGCAACTCCTATGCAATTAAGTTTCATGTAGTACCATGTCCACAGTGGTGGGTGGGAATCAGATGAATGTCTTCATAGAATTTGCCTATAATGGTGGCTACTGATTAGCCTAACATCACCTACTGAGCAAGGTAGGAAAGCAAACTCCAATTTAGGTGGGTAGATATGATGGAATGACCAAGGGACTATTTCATAAGTAGATGGCTGAAGGAATTTTGACAGTTTGAGATAATTCATGTAACAAATTTTTGCTGTAATAATCTACCTATTCCTGGGGGAGGAGGCTGTAAGCTGGATTTATGGTAGATGGTTTTGTTCATAGCATTAGATGAGAATATGGATAGCAAACCTCTCTAGTAGACTATGGGGGTTTGGCTGCTCAACCAAAATTTTGTACAGGTCCCAACTTGGAACTTTGTGTGCATTTGTCAGTTACAAGACATTATTCTGCTACCCCTTCGGAGACTTTGGATGAGTGAACGGAACAAATAAAATAATGACTAAGGAGCATAGATTAATTCCCTCTTCTAATTATTGAGTACATGTTGAGTTTACTTTTAGAAGGATAAGTCCACATCAACATCTAGTCTACTTTGGATAGCAATTCAAACCTAAATCAACTTAGGACACTGGTATAAGCTAACTATTGTAGAAACATCAGTTCAAGTCTAAACAGGTTACTGTATTATATATATCTCATATAATCCCAGAAGGAGTGAATAATTAAGTATCCTAGAGATAGAGATCCAGTGTATTGGAGGCTAGACTTAACAGGCAGCCGCCTATTACGCACTTCTCATTCCTATCTCTATTTAGGAAAGATGCAACTATACCTGCATGCACCCTCTTGACATCTCCCCAGATCATCTCTCCTTGTTATCTAGTGATGAAAGTGCCTGTAAGCACCCAAGGAATCAAGCATCATATGGTTGCTGAATTATAAAGTTCACATATTTAACTTCTTGTTGTTCTTAGGACACCTAAGAACTTGGAACTCTATGTAGGGCTTGGCAAACTTAGCTACAAGATCGCTCCAAGAGAGTTATGTATTGGGATATCAACTTGTATTGATACTATTTACATCGAGATTACTCATGCAGAATACAGATTCCCATTTCCAAGATCCGATTATCACTGTCGATGCCACAGGAGAAGGAAGAAAAGAAATAAAATATAATATATAATTAATTAGATATGCAAGATTCTACTATAAAAAAAAAACTTACTGTCATGCCCCGAATCCAGCACCGGAATCGCTACGCGATCGGCCGTACAAATCCTAAAATATATTCTAGAGATCATGCAAGGCCTAGGTACACAATATTCACTTCATTCAAAAATCACTTCAAATAAATCAATATTATTTAAATAATTGAATAATTACTAAACAATCCTTTTATTCAAGTCAAAATCACTAAATGATCCACTAATTTATTATATAAATATCAACAACCGAACTAACTAAACCATCTAAAAATTTATGTTCAGTCTCGCGTCCAGCCCGATTCTTATTATGCATCATTTTAACATGAATCCAATCCACTACCAAGCTCGAATATCCTGCACAACTCTAAGAAGGAAGAAAGTAGGGGTTGTGAGCTTTATAGCCTAGTAAGGTTTCTAAACAGTCACACCAATAATAGTATAACTTAAAAATAACTGAAAAATAATAGTTATCAGATCATGCAATCAAAACAACTCAAATATCTAATATAACAAAATTTTTATAACATTATATTTTTTTAGGTTTCCATTAGTTATCATTTTCCTTAGGGTTCTGGACTAACCACGGTCATGCTCCAGCCCATGACTAGAACCTCATAATCGATCATGTACTATCCACTCGTGGCCAGGCTAGCTCATATTGGCTCAGGCTGTCCCACGTACTATCCATCCGTGATCGGCTATTCCACGTACAAAGTTCATGGCTCAGGCTATCTCACGTACTATCCACCCATAGCCGGCTATTCCACGTACAAAGCTCGTGGCTTAGACTGTGTAACCACGATCCGGTGGCAAGGCTAGTCCAAATACCGTATTTTCTTAATTAACACTTTATCAACTCATTTCATGTAGTTAAATCATGTCATTTACAGTTCTTCAATAATTTATATCATGGTCTAACCCATCCAAAAATAATTTTACTCGTTAAAACATGGTATGCAGGAACATAAATAATAATAAATACATATACCATGCAAAAACAACCATGCATACCAATGCTCATATACTCAGATCAAAACATATCATATAAAATACATATATACAATTGATGATCAAGTCCATAAATCCTTACCTTACTAGAGACAACTAACACGCCTGATACTGGTCCACACCCGGAACCCGCACAGTACCCTTCTACTTAGAAGGCTATCCCTATAATAAAAACTTTTTAACATAAATAATCCTAGGATAATTTATAAACTAAATCTTTTACCTATAAAATTCTAACTTCACGAATTCTAAGAAAGAGAGCTTTTCAACCTCCTCTCTTCAATATTTATATTTTTTTCTCCTTTCTCTCTCCTCTTTTCTCTCTCCTCTTCTTCTCTTCTCTTTCTCTCTCCTCTTTCTCTCTCCTCTTCCTCTCTCCTTTTTTTTTCTTTTTTCTTTTTCACTTTCTTTTTTTTTTTCTTTTTTTCCTTTTCTTTTTCTTTTTTCCTTTCTTCTCTTTTTCTTTCTTTCTTTCTTCTCTTCTCCCGAACCCCTACTTTCTCCCTTGGCTCGACCTAACTGGCCTCCCCATGGCTGTCAGCAATAGCCATAAAAGATGGCTACCAGGAAGGCTTGGTGGACCGAGAAAATGGTGGCACGGCGACCGGAGGTGCACAACCCCAAAACAAACCAACCCAAAAATCTCGATTAAATCCTCCCTAAAGTTGAATAAAAGACTTACCCGCAATTGAAGGGCTCTCCGTCGCTCGTCGAAGAAGAGGAAGATGTCGCGGAAGGAGCTCGATGGGGACCGGTTGGCAGCAGTGAGGGGGATTTAAAGGGAAACATACCGATGGTGTCCTAACCATTTGAAGAAAGAAAACCATGTCGACCGGAATCCCAACACATCCTAACCTCATCACTGACGAAGCCCTCCTCTCCACGACTGTCCCTCCGACTCCTCCACGGCAGTCCAGCATCTTTTCCAGCGAGGATTCCGAATGGATAAGAGGGGAACGGGCATCCCCTGTTCCGACTCCTCTTCCCCAATTTTTTTTCCATCGGGCTGAAGTCGGCTGGGCCTGCCAACTTTGGCCCAAAACACCGGTTCTCACATTCTTCCCCCATTAAAATAATTTCATCCTCAAAATTGGCTTGCTTGAGGTCTTAAACCTTAGAAGTGGCCAACCTTCATATCACTCTCAAACTCTTAATTAGCCTGCCTCTTAGAATACTTGTTTCTTGAGTCTCAACATAACGAAATTATATAATACTTAAAACTTGATCCTTTCCATTCATAATACTTGTTGAATCCTCTTGAGCTTCCAAAAGAATACTAACCTTTTGATACAATTAATTATCCTTAATTAACTTTGCAAGATCATCATAATAGTCCAGATTTTAGAAATACACAACCTTAACATCATCCTCAAGTTTTCAGAAAATCCCGCTCTTAAAATGCTTTCCTCATATGACCTTTACATAACAACATGATACAGCATTTTATTTTGGTCATCACCATCTATCTATATTGTGAATTTCCTTTAATTTCCTTCAAATAAACATTAGCGCCTCAACCTCGAATTAAATACACAATTCTTTGTCCCTAAAATTGATTTCTCTTAATTAACCCCCATATGGAAATCATAATCGATCCACTCTATTCTTAACCATAAATTAGAAGAAGGCTTGAACATTAGATACTTGCAATGGTATTTAGCATTACTTCTTCTCTTAAGCTTCCTTATAATTTTATAATTAATCTTTTATCTTATAAAAATCTCGAGCACTCCTTAAATAGAGAAATTATAATGTCATAACTAAAGGAGCTTGGTGTCATAATATTTCAATCCTTGCCAAGTAAAAGAATCATCACTTCTTTAGTCTAGATTTAAAGTTGTCCAAAATTTTTACTAGAGTTCTCTATATTAAAAGAACTTATTGATAAAAGTTTTTTAGCAACACCTATAGACTAGCCCAAAAATCAGTAACATTATCTTTTTATCTTGTTATTGAAATTCAAATCAGTACTCCCATCATAACACTTCTAAAGTTAGAGTTAACATTTTAATTGATTTCAGGATAACTCAAACCACTACGCTTCCACTGTACATTCTGATAAAATTTACTAAACCGTCTAGGTTTACTAAATAAATCCCTCCAAAAATTAATCTTATTTTGGTACCAAGGAGATCTCAAGTTATTAAAGTAGAGCTGTTGAGTCTCTTTATTTCATTCATATTTCAGGCATATCATATCAAGGTTTACCCTGACCCAGTTTCCATATCTAAGGTCCTTGCATAAATTTCACCATCCTTTTATGACCTTAATAACTCTAGCCAAGTCTGAATTAATCATACTTTTCCTGATAATCTAGATCTGCTTTTCTCTTGGAAGTTATCATTAACTTTAACAAGATAAATGACTTGAATCAATGCTCTTATAAATAGAATCAATCATATTATCACTCATAGAACTATCTTACCATAATTCTTAGTATCTATTAACAAACTATCTAAAATTTATCCCTCATAGGATGAATCCATAAAAATCTTCCAATATCAATTTCTTCGCTCAATACAACATCAGTAATAGGATAACTTAAATTTTCTCATAGATCTTAAATTTGACTTAGAGTTAGACCCACCCAATAATCCCCAACAATTATAGAATAGATCTAGTAATCCAATCAACAATTGCTAACATAGGCTATCAAGATTCTTATCAAAATATGAATGCCATGTCAATATAATATAATCTAATCCATCAATAAAGAGCTACAAAGATATACATCATCTCAAGCACATTTTTTCTTATATATTTTTCAACAATAATCCACATACAGATTCATCAAAAACATATCCTTTCTAATATCATTGAACTCTTTCATAACCTATACTCTAAACATCTTCTTACAATGGTCCCGAAATTTACAATCTAATAATTAACAACAAAAAACTGACATGTTATTATGATTTGCATCCCTACCAAGTTCATGATTCCAAAATCATTCAATTGATAATTGAACCTACTTATTTAGCCTAACCTATTAACATAACACACTAAAATTCCAGGCCAGTACTCTTGATGCTTGGGTTAACCTACTTATGAAAGACAAAGACACATCTAATCCGGCTCTCCAATGTTCATCATATACTTACAAATCATGATCAAAGAGTACAAATTATCTAGCCTATTACATTTGATATGGCAAGACCGCTGACATGGAGTACACCTCGAATCCAGCTGGCAGCCAGGCAGGTAGATAGCGCCACGTCAAGTTCTCTTTTGAGCTCTCTCGATAAGTGGCCTCGCCCACCTCGGCCCGAGCTCAACACCTCCACTCCTTAGCCAGGTGGCTTCCTAAGGGTCGAGCCCACCTCAGCCCGAGCTCGGCACCTCTACTCCTTCACCAGGTGGCTCCCCAAGGGTCGAGCCCACCTCGATCCCACCTCGATCGAAGTCGATCCCTCCTCCGCTCCACCAGGTGGCTTCCCAAGGCTCGAGCCCATCTCGACTGGAGTCAAGCCCTGCTCCGCTCCTTCACTAGGTGGCTCCCCAAGGGTCGAGCCCAACTCGATCGAAGTCGTGCCCTCCTCTGCTCCTTCGCCAGGTGGGTCCCTGAGTGGTGCGGGCACCAGACTCAGAAGAAGACTTCAGGGCTCCATCTGGATCTCTGATTGACCTTGCCCGAAGAATTAGGGTTTTCTGGTTTTGTAATAAGGGTTGACTTGATCAACTCAATTTAGCTTGAGTCTGTATTTCCCTGCAAATTTAATTTTGTTGAGTCATGTTGACTCAGTAGTGGTCTAGGTCTTCTCCAGGGTGCCACATTTTCTCCCAAGCCCAAGCAAGTGGGCACCACACTCCTAGCCGCACGCTAGAGTCCAGGAGGTGCTACATCTCCATCCCAGTGTCTTGGTCCCCACACCAAGGGAGCAAGAATTTTTCTTGAAGCCAAAATCAAGGAGGCGCCCCATATGTACCTTAAAAGGCCAAGCTAAAGGAGGAAAGATGCATTTCTTGGGGAGCACTTCAAGGGGGCGCCCAATCCATGCCTAAAAAGCCCAAAGCAAAGTTGGGAAGAGCCATGACTTGGGGAGAAAGAAAAGGAGGTGTCCAAAAGAGTTGAGCATGGAAGAAAAAAAAATTTTCTTGAAGAGCAAGGCAAGGAGGCGCCACCTACTTACCATTTGGAGCCATCAATCAACAATTTTGGAACCTTTTGGCCGGCCATATGGGAAGAGAATTGATTCTACAAACCTAATTTGAAGATCCATCCTATTAGTCCTACATGGGAAGATGTAAAACCCTGACCTCTTGTAAAGTCTATAAAATAAACCCCTCTTGTAAGTTTTGAAAACAACTGATGAATGAATCCAATTTATGTGTGAGCAACTTTGTGTTTCTCTCTTCCGCACTTGCATCCAAGTGTTGAGCTCCATGAGGGAGTAAATCCGGGTTCCCTAGGAACCTGAGGAGGTGTGAGATCTCCAACCCTAAACCCTAGGTTAGCCACTTCAACTCCAAAACCCTAGCCACCCATCATCCTCTTCTTTCCACCACACCCTAGCCTAACCCCATCTCTCACGGCCCTCTCTCCAAGTAGTGGCCGACCACCAGCATCCAGGTCCAGTTCGGCTGCTTCGAATACGGAGCAAATCCCAGAGGAAGCCAGATCAGCATCCAGGAGAATCAGGACTTCAGCAACATCAACTTTCAAGTTCTTCTATCTGGTAAATCCTTCCTTGAGTATCTGGTTCCATAAATTGTTCTTCTTCTTTCCCAGATCTTGAGTTCAGGAGAAGCCAACTCTGCCAAAGGACCAGTATTGGAGGATCCATTGCGAAGATATCTGAATCCGGGGATCCAACAATCTGCTCAAGAGAGTCCTTCCACTAAATTCTGTGAAGATCACTGCCTGGTCTGTAACCCTTCTCTTCTCTTTACTTCTGTCCTGTTGAAAGATCAGAGCGAAACCCTAGGTCTGAGAGTTTCTCAACCCCCAGCGATCCTTTACTTCTGAACTACTCTGATAACATAGTTTCTTTAAATTGTGCTTTCAATATTACATAGTTTCTGTCAATTTAGTTTAACTTTTCTTTGAGTCAAAGCCGACTTCTGAAAATATGAAAAAAAAAAAAAGAAAACAAAAAAAAGAATTAGTCTTAATTTACTTCCGCATCGCATCATCTCTTCTTTCGTTCTGCATCACTGAGGGTCGAGCCCACCTTGGCCGGAGTTGAGCCCTGCTCCGCTCCTTCATCAGGTGGCTCCCCAAGGGTCGAGCCCACCTCCGCCAAAGTCAAGCCCTGCTCTGCTCCTTCACCAAGTGGCTCCCCAAGGGGCGAGCTCACCTTGGCCGAAGTCGAGCCCTCCTCCGCTCCTTCGCAGGTGGCTCCCTAAGGGTCGAGCCCACCTTAGCCAGAGTCGAGCCCTCCTCCGCTCCTTCGCCAGGTGGCTCCCTAAAGGTCGAGCCCACCTCGACCGGAGTCAAGCCCTCCTCTGCTCCTTCACTAGGTGGCTCCCCAAGGGTCGAGCCCATCTTGGTCGAAGTTGAGCCCTCTCTTTGGAAGTATCGAGAAGGACAAAGGCGCCAGCCCCAGGATCGTTGTCGAGGCAGACGCGCATAGTGCGACGCACCCAGTATGGCACCCCAAAAATCTGTAATTGTACGCGTAACCTTGTTTGCACCAGTTTAGGAGGGGCACCCTGATCAAGATGTCAGATCCTGCGACCAACCACCTGGAACCCCCCGAAGGAGAAGGCCGCATTCAACGTCTTAGACCCGAGGGCGGCTGCGCCCAGATCGAGGTTCCACCTAATTCCTCCCTTCATGACAACACATCGGGCAAGACAAGTTCATAACTTAACTCCCAACTATAAAAGAAAATAACCTCGGGGGAGCAGCGAACAGACACCATTGACCCTTAAGCCCCCTAGAGAGGGCAAATCGAGGCACTGAAGCAGTCGGCGATCTATAAAGGCACCAATGGATAAGAAAGAAGGTAAGCAACCAAGAGAGAGCAAGCACATAAGAGAGCGAGAAACGAGTGACTTGAAGACAGGAGGCTCCCAGAGGACTCTCGGAGCGAGTCCCGCGAGCACGGTCGCTGCAACTCAAGCACCCCTCCTCTATCATTTTCTCCTACTCAATCCTTTATTAAAAACTCCTCTAAGCACAGAGATCGAAGTGGGATCCGTCTTAGGAGATTTATACCACTTTGCCATCTGCTAACTTGATCGTCGGAGTGCCCCCGCCGGGATCCCCGGCCCAGGTCTTTAACACTATTTTGCAGGTCCGGGAACTCCTGGATTCTGGAGTAAAGGGATAGACGTCCAGTGCTACTTCGCAGTTGCAGGCCATGACGGTAAGGTCGACAATAGATTGGCGTGCCAAGTAGGAGAGAAAAGCCCCTGTACAAGCCCCACACTAGTTTGACAGCTCAACTCAAAGCATGGTAATAACTCATGAAAAAGATGCTTCCACCAGCCGAGCGGGAGACTTCCCTCTCCTCTAGGCCCACATAGCCCGAAGAGGGAGCTTCCTGCTCCTCCTCAACCGTCCACAGTAGGAGTACAGTACATCATATTTGTCCAACAGATGCAGTCGCTGACCGCAGCCGTAAGGCAATTACAGCATCAACAGTGCTCCCTGGTCACTCAATCTCAGTCAGGGACCCCTGTGGCCCAAGCCGGGGGCCCCCATGGAAGCTTGTGCTCCATCCAAGGCAGGCCATCCCATCCGCGAGCCACAACCAATCCCCCTGGGAGTCACCAGACCCTCGCGAAGAGAAACTGCTCTGGGTCGACAGACCGAGAGAGCCAATACTCGATGGAAGATAATGCCATCGTCAAGCATGGCAAGCACCACCAGGGCAAGGCCCCCCGTCGCGACCACCCCCAGCTATCAACTCCTTCTTCCCCAGCGGCCTCAGTGGAAGGCTCCACTAACGAGGCCATCCGGTGCTTGGTCGAGAGGCGCCTAGAAGAGTAAGAGTGCAAGTTGGCGAAGCTCTCTTGCTAGTTCGCCAATATACAAGGCTCCTCCAAAGAACCAGCGGGCTATGATGCCTGACCCCCCTTCTCCCGGGAAATCCAATGGAAACCAATTCCGAGTCGGTTACGCATGCCTCAGGTGGATCCCTACGATAGGACCACCAATCCCCTGGACCACCTAGAGAGCTATAAAGCTCTCATGAGAGTCCAGGGGGCGACGGACGCCCTCTTATGCATTGCCTTTTCGGCCACCCTCCAGAAGGTAGCTCGAGTCTGGTTCACCCCCTCGAGCCCGAAAGCATCTACTCCTTCCAGTAGCTAGAGAGGAGGTTCGTGGCCCACTTCGATGCTTGTCGAAAGGTGCCACAAGAGGTGGATAGCCTCTTCTCTATCCGATAACAAGACCATGAGCTTTTGCGGGACTATGTAACCCGCTTCAAAGCTATCGCCTTAGAGATCTATAATTTGGATGAGCCCGTCGCCATGCTGGCATTGAAGCGAGGGCTCAAGACCTCCCGCCTCACTTATTCTTTGGACAAGAAGCCACCAAAAATGTATTCTGAACTCCTCCTCCACATCCATAAGTACATCCACGTCGAGGAGGTCAACTGCACCAGGAGAGAGCTGGATGGGAAGCCTCCGAAGAAGCCTACCCGAGAGACATGCCTGGACCGCGAAGACCTGGGCCGCCTGTAGACTTCCGAACGGGACCGAAGCGAGAGATGGTCTCATTCCCGAGAAGACTTTTACTCCCTCCTAGCTCCAAGATTGAAGATTCTGATGGAGATCAAGGGAGAGCGTTACCTGCACCAGCCTCCCTCGCTGAGACCATCAAGCGATCACGATAAGACGAAGTACTACCAGTTCCACCGTGACCATGGCCATGACACTGAGGACTGCCGTAACCTGAGAAGGGAAATAGAAGACCTAATCAGAAGAGGCTACCTCAGGAAGTTCGTGAGGAGCAAGATTCCGGTGGAGGATCAACCACTTGCTGCTCTCCCCCCTGTTCCTGTAGTTGATAACCGACCCACTGAGAAGCCCGTAGGCATGATTTCTTGGGAAGTAGAGCGCGCATCAAAGAGAGCCCGGGAGGGAGGAGACCTGAAAAATGTACTTCCCTTTGTGAAGGAGAAGGGAGGTGAGGAAGAAAATATAAAAAATGATGTTGTCGTGGTTGAGATGACCATCGCCAAACATCCTGTAAGACAATCATGGTTGATAGTGGGAGCTCTACGGATGTAATTTTTTACGATGCTTTCTCTCGGATGAACTTGTCCCCCAATCGGCTAAAGCCAGTGCACACCCCTCTCGTGGATTTTATCGAAGATTCAGTAGGGGTCGAGGAAGAAATTACTCTCCCTGTCACCATTGGATCACCACCCTGGTAGAGCACAGTTATGATGACCTTTACCATCGTCAGACTCCCATCGCCATACAATGCTATCCTGGGCCGCCCCGGGCTCAACCTACTAGATGCGGTCATATCTACTAAGAGATTGTTGGTGCAATTCCCGATCCCTTACGGTGGGAGAGAGATGAGGGGGCAGCTCAACCCATCCCGTATTGCTTGTAGGCTGTCCCAGGGGCCCGAAGTGCCGAGCTCAACTCCGACATCGACGACCTTGACCAAAGGGTACAGGCCCTAGGGGTGGCCCCATCGAGCACCTCTTGACATATCCTCTTGGCTCGGACCCATTGAAGACGATGCAGGTAGGAGCCCAACTACCAGAAGATGAACGGGCTCGCCTACTTAGTTTCCTTCGGGCGAATACAGATGTGTTCACCTGGACTGCGAAAAATATGCCAGGTATTCTCCTAAATGTCATCACCCACCAGTTGAAGATCGATCCGAAGTGCCGTCCAGTTCGGTAGAAGAAGAGGAGCTTCACCTCAGAGAGGCACAAGGCTATCAACAATGAAGTGGAGAAGCTCCTCACCGTCGACTTCGTTCGCGAAGTGTAGTACCCCAGCTGGCTGGCGAACATAGTCATGATCAAGAAGAACAACAAAAAATGGAGGATCTGTATAAATTACACCGATCTCAACTGTGGTTGCCCAAAAGATAGCTTTCTCCTTTCGAAGATCGACCAGCTCGTGGATGCCACCTCGGGGCACCGCCTCCTCTCCTTCATGGATGCATTTTCTGGGTACCACCAGATCCGAATGCATCCAGAGAATAAGGAGCACAATGCCTTCATCACGAACCGTGGGATATACTACTATAGAATGATGCTCTTCGGTCTGAAGAATGCTGGCACCACGTACCAGTGACTGGTCAATAAGATCTTTAAAGATCAAATTGGCCGCAACATGTAGGTTTACATGGATGACATGCTCATCATGAGCAAGCCAACCTCGAACCATGTCAACGACCTGGCGGAGACCTTCCGTAACCTTCGCCTCCATCAAATGAAGTTGAACCCGGTGAAGTGCGCATTTGGTGTAGTGGCAGAAAAATTTCTTGGCTTCATGGTCACCTTAGAGGGGGATCGAAGCCAACCTGGAGAAGGTCCGAGCGATTCTTGACATGGAGTAGCCCACCTCTAAGAAACAAGTCCAGTGACTCACGACCAAATAGCAGCCCTAAGCTGATTTATCTCACGATCTACCGATCGTTGCCAATCCTTCTTCAAGGTGCTGCGGAAGATGCAAGACTTCACTTGGATGAAGGAATGCCAGAAGGCCTTGAAGAGCTAAAGAAGACCCTGGCATCACCACCACTACTCTCCCGACTGAAAGAGGGAGAAGAGCTTCTCTTGTACTTGGCGATTACTCCGGAGGCCGTCAGCTTGATCCTGATCTGTACAGATGAAGGAGGATCCAAAGGCCCGTGTACTATATGAGCAAACTTCTCTGCAATGCTAAGGTCAGGTACTCTCGATCCGAGAAGTTAATTTTGCACTCATTATGTCTGCCAAGCACCTTAGGCCTTACTTCCAAGTACCCCGATCAGAGTTCTGACGGATCAACCACTGAAAGCGATACTAAGTCGCCCAGACACATCCGGACACCTGGCGAAGTGGGCGCTGAAGCTCAGCAAGTTCGACATCGCCTACTGTCCAAGGTCATCCATGAAGGCTCAGGTACTGGATGACTTTCTGGTTGAGTGTGCAAGCCTGGGCGATGGGCCAAAAGAAAGCCCCCAGGTACAACAGCCGAGACCTGAACCAGAGGAGGACATCTGGATTCTACATGTGGACGGAGCATCCAACTTCGGTGGAAGTGGAGCTGGACTCATCCTCGTCAACAGCGAAGGAGTCGTCACCGAATGCACACTTCGCTTCCAGTTCGCTGCCACCAATAACCAAGCAAAATATGAAGCTCTTCTCGCAGGACTGAGAGTCTCCCGTGAACTGGGCGTCCCTAGCTTGAAAGTCTTCACCAACTCACAATTGGTGGCTAGGCAGGTCTCGGGCGAATTCGAGGCCCGGGACCCTTAAATGTTGAAGTACCTGGAGCTGGTACGTGCAAGTATGGCAGGTTTCAAGCGCTTCAGCATCTCCCACATCCCACGTGGAGAGAACGTGCTGCCGATGCCCTTTCCCGGCTAGCAACCTTGCCGGACTCCTCCCTGGGCCGCGCCTACATCGAGCATCTTCAAACCCCGAGCTACGAAGCACACAGGGGGGTCCAACAAGTTATCCCGAAGACCAATTAGATGGACAAGTATGTCAAGTACATCACCGACGGTACCTTGCCCAAAGATCGAATAGAGGCCAGCCTCATTAAAAGGAAGGCCGCGTGCTTTGTGCTGATGGACGGGCTACTTTACCGAAGGTCCTACTCCTACCCACCCTTCAAATGTTTGAGACCCTCAGAGACAGCAGTCGTGCTCCAGGAGATACATGAAGGCCTCTACGAAAATCATATGGGGGGCAGAACTTTGGGCATATAAGGCCCTCCACCATGGACACTACTGGGAAACAATAAGGGAGGACGCAGCCAACTTCGTCAAGAGGTATTGACGTGGGACGGATCCCGATCAATTTTTATTTCTAGGAGAATGGACGTTGGTCATTGAAAAATGACCCTAGGCTAGGTTAAACTAAAACCTAAATTATTTTTCCAGTTTTTTTATTCAAATCAACCCCATTTTCTTTTCCATATATTTTTTTCACTTTTTTTATACTAATAAACCCATACTTTCTATTTTTTCTCTATTTTATTTTTTTCCTGCCTCATTTTTTTTCCTTTTTTTTCTGATCTAGCTGAAATCGGCCAAGAGGGGCCGGCTATGCTTTGAAAGGCATGCAGTTCCCTTTAACTGAAGTCGGCATTGTATAGCCGGCTTCACCTTCACGTTCGTGCTGAGACAAGGAACCCCGTGGGTAGGGAAAACCGGTGAGGGTTCCGTCGGGCTCTCCACCGGTGACGGTGACGGGGGAGGAAGACGGGCAGGGGAGTTGGCGGTGCGGCCTCTCCGGCGGTCGGCAGGGGTCATGGCAGCAGGGAGATGGAGCGGGCGGCCGTCGGGTGTGTCATCACGGGCGGAGACGGGAGCGGAGGAGTTCCGGCGGGAAGCTTCTCAAGAGGAACCTGCGGAGGGACTTCACCGGCGATGGTGCTGGTCGGGGTGGTCCGGCTGTGGTCATGTAGTGGCTGTGGAGGGCACGACGACAGCAAGGAGATGGGCGACCGTCTGGCTTCTCGGTAGCGAGGACCGACTGGAGATGGGGGTCGGCCGGCAATGGTAGTTTACTCAGTCTATCGGAAGGGAGGAGGGCCACGTTCCAGTGGCGAGATCTTCCGGATGGAAGTCGTCGCGCAGAGATCTGTGCACAAGAGAGGGGGTCCGGCGGTTGGATGATTCCAGAGGATGGCACAGGTGGTTGATTAAGGAGAAGAATCCAGAGACAGATAGAGAAAGAGAGAAAGTTCAGGAAGAAGAAATAACAAAGTGAGAGAGAGGAGAGGGGAAGTATAAGATGGGGAAGGGGAGAAGGGGGAGGAGTCAGAGGAAGAAGAAGACAGAGAGGGGGAGAGAAATCGGGACACACCCAACATTTTCTCAAATAATTTTCTCTTCACTAATTTTATTCATGAATAACTAAACATCTTAAATAGACTAATCTAAGATATCCGATAACTTGATCAGATACCCCTAACAAATTCAAACTACTTATTTTAAAAAAAAACAAGCTAATCCAACTAGGGATAAAATAAATCCTAAAAACAAACTAAGCAACCATGACATAAAAATGAATTTCTAAAAACAACTTAGATATGCTCTAGGATCTGTGTTGCTCCAGGATGTGTGCTCATCGACTCCAGATCTTGGGCCCCAGGGTTTGGGCTGGACTAGGCTTCAGGTTCTAGGCTGGCTTCTGGGTTGGATTGGCTTCAGGTTTTGGGTTGGGTTACGCTTCAGGTTTTGGGCTGGACTTCAGATTTGATCTGGACTGCTTCAGATTCTGGGTCGATATCCCCATCATTTTTCTAAGATAGGGAGAACTCGACTCTGTCGAGTCAGGCTTCAAAAAGTTGGCTCCTCAATGCATCACCTGTAGACTGAAATATAATTAAAATAAAATTAGCTAACCTAACCTAAACTTGCTCTGATACTAAATAATTGACGCGGGATGGATCCCGATCAATTTTTATTTCTAGGAGAATGGACCGTTGGTCATTAAGAAATGACCCTAGGCTAGGTTAAACTAAAATCCAAATTATTTTTTCCAATTTTTTATTCAAATCAACCCCATTTTCTTTTCCATATATTTTTTTTCATCATTTTTTTCACTTTTTTATACTAATAAACCCATACTTTCTTTTTTTTCTCTATATTTCCTTTTTTTTTCCTGCCTCATTTTTTTTCCTTTCATTTTCCTAATCTAGCTGAAGTGGGCCAAGAGGGGCCGGCTATGCTTTGAAAGGCATGCTGTTCCCTTTAACTGAAGTCGGCATTGTATAGCCGGCTTCACCTTCACATTCGTGCTGAGACAAGGAACCCCGCAGGCAGGGAAAACCGGTAAGGGTTCCGTCGGGCTCTCCACTGGCGACAGCGGTGGGGAGGAAGACAGGCAGGGGAGTTGGTGGCGCGGCCTCTCCGACGATCGGTGAGGGTCATGGCAGCACAGGGAGATGGAGCGGGCGGCCGTTGGTGTGTCGTCACGGGCGGAGACGGGAGTGGAGGAGTTCTGGCGAGAAGCTTCTCGGGAGGAGCCTGTGGAGGGACTTCACCGACGATGGTGCTGGGCGGGGCAGTCCGGCTGTGGTCGTGCGGCGGCCGTGGAGGGCACGGCGGCAGCAAGGAGATGGGCGGTCATCCGGCATCTCGGTAGCGGGGATCGACTGGAGATGGGGTCGGCCGGCAGTGGCGGTTTACTCAGTCTGTCGAACGGGAGGAGGGCCACGTTTCGGTGGTGGGATCTTTCGGATGGAAGTCGTCGCGCAAAGATCTGTGCACAGGAGGAGGGGTCTGGCTGTTGGATGATTCCAGAGGATGGCATAGGTGGTTGATTAAGGAGAAGAATCCAGAGAGAGATAGAGAAAGAGAGAAAGTTTAGGAAAAAGAAATAATAAAGTAAGAGAGAGGAGAGGGGAAGTATAAGACGGAGAAGGGGAGGAGGGGAAGAGTCAGAGGAGGAAGAAGACAGAGAGCGGGAGAGGAATCGAGACACACCCAGATATTTTCTCAAATAATTTTCTTCTTCGCTAATTTTATTCACGAATAACCAAATATCTTAAATAGACTAATCTAAGATATCCGATATCCTGATCAGATACCCCTAACAAATTCAAACTATTTATTTTAAAAAAAACAAGCTAATCCAACTAGGGATAAAATAAATCCTAAAAACAAACTAAGCAACCGTAACATAAAAATGAATTTCTAAAAATAACTTAGATATGCTCTAGGATCTGTGCTACTCCGAGATGTGTGCTCATCGACTCCAGGATCTTGGGTCCCAGGGTTTGGGCTGGGCTGGGCTTCAGGCTCTGAGCTAGCTTCTGAGTTGAACTGGCTTCAGGTTTTGGGTTAGGCTGGGCTTCAGGTTTTGGGCTGGGCTTCAGGTTTGATCTGGGCTGCTTCAGATTCTGGGCCGATGTCTCCATCAGGTGTGACCGCTGCCAACGTCATGCTGTCGTGTAACGCCAGCCGGCAACACTACTCTCCCGCTCTCTGCTCCATGGTCGTTCGTCCAATGGGGCATGGACGTCCTTGGTCCCTTCCCTCCTGCCTTCGGGCAGCATAAGTTTCTGATAGTCGCTATCGACTACATCACGAAGTGGGACGAGGCTGAACCGTTGGCCCGGATCATAGAGGCAAATGTTAGCAAGTTCTTCTAGAAGTCAATCGTATGCCGCTTCGAGCTCCCCCACACAATCATCACCGATAACAAAAAATAGTTCGACAATCGAGAGTTCAAGGAGTTCTGCAGCGACCTCGGCATCCATCATCGCTTCACCTCGGTAGCACATCCTCAGACCAACGGAGAGGCCAAGGTGACCAACCGGACTATCCTCTAGGGACTTTGAACCAAATGGATCAAGCCAAGGGTAGGTGGGCCGAAGAACTCTCCAATGTCCTATGGGCATACCATACAACGTCGAGGACGGCCATAGATGAAACACCATTCAACCTCGTCTTCGATGCAAAAGCGATGATCCTAGTGGAACTAAGCCTACCAACGCTGCGGGTGGAGCAGTACGACGAGGTCGAGAACCCAACACACCTCCTGCTTAATCTGGATCTACTTGAAGAAACACGGGACAAAGTTTGAGCCGCATGGCAGCCTATCAGCAATGGGTGGCCAGATACTATAACTCTAGGATGAGGCCGAAGTCCTTCTGCTCGGGAGATCTTGTGCTGCGACGGGCGGAAGCCTCCCAACCTTGAGAGTGTGGCAAGCTCTATCCGAACTGGGAAGGCCCTTATAGGGTGGTTGAAGCCCTTCCTCACAGGGCCTATTACTTCGCCGAGCTCGATGGGGCATGATTTCCACGGATATGGAATGCCGCCAACTTGAGAATGTATTACCAATAATGTAAAACCTTCTAACATTAATAACAAAATTCTCTTTAGCACGATGCTTGTCTCTGTCTCATAGGACTATCAAAGCCCGGAGTCCAGTCCGGCAGCAAAAGCCGGAGTCCAGTCTGGCAGCAAAAGCCCGGACTCCAATCCGGTAATCAAAGACTGGAAACTCCAGAAGCCCGGAACCTAAAGCCCGGACTCCAGTCCGACAATCAAAGACCGGAAACTCTTCAAGCCCGGCACCGAAAACTCCTAATGCTTGAGAACCAAAGATCGAAAACTCTTCAAGTCCGGCACCGGAAACTCCTGAAGCCTGAGAACTAAAGATCGAAAACTCTTCAAGCCCGACACCGGAAACTCTTGAAGCCCAGGAACCAAAGACCAGAAACTCTTCAAGCCCGGCACCAGAAACTCCTGAAGCTCGGGAACTAAAGACCGAAAACTCTTCAAGCCCGGCACCAAAAACTCCTGAAGCCTGGAAAACAAAGATCGAAAATCACAGAAGCCAGGCACCTAAAGCCCAGACTCCAGTCCGGTAACTAAAGATCAGAAACCCGAGCACCGAAAGCTCATGAAGACCGGGAACTTAAGGCCTGAAGCCCCGGCAACAAAAACTCCAAGAGTCCAGCACCAAAGCCTGGAAGCCTCCAAAAACCTGACAGAGAGTCGAAGTTGAACTTCTAGCCAAAGTCGTACACTTGGCTTCAACAAAAATCGAGGGATCCCAGATCCGCCATCGACCTCAAGGAGGGTCAAAGTTTGAAGTCGGACAAGATTAAAGCAGATGAAATTGCAAGAAGCAGGAGAAGAAGGGAAGATCATAGGGCACTCACCTGATTATTTGGTGAAGAAAGGCAACCCAAGAGAAGAAGAGGGATCGCTGCAACCACCGGCGAGGTGCGAGAAAATTAAAAGTCCTCGTTTCGAAATGTCTCCTCTCTTTTCAAAGCCAATCGACAGCGACCGTATGAACCTTTTTTTCCCCCACCATCGGATGAGCGCCACATGTGAAGGTGCTCGGCGATGACACTTCAGTTCGCTGAAAGCTATCTCGATTCTGGCACAGCACAATTATAGTCCGTCGAAATCGTGGACGTGGCACCTGTGTATTGGACCTTGGGCATGACATGCGGAGCGGTGGCAATCGTGGCGATAATTATAGAAGATTTTTGTTCTTCCACATCATCTATGCATTAACTCCCCATGTCCCAGCCATGGTGCTTCAATAAGACTTGGGAGTGGGGGGCAAATGATATGGCAAGACTGCTGATATGGAGTACACCTCGGATCCAACTGGTAGCCAGGCAGGTAGATAGTTCCATGCCAAGTTCTCTTTCAATCTCCCCTGCCAGGTGGCATCGCCAACGGCCTCACCCACCTCGGCCCGAGCTCGGCACCTCCGCTCCTTAGCCAGGTAGCTCTCCAAGGGTCGAGCCCAACTCGGCCAAAGTTGAGCCCACCTCGGCACCTCCGCTCCTTCGCCATATGGCTCCCCAAGGATGAGCACACCTCGACCGAAGTCGAGCCCTGCTCCGCTCCTATGCCAGGTGGCTCCCCAAGGGTCGAGCCCACCTCGACCAAAGTTGATCCCTCCTCTGCTCCTTCGCCAAGTGGCTCCCAAGGGTCGAGCCCACCTCGGCCGGAGTCGAGCCCTGCTCCGCTCCTTTGCCAGGTGGCTCCCAAGGGTCGAGGCCACCTCGACCGGAGTAGAGCCCTCCTCCACTCCTTCACCAGGTGGCTCCCTAAGGGTTGAGCCCACCTTGGCCGAAGTCTAGCCCTGCTCCGCACCTTCGCCAGGTGGCTCCCCAAGGGTCGAGCCCACCTTGGTCGAAGTCGAGCTCTCCTCCGCTCCTTCGTAAAGTGGCTCCATAAAGGTCGAGCCCATCTCGACCGGAGTCGAGCCCTCCTTCGCTTCTTCGCCAGGTGGCTCTTGAAGGGTCGAGCCCTCCTCCGCTCCTTCACCAGGTGGCTTCCCAAAGGTCGAGACCACCTCGATCGAAGTCGAGCACTCTCTTTGGAAGCATCGGGAAGGACAAAGGTGCCTGTCCCAGGATCGCAGCCGAGGCAAACGCGCGCAGTGCGGCGCGCCAGTATAGCATCCCTTAAATCTGTAACGATACGCGTAACCTCGTTTGCACCAGTTTGGGAGGGTTGCCCTGATCGAGATGTCAGATCCTGCGATCAACCACCTGGAACCCTTCGAAGGAGAAGGCCGCATTCAACGTCTTAGACCTGAGAGCGGCTGCGCCTAGATTGAGGTTCCACCTAATTTCCCCCTTCATGACAACACACCAGGCAAGACAAGTTCACAACTTAACTCCCAACTATAAGAGAAAATGACCTCGGGAGAGCGGCGAACAGATACCGTTGACCCTTAAGCCCCCCAGAGAGGGCAAATCGAGGCACTGAAGCAATCGACGATCTACAAAGACACCAACGGGCAAGAAAGAAGGTAAGCAACCATGAGAGAGCATGCACAGAAGAGAGCAAGTAACGAGTGACTTGAAGGCAAGAGGCTCCCAGAGGACTCTCGAAGTGAGTCCCGCGAGCACGGTCGCCGCAACTCAAGCACCCCTCCTCTCTCATTTTCTCTTACTCAATCCTTTATTAAAAACTTTTCTAAGCACGGAGATCGAAGTGGGATCCGTCTTAGGAGATTTGTTCCACTTTGCCATTCGCTAACTTGATCGTCGGAGTGCCCCCGCCGGGATCCTCAGCTCGGGTCTCTAACACTATTTTGCAGGTCTGGGAACTCCTGGATTCCGGAGTAAAGGGGCAGATGTCCGATGCCACTTCGCAGCTGCAGGCCACGATGGTAAAGTCAGCAACAACATTCATCCTAGGTCAATCCCATTATTTATATTACAAATAAAAATCATGTTCCTAATCATAAGTTAGATCTTACGCATAACACCTAAAGATTTGAAATCTAACCTCAAATTCATTCTTGTAAATTTTATCATGTTCCACTGATCATGATACTAAGTCATAATCCATAATGATCATTACTCAAATTTTGATATTCAAATCATATCTTAATCATTTATTTCATAGTCCCAAGTAATCATACTCTTAACTTCGATAATATTCATGTCATGTTCCAAATACTTATATCATAGTTCTAAATAATTATAAGCTAAGCTTCAATATCATCCATGTCATGTCTTAATAACCACCAAGTGATTTCCAAATCATCTATATCCAATCTTGAACAATCATGACCTGAATTTTGATGTCACTGATATCTATCCTAATCTCTTATACCACAATCCCAAGTCATCAAAACCTAAGCTCTGATACCACTTTGCCACGCCCCGAATCAAGTACCAGAATTGGCTACGCGACCAGCCGCATAAATCCTAGAATACATTCTAGAGATCATGCAAGGCCTAAGTATACAATATTCACTTCATTCAAAAATCACTTCAAATAAATCAATATTATTTAAATAATTGAATAATTACTAAACAATCATTTTATTCTAGTCAAAATTACTAAATGGTCCACAGATTTATTACATAAATATCAGCAACCGAGCTAACTAAACAAAACTAACTAAATCATCTAAAAATTTATGTTCAGTCTCACGCCCAGCCCAATTATTGTTATGCATTATTTCACTATGAATCCAATCCATTATCAAGCTCGAATATCCTGCATGACTCTGAGAAGGAAGAAAGTAGGGAGTTGTAAGCCTTACAGCCAAGTAAAGTTTCCAAACAGTCACACCAATAATAGTATAACTTGAAATAATTGAAAAATAATAGTTATCAGATCATGCAATCAAAATAACTCAAATGTCAAGCATAACAAAACTTTTGATAACATTACATTTCTTTTTAGGTTTCTATTAGTTATCCTTTTTCTTTAGGGTTCTAGACTAACCACGGTTATGCTCCAGTCCATGACTAGCAACTTCATAATTGATCATGTACTATCCGCCCGTGGCAAGGCTAGCTCACGTACTAAGCCGTGGCTCAGGTTGTCCCATGTACTATCCGCCCGTGACTGGCTATTCTACGTACAAAGCCCATGGCTCAGGCTATCTCACATACTATCCACACGTGGTCGACTATTCCACGTACAAAGCCCGTGGCTCAGGCTATGTAACCACGATCCTGTGGCATGGCTAGTCCAAATACCATATTCTCTTAATTAATACTTTATCAACTCACTTCATGTAGTTAAATCATGTCATTTACAGTTTTCCAATAATCGATATCATGGTCTAACCCATCCAAAGATAACTTTATTCGTTAAAACATGGTATGCAGGAACATAAATAATAATATCTATCATACTATCTATCACAAGAAGTCAAGATAGACCATGCGAAAACAACCATGCATGCCAATGCTCATATACTCATATCAAAATATGTCATATAAAATACATTTATACAATTCATGCTCAAGTCCAGAAATCTTTATCTCACTAGAGATAACTAACATGCCTAGTGTTGTCCATACGCGGAACCCGCACAGAACTCTTCTGCTCAGAAGGCTATCCTCTACAATAATAATTTTTAAACATAAATAATTCTAGGATAATTTATTAATCAAAATATTTTACCTATAAAATCCTAATTTCATGAATTCCAAGAAAGAGAACTTTTCGATCACCTCCCTTCAATATTTATATTTTTCCCCTTCCTCTCTGCTCTTTCTCTCTTCTCTTCTCTCTGATCATCTTCTCTCTCCTTTTCCTCTCTCCTCTTCCTCTCTATCTCCTCTTCTTCTCTCTCCTCTTCCTCTCTATCTCCTCTTCTTCTCTCTCCTCTTCCTCTCTCCTCTTTCTCTCTCTCCTCTTTCTCTCTCCTCTTCCTCTTCCTCTTCCTCTTCCTCTCTCCTTTTTTTTTTCTTTTTTTCCTTTTTTCTTTTTCCCTTTCTTTTTCTTTTTTCCTTCCTGTTCTTTTTCTTTTTTTTTCCTTTCTCTTTTTCTTTCTTCTTTCTTCTCTTGTCCCGAACCCCTGCTTTCTCCTTTGGCTAGGCCAAATCGGCCTCCCCACAGCTGCCAGTGACTAAGGGGGATGGCTACCGAGAAGGCTCGGTGGACCAAGAAAAATAGTGGCATGGCCACCGAAGGTGCACGGCCCCAAAACAAACCAACCCAAAAATCCTGATATATCCTCCCTAAAGTTAAATAAAAGACTTACCGATGATTGAAGGGCTCTCAACCACTCTGTTATTCCTCGAATCCAACATCGAAATCGACTACGTGACTGGCCGCATAAATCCTAGATACATTCTCGAGATCATGCAAGACCTAGATATACAATATTCACTTCATTCAAAAATAACTTCAAATAAATTAATATTATTTAAATAATTGAATAATTACTAAACAATCTTTTTATTCAAGTCAAAATCACTAAATGGTCTACTAATTTATTACATAAATATCAGCAACCGAACTAACTAAACAAAACAAACTAAATCATCTAAAAATTATGTTCAGCCTCACGCCCAGCCCGATTCTTGCTATGCATCATTTCACCATGAATCCAATCCACTACCAAGCTCGAATATTCTGCACAATACTAAAAAGGAAGAAAGTAGGGGGTTGTGAGCTTTATAGCCTAGTAAGGTATCCAAACAGTCACACCAATAATAGTATAACTTGAAAATAACTGAAAAATAATAGTTATCAGATAATGCAATCAAAATAAATCAAATGTTAAATATAACAAAATTTTTGATAACATTATATTTTTTTTTGATGTCCATTAGTTATCCTTTTCTTTAGGATTACGGACTAACCACGATCATGCTCCAGTCCATGACTAGCAACCTCATAATCGATCATGTACTCTCCATCCGTGGCCAAGCTAGCTCACGTACTAAGCCCATGGCTCAGGCTGTCCCACGTACTATCCATCCGTGGCCGACTATTCCACGTACAAAGCCCGTGGCTCAGGTGTCCTACATACTATCCGTCCGTGGCCAGCTATTCCATATACAAAGCTCGTGCTCAGGCTGTGTAATCACAATCCCGTGGCATGGCTAGTCCAAATACCATATTCTCTTAATTAATACTTCATCAACTCATTTCATGTAGTTAAATCATATCATTTACAGTTTTTCAATAATCGATATCATCGTCTAACCCATCCAAAGATAACTTTGTTCGTTAAAATATGGTATGCAAGAACATAAATAATAATATCTGTTATAATAGTAAACAAGTCCATTCGACCCCGGCACACATCCTCCTTGGTGGCTGGTGCGGCCACGTACTTCTCCACCTCGACCCCACCTCGGCCATGTACCTCGGCAACGTCTTTCTCCACCTCGGCCCACCTCGGCCTCACTACGACCATGCACGAGGTCCAGTCTCGTGGCAATCCAATTCATCTCGGCCACGTAGTTCTCCACCTCGGCCCCACCTCGGCAACGTCTTTATCCACCTTGGCCACCTCGGCCTCACTACAGTCATGCGCGAGGTCCAATCTCGTGGCAATCCAGTTCACCTCGGCCACGTAGTTCTCCACCTCGGCCCCGTCTCGACCTCACTTCGGCCATGTGCGAAGTCCAGTGGCAGTTCAGCTCATCTCGGCACCTCAGCCCATGCCGGTCCAGCTCTTTCGCCCACGGCAGCCCCGGCTTTGGTTCAGCTCAGCAAGCTCGCGGCACGCCCACGGCACCCACGGTCCAACTCTTCCATGCGTGCAAAATCTTTCTGCCCGCGCGATCCGGTCCCGCGTGGTGCCCTCTGCTCGCATGGGTTCCAGCTCTGACCTCGGATCCACCAGGCTCTCGCCCGCGGCACGAGAGGCCCGCGGCATGCCAAGATCGTGCCCGCAGCACACCAAGCTCACGATCGCACCTAGGCACGCCTCAGCACCGGTCCACCTCGGCACCACCTGCCCCAGCGCCGGTCCACCTCGGCACCAACCTTTTCGGCGTCCAGGTCCACCAGCGCCCGTGCCAGGGCACAGCCGAGCACCGGTCCACCTCGGAGCCACACGCCTCATCACCGGTCCACCTCGGTACTGCCTGCCCCAGCACCGGTCAACCTCAGCGCCGCCCGCCTCAGTGCCGGTCCACCTCGGCGTCGCCCGCCTCAGCACCGGTCCAACTCGGCGCCGCCCGCCCCACCGCCGGTCCACCTCGACACCGCCCACCTCGGGGCCCAGGTTTACCAGAGCCCACACTAGGGCGCGCTGCAACGCCGGTCCACGTCAGCTCCACCCGCTCCAGCATCTAGGTCCACCAGCACCGGTCGACCCCGGCTCCGCCCGCTCCGATGATGGTCGCCTGCAGGGTCCGCCCGTGGCACACCCGCGGGAGACCTGCGCTGCCGCCCAACGGCTCACAGTCCAAACGCCCGAGTCGACTCCAGCTCCACCTCTGCTCGCAGCGCACCCAGCTCCGGTCCGGCATGCCAGGCTCCGTTCGGCGCGCCTCCATCCTATCTGCTCCTTCGGCGTGATGCGATTCTGCCCTAGCCCACGCCAAGGTCAGTGCCTCTCTCGCTCACTCGCACCAAGGCACCTCACTCTCATGCCTCGATGCATGCTCCTTAAAGACTACTGCCCGTGCACCTCGGTCTACATGCGGGAGGCTCCTCGTGCTGTGCACCTTGTGCCGTGCACCTCGAACCGTGCGCATGAAGAGCCTCCATACGCCTCGTGCCGTGCACCTCGAATCGTGCACATGGAGAGCCTCCGTCCGCCTCATCTCGGCCCGCAGTCTGACTGACTCCATCCCAGGTATGCTTTTCAAAGTGCAGGTATGGTGGCAGCCTGACACGTAAAATCATCGCCCCTAGTGCGCCTCCTACAAAAAGGGCTATGTTAAAGCTCCCATGACATAATTACACCAATCGGGAAGGAGTGCCGCATCCAAGGCACCGTGCTCCTTCACCAACTTCCTGAACCACCTAGAAGGAGGAGGTTCACCAACCCATCTAAGTCTCTGAGGCTAGCAGAAGCCTTACAGGTCTATACCAAGACCAGCATGCCTCCCAAAAAGGATGGAAGCCACTCTCTACATAAGATGGGCATGAAGAGGTAAGAGGGGGTAAGAGAAATAACAGACCCTCTTGAGTCCTAAATTATCTTCCATGTATCCTTCATTTTGATCATCCTTTGGGAGCAGAGAGTTCTCCAAGCTCTCCACCTCAGAGGTCGTCTGTTCCCTTCGATCGTCCCACTGACTTGATTATCAGAGTGTCCTTGCCAGAATCCCCAGCCCAGGTCTCCCCTATTTTGCAGGTTCGCCCAATAGAGGGACGATACGGAAGAAGATCACTCCTCACCGGAGAGGCCCATAGGAGGACCACCACAGTACCAAGTCCCTTTCATCCCAACTACGACTATGTTCTCCTTGATCATCTTCGACTGACGAGCCCGATGACACCCGGTGGGGAGTCCACTCACCTGGGCCACATAAAAAGCTACATGCCATGGCGATCTAGGCGGCAATAGATTGGCATGCCATGTAAGGGGGCAGATCCATGCTCCTCAACAGAGTGGGACAGTCATTTTCACCTTTATCCTTAGTCCCGGGGGGCAGACCGGAGCACGGGGATGGGAGCACGAGAACTTCTCCCTCTCTCTCGAGGCCCCAAGGAATGGCCTCGACCGAAAAATCATGAGCTGTGAAGGTGCATCGCCACCCTTGACAGGGTAGCAGGTAGCAAGCCGAAGATGGAGACACCTCCCAGCTGTGTCACCTTCCAGGAGCCCCACTAAAAAAAAAAAAGAAGAAAAGAGAGAAGAAGAGAAAAAGAAGAAAGGGAGGAAGGGTCTGACCATCGTGAAGAAGGAAGAAATCCATGCAACGGGCTCTCTCCCATATAACAGAGCCTCGTTCTCCCATGCAACGGAAGCTTCCTCCCATGCAACAAGGTCTTCTCCTCTCATGTAACGGAAGCTTCTTCCTCCCATGCGGTGGAGTCCCATGCTCCTGTGTAACGATCCTCCTCCACCATGCGACGGAGATCTATTCTCCCGTTCAACAGAGTCCTCAGCTCCCATGCAACGGAGCTCCCCCTCCTCCATGTGATGGAGCCTTGTTCTCCCATGTAGAGGAGTCATATCCTTTCCTAAGGTAACCCCTTTTTACATTATCCTTGTAGTGTAAAAAACTATGTTTCGATTCTGCAGGAAGAGCTCCTACATCATCATCAACGGAGCCTCAAGCTCCCAAGCAACAGAGCCTCATGCTCCCATGCAACAGAGCTCTCTCCTCCATGCAACAGAGCCTCTTCTTTCCATGCAAGGGAGTCCTGCTCCTAGGCAACAGGATCTCCATCTCCTCCATGCAACGGGAGCCTCATTCCTTCCGTGCGATGAAGTCATCTTCTCCATGCAACGGGAGTCTCATCTCTTCCCATGTAACAGGAGTCTCATACTTCCATGCAACGGACCCCCACTTCCGTACAACGGAGTCCTCTTCCCCCATACGGAGGTCTATTCTCCCATGCAGAGGAGTTCAATTCTTTCTTAAGGAAGAGCTCCTACATCATCATCAACGGAGCCTCAAGCTCCCAGGCAACAGAGCCTAATACTCCCATGCAACAGAGCTATCTCCTCCATGCAACAGAGCCTCTTCCTTCCATGCAAGGGAGTCCTTCTGCTCCTAGGCAACAGGATCTCCATCTCCTCCATGCAATGAGAGCCTCATTCCTTCTGTGCAATGAAGTCATCTTCTCCATGCAACGGGAGTCTCATCTCCTCAAGATGTCTCATACTTCCATGCAACGGACCCCCACTTCCATACAACGGAGTCCTCTTCCCCCATACGAAGGTCTATTCTCCCATGCAGAGGAGGTCTATTTTTTCTTAAGGTAACTCCTCCCTCTGCTATCTTTGCAATGCAAAAAACTATGTCTTAGTTCTGCAGGAAGACCTCCTATGATATCATCAACGGTGCCTCAAGCTCCCATGCAAAGGGGTTCCATGCTCCCACGCAAAAGGGTTCCATGCTCCCATGAACAGAGCCTCCTCCTCCATGCAATGGAGCCTTGTCCTCCCATGAAGAATAGTCTTATTATCTCCTAAGGATCTCATTCCTCCCATGCAACGGAGCTCTCTCCCATGCAACAAGATCTCATTTCTTCCATTCAACAGATTCATTCCATCATGCAATGGAGCTTCCTACCATGCAGTGGAGTCATCTTCCTAGTGCAACGGAGTTTCCTCCCATGCGATGGAGTCGTTTCTTTCATGCAAAGGAGGCCCATCCTCCCACGCAATGGAGCCTTGCTCCCCCAAGCAACCGAGTTCTATTCTTCCGTGCAGAGGAATCCCGTTCTCTCCTGAGAAGATGGTCGGCAAAGTTGATCCCGGCCCACTCAAGGAAGAAACATATTTTTATCTATTCATATGACCGGAGCTCAATAAGTAACTTCTTCTCCGCTACATTTACACAATGAAAAAATATGTTTCAGTTCTATAGGAAAAGCTCCCGCAAGCTCTCCAACGCCTCAAGGCGGGAAATTCCAGAGGTCCCGCGCCAAAGCCAAGAAGCTGCTAAAGCTCTGCGTTCAAGCCAAGAGTCAATCAAGCTTCATGATAAAATCAAGCTAAAGCCAAGCTCCCTAGTGGAGCCGAGCTCCTCACCAAAGTCAAGCTCTTTGATGAGACTGAGCTCCCTGCTGAGGTCAAACTCCCGTTGAAGATGAAGAAAACTAACCCCCACTTTGGCTGGGGAAAGCAATGAACGAAGCATGATTCCCAAAAGGAAGAAGCAGTGAAGGCCCAGTCACTTCACGCACATCATGTGAGACTGTGAAGTGGGATTTTGTCCTCCACACCATGCAAAGGAACTTCCGCAACACCATCGTCACCAACATCATTAAACATTCTTGGTCGTTGGGATGTGCAAGGCTAACCACCACGGGAAGCTCCGGAGGCCCAACCGTCTATGGCTCGCCTCCTAGCATGGCAAACCAGTGGCTCTGCCACCTCATGAAGGATGTAAGAATCCCTCCTCAATAATTAAAGTTCCCTTTCAGTGCAAATTTTGCTCTTCATCATTACAGGAGCTCGCCCGTCCAACTCCGAGTCTGACGAAGGAAGCCCGGAACCCAGTTCCGGCACAACGAAACCCAATTCCGGTACAAAATCCTGGAGTCCAGTCTGGATAAAAGTCCGAAACCCAGTTCTTGTACAACGGAACCCAGTTCCGGTATAAAATCCCGGAGTCCAGTCCGGATGAAAGCCCGAAATCTAGTTCTGGCACAACAGAACCCGGTTCCGGTACAAAATTTCGAACTTCAGTCTGGAAGGTGGTGCGGAACCCAGTTCCCCCACGTGATCCCGGACTTCAGTCTGGAAGGTGACGCGGAACCCAGTTCTCCCATGTGATCCCGGACATCAGTCTAGAAGGTGGCACGGAACCCGGTTCCCCCACGAGATCCCGGACTTCAGTCTGGAAGATGCCTCGAAACCTAGTTCCGGCATGAAGGCCCGGACTTCAGTCCGCGTGTTATCCCTTCAGTTCTTCAGTCAGGTTGGCTCCCTCGAGGTCGAGCATTGCTCCCCCAAGGTCGGGCATCTTGCCTGAGTCGAACTCCTGCTCTTTGGGTTCCTCCACCAGGATGGCTCTCCCGAGGTCGAGCGTTGCTCCCCCGAGGTCGAGCATCTGGTTGGAGTAGATTTCTCTTCTCGCTCCTTGGGCTTCTTCAGCCAGGTTGGCTCCCATCTTCTAGCAACTTCAGTGCCTTCATCAAAGATTCCAACAGATATTCTAAGCTCGGCCATGTGACTATATGCCCAATCATGTATGTGCGCATCTAAGTTGTGCACCTCACCAACCTCTTCCTCTATGGCACAACCTTCCATCTGGTCAAAGTGAAGTACTGGCACCATCATAACACAACCAACCTTAGGTCAAAGTACCTACAGGCAAGTAAGTTTCAAAAACAACACCTTCTACTTTGTTTGGTAGGCCAATCCCTGTTCATGAAGAGGACAACCATACTTGATGCCTTTATCTAGGCCTTCAAAGGCCAATGGCTAACCTCCGCTAAGTTCAGTTTCATTTAGACTAACTTCTTGCAATCAGTACAGAGCCTGCTAAGGCGCAAGGCCGAGTGGATGATAGTACTCCCTTTATCCAAAACGAAAATGTTTTGGACTCAAGGAGTGGGGGCATCTGTTACAATAGTAAACAAATCCATTCGGCCCCGACACGCATCCTCCTTGGTGGCTGGTGCGACCACGTACTTCTCCACCTCGACCCCACCTCGGCCATGTACCTCGGCAATGTCTTTCTCCACCTCGGCCCACCTCGGCCTCACTATGGTCATGCACGAGGTCCAGTCTCGTGGCAATCCAGTTCACCTCGGCCACGTAGTTCTCCACCTCGGCCCCGTCTCGGCCTCACTTCGACCATGTGCGAAGTCCAGTGGCAATTCAGCTCATCTCAGCACCTCAGCCTATGCCGGTCCAGCTCTTTCGCCCATGGTGGCCCGGCTCCGGTTCAGCTCAGCATGTTCGCGGCACAACCACGGCACCCGCGGTCCAGCTCTTCCACCCATGCGAAGTCCTTCCACCCGCGCGATCAGATCCCGCGTGGCGCCCTCCGCTTGCATGGGTTCCAGCTCTGACCTCGGATCCGCCAAGCTCTCGCCCGCAGCACGACTGGCCCGCGGCATGCCAAGCTCACGACCGCGCCTGGGCACGCCTCAGCGCCGGTCCACCTTGGCACCGCCTGCCCCAGCACCGATCCACCTCGGCACCAACGTTCCCGGCATCCAGGTTCGCCAGCACCCGCGCCAGGGCATGCCTAAGCGCCGGTCCACCTCGGCACCGCACGCCTCAGCACCAGTCCACCTTGGCGCCGCCTACCCTAGTGCCAGTCCACCTCGATGCCGCATGCCACAGCGCCGGTCCACCTCGGCACCGCCTTCCCCAGTGCCAGTCCACCTCGGCACCGCCCGCCTCGGTGCCCAGGTCCACCAGTGCTCGCGCCAGGGCGCGCCACAGCACCGGTCCACGTCGGCTCCGCCCGCTTCGGCGTCCAGGGCCGCCAGCACCGGTCCACCCCGGCTCCGCCCGCTCTGGCGGTCGGTCACCCACAGGGGTCCACCCGCGGCATGCCCGCGGGAGGCCTGCGCTGCCGCCCAACGGCTCCCGGTCCAGACTCCCACGTCGACTCCAGCTTCGCTTCCACTCGCGGCGCACCCAGCTCCGGTTCGGCACGTCAGGCTCCGTCCGGCGTGCCTCCATCTGGTCTGCTCCTCCGGCATGATGCGGTTCTCCCCTAGCCCGCGTCAAGGCCGGCGCCTCGCCCGCTCGCTCGCGCCAAGGCACCTAACTCCCGTGACTCGATCCGCGTGCCCAAAAGACTGCTGTCCGTGCACCTCGGTCCACGTGCGGGAGGTGCCTCGTGCTGTGCGCCTTGTGCCGTGCACCTCAAACCATGTGCATGGACAACCTTCGTCCGCCTCGTGCCGTGCACCTTGAATTATGTGCAAGGAGAGCCTCCATCCTCCTCATCTCGACCCGCGGTCCGACTGACTCCATCCCAGGTACACTTTTCAAAGTGTAGGTACGGTGGCAACCCGACACGTAAAATCACCACCCCTGGTGCGCCTCCTATAAAAAGGGCTATGTTAAAGCTCCCAGGACACATATTATACCAACCGGGAAGGAGTGCAGCATCCAAGGCACCGCGCTCCTTCACCAACTTCCTGAACCACCTAGAAGGAGAAGGTTCACCAACCCATCTAAGTCTCTGAGGCCAGCAGAAGCCTTACAGGTCTATACCAAGACCAGCGTGCCTCCCAAAAAGGACGGAAGCCACTCTCTACATAAGATGGGCATGAAGAGGTAAGAGAGGGTAAGAGAAATAACGGACCCTCTTGAGTCCTAAATTATCTTCCATTTATCCTTCATTTTGATCACCTTTTGGGAGCAGAGAGTTCCCCAAGCTCTCCATCTCAGAGGTCGTCTGTTCCCTTCGATCATCCCACTGACTTGATCATCGGAGTGTCCTTGCCAGAATCCCCGGCCCAGGTCTCCCCTGTATTGCAGGTCCGTTCAATGGAGGAACGATACGGAAGAAGATCACTCCTCACTGGAGAAGCCCACAAGAGGACTACCACAGTACCAAGCACCTTTCATCTCAACTACGACTTTGTTTTCCTTGATCGTCTCCGACCACCAAGCTCGGTGATGCCAGGCGGGGAGTCCACTCACCTGGGCCATGTAAGAAGCTACAGACCACGGCGATCTAAGCGGCAACAATATCTATCATACTATCTATCACAAGAAGTCAAGATATTCTATGTGAAAACAACCATGCATATCAATGCTCATGTCCTCGTATCAAACATGTCATATAAAATACATATACACAACTGGTAATCAAGTCCAGAAATCCTTACCTCACTAGAGACAACTAACATGCCTGATACTGGTCCTACCAGGAACCCGCATAGTACCCTTCTGCTTAGAAGGCTATCCCTATAATAATAATTTTTTAACATAAATAATCCTAGGATAATTTGTAAACTAAAATCTTTTATTTATAAAATTCTAACTTCACGAATTCCAAGAAAGAGAGCTTTTCGATCTCCTCCCTTTAATATTTATATTTTTTCTCCTTCCTCTCTTTTCTCTCTCCTTTTTCTCTCTCCTCTTTGTCTCTCCTCATCTTCTTCTCCTTTTCCTATCTCTCTCTTCTTTCTCTCTCCTCTTCCTCTCTTCTCTTTCTCTCTCCTCTTCCTTTCTCCTTTTTTTTCTTTTTTTCTTTTTTCTTTTTCCCTTTCTTTTTCTTTTTTCCTCTTCTTTTTTTTTTCATTTCTTCTCTTTTTCTTTCTTTCTTTCTTCTCTTCTCCCAAACCCCTACTTTCTCCCTTGGCTTGGTCGAATTGGCCTCCCCACAGCTATCGACGGCGACCATGGGAGACGGCTACCTGGAAGGCTCAGTGGACCGAAAAAAATGGTCGCACAGCCATCGAAGGTGCACGGCCCCAAAACAAACCAACTCAAAAATCTCCCAAAAATTTTTATTAAATCCTCCCTAAAGTTGAATAAAAGACTTATCGGCGATTGAAGGGCTCTCCGTCACTCACCGAAGAAGAGGAAGACGTCATGGAAGGAGCTCGATGGGGCCCAGTTGGTGGCAGTAAGGGGGATTTAAAGGGAAACATATCGACGGTGTCCTAGCCATTTGGGGAAAGAAAATCGTGTTGACCGGAGTCCCAACACATCCCAACCTCATTACCGACGAAGCCCTCCTCTCCACGACTGTCCCTTCGACTCCTCCACGGCGGTCCGGCATCTTTTCTAGCGAGGATTCCGGATAGATAAGAGGGGAACGGGCATCCCCTGTTCCGACTCCTCTTCCCCAAATTTTTTTTTCCATCGGGCTGAAGTCAGCTGGGCCGCCGACTTTGGCTCAAAACACCAGTTCTCGCACTTACAAGATTGAAAACTTTTACTCTCGATCATGTATAAGTTTCTCAATAAGAAATCTCAAATCCCTTTTATAAACTATCAAATCAACCCCTACATATAAGATCCTTTACCACTCTTTTAATCCTTGCACCTAGCCTACTCCTCTACCTATAGTTTTATAGCTACTATTGCGAAGACCATCTCACCAAGAGTCTAACAGTCCAAACTGCATCTAAATCAGAGTCTTGTAGACTTTCCAATTCATGTCTGACTACAGAACTATTCTTGATCATTGATCAGTCTTGATGTGTCGAAAATCATGCTTGAATCAAGCCAAATCGCAAAATCATACATGATAAAATCTTGACCGTCAAATTTGTGTGGGACGCACATACAACCGTCGGATTGCTGCACAGATCGCACGTGGCCATTGATCGCATGCCAAAAATCATGCAAAAACCACTATAGAGAAAAAAAGCACCCAAGGCTTGGGGCTTAGTCGGCTACATGCCCGCCCACGCGTGCACCTGCCTAGGCCTGGGCCGGTGTCCGAGCATGCACCATGCTGGGCCGCGTGGTCAAGCCGGCTTACTACGAGTCTGGACAACTTGTGGTCGAGTCCAAAAAAATATCTTTTCTTCTCTTCATGGACTTTTTCTATGCGGTCTTTTTACTGGATTCTAGACTTCTTCAGAAATTTCTTTGAGGACCGATTTTGATACGTTTATCCAATACAATAGCCTCTACATATAGATATCATCCCTATGCCAATATATTACGAAGCTAGTCTTTTGCTAGATCAAATCAGTACGGTGCTCCAATATTTTCTGTACAAAGGAGCTAGCCAATGCATGCTAGCAATGGAAAATCAGTACCATTTTACCTAGTATTTTGCCTCGCCTTAGCTCCTGACAAGTGGCATCTTATATAAATGGCATCTCATGCAAGTGGCATGTACAAGTTCTCTAATCTACTTCTCTACATATGGCTAGGGAATGAGTAGCTTAATTGGTTCCCCAGCCACTAATTCGTTAGTAATAAATGGAGGTAAGAAATAAATTATTATTTCGGATAAGGTGGAGCAAAATAGCTACAAAGATGCCACCAATGGCAGGGGGAAGGATCGGACCAAGTACCATCCTGAGATTGATCACAACCATGTCCAACCCCTCTTTCACGGCAAACTCTCGGGCTTATTTCTCTGCCAAAGTTTTGGAAAGCGGATACCAAAGCTAGAATAAAAGCAAGCCAATTTATCGCTGGAAGCTATTTTGAATCACTCACTTCATGCCCTTTAATAGTGGTTGATATCAGTCCACGGGCCCTCATTGTGGGCCATGCATGATGGCAAGCTAGTTTAGCAAGAGAAGATGAAAGCCCATTGATGATGACGTCACGACCGCTTGCCTCACCGTACTCTTCCGCGCCGCATAGGACATATTGAGTATCCCTGGCAGCCAAGGCGGTGATCGACATATTGAGTATCCCTGGCAGCCAAGGCGGTGATCGTGTGGTGGATGGAGCTCCTGCTGCTCTCCACCCGTGACTGGTCGGTGAATCTCATCATCACTCCATTATTTTTTTTTTTAATAAAAAAGATAAAAGGGTTAAATACATTATAATTATCCCATAAATTTTTGTCCGACCATGCATATTTGATACAAGATACTTAGAACAGGAATAGAACTGCGAAAATCTCTTCTCATACTTTAAGATTGTGAATTTTTTTTTTTTTTTTTTTTTGATGATGTAACAATTGGATCCCATTTAAAATTAATGATATCATCCACATTTCATTAACCTATGAATTACACTGTTAGATAAAAATAAATCTCAAAAGGGTAGATATAAATTTTTCGAAATATTGAATGTAAATGTAGTTTACCCCTAATTTTAGTGTACCCCTGGTCTTAGTCTTAGGATGCTTTTGTAATTTATTATTTATTTTTAATGGTTAATAGTAATTAGTTATGTTGTAATTAAAATATAATTGACTATACTTGACTCGGACTTGATTTAAATCCAATTTGGATCTAATCCAAATCCAATTTTTTTAGATTGGATCTAAATTATATATAAATTCGATCGGACCTGAATAATTTATTGAATCAAAAATTTTGATTATGAATCTAACATAACCTAATTTTCTGTTGGATTGAATATGAATCTAATATTAAGATCCATTCAAGGAAGCGGATTGGATCAAGATCATCCGTGACCCGATCCAATTTGATCTATTTATACCCTTACCTGCGTTGCGAGTAGGGCTGGAAATGGACCGGTCCAAAAGCCCATTGTCTAGAACTAGGCTGGACCTGCTCAATAAATTTCGGACCGGTCTGAAATTGGTTCATATTTCGGATCAAATTTTAAGCATATCGGACTAGTCTTCGGGCTGTAAAATAAAGTACATTTAATTTTTAGGTCAAATAGATGCCCGGATTCGGTCCAAATTCCAAAAATTTTTTAAATATAATCTTTGGACCGGTCCAATAAATTTTGGACCGGCCCATTTTCAGCCCTACCTGCGAGCAAGTACGTGATATAAAGCTTTAAGTAGGAGAGATTATAAATCACCATGAACAAGTGAGCTGGTGCAAAAATGATGGTAGACACAAGTTATTTTTTTGGCTGTCATGTCTCTCTTCCTCAGGCATTTGGAAGCGAGAGGGATCCATAAACAAACTCCTCGTGACCTGCTATTAGTTGTCAAAGGTCATTGAACCATCCCTTATAATTAATTGGGCCCACGAAGACAAGGAAAAGATGGGTTAATTATTAATGCAATCGAGAAAAAAAAAAAATCAACAAATATAGATAATTTTGTAAAAAAAAATATCAATAATCGTCAAGATGGTAGTCCAGCTGGTTGAAATCTTGTCTCACAACTAACAGGTCACACGTTCGATGCATGGCTTAGTTGGATGAGTGAAAGGTCAGGATCTATCTTTTTTTCCGTTCCAACTAGCTGGTATTTTGATTAGCTGGCACTTTGATAGTATCGAATTGACATATTCATTCTTGGATGGAAAAGAATTGTGAAAATCCGACGTCTTGAATCGAATATTTCATAATAAAATAAAAAAAAAATTTCTCTTTATTTATTTATTTTTAATAAAAAATATTAATAAAATTTAGCGTAACGACAAATCCTGCTCCAAGAACAGAATCCCCAATCATGTCCAACCTACCTTGGGGCCATTACCATCAACTGGGAATCACCAACAACAATAGCTGGCCTTGGATTCTTTACTCTGGCCTCTGGCGATCCCATAAAAGCCAGTCTGGTCCCCTCTTGGACGACCCTTTTTTATATTCACCCACCATACAGAAAGGAGCCCAATCTTTTTTGTCCTTGAAACAGGGAAAGCTCGTTCACACGTGCAGCAACGTACTGACACCCATAAAGAATAGGGGCTTAGGGAATGCAACTCTCAACATCTTTCTAAAGTTGAGGTCATTGTACCCATTTAATTTGGGTGTGTCCTCGGGGAGTTGAGCTTTTTCCTTTCTATCATGAACGTCACTTTTGGAATCGATTCCACCAACCTAATAACGCTATCGTCCACCAGCTTTTGTTTATGGCTACCCTCTAAGATGGATAAATAGGGTGAATAAAATAGAGACCACGTTAGTTGATTTGTTTGGTCGAGAACCATCAATGATTCTATCCGCTGGATGGTATAATATTCGCTTCGAGATTTATATACATGGATGGAAAAGAATAGGTTGGATTAATTGCTTTGATATATATATATATATATATATATATATATGCGAGATACAATCCAACGTGATGAGAAAAAACAACATATATCCCTTTTCATACTAGCCTGGGTATAAAAAGATGAATTATTCTTTTGCACGAAAAAAACCAACATAAATCCCTTTTTATACTAGCCTGGGTATAACACCAGGGCACAAGGGGCTAACCATGCGGTGCGATGGATTTAAGGAAAGGTGGTGGATTATGTGAACTATAATTATTTATAGTCTTTCCCTCGGGGGTGGGCGGCAACTTTTCACAAATTTCATTTACAAGTCAAGTTTTTTAACAAATATATATATATATATATATATATATATATATATATATATATATATATATATATATATATAGTTGTTTAGCTCTCTAAATTGGTTAATATTAAATCCAACTTGAAAAATCCTAAAAAAAAAAAAGAAAACAAATATGGTAAATCAATTTTCCTTACTTGAAAGTTGGATCATTCCAAACTTTTTCTTTTCTTTTCATTAATTTTTTTTATAATTATTTAGAAGAAGAGCAACAACTTGGTTCCATGTGTGTACAATCAAGTTTTCACCCAAAGGATCCAAATAGAACCGATGGAGCGAGATTGGGAGTCAACCGGACTAAAAAACAGTGACATTGGGTCCATGCATGTGATCACGTTTTCGTCTGAAGGATTAGAATCAGGATGAAGCCGATAAAATTGGAACCACAAAATCGACTGAACTAAAGAGCATCGATCCAAGTCTGCGCGCACGTGGCCATGAAGGTCCAGCACTCGAATGGCACAAAGACCATCCTAGGAGATTCCAAGGCACAAAACAAGCTCGCAGACGTAAGGGCAGGCCAAGACTTGCTCCCCACCAGTGCAGGACTCGAGTCCTGATAAACATGGCACGGGCATGCACCCAGCACATCTCGGATGCAAGTCCAGGATGGCCAAGATATGTGTTCTACATACAAGGCAACGACAAGCCAAGACTCGCACTTCACGCGTGCAGGACTTGAGTCCTGGTGGGCATGGCACGAGCGTTCACCTAGTACATCCCGAATACGAATTCAATTCAAATAATATTTATAAAAAATATTTAAATTAATTTTAATTATTTATTAATATTTTTATTTTTATATTTTCTTAGCTTTTCTGAAAGAACCGGTGCAGTCCATTCCTATATGGTGAACTATATCAATATGTAGCACTAAATCTAGTTTGCTCTCTCTTTCTAAAATAATATTATTGGTTTTTATATTGATTAAAGATGTTTATAGACCTCACCTTTGTGATTTGCATTTATTTCATATTCAATAAAAAAATATTTATTTTCCAAGCAATATATATATATAATTGGTTAAAAACTTGAATTTTGCAAAGTGCTATTTTATTCAAGGAGCAAATAATAGTAATTATTCTCTTATATGGTGCTCATTATAATGCAATAGTTGCCGAATAACTATTTTTACCCATTGGTAATATTTTTAATATAGCAAATTAAATAGATATTTAGGCATTGAAAAACACACGACCAATTAGTGAATCACTTAGATAAGTTTAGGTCCACTCCAAACCGGGATTGATAGGAAAGATTTAATCTTTCTACCATAGTCAATGTGTTAAATTTCGTGAAACAAAATTATTTTGATTTTATAATAAAATGAGGTGCACCGACGTCCCACTCCATTCTTATACTTAAAATAAAGGATGTCTAAAAATATCCCGATCAAGATACTAACTATTGCCGATCTTACCGTCGTGGCCTGCAGCTGCGAAGTAGCACCGGACGTCTGCCCCTCTTATCCCGAAATCGTGGTGTTTATGAACCTGCAAAACAATATTAGAGACCCGGATCGAGAATCCCGACGAGGGCACTCCGACGATCATGTCAGCGGACGGCAAAACGGAACAGATCCTCTA
This sequence comes from Areca catechu, assembly GCA_021397845.1. Taxonomy (NCBI): domain Eukaryota; kingdom Viridiplantae; phylum Streptophyta; class Magnoliopsida; order Arecales; family Arecaceae; genus Areca; species Areca catechu. The sequence continues at coordinate 148,491,031 of CM038049.1, read as the reverse complement.
AGGCGGATTCTACTTTGGTCACCGTGCTTGGAGGAGCTTTTAGTGAAGAATTGAGTAAGAGAAAATGAGAGAGGAGCGGTGCTCGAGTGGCGACGACCGTGCTCGCGGGACTCGCTCCGGGAGCCTTCCACCTTCAAATCATTTGTCTTGCTCTCTCCTATGTTTGCCCTCTTCCCTTGTTGCTTACCTTCGCCCGTTGGTGCCTTTTTAGATCGTCGATCGCTCAGTGCCTCGATTTTCCCCCTCAGGGGGGCTCAGGGATCAACGGTGTCTGTTGGCCGCCCTTCCGAAGTCATTTCCTCTTATAGTAGGGAGTTAAGTTGTCAACATGTCCTTCCCGGTGTGTTGTCACGGAGAGAAAAATTGGGCGAAACCTAGATCTTGGTGCAGCCACCCTCGGGTCTGAGACCCTAAATGCGACCTTCTCCTTCAGGGAGTTTCAGGTGGTTGGCCGCAGGATCTGACATCTCGATCGGGATGCCCTTCCCCAACTGGTGCAAACGAGGTTGTGCGCATCGTTACAAATTTGGGATGCTGTACCGGGCGCGCCGCACTGCGCGCGTCTGTTTCGGCGACGGTCTTAGGGCTGGCACCCTCGTTCTTCTTGATGCTTCCAAGAAGAGGGCTCAACTCTGACCGAGATGGGCTCGACCCTTGGGGAGCCGCTTGGAAAAGGAGCGGATGAGGGCTTGACTCTGGCCGAGGCAGGCTCGACCCTTGGGGAGCCGCCTGGTGAAGGAGCGGAGGAGGGCTCGACTTCGGCCGAGATGGGCTCGACCCTTGGGGAGTCACCTGGCGAATAGAGATGGGCACTAGGCTGAGCCACCCATGGGTCGGCACGGCCCGGCCCATAATAGGGGGGTCGGGCCGGGTTTAAGAGTTCTGGCCCGCAGGCCAAGCCCAGCACAACCCATAAGGGCCTGGGCACGGCACTTCCCACAAGGACCTGGGCAGGGCCAGGCATGGCCCGGCCCCCTTAAAATAAATAGAAATAAAATTTTTTATTTATAAAAAATATTTTTTAATAAATTAAAAAAATGTTAGGAACTAAGAATTTATTAATATAAAGCCATATTAATGGTAGAGGGTTTGGCATAGACTCCTACCAGTTTATTAATTTAAATCAAAATGGTACATGAAAGGAGGGAGGCTATGCCTGACCTCCATAATATAATAAGAAAGGAGAAAAAAATAGAGATGACTCACTATTGACTCTGGTCTTGATTTTGATGATTGACAAAATGTTTAAGTATATATGAGTACTAATTATGTTTTAAGTGTATTTCTCAGATCTTAGTACTCAACCATGTTGAATGAAGAAATGCTTGTATTTCAGTTGAAAAAGTCCTTAAATTAATAGAAAATCAAATATATGGACTTTGGAATTAATATGAAAGGACTTGAAGAGGTTAAAGTTTCAATTTGAAGATGGTTCAGCAAGGCCGGCACGGCAAAATTTCAGTGGCATGCTTCAGAGGTCGACACCAGAGGTCAACACCTGTTCAGAGGTCGATACCAGAGGTCAACACCTGTCCAGAGGTCGACACCAGAGGTCGACTCATAGTCTGAGAATTCAAACTGGGCAGAACTATGGTTTTCTGGATTTTTGCCTAAGATAAACTGGAGGTCGATTCATGAGGTCGACACTTGATCCAGAGGTCGACTCATGAGGTCGACTCATGGCATAACGGCTAGTTTTTCTGAACTTTTGATTTGATTTCTAACGGCCATAAACGGCCATATTTTCTATTCTAACGGTCTTGTGGAGTTGTTTCAGCTTGAATGAGGTATTTAACCTCCACTAAACTTCAAAAAAGTCATGGAGATAAGTGAAAAGGATTAGAGTGAAAGTAAAAAGCCTTCAATCAATTCCAAGCCAAAAAAAGTGAGAAATCCAAGAGATTCCTTAGCCAAAAGCTTTCCATCTTTGAGGAATCCAACTTTCAAGAGTTTGGCATTTAGTGAGGTCCAAGATTCCAAGAGAAAGGCTTGAAGAGTCTCCATCAAGAGCTACATCGAATTACCTTTTGCTCAAAAAGGAGTTTGTCTTGTTTTTATTTATTGTATTCATATTCTATTTGTGGTAGGCTAGTTTCAAGGGAATTTGAAACTAGTGTGAGGTTTGTTGGTGAGCCTATTGATAAAACCAACTAGGGTTGCTTGTAAGCCCGAAGCCAAAACAAGTGAGTGAGGTTTGTTGGTGAGCCAATTGATAAAACCAACTAGGGTTGCTTGTAAGCCCGAAGCCAAAACAAGTGAGTGAGGTTTGTTGGTGAGCCAATTGATAAAACCAACTAGGGTTGCTTGTAAGCCCGAAGCCAAAACAAGTGTGTAAGGTTTTGACTTGTGAGCCTGGTAAAACAAGTCGGCTGTAATCTAAAGATTATAGTGGAAATTTCCAAGTGGAGCTTGGAGAGTGGATGTAGGTGCTAGGTGCACCGAACTACTATACTTCTTGTGTGTTTGCATTGCTTTACTTTTTATCTTCTTTTGCTCCTTAATTGTTGTTTTATTTCATTGCTTCCGTTGCACAATTACTTGAGCACTATCACTCTTCACCTTTGAACTTGATAGCACATATATTGCCATAATTTTTAAAATATCCAATTCACCCCCACTCTTGGGCACCATATCTGGGCAACAAGTGGTATCAGAGCTCGGTGCTCTGATTGAAAATCTAACGATTTTGAGCTAAAATTCATGGTAACCCTTGTAGGTATTAGTGTTAGACCACCATTTTTCAATGGCATAAATTACACATTTTGAAAAACTCGCATGCGCATCCATATTCAATCTATTAGCTATCATCTTTGGAAAACCATTATTAGTGGTCCTCATATTCCTTCCATTTTGGTTAATGACATTTCCATTCCAAAGCTCGAAGAGGATTGGAATGAATATGATATTAAACAAATTGAACTCAATGCTAAAGCAATGAACTTGCTTTATTGTGCATTGGACTTAAATGAATTTAATAGAGTTTCTACATGCACATCAGTGAAGGAAATATGGGACACACTTGAAGTTACTCATGAGGGTACTCTTCAAGTGAAGAACACTAAAATTAATTTGCTTATACATTCTTTTGAAACTTTTGAAATGATGCATTATGAATCTATATCTGATATATTTTCAAGATTTATGACTATTATTAATGAATTAAAAAGTCTTGGCAAAATCTATAATAATGCTGATTTGGTGAACAAAATTCTTAGATCCTTGCCAAAATCATGGGATCCAAAGGTGACGGCGATCCAAGAAGCTAAAGATGTAGAAACCTTACCTTTGGAGGAGCTTATCGGTTCACTCATGACCTATGAGTTGAACTTATGGTAAAGGATAGTGGAAGCTGATACAGAAAAGAAAATAATAGCTCTCAAGGCCAAAAGGAAATTCAAGGCAATGATGGCAACTTGGAGCGATAGCGAAGATTCAAGTACGGATGATGAAGTTGCACATCTTTGTTTCATGGCAAATGAGAAAAGGATATGTGCTAAAAATAATTATGATTTTACCTTTAAAGAATCACATGATGCATCTAATGATCTTGTGCATGAATACAGATTGCTAAAAATTGAGCACAAGAAATTAAATAGGCATGTAGATTCATTTTCTCTTGACAACACCAATCTTGCAAATAAAAATGATGATTTAAATGCCAAGATTGATATTTTGAAAAATGAAAAGAATAATTTTTCTAAAGAAAAAAAAATTTTAGAAAAAGAAAATGTTATTTCAAAAGATTTATGTGAAAAAGTTTTTAATGAGAAAAATATTTTGATTGAGGAAAAGAAGCAAAAACTCTTGAAGAACTTCAATATTCCTGCTTCTTTCAATTCTTCTTATAAATGTGGTTTCAATGCTTATCCTTCTAGATTAAGAAAAGTTTGGGTTCCAAAAGGAACCATAATTACTAATCATAAAGGACCCAAGAAAGTTTGGGTACCAAAAATGTCCACTTAATTTGTTTTGCAGGAATGTCTTGCAACCCAACATGAAGAAAGGAAGTTCTTGAAAAGAGGTTGTACAAGACAATTTAAAGAAGTGGACAAGCTATATTTTGGACTAAATGGTAAAAGGAAGGATTATGTATATTGGTAAATTCTAAACATCTCCTTCCATAATTAAAATTGTAGATTAATTTTTATTGCATCAATTACTTTGAAAAATTATTTTAAATAGTTAATTAGAATCAAGTTTGGACTTATCATCATTGGCTATGATCATGAACTTTTTGGTGTTGATGAATTTCATGCTATCATGATTAAATTTATGATTGTAAGACCTTCACTTGATTTTGATTAATGTATTTCATGAAAAATACTTTTAAAGATGCATATTGATTTGAAAAATGTTTTAATTGATTGATTAGAATCAAGTTTAGACTAATAATCATTTGTTGTGATCATGACCATTTTGATGTTGATGGATTTCAAGCTCTCATGGTCAAACTTGTGATTATTAGATCTTCACTTGATTTTGATTAATATAGTTTCTAAATTATTTCAAGTGAAATGCTATGATTTATATGTTTTTATTTTTGGCATCTATGCATAATCTAGAAATGATTTGGATCAAGTATAGAACTAGTAGTTAAGGGTTACTTTTAAGAAGAAGGTATGCTTATTGACAAACCCTTGCTCTAATAGCTAGACTTGATATCATATTACTTCTAGCATTTGTATGGATATCAAATCATCTTAAAATGAATTTGAAATAATGCTAAACGTTTTTATGCGATATAAATGCTTTGTATTTTGAAAATCATGAATATCTTGAAAAATTTCAAATCTTGATGCATAAGCTTTCATGTTTTATTCCTGAAATAAATGCATATTTTTAAAGGAGGAATAACATTCAGGGGAGCATCCAAAGATTTGTTATCATATTTGATGCTTTGAATATCTTGTTGATATCATGCTTTGCTTATATTGCTCTGGTACTCCTTCTTGTTTTCAAATCTAATTCTTTGGAGGAGTTACATTCAAATGGTATCATATTCTATTGGCATCAAAAAAATTTTATAAGAATTCCTAGTAACCGCTTCGGATTGGGTTAGTCACCATGGTCGTCCGGTCATAGGAGATAAGTAGGGCTTAAAGACCCTCTCTTCCCATTCAACGGGCTCTCTTATGACGTGTAGGGGTGCCGCTGTGACCTTATCCCATGAACAAGTAAGACGAATGGATAATATACATCAAATCATTTCTTGCATGTGCTTACATTCTTTGGTATCTTGTTCACCTTATATCATATTCAATTGATATCATAAATATTTGATTTCATGCATTGATTTTGATGACCTACTTGCTATTCTTTCCAACTTCATTCCCACTTTGTATTGCCTTTCACCCTTTTTCATGATGTCAAAAAGGGGAGAAAATTGTTAAGTATGAAAGGGGAAGATTGGATAAACATGAAAAATCTTTTGAGAAATAAAAGAAAGTGCAAAAAGGGGAGAAGAATGTAAAATATTTTTATCTAAAGGAAAGAATTAGTAAGAAGAAGAAATTTTGAAAATTTTAAATTTTTTTTTGCATATTTTAAAAAATATTTTTGAAGATTTTTTGGATCATATTTTGAGGGGGAGCTTGGTGCTTATTGTTTTGAGCTTACATGTTTATCTTATTGTTAATCTTTTTAAGCTTACCCTATTCATATAATTAAAGGTTTTGTCATCATCAAAAGGGGAAGATTGTTGACTCTGGTCTTGATTTTGATGATTGACAAAATGTTTAAGTATATATGAGTACTAATTATGTTTTAAGTGTATTTCTCAGATCTTAGTACTCAACCATGTTGAATGAAGAAATGCTTGTATTTCAGTTGAAAAAGTTCTTAAATTAATGGAAAATCAAATATATGGACTTTGGAATAATATGAAAGGACTTGAAGAGGTTAAAGTTTCAATTTGAAGATGGTTCAGCAAGGCCGGCACGGCAAAATTTCAGTGGCACGCTTCAGAGGTCGACACCAGAGATCAACACCTGTTCAGAGGTCGACACCAGAGGTCAACACCTGTCCAGAGGTCGACACCAGAGGTCAACACCTGTCCAGAGGTCGACTCATAGCCTGAGAATTCAAACTAGGCAGAACTATGGTTTTCTGGATTTTTGCCTAAGATAAACTGGAGGTCGAATCATGAGGTCGACACTTGATCCAGAGGTCGACTCATGAGGTCGACTCACGGCATAATGGCTAGTTTTTCTGAACTTTTGATTTGATTTCTAACGGCCATAAACGGCCATATTTTTAATTCTAACGGTCTTGTGGAGTTGTTTCAGCTTGAATGAGGTATTTAACCTCCACTAAACTTCAAAAAGTCATGGAGACAAAGTGAAAAGGATTAGAGTGAAAGTAAAAAGCCTTCAATCAATTCCAAGCCAAAAAGAGTGAGAAATCCAAGAGATTCCTTAGCCAAAAGCTTTCCATCTTTGAGGAATCCAACTTTCAAGAGTTTGGCATTTAGTGAGGTCCAAGATTCCAAGAGAAAGGCTTGAAAAGTCTCCATCAAGAGCTACATCGAATTACCTTTTGCTCAAAAAGGAGTTTGTCTTGTTTTTATTCATTGTATTCATATTCTATTTGTGGTAGGCTAGTTTCAAGGGAATTTGAAACTAGTGTGAGGTTTGTTGGTGAGCCTATTGATAAAACCAACTAGGGTTGCTTGTAAGCCCGAAGCCAAAACAAGTGAGTGAGGTTTGTTGGTGAGCCAATTGATAAAACCAACTAGGGTTGCTTGTAAGCCCGAAGCCAAAACAAGTGAGTGGGGTTTGTTGGTGAGCCAATTGATAAAACCAACTAGGGTTGCTTGTAAGCCCGAAGCCAAAACAAGTGTGTAAGGTTTTGACTTGTGAGCCTGGTAAAACAAGTCAGCTGTAATCTAAAGATTATAGTGGAAATTCCCAAGTGGAGCTTGGAGAGTGGATGTAGGTGCTAGGTGCACCGAACCACTATACTTCTTGTGTGTTTGCATTGCTTTACTTTTTATCTTCTTTTGCTCCTTAATTGTTGTTTTATTTCATTGCTTCCGTTGCACAATTACTTGAGCACTATCACTCTTCACCTTTGAACTTGATAGCACATATATTGCCATAATTTTTAAAATACCCAATTCACCCCCCCTCTTGGGCACCATATCTGGGCAACACTCACTTTAATAATTAAAAAAATAAAAATATACAATTATAAAGAATTAAGAATTAAAATAAATGATCAAAATCTTACTAATCATCAATAATATTTGTATTATTATCATCAGAGGATGTTGTATCATGTCCACCTTTATCTTGAAGTCTCGTCTCAGCATGGTGTGGACACCAGAAGCTGAAAGAAACTTCACTCCAACAAGGTTAGCCTTATCCCAATTTGGATCGAAGATAATTAGGTTACCTTGTATCCTTTAGTTCAAAAATATTTTATTTTCAAGAGTCATTTCCTTTTCAAGAGTCCTGTAATTAATTTGAGTTTCAAATCAAGAGTGTTTATTGAGTCCTGTAATTATTTTTAAAATTTCATTTCTTGTAAGTCCATTTCAAGTTTTAAAGTCTAGGTCAGTCAAGTCAGTTCAGTTGAGTTAAGTCTAATTCAATTGAGTTAAGTCTAATCAAGTCTTAAAGCCATGAAAGCCAGCAACAAGACTCAAATTCTAGACCCCAGAATTTGACCACATGAAGAAGAGAAGACACATCAACCAAGCAAGAGAAAATGACCATCAACTAGGACCACTGGGCGGCACATGTCATTCTTATCCAAGTAGAAGACCACCTCACCATGCCACGTCATCAGGTGCCACTTCACCAGCCACCTCATCACCCTTTGGGCGCCAACAAGGGAGATTCAAATTCAAGGAGGTTGGCCACATCCCTCCAAGTCCTCCACCAAATCCTCCAACCCCCCCCACATCCCTCCAAACTCTCCACCAAATCCTCCAACCCCCCTTGTAATCCTCCTCGATTTGGGGAGTTTTTAAATTTCAAAAGCTAGCTTTGTGAGGCTATTAAAAGCCTTGGACGCCCATTGTAAAAGGGATTGATTTTGGAAATGAATGAAGTTTGAAGTGAAGTTGTCTTGAGTTTTATGTGTGAAATTTTTCCTATCTTCTTCTTCCATGCCCAAAGCTACTCTCTTTCCTAGCAATTCATCATCCAAGCTCAAGGCAAAGGCATTGGAGTCGGCCAGATCTTCTCAACTATCTTTTCTTTGTTCACAAGTTCTCCCATCCCTTCTTTATGTTTGCATCCTTCAACCTTAACTTTGATCTTCATTGCAGGGTCCTTCGAAGTCCTTGAGTTGTGAACAGGGTTCCCCTTGACAATGAACCAACAAGCTGAAGCCCAAGTCCAGGGTTCTGATCACTGTTATCCAAGTTCTCCAGTCCAGAGCATCAGTAGTTTCAAGTTTTGAATCATAGGAAGGTTGGAAAACTCATCAAGGTAAGTCCTCAATCATTAGCCCCTATTGTCTAGATCTTCTTCCTTCTTAGTTTTAGAGTTGTGTCTAATCATGTAATAGTCCCTTTTCATATAATCCTTAAATCTTATTAAGATGAGTACAATGCTAAGTATAATTAGGTTTCATTGCTCTACAAACACCATATTAAAAACATTAATCATATGCGTGCCGCATCAAATTGGTATCAGAGCATGGTTACATTAGGGTAGAATAGTTTTCTTTAAATCCAAGCAAGATCTAAAATTCACGCCTCCTGAGCGGGTGTACTCCAGTACACTGTCATGACCCATGAGAATAATGAGCCCCTGGCCGGACGTGAGTTTTTAGATTGAAGTTTTGGGTAAGCCATTGCACTTGTTTGATTAGGTTCTGTTTTCTGAAAATTTGCATCTGTTTACTGTAATCCGTCTGCAGCTCCAAAGGCAAGTCACTAATTTTTTATTGAAATATTTTTTTCTTGTTCCTTTATAAGTCAGTTATCACCATATTAAATTTCATCATCAGAAAAAAATTATAAAAAAAATAAAAATTTCTGCAGTTCGACATTGTCATTAGGGTTATGTTCTGTCCTTTTTATTTATCTTTATTTGTAGGATCTGCTTAGATTAGTATAGATTTTTTTTTTAAAATTCCTTTCATCTACATTGAAACATATAAGTTAGAAATCCTCTGTGAGTTTTTCATAATTTTTGGATATTTTTTTCATCACGTTTTCCACACCACTTTCAAATTGCAACACACTTCTGCAGCACCTTTGCATTTCATTCATCTCATGAGAAATCAAATTAAGGGCATCAATTTGACATAGGGTCAGGGTTTCATCACCTGTCCCTAGTCCAAAAATCACCAACCAGCATATCGATCCCAGCCCGTTAATTAAAATTGAGTAGAACGTTAATTGCCCTAGTGGGTTAGGGACACCAACAAGTTGGGTTCAGGTTAGGGTCAAGTTAACTGTGTCAGCTAATTGGTGTGTGCTTACTGGCTTGGTGTCTAGGATTGGTGCATCAGGGCTTGTGATTTGGTCCGCCTACCTGGCCAATCTCAGATTGGTGTCTAAGGTTGGCAATCGGGGACCTTCACTCCCCACCACCTACCTGGCTAAGTCCCATAAGTACTACTAGCTAGTTGGTTCACTTAATTAGACCTCTAATTTGTGCTCTAGGTCTAGGAAACCTTAGCTCGAGCTTAAGTCCATTTGCATGCATGACAACTAGAGCAGGGACACCATATTCACCAATCCAAGCCCAGTCCAGTGTAGCCATGGACCCGAATCTTGAAACCATGCTGAAAGGCCTAAATGATCTAATGGCCCAATTGAACCAAATGCTGGCTAAACAATTTTCCTTAGACCAACCAACTCCTACTTTCCCATTAGCTCATATGAATGATAGGAGTAAGAACCCTGAAGTACAAGTTGAGTTCATGAATACTCAATACTTAGGGTATCCTCAAACTAAAGGGCTAGGGAAGGAAGAAGGCAAGTCTGAACCTAGTAAATATGTGTATGAGACTAACATAAGTTTAATAGATGAATATGAAGGAGAAGACTATGAAGAGAACAACTATAATACCTTACCTGAGGAAACCTTTGGTAAAGAAAAGATTATTGAGCCTAGTCCTGAAACATCAGAACAACCAAAATTTAGTGAGGACTTGGTTCCCGTAAGACAATGCCCTCAGGAAGAACCCAATACTTTAGCTTCGACACAAGAACTCCTTCAGGTACCTGAGAAGAACCCAATCATTATTTTAGAAGACTTTCCTGATAACCTTCAACTACCTAGAAGCATCCCGCCTGTAGATCAATATTCAAATCTTAAGGTCATCATGGGTAACCAAGGTCTGTTTCAAGATTCCCCTAAATTATCCCAAGTCTCGGATTCCTATTTCCTGCCTTTCCCTGAGTCTTATCATAATTTTAGAGCCATTAAGTTTCATTTTGATGAGATTACTAGGATGCATGAGCTTTTAAAGCCTATTCCTTTTGTTACCTACTTTTGGAAAACCTTATGGCATTTGCTAGGAACCCATGGTAAATTCTCATGTGCATACCAGACCAGGGTCAAACCTAGAGAGTCATTAATCTGTTAGGTTTAGGCCCTAGAGAGTCCAATAAAATTCCTCTCAATAAAGATGCCTAGTTCAGTCTGCATTTCATAAGTGCTTGTGTAAGTTTCTGAGTCTGCTGAGTCTTTTGCACAGCATGTCACAAATCTGCATAAAGAAATCAGTAATAAGATCAACCTGAGCAATGAAACTTATAAACACTTAGCTGACTCACATAAGAGGGCTAAAGAATTCTGTGAAGGGGATTATGCGATGATTAGGCTCAACCCTGAACGGTTTTCCCCTGGAACCATAAAGAAGCTGCATGCCCGTGGAGCGGGACCTTTTAAGATCTTAAAGAAAATAGGGCCTAATGCATATGTTTTGGAACTTCCACCTTATATGGGTATTAGTACAACCTTCGATGTTTCAGACCTAGTAGAATACAAAGAACCACTACTAATACCTAGTGAGCCTTTTGAGTCAGAAACTTTCATTGAGAGTGAACATATTTCCGAGTGTCCATCACCAACCTTACCTGAGCTGAGAGAGAGGATTGAGAGAATCCTGGATGACAAGATCATTACTACCAGGAATAAGGACTATCAGCGATACCTGGTTCAATGGCAAGGTCGACCTGAGTCCGACAACTCTTGGATTACTCGAGAGGACCTGCAAAGACTTAACCCATACTTGTTCGAGCATTACCAGGGCAAAACTGAACCATACTCGACTGGGTCGAGTTCTGCCCACCCCAGGAGAATTGGTGTGGACACCAGAAGCTGAAAGAAACTTCACTCCAACAAGGTTAGCCTTATCCCAATTTGGATCGAAGATAATTAGGTTACCTTGTATCCTTTAGTTCAAAAATATTTTATTTTCAAGAGTCATTTCCTTTTCAAGAGTCCTGTAATTAATTTTGAGTTTCAAATCAAGAGTGTTTATTGAGTCCTATAATTACTTTTAAAATTTCATTTCTTGTAAGTCCATTTCAAGTTTTAAAGTCTAGGTCAGTCAAGTCAGTTCAGTTGAGTTAAGTCTAATTCAGTTGAGTTAAGTCTAATCAAGTCTTAAAGCCATGAAAGCCAGCAACAAGACTCAAATTCTAGATCCCAGAATTTGACCACATGAAGAAGAGAAGACACATCAACCAAGCAAGAGAAAATGACCATCAACTAGGACCACTGGGCGGCACATGTCATTCTTATCCAAGTAGAAGACCACCTCACCATGCCACGTCATCAGGTGCCACTTCACCAGCCACCTCATCACCCTTTGGGCGCCAACAAGGGAGATTCAAATTCAAGGAGGTTGGCCACATCCCTCCAAGTCCTCCACCAAATCCTCCAACCCCCCCCACATCCCTCCAAACTCTCCACCAAATCCTCCAACCCCCTTGTAATCCTCCTCGATTTGGGGAGTTTTTAAATTTCAAAAGCTAGCTTTGTGAGGCTATTAAAAGCCTTGGACGCCCATTGTAAAAGGGATTGATTTTGGAAATGAATGAAGTTTGAAGTGAAGTTGTCTTGAGTTTTATGTGTGAAATTTTTCCTATCTTCTTCTTCCATGCCCAAAGCTACTCTCTTTCCTAGCAATTCATCATCCAAGCTCAAGGCAAAGGCATTGGAGTCGGCCAGATCTTCTCAACTATCTTTTCTTTGTTCACAAGTTCTCCCATCCCTTCTTTATGTTTGCATCCTTCAACCTTAACTTTGATCTTCATTGCAGGGTCCTTCGAAGTCCTTGAGTTGTAACAGGGTTCCCCTTGACAATGAACCAATAAGCTGAAGCCCAAGTCCAGGGTTCTGATCACTGTTATCCAAGTTCTCCAGTCCAGAGCATCAGTAGTTTCAAGTTTTGAATCATAGGAAGGTTGGAAAACTCATCAAGGTAAGTCCTCAATCATTAGCCCTATTGTCTAGATCTTCTTCCTTCTTAGTTTTAGAGTTGTGTCTAATCATGTAATAGTCCCTTTTCATATAATCCTTAAATCTTATTAAGATGAGTACAATGCTAAGTATAATTAGGTTTCATTGCTCTACAAACACCATATTAAAAACATTAATCATATGCGTGCCGCATCACAGCATCTTACCAATCTTTGAAGCAGAGAAGCATCTCAACCGTGTCGCCAGTCATCATACTTTTCTTTTTGTCAAGAACATGCCGACATGCACTAAAAGCGGATTCCGATACTACTATAGACATCGGCACAGCTAAAATATCGCGTGCAATGGCAGACATAACAGGATATTGATTTTTAACATTCTTCCACCAAGCTAATACATCTAGACTCTTTATTTGATTTTCATCATATGCAGACTGAAGATCATTTCATAAATAAAATTCAAGTTCACTACTTAAAGATGAAGAAGATGAAGATGAACTTGAAGCATGTGTTTGTTTTCTCTGTGCAATGAATGAAAAAATAGATGACGAATGAGAACTACTAGAAGAAGAAATAGAGCTTTGTACGGGTAATTTAGATCCATGAATTTTTTTATCATATAAAGCATAAATATCGTAAAGAAGTTGTGTTACCTCAATTTTAGCAGGTTCAGGATCTTGAATCATATTTTCACAATATGCATCAAGTAAAATTAGTACGCCACTTAATTTAACTCTTGGATCAAATACAGCAGCTAAGTTATGCATAGGACATATCTTGTCCCAATACTCATTCTATTTAGATTTCAAGTATTCAATAATAGGCATTAAAATATTATTATATCTATGTTCTATAAATTTTTGACTAATCATATATGCTTGTTGTAAAAATGAACATGAAGTTGGATAATAAATACTAGAAAGAACATTAGTAGCATTATAAAAACTAACCAAAAAATTGTCCAAAGTTTTATCTTTATTCCAATCAATTTTAGTTAATATAAAGACTAATCCATGATCATTAATATATGCACTTAATAAGTTTTTATATGGGTATGCATCATGTATCATGCTATATGTTGAGTTCCAACGAGTAATTGCATCAAGTTTAAATTTTATAAAATGTTTACCATGATCTATACATAATTGCTTAAATTCTTGAAGTCTTGATCTTGAAGCATGAATAAAAGAAACTGCATTTCTAATTTTTGAAATGGCATCTTGAATCATGCTCATGCCAGCTTGAACAGAAAGATTTAAGATATGATATGCACATATAATATGCAATAAATTTTCACTTAACATGGGATACAATGAGTCCTTCAATAATACAACAGCAGAATTATTATTAGATGCATTATCAAAAATAATAGACATGATTTTATTATTAATATTATATGAACATGCAGTTTGATAAATGGTGTTTAAAATTTGTCGCCCAGAATGTGGAAAATCAAAAGCACGAAAAGCAAGAATACATTTATTTAATTGCTAATCATTATCAATATAATGAGCAGTAATAGCAATAAAATAATTACTACCTATAAATGCTGACCAAATATCAGAAGTTAATGAAACTTTTGCATTTAAAACAGAATGTTTCAATTAAATTTTGTCTCATTGCTAAAAAGTTAGTCATAGCTACTCTTCTAAATGTACGTCTACTAGTTCTTTTGTAAGCAGGTTGTAGGGCTAATTGAACATATTCTTTAAAATTAAAAGATTCACATAAACTAAAAGGTAATTCATCCTTAACTATCCATTTTACAAGTGCTTTTCTTTGATTTTCATGATTATATGCAAAATTACCTATAAGTGATCCCCTTGTATATTAAGGGTACTTTGAAGATTAAGAATCATGCATCCTATGACTCTCTTGATGTCTTTTTAAATGACTTGTTTCCCCACTACTACTATAATTATAAAGTTTGGCACATTTTTTATATTTTGCTTTCCATACTCCATCAACCATAATTCTATCAAATTCATTCCATACAGTACTGGTCCTCTTACGAGAAGAGGTTTGACCTTTACTTGGTTCACTAGTTCTAGAGGTATTAGGAACTTGGGGATTAGTTTCTTCTCACTCAGAAATAGGAGGAATGCGAAAATGACTTTCATCATAAGATGCCATATCTAAATTGATGAATGCAAAAAATAAAAACTAACCAGAAGGAGGAATTGAGTAGAGGACCAGAGGTAGAGGTAGAGCCGATATTTGTGAGCTTCCTCTTATGCTCTCAACAAGGAATGACATTCTCTTTCTTTTGTACTTCTAACTTCTCAACAAGAACCTCCTTTTGTGTAGCACTTGAACACTTGCTAAATGCAAACTAAAAATTAAATTACTAGAAGCCTAGAGCACTTGTTAAATATTGCTATAAGAGAGAGATAGTAGTAGTGGAGAATGAGAGAAGAGATGGTTTGGTGTGGTGAGAATGGGGGAGGAAAGGGTTATTAATACGACTCCAAAAAAATTATTTTTCCAAAATACCCCTCAAATTAGCCATTTTATGATAGTTGGGAGGGTTAAAATAGTAAAAAATCAAAAAATAACCATTTTTTAGCTATTATGGGCCAAACGGGTCATGCCTGTCCCGTAACGGGTCCAAATGGGCCGTGCCTGGCCCCGCCCGTAATGGCACCAAACGAGCCGTGCCAGGCCCGGCCCGTAACGGGCCCAAACGGGCCATGCCAAGCCCGGCCCATTTTTTTAAAAAAATTAAAAAAAAAGTGGGCTGATGGGCCAACGAGCCGTGCCTGGCACAGCCCGCCACCCCCCGAGCTTAGGGCCGTGCCGGGCCCGAACTTCAAGTTAAGCAGGCCGTGCCAGGCACTGCCCATTTAGTAGCAGGCCGGGCCAGGCACGGCCCGTTTAGCCTGTGGCCCAGTGGGCCTGGACTGGGCCAGGCCTGGCATGGCCCAATGCCCACCTCTATTGGTGAAGGAGCAGAGACGAGCTCGACTCCGGCTGAGGTGGGCTCGACCCTTAGGGAGACACCTGGCGAAGGAGCGAAGGCGGGCTCGACTTCGGTCGAGGTGGGCTCGACCCTTGAGAAGCCACCTGGCGAAGGAGAGGAGGAGGGCTCGACTTCAGTCGAGGTGGGCTCGACTCTTGGGGAGCCACGTGGCGAATGAGCGAAGGAGGGCTCGACTCCGGCCGAGACGGGCTCGAACCTTGGGGAGCCACCTGGCGAAGGAGCGGAGACGAGCTCGACCCTTGAGGAGCCACATGGCGAAGGAACGGAGATGCCGAGCTCGAATTCGATCGAGGTGGGCACAACCATCGATGGGGCTACCTGACGAAGGAGCTCGAAAAGAAACCTGATACGATGCTATCTGCCTGCCTGGCTGTCAACTGGATCCGAGATGTACCCACATCAACGATCTTGTCACATCATTAACAAAATATTTTATCCTAATATATGAGATAGTATGCCATCTCGATATTCCACAGAATGTCCTGCTGGAATCTAAATCCTCAATCATAACTATCTATGCATTACACAAAGGTCATGATTAAATAGGTCCCATTCCACGTTCAGTCCGTTTAAAGCTTACTCAATAGTTGCTATTGTACAACATATAAATAATCATGATTGGGAGATTGGATCTCCTCCATTCAGCTTTTGAATAGCAGAATATCCCAAATCAAGTAATAGCATTTAGTGGTACATGATGGGGTACATGTAGCAGCCCACTTTGTGGAAAAGGTGTGACACAGTCGCCACCTCCCACCTCCTGTTGTCCGAGAGAGGCCGTCCCTGTGCCGGAGTATTTTTCTAGTTGATCTTCAACCAGCTTTCAAGCTTCTCTTTCTGAATTTTGGCATGAAAATATTTTGCTGTTGTTCTACTAATTAGTAACTCCTAAAAGTTCTGGTTCTTCTCCCCAAAATTGACTATTAAAATATACATTTAAGTATTTTTTAAACACATATATACATACATACAGTATCTCATTGCATATTTTTTTCATTTATATATAATATGAATATATATATGCAGATACATTAGATTATATTTGCATAATGCATGCATATCTATTATATATAATATATGTAATTAAAATGGAGATTCAATTTGTACTTAGCTCTCAAGTCTTTGCATAGATGCCCTTATTAACAATAATATTTAATTTAAATATATATTATTTATGACTCTCAATCTATTAATGCAGTAATCCCAACTGATGGGGAGCATACATTGGCACTATATATTGTTATAAAACTTATATTATACTAGTCCACTTTACAAGATATAAATGTGATGGTATTGACCCACTCTGTAGGATATAAGTGCCATATTTCTATCCACTCAACGCAGAATAACTGCAAATCAATGACCTTATCAGAGGGTATAAATATAACCATAATCTTACATACTATTGTGTTGAATATGGTTTGTGACTGATGAAAATGGATCAAATGAAATTTTCAAAATTGTAAACTTGTTTGCAAAAATCTATTGTGGTTAAATATATAATATTCCCTTATGTGCTCAATTGTTCAAATCTTCTATAACACTTTCTTGATCTATCTAGGTGAGGTTAGATTTTTTTTTTTTTCGGTAACATCAAGATCATATTTTATTTTTTCTCATTCCCCTGCCTAGAGGATTGGAAATGTACAGTATTGTCGCCCGGATCATCGTGGTCTGCAGCTTTGACGCGTCAGGCTCCCTCCGGATCCTCTACTTCCGCCTCGCATCTGGTTCGCTAGCCTGCTCGAGGGGGGTCCTGCAATATAGAGAAAAATCTTGGACCGGGGATTTCGATAAAGGCACTCCGACGATCAAGTCAGTGGGCTGATCGAGAAGAACAGATACCTCTAAGGCGAAGAGTTTGGAGGACTCTCTGCTTTCAGAGAGAAACAGAGAAAAAGATAATAGCTACACTAGAATGGGAAAATGGAAAAAATGAGAGTCTTTGCTTCTCCTCCTTTTACTTACTCCTCTTTTCACTTACCTTCACTTGCTATTTTCTGCAGGTCTTATATAGACTGGAGGCTTTCCAGAGGGTTCCTGGCTCTCTCCTCCGGAAGAGGCTCTCCATTGCCTGCTAGCACCTCTCTCTCGGGCTGGTTTTGTGCCTGTGCCTCCAGCCATAACGGCATACTGCCATTTTGGTGGAGGCCATCTAGGTGCTACAGGGCATAAGGCCCCTCTCTGGAAGGTCCAAGCGTCTTGTCACAAAAGCTGTTGTCTCCCAGTCATGCAGTCATCGACGTGGCGGCATGCCGCAAGGCTGGGGGCCTAACACTATTCGGATCGTGCAGATCGTGTGCATGATGTACCGCAGGGGGGTGCTTGTACCCATGGCAGGGTATGCACCACCTCTCAGAGGGTCAGGGTGGCCAGGTACTCCGCTATCTTTGCTTTGAACTTTGGCTTCCCCCTCTTTATGGCTTTGGCGGTAAACCATGCTCCTGGTAGGAGGGCCTACTTCGAAGAAGTAGACTCGACCTCGACCAGGAGCTGATCTCAGACGGGGGGCTCACCTAATGAGCCCTGCCTCGATTGGAAGCTAACCTCAGCAAGGTGGTCCTTTCTAGAGGGGCGGACTCGACTCCAACCGGGAGCTGACCCCAAACGGGGGGGCTCGCCCAATGAGCCCTGCCTCGACTGGGAGCTGACCTCGGCAAGGTGGTCCCTTTGGCTTTTTGTCATGCTACCTTGTCTAGGTGGTAGGCTTCTTTACCGCCATGGCCGTCCGTAGGCTCCACGTCTGTGGATATCGTCGCTCTGGTCCATGTCAGCGGATGTCGCCATATCAGTTGCCTCCCACTCCCAAGCTCGAAGATAGAAGCGCCCACTTGAGGCAAAGGGAGTAATGATTGTGATGGCATGGGGAGAGCGTGTCCCTTTCGCTTTCGATGCCGAAAGCACCGATATTTAGGCGATCGTGCTTCCATGTCGTTCGGGCATCGCCGTGTCTTCTCTTCCCAAAAATAGTTATCAATGCTGCATTGGCTTCAAGGGAATCGCTCCAGGATCGAAGTGTTGCTCTGATACATGGCGTCTCTCGGTTGGCTCAACGTAAGACATGGCACATGCCTTCTATGGGAACGAAGCGACAGGGCTCTGAGCCGTTAAATAGGATCCATCTTCTCGGTCTTTGGAGGTTCTCCAGGCAGTGGGAGAACGAGACTTTCGCTCTAAAATCGCTTTCCTCCTTCTTGGGTGAAGTCCTGAGAAGCTAAGCCTCCTTCCTTCTGCCTTTCTCATATCGCAATGATGAAGTTCAGCCTCAAAGACATTCAGGAGATGTCCCAGAAGAGGGCTGCTTCCAAGGCACCCGAAGGGGAGCCTAGTGCGAAAGTCCGAGAGGGCGATGATGACTCCTTCTGGGCCAAGAAAGTGGCCCGTTTGGAGGGCAAGGTGCGAACCCTCCAGGCTCAGTTAGAGGAGGAGAAGGCTCGGACGGTGACGACGGTCGAGAGGGCAGCGGCGACTGCCGTATGGGTGGAGATGGCCAAGAAGGAGGCGGCGGAGACCATCCCCAAATTCATGGCATCCCAAGCTTTTAGGGACGAAGTCGGCGAGGCTATCCTGGACTCCTACCACTGGGGATTCCAAGAGTACAAGAGCAAGGCCTTTCGCTTCTACAACTTGAAGGGTCTTGACAATATCAGGCCCTCCATCCCGTTTCCCGGGGAGGAGGACGAGCCCTGCTTCGAGGAGTTGGAGTCTGAGGAGGCTGGGATGGAGCTTGGAGCCTCCTCGAGCACCTTGCGGGGAACTGGTGCCATTCGTCGGTCTGGGAAGGGGCTCGCGGCCAGTGTTTAGATCTTCTTCCATCATCTATCTCTCCCCTTTTCTCTTTTTTTAAAAAAATCAAGAAGGGGGCCTCCGATTTGTTGAGGGGCGCCCTATAAGGGATGTATAGAATGTTTACATCAATAAAGCATCTTCCCTTTGATGGTTGCTACTTTGTTTCTTTTCTTTTTGTGTTGCCCGGATGTGGGTCAGACAGCAGATGGTGGGATTTGCTTAGGGTTCCCGGTTGACATATGCAGACTGTGAGCTGGGTAATGGAATTGCTTGTCTCTGGGTGTTGGGCTTCATGAGCTCCTAGATTTGAATGTCGAGCTTCAGGAGTCTCCGAACTTGAATGCAGGGTGTTGCGGCTCCTGGATTGAGTGCGGGGCTTCAAAAGTTTTCCGGCTTTGATGTGGGGCGCTAGTGGCTCTCGGCGGGGTGCTACATCCCGACTTAGAGTGCCGGGCTTCGAAAGTTTCTGGGCTTAGAGTGTCGGACTTCAGGAATTTTTGGGCTTAGAGTGTCAGGCTTTGAAAGTTTCCAGGCTTAGATGCAGGGCGCTGGTGGCTCCCGGCGGGGTGCTGGTGGCTCCCAGCAGGGTGCTACATCCTGACTTAGAGTACCGGGCTTCGAAAGTTTGCAAGTTTAAAGTGTCGGGCTTCAAGAGTTTTCGGGCTTAGGTACCAGGCTTCAGGAGTTTTCAGGCTTAGAGTGTTGGGCTTCGAAAGTTTCCGGGCCTAAATACGGGATGCTAGTGGCTCCCGACGGGGTGCTACATCCTGACTTAGGGTGCCGAGCTTCGAAAGTTTCCGGATTTAGAGTGCCAGGCTTTAGGAGTTTCTGGGCTTTAATGCGGGGCACTAGTGGCTCCCAGCTTTAAGTAAGGTAGACAAGTTCCTGCACAGGTAAAAAACAAGATTGCACCAAAAAGAAACTTGAATTTATTGTGAAAGAGCCTTACATCATTGGTGGTACATCCTCAGGTTACTGGCGTTCTAGGTTCGTGTGAAACGGACACCGTCGAGCCCGATGAGGTAGTAGGCCCCGCCCGGTAAGGCTTCGATCACCTGGTAAGGACCTTCCCAATTCGGGAAGAGTTTCCTGCATTCTCCCAGTTAGGATGCTTCCGCTCGCCTGAGCACGAGGTCGCTTAGGTGGAACACTTTGGGCCACACGCGAGAGTTGTAATAGCATGCAACTTGCTGTTGGTAGGCCACCATCCAGAGTCGAGCTTTGTCTTTTGTCTCATCCAACAAATCTAGGTTGAGGAGGAGATGTGCGGGGTTCTCACCTTCACTGTATTGCTCGACTCGGAGCGTGGGCAGGCCGAGTTCCACTGGAATTACCATCTCAATCTTGAAGACGAGTTTAAAGGGCATCTCGCCGGTGGCCGTGCGGGGGGTGGTATGATAGGCCCACAACATGCTGGGCAGTTCGTCCACCCACCAGCCCTTGACTTCGTCCAGCCTCGTGCGGAGCCCTTGCAAGATGGTACGGTTGGTCACCTCGGCTTCACCATTTGTTTGAGAATAAGCCACCGAAGTCAAGCAATGGCGGATGCCAGGATCGGAGTAGAATTCTTTGAAGGTCCGGTTATCAAACTGCTTCCCGTTCTCAGTGATGATTATGTGCGGGAGGCCATATCTACAAATTATAGATCTCCGGAAGAAAGATTGGACCTTCATCTTCGTTATTCATGCCAAGGGCTCGGCCTCGACCCACTTGGTGAAGTAGTCGATGACCACGATCAAAAAACTCCATTGGCAGGATACCATAGAGAAAGGGCCTAGGATGTCCACCCCCCCGAGCAAACAGCCATGGGGCTGATAGCTGGGAGATAAGGGATGCTGGCTACCGCTGAATGCATGCGTGGCGCTAGCACTTGTTGCATTTCTTCACGAAATCAGCCACGTCCTTTCACATGGTCTCCCAAAAGTATCCTTGCCAGATCGCCTTATGGGCTAAGTCCCTACCCCCCACGTGATTGCCACAGATACCCTCATGTATCTCCTGGAGCACGTAGGTGGCCTCCGAGGGTTTTAGGCACTTCAGCAGTGGGTATGAATAGGATCTTTGGTAGAGCTGCCCGTCTAGGATCTGTAGCATGCGGCCTTCTTCTTGAGAAGGCTGGCCTCCTTTCGGTCTTCTGGTAGGGTGTAGACGGTAATATACCTGACATAGGGGTCCATCCAGCTGGCCTCGTGGAAGACTTGCTGGACCTCGGCTGTTGCCTCACAATTGGGGGCCTCAAGATACTCGATGAAGGTGCGCCCCAGCGAAGTCTCTGGCAAGGTGGACAGCCTAGAAAGGATGTTGGCTCGGGCATTCTCTGCCCGCGGGATGTGAGAAATGCTGAAGTGCTGGAGGGTGGACGTATGAGAGCGCACCCGATCCAGGTACGTCACCATCATGGGATCCCATGCTTCATACTCACCGGAGACTTGGCCCACTACCAGCTATGAGTCTATAAAGACCTTTAGCCTCTTGATGCCCAGTTCGTGGGACACCTTCAGCCCTGCAATGAGTGCTTCATACTCTACCTGGTTATTGGTCGCCTTGAAGAGGAATCGCGGTGTGCATTCCGCAACGACTCCATCATGACTGGCAAGGATGAGGCCTGCTCCGCTTTCGCCCGTATTGGATGCGCCATCTACATGGAGTATCCACGTTTCTTCCGTTAGGATCGGATCCGGCCTAAGCTCGAGCGATTGGTCCATCTCCTTTGGACCTCCTTCGGCCCAGGTGCATTCTACCATGAAATCGGCTAGAACTTGGGCCTTCTACGCCTGCCGTGGGCGATATGTGATGTTGAATTCGCTGAGTTTCAGTGCCCACTTGGCCAAGCGCCCAAACATGTCGAGACGACTCAAGATAGCCCTCAGGGGCTGATCATTGAGCACGGCAATGGGATGCACTTAGAAATAAGGCCTAAGATGCTATGCAAATATTATTGGTGCAAAAAATATTTTTTTCTAGCTGGGTGTACCTGGTTTCGGCATCATGGAGTAGCTTGCTGGTATAGTAGACTGGCTACTGAGAGCTATCTCTGTCAGCACGAACCAGCACAGAGCTAACCGCCTCCGACGAGACCGCTAGGTACAAGAGGAGTTCCTCTCCAGGCTCCAGCCTGGATGCAGTGGCAGTGAGGCGAGGGGTTTCTTCAACCCCTCGAATGTTTCTTGGCATTCGTTTGTCCAAGTGAAGTTGTTCATCTTCCAGAGGACCTTGAAGAATGGTTGGCAACACAAGGCGGAGCGTGAAATGAAGCAGCTTAAAGCCGCAATGCACCCAGTCAGGTGCTGGACCTCCTTCTTGGAGGCGGGATGCCGCATGTCCGCAATGGCCTGGATCTTCTCGAGGCTGGCCTCTATCCTCCTTTGGGTCACCATGAACCCTAAGAACTTTCCCACTACCACGCCGAAGGTGCATTTGGCGGGATTCAACTTCATCTGATACTAACAGAGGTGTTGCCCAATAAGCAATCCAAGAAGGGGGGTGAATTGGATCTCTTAAAATTATTTGAATGCAAGAATGTAAACCAATCCAATGAATAAACTAGGTACTATGAATGCAAGTGAAGTGCTCTTTAATAAGTATGCAGAGGAAATATAAAGCGACAAAGATAAGAGCAAAGTGAAGAGAGGATTGAAGTGACAAGCAATCACAAACACAAAAAAAGTATAATGGTTCGGTGCTGGAGGAGAGTCCATCCAAGCAGAGGCCGTAGGGACTTATATCTTGAAGTTACCTTCGGGAAAGATCTTAGAGCTGAGAGATTGTTACTATATGCCTAAGGTCATTAGAAATATCATATCTGTATCCTTGTTACTTAAACAAGGCTATACTATGAATGTAATGAGCAATGGTTGCTCAATCAGCTTTTCTAATGAAATTATATGTTGTGGCGTATTTTGCAATGATCTTTTAACTCTATCTACTAATGACAATATACTTCATGTAAGTAACAAACGAAAGAGAGACGATGTAAACAATACTTTACTCTGACACTATCGGCTTGAACATATTAGTGAGACTAGGATTAGCAAGTTATACAAGGAAAATTTTCTTAATCCTTATGATTATGAATCATTAGGAACTTGTGAATCATGTCTCATGGATAAAATGACCAAGACTCCATTTAGTGGACATAAAGAAAGGACAACTGAGTTATTAGGACTTATACATACAGATGTATGTGGGCCTATGACAACTCAAGCCAAGGGTGGATACTCTTATTTCATCACGTTTACTGATAATTTTTCAAGGTATGGATTTGTGTATCTTATGAAACATAAGTTCGAAGCCTTTGATAAATTTTTAGAGTATCAAAGTATGGTAGAGAAACAAATGGAAAAAAGTATTAAAATCTTTCGATCAGATCGAGGAGGTGAATACTTATCCACCGAGTTTCTCGATCACCTTAAAGAAAAGGGGATTATCTCTAAATGGACCCCTCCTTACACACCACAATTAAATGGTGTTGCTGAAAGGAGGAATCGTACCTTATTAGATATGGTACGGTCCAGATATGCTTCACAGAGTTACCTGTTTCCTTCTGGGGATATGCCTTGGAAACCGTGGCTAATATCTTAAATAGAGTACCATCTAAATCTGTCTCTAGCACTCCATATGAGATATGGAGGGATAAGAAACACAATCTTAAGTATCTTAAGATATGGGGATGTCTAGCCTATGTCGAAAGAAATTTTGGACATAAGCTGGATGCTAGAGCAGATAAGTGTCTATTTGTAGGATATCTGTTCTATCACCCTACTGAACAAAAAATTTTTGTCAGTAGGCATGCCACTTTTCTGGAGAAAGAGTTCATCCTATAAAAGGGCAGTGGGAGAATATTGAACTTAAAGAAGTTCAACAAATAGATACACCTCAACCAAATGATAACATAGTTAGTATAGAACCAGAACACACCACTCCTATCCGTAGGTCTGATAGGGTGCATCTTGCACCTGAGAGGTCTGATAACATATATGTATATCTCTTGTAGGTTCCTGATGCATCTGCCAGTCACAGACAAGACGACGACCAGCCTCCCTGGATCAGTGATGCCAGTTAAATTTTTTTATTTTTATATGTCTTTTTATGTATTTGAACTTGGATCGATATTGAGTATCTTTTGATACTTTTATGTATATATAAAAAACTCTTTATATTTGTGTTGTGTTTGTGTTTGTGTATGTCTACAGGTTTGAATGTTTAGTTATTTCATTTTGATAATGTATTCATGTTGATATATATATTTGATATATACAGATATAGCTGTATATCTTTTTTTTTTTAAAAAAATAAATTTGTCGATGCTTTAAAGCATCGCTATCTTAGCAACTAACGACGCTTTAAAGCGTCGACATATGCCAACACTTTAAAGCATCGGCAACTTCAAATTTAGCGATGCTTTAAAGCGTTGGCATATTTAGGTGGCGTCCCCATGCTTACATAGCCGACGCTTTTGCGATGCTTTAAGAAGCGTCGGGTGGTTTCTTGCCGATGTTTAAAAGCATCAAGGCCTAAAAAAGTATCGCTAATGGCCTGTTTCACTGTAGTGTATAGACGAATTAATTTAAAAATAAAATATTTAATAATAGCATGTTTTTTAGGAATATATAGAGGTCATAATTTAAAATAAAAATAAATAAGAAAGCTTTTTACAACCTTAAAAAGTCCAATAAAGGCAAAAAAGTTTAAAATATATATATAAGAAAGAAGGAAAAGAGATAGTGAAAACTGAAAAGCTGTATAATTTAAAACATTCCTGAACTTTTAAGAAAAATGTATATCTAAAGAAAGAGAAAAATTGATAGAAAAAAGAAAGTAAATTGTGAACAAAGAGATTACGTGCAGACATCGCTACATTTGTCTACTGAAATTTTCAATATAAGCATACGTCTTGATCTGAATTTATAAGTATAGTAATTTCTTTGATATATTCCTTAACTCCATTATTTCAATATATTTTTTGACACCTGTTATGTTAGTTTCCTACAAAATTATATATATATATATATATATAATGGTTAGAGAAAAATCTTGTCTAATTCTTGATGAAAACTCATCGAGAGTAATTGTAATAAAATTTATAATAATTTTTATTTTGCTAATATATATTTTTGATTAATTTTGCCTTAATATTAGATCCCCTAAATAAAAATTCTAGATATGTCCTTAGCTGAAATACTGCTGTTGCCGCTCTCGTCGCCGCGCCCGTGCCACGGATCAGCCGATCCTTCCTGACTGCCTGGCGAGGGAGCCTCCCTTCCTGCGGAGAACCTGCAACAAAGGGGTTAGAAGACCCTGGCCGGGATCCCGGCGAGGGGGCTCCGACGGTCAAGTCAGTAGACGACGAGAAGGAACAGACTCTCCCATCCGGGCTCTCGAAAGGGTCCCAGATTTAGAGAGTAATTGGTGAAGGAAATGCTCTGGGGACCGGAATCTCGGCTGGCCTGCTTGTCGAACTCACGCCCAGTGTTCCCCTCTCGGGATCTCTGGTTTTTCTCTCGGTGCAAGGCCTTGTGCCCGTGCTTCCTCCTTGTCCCCAGGCTAGTTTGGCTTACCTTGTCGTCCCCAGATTCTTCCTTTTTATCCCCTTCCGTCGCGCGTTTGTCTTTTTCTGCCTCGGGAACCCTCCTCCCCCGTCCTCTTCTCTTTTCCCTTTTTGGTGAAGGGTGCCAGGCGGCTTTCCGACCTCGTCCGCCGGGCCCAGCAGGGAAAAGGCAAAGACAGAAGAGAAAAGAGGGAGGGCGGCGCTGGCAGAGCAGCTGGTCGTCAGGCCTCGGGCTCCGTGAGAACGCTCTCTCCTCGAGCGTGGGCGCCATCCGTTTATGGGGACTGTTCCGTCAAGATCGGGTCTCTCGGCGCGGGACCTGTCGGGCCGATGCAAGTGACGTTCCGCGTGCCGCCGCCCTCCGTACGGGACGCCGTCTGGGGTCGGTATGGCCCGAGGGATGGCCTCGGGACCTGTCTCCTTCCCCGGGGGCCTCTCCGTACGAGCGGTCTGACCTCGGCTGAGTTGGACCCGTCTCCGGGGGCCAACTGGCGAGGGGCGAAGGATCTGCCGACCTCGGCTTAGGTGGACCCCTCCTGGTGGACACCTGGAGAGGTGGCAGGAGGTCGCCTG
The DNA here is from genome assembly GCA_021397845.1 of Areca catechu. Lineage (NCBI taxonomy): Eukaryota > Viridiplantae > Streptophyta > Magnoliopsida > Arecales > Arecaceae > Areca > Areca catechu. Next base: position 148,464,751 of record CM038049.1, on the reverse strand, counting down.
GCTTCGGCGAGGTGGACCCGTCTCCGGGTAGCCACCTGGCGAAGGGCGAAGGATCAGTGACCTCGGCTTAGGTGGACCCCTTCTAGGGTGGACACCTGGCGAGGTGGCAGGAGGTCGCCGGCTTCGGCCGAGGTGGGCCCGTCTCCGGGTGGCCACCTGGTGCAGGGCGAAAGATCTGCCGACCTCGGTTCAGGTGGACCCCTCCTGGGTGGACACCTAGCGAGGTGGCAGGAGGTCGCCTGGCTTCGGCGAGGTGGGCCCGTCTCCGGGTGGCCACCTGGCGAAAGGCGAAGGTCCAGCCGACCTCGGCTTCGGTGGACCCCTCCTGGGTGGACACCTGGCGAGGCGGCAGGGGGGCCGCCGACCTCACTCGGGCGGACCCCTCGGGCCCGGGCGCCAATGAGGTGGTAGAGGAACTCCGGGCCGAGCTCGACCTCGACGAGGGCGGTTTGCTTCAGACAGTCGTCGGGTGGTGCGGTATGCCGATCCTAGCTTTGTGGACGTGGCGCTGACTCCGGCGGGGAAACTTACACGTGGCTTGCTCTCATTCGGCGATACCTGAGCCTGGCCACGTCACTGTCACGGCTGTAACAGTTGCCCCCAGCCTGCCGTTCCGTCGGGGCACCGTAGAACGGAAACGTCGGGATTAAATGCGGACATGACGTGGGGAGGCGAAGATCTTGCATCATAATTGCCACGATCCTCGCTCGTCGTGGCTCGATGCGGCTGAAGACCTATGGGGAGCCGCCACGCGTCGTCCACTTGCCCGTAATCAAGTGTCGCTTCGGGGCAGAGGCCGTTACTCTGCTAACGAGGCGTCGGTGTCGGGCGTGCGCCCACATGGCGACCATCCAGTGGTCGGAGGCGGAATGATGGGTACGGCTGCTGTCGGCTGAGTTTGAAAGGGAGGGGACTTTCCAGAACGAGGCCTTTTCCCTTGCTTCGTGGGCGGTTTGCTGCAGGCTAACAACTTCTGCTGCTCGCGCTCGTCTGTGCATTTTCGGTGAGTGCCTTCTTCCTTCTCTAGCCCTCCTCCTTCTTTCTCACTTCTTTTCCGATCTTTCTGTTCTTTTCTTTTCCATGGCGCGCCGTCGCCATGTCTCTTCCAACCCGGACGAGGCCGGTCCATCCCGCCGAGGACTCCATCTTCTTCTTCCTCTCAGGTGAGGAGGTGATTCCGGAGGAGGTCCGCCGGCGTTTGCAACCGGGGGATCACCATCGGCATCCCAGGGGATCCGGCCCCTCCGGTTGCACCTGTCATGCCCCTCCGTTCCCTTCCTGCCTTGCCTTCTCTTCCTGCCCGCCATCTCTTCCCGCCGGTCCCTCCGGTCATGCTTCTACCATGACCGAAGGCGACCTTTCTCTGCTCCGGGATGCCTATGGCATCCCGGGGTCTATCCGTCTCTTTGCTCCGCGGTCTGGGGAGCGCGTCACCATGAGTGGCCCCGGCCGCATTGCTTTCTACGAAGACTTCCTCCTCGGGGTCTTCATTTTCCTCTGCACCCTTTCTTTCTTTCCTTCCTCAGCCACTTCCGGCTCGTCCCGGCCCAGCTGGCTCCTAATGCCATCCGGGTCATCTTCTCCTTTATTGTCTTCTGCCACTTTCACGGGTTCGTTGCCCGTTTTTCTCTCTTCAGGGCCCTGTTCACCCTGAAGAAGTGCTCCACCGATGACGGCTGGTGGTACATCTCACCCCGGCCTAGGTGTCTCCGGTTCGACCTCCCTTCCTCGGTCAAGGATGGAAGAGCCGATTTTTCTTCGCCTCGGTCGACGACGTCGATTGGGCCTGGAGCGAACCGGACCGGTCGCCGAACCGGAATTCCCGAGTGGAGTCTGCGGACCAGGAGTCCTACACCCAGCTCCTGAGTGATGAGGTCCCGGCGCTCGAGGTTTCTGCTCTCTGAGCAGAATCTTTTTGAGGCCGGCATCAGTCCCATCCGTGAGACTGGTGAGATTTGGCCCCGCATTGATTTCTCGCCTTCCCCTCTTTCTTTAAGATCGAGCTGTCTGACCTTCTGTCTTTTTCATTTTGCAGGGATGAAGTTTTCTTTGGAGAACCTCCTGGAGGGGGGGCCCAGCGGGACGTCGAGGAGGTGGATGAGCCCGCAGCGAAGAGGCTCGTACAGAGACGAGCCGGGAGGTCGTGGCGGCGACCGTGCCCGACCCAGCTGCTGCCATTTCCCCGCCCAGGCCACCTCAGGGCGGGGTTCCTGGTACTTCGGACACGACCACCGCGCGTGCGCCTGCAGGAGAGCTCCAGCGCCCGCGCTCCGCCTGTCTTCGGGCCTGTCATCGCCGCCAGCCCGACAGCGCCGTCTGTGGTGACCGCCGGCCCGTCGGTTGCTGGCTCCGGCTGAGGGGGCAGCTGCCGCAGGGGCCGGCCCGAAGGGTCCGCACCGGTGATCTCCCACCGGGACTCGGTCATCCTCGACAGGGGACTGGCGGAGAAGATGATGGAGTACGCCTCCACCGCCCGGGACCGCCGAGCTCGGGGCGGCCGAGACTATGCGGACGCTCTGCTCGGCATCCTTCCTCAGCTTTTCACGGTAAGTGCGAGCTTCCTCTTCTTCCTTGTTTCAACCTCGAGGCTTTCTGCCTCTGCTCTGACGTGCATCGTTTTTGCCACTGCAGATCGGGAACGACGTCCTCTTACTGAGGAATTACCTTGTAGGGAACGCCAAGAGGGACTCCGATCGGGAGCTGAAGCTCGGCAAGCTCGCGGCCGACGTGAAGGATCTGATGGAGAAGGGGGCCGAGCTGCGAGCCGAGAAGCAAGCCCTCCAGTCTGACCTGACGCGTTCCGAGGAGCGGAACAAGGAGTTGGAGGCCTCCTTGTCGGAGGAGCGGACCTCCAACCGCGCCGAACCGAGGAGGAGGCGGCAGAGAAGGCCCGCCTGCAGGCCCACTCCCAATGGCTGGAGCGCCAGCTGGAGGAGGCCCGGCGAGAGGTGGCCGCGGCGAAGGACCGGAGCGCCTACGTCAACGGGCTCCTGGAGGCGGCCAAGCGAGAAGCGCAAGAGGCCGTCCCCAAGTTCCGGGCCTCCGACGAGTTCACGTCGGAGGTCCGGGAGGCCGCCGTGGACTCCTTCCTGAAGGGGTTCCGGATGTGCCGGGAGAAGGTGGGGGCCTTCTTCCCCCAGCTGGACCTGAGCGGGTCGTCGGCGGCGGCAGGAGCCAGGGGGCGAGAGCAGGGCTCCCGCGCGGCCAAAGCGACACCTGCGGCGCCGTCGACCAGCGATGCCGCGGCCCCGGAACAGCCCAGGAGCCGGCCACTGTAGAAGTTGAAGAAGAAGCAGCGCCCGCGCCTTCGGCAGACGCTCCGAACCCGCACCCCAATGACCCGGCACTGTCTTTTTGCTTTATCCCTGTAGTTTTTTGTTTTTTGGGGAGTCCCGGCCTGTCGGGGCTCCCAGCTTGTAGCGACCACTTATATCAATGAAGATCTGATCTTTATCGAAACCTTGTTTTTGCTTCGTCTCACCTTTCTCTTCTTTTCTTTCTGAGATGTCGGTCTGGAACACCTGAAGTAACTGCAGCCCGATCCTTCCATTGCTCAAATCGAAGGATGGGCCCGTTGAGTCACGTTGCAGCAAGGCAAACCTTAAGCAGGTCCGATTTTGGGTTGCCTTCATGCCTGGGCGAACAACACGGTTTCCGCACCGTCTTCCAGGCCGAAACCCGGGATCTCCAGACTAAGCTTGGTGCCGCAGCTTTCTCAAACCTCGCGCGGCTCGCTGAGCTGTACTCCGGGCTTGCGCGGGTGAACTGGGAACGGTGCCACCTTCCGGGCCGAGGCCCAGGATCTTCCGGACTGGGCTCGATGCCGCAGGCTTTCTCAAGCCTTGCGCGGCTTGCTGAGCTGTGCTCCGGCTTGCGTGGGCGAACTGGGTTCGGCGTCACCTTCCAGGCCGGCCCAGGATCTTCCGGACTGAGCTCGGTGCCGCCGCAGGCTTTCTCAAGCCTTGTGCGGCTTGCTGAGCTGTGCTCCGGGCTTGCGTGGGCGAACTGGGTTCGGCGCCACCTTCCAGGCGAGGCCCGGATCTTCGGACTGAGCTCGATCCGCAGCTTTCTCAAGCTTTGCGTGGCTGCTGAGCTGTGCTCCGGGCTTGCGTGGGCGAACTGGGTTCGGCGCCACCTTCCAGGCCGAGGCCCAGGATCTTCCGGACTGAGCTCGATGCCGCAGGCTTTCTCAAGCCTTGCGCGGCCTGCTGAGCTGTGCTCCGGGCTTGCGTGGGCGAACTGGGTTCGGCGCCACCTTCCAGGCCGAGGCCCAGGATCTTCCGGACTGAGCTCGATGCCGCAGGCCTTCTTGTTGAAGTTAGAGGGGAGTGTTTGAAGTGGGGGAGCTTTGTTACAGAAACTGGGAGCCTTACATCACTGGTAGTACATTCTCAGGTTCGAGGAGTTCCATGTCCGGGGGAACCTGGCACCTCCCAATTCTTCCAAGTAATATGCCCCATGAGGGAGGGCTTCTGCTACCCGATATGGGCCTTCCCAGTTGGGTGAAAGCTTGCCGCATTCCCGTGGCTGGGAGGCTTCTGCGCGTCGGAGGACCAGGTCCCCGGGACGAAAAACTTTCGGCCGCACTCGGGAGTTGTAATATCTGGCTACTCGTTGCCGGTATGCCGCCATTCGGATCCGGGCCTTGTCCCTCGTCTCCTCAGAAGGTCTAGGTTGAGCATCATCCTGGCCGGGTTTTCTGTCTCGTCGTATTGCTCCACGCGCAGCGTGGGTAGGCTGAGCTCGATCGGGATGACCGCCTCGGCTCCGAAGACGAGGTTGAATGGAGTTTCGTCGGTAGCCGTCCTTGGGGTGGTGTGGTATGCCCAAAGGATGCTGGGAAGCTCGTCGACCCACCTGCCCTTGGCTTGTCCAGACGCGTGCGGAGGCCCTGAAGAATGGTCCTGTTCGTGACTTCGGCTTCCCCGTTGGTCTGAGGGTGCGCCACCGAGGTGAAGCGATGCTTGATGCCGAGGTCGCTGCAGAAATCTTCGAACTCCCGACAGTCGAACTGGCGTCCGTTGTCGGTGACCACGGTGTGGGGGAGGCCGAAGCGGCAGACGATGGACTTCCAGAAGAACTTGGCGACGTTTGCTTCGGTGATTCTTGCCAAGGGCTCGGCCTCGACCCACTTTGTGAAGTAGTCGATAGCCACTATCAAAAACTTTCGCTGGCCGGACGCCGGCGGAATGGGCTAAGAGGTCCATCCCCCACTGGGCGAACGGCCAGGGGGCTGAGAGCTGAGAGATCGGGTTGGAGGGTTGCCGCTGCACCGTGGCGTGACGCTGGCACCGGTCGCACTTCTTCACGAAGTCGGCGGCGTCTTCCTTCATTGTCTCCCAGAAGTAGCCCTGACGGAGGGCCTTGTACGCCAATGCCCTGCCCCCCACGTGGTTCCCGCAGATGCCCTCGTGAATCTCCTGGAGCACAAGCTTGGCTTTGCGGGTCCTACGCACTTGAGGAGGGGGTAGGAGTAGGATCTTCGATACAATTGCCCGTCCATCAGGACAAATCGCACGGCTTTTTCCTGATGAGGCGAGCCGCCTGTCGGTCCTCCGGCAGGGTGCCGCTGACGATGTACGCAGCGTACTTGTCCATCCAGCTGGGCTCCTGGCTGACCTGATGGACCTCCACCGTGCTTCGAGGCTTGGGACCTCAAGGCGCTCCACATGAGCGCGTCCCAGCATCGCGTCCGGCAGGGTCGCCAACCGGGAGAGGGCATCCGCGCGGGCGTTCTCCCCGCGGGGGATATGGAAGATGTTGAAGCGCCGGAACTTGGACGCGCCCGCTTTGACGAGCTCCAAATACTTCGCCATCTGGGGGTCGTGTGCGACGTACTCCCCGGACACCTGCCCCGCCACGAGCTGGGAGTCAGTGAAAGCTCTGAGGTTGGTCACGCCCAGCTCGCGGGAGACCCTCAGTCCGGCGAGAAGCGCCTCGTACTCCGCCTGGTTATTTGTCGCGGGAATTGGAAACGGAGTGCGCACTCAGCGACGACCCCGTCGCCGTTGGCAAGGATGAGCCCAGCTCCGCTTCCGCCGGAGTTTGAGGCTCCGTCTACATGGAGGATCCAGGCGTCCTCTCCGGGCTCGTCGGTGCCGACCTCCATCGGCCGGGCCGGGGGGCCCTTCTCGGCTCCTTGCCCAAGCCTGCGCACTCGACCAAGAAATCGGCCAGCACCTGCGCCTTCATGGCCGACCTCGGTCGGTATGTAATGTCGAACTCGCTGAGTTTCAGTGCCCACTTGGCCAATCGTCCCGAGGTATCGGGTCGGCTGAGCACCGCTTTCAGCGGTTGATCCGTCAAGACGGCGATGGGATGCGCTTGGAAATAGGGCCTGAGACGCTGGGCAGACACTATTAGCACAAAAACGAGTTTCTCGGGCCGGGAATACCTGAGCTCCGCGTCCCGGAGAAGTTTGCTGGTATAGTACACCGGCCGCTGGAGCCCCTGGTCGTCGGTTCGGACCAAGACAGAGCTGACGGCCTCCGGGGTAACCGCCAAGTAGAGGGTAAGCTCCTCCCCCTCCTCGGGTCTGGACAGTAAAGGTGGCGATGCGAGCGTCTTCTTCAGCTCCTCGAAGGCCTGCTGGCACTCCTCGGTCCAAGCAAAGCCATTCATCTTCCTCAGCACCTTGAAGAAGGGACGGCAACGGTCCCGACCTGGAAATAAAACGGCTAAGGGCCGCAACCCGGTCGGTCAGTTGCTGCACTTGCTTCTTGGAGGCTGGCTGCTCCATGTCCAGGATGGCCTGGACCTTCTCCGGGTTGGCCTCGATTCCTCTTTGGGTCACCATAAACCCTAGGAACTTCCCGGCGGAGACGCCGAAGGCGCACTTCGCCGGGTTCAGCTTCATCTGATGGCGCCGGAGGTTGCCGAATGTCTCCGTCAAGTCAGCCACGTGGTCCGAATCAAGTTTGCTCATTACCAGCATGTCGTCCACGTACACCTGCATGTTGCGGCCTATCTGGTCTTTGAAGATTTTACTGACCAGACGTTGATACGTCGCCCCCGCGTTCTTGAGACCGAAGGGCATCATCCTGTAACAGAAAGTCCTGCGGTCAGTAATGAAGGCGGTGTGCTCTTCGTCCTCCGGGTTCATCCGGATCTGGTTATATCCGGAGAAGGCGTCCGTGAATGACAGGAGGCGATGCCCCGAGGTGGTGTCGACCAGCTGGTCGATCTTCGGCAGAGGGAAGCTGTCCTTCGGGCAAGCTCGATTGAGGTCGGTGTAGTCCACACAGATCCTCCACTTACCACTACTCTTCTTTACCATGACCACGTTTGCTAACCAGCTGGGGTATTGGACTTCTCGGACAAAACCGGCGGCGAGGAGCTTTTCTACCTCCTCGTTGATCGCCTTCTGTCTCTCCATGGCGAAGCTTCTCTTCTTCTGGCGGACCGGGCGGCAACCTGGGTCCACGTTCAGGCTGTGCATGATGATCTCGGGCGGGATGCCCGGCATGTCGGCCGCCGACCAGGCGAACACGTCAGCGTTGGCACGGAGGAACTCCAGCAGGCGGGTTCGCTCTTCCTCGGGGAGCTGGGCCCCGACTTGCACCGTCTTCAGGGGGTCCGAACCGAGGGGAAAAGTTAGCAGGCGCTCTACGGGCCCTCCCCTGGGTTCCTTCTCTCTCAGGTCGAGATCCTCGATATCGTGGGCGAGCTCTGCGCTCCTGGTGCCTGGGACTGTCTGGAGGCAGAGCGGGACCGGCTGGATCGTCCCCTTCATTTCCCCGAGCCCGGAAGGCGTGGGGAACTGCACCAGCAGCCTCCTCGTGGAGATGGTGGCGTCCAGTTGGTTGAGCCCGGGACGCCCGAGAATGGCGTTGTAAGGCGAAGGGAGCTTGACGACAGTGAATGTTATCATGACGGTCGCCTGCCGAGGCGGGGATCCGGCGGTGACCGGGAGAGTGATCTCTCCTTCGACCCCCACGGAGTCCCCTGTAAAACCTACCAGTGGGATGTGCACTGGTTTCAGCTGGTCGGGAGACAAGTTCATCCGAGAGAAAGCATCGTAAAAAAGTACGTCGGCCGAGCTTCCACTATCCACCATGATTCGATGTACAGGATGCTTCGCGATGGTCATCTCGACCACCACGGCATCATTGTTTACATTGTCATTAATTTCCCTCCCTTTGGGAGGGATTACATTCTCCGGGACTTCCCGGGCTCTCTTCTCTGCTCGGCCGGACCCGCGTGAGATCATGCCCACGGGCTTCTCCGTTGGGTGGTTGTCGATCGCGGGGACAGGCGGTAAGGCCGCGAGCGGCTGCCCTTCAGAGGGGACCTCGTTCTTGACGAACTTCCTGAGGTAACCCCTCCCGATCAGTTCCTCAATCTCCCGCTTCAGATGGCGACACTCCTCCGTGTCATGTCCGTGCTCGCGGTGGAACTGGCAGTACTTTGATTTGTCTCGGGCGGCTCTCGGGTTCTGAGGTGGAGGTCGGCGGAGGTAGCGCTCGCCCTCGATTTCCATGAGGATCTTCGTTCGAGGTGCGAGGAGAGGGGTGTACCTCCGCTCGGGAGTGGCTTCGCCCCTCGGCTTTGGATTTGGGCGGAGGTCGGCAGATGGCCCGGGCCTCCGAGCTCCCGGGGTGTCCCTCGGGAGCGGCTTCTTTGGAGTCTTCCCGTCCAGCTCTCGACGGGTGCGGTCGGCCTCCTCCGCTCGGATGTACTTGTGGACGCGGAGGAGGAGCTCGGAATACGTCCTGGGCGGCTTCTTGTCCAGGGAATAGGTGAGGCGGGACGTCTTGAGTCCGCGCTTCAAGGCCAGCATGGCGACGGGCTCGTCCAAGCTGTAGATTTCCAGGGCTGCGGTCTTGAACCGGGTGATGTAGTCCCGGAGCAGCTCCTGGTCCTGCTGGCGGATGGAAAAGAGGCTGTCCACCTCTCTAGGCACCTTTCGACAAGCGTCGAAGTGCGCCACGAACTTTCCTTCCAACTGATGGAAGGAGCAGATGGATCCGGGCTCGAGGCGGGTGAACCAGACTCGAGCGGCCTTCCGAAGGGTTGCCGGGAAGGCGATGCACAGGAGGGCGTCGGTGGTGCCCTGGACCCTCATGAGAGCTTTATAGCTCTCCAAATGGTCCAGGGGGTCGGTGGTCCCGTCGTAGGGGTCCACCTGCGGCATGCGGAACCGTTTCGGGATCGGTTCCGCCTGGATTTCTTCAGAGAAAGGGGGGCGGGAGTCGTAGCCCGCCGGGTCAGCTGACGAGTTCTGCAGGTCGGCGAACCGTCGGGCAAACTCCGCCAACTTGCGCTCGTGCTCTTCTAGGCGCCTCTCAGCCTGGCGCCTGACGGCTTCGTCGGTGGAGTCTTCCACCGAGACTGCAGGTGAAGGGGGCGCCGATCGGTCTCGGCGCGAGGTCTGGCCCCGGCGTCGCTTGCTGCGATGCGCCGTTTCGGCCCCATCGGCCGGGGATCGACTCTCGTGATCCTCCGAACCGGAATAGTTTCTCTTTGCGGAGCTTGGTGGCTCCCCCGGGGTCGGAGATGGCCCTCGGGTGGGTGGCCTGCCCTGGATTGAGCGCAGGCTCCCACGCTGCCCCGCGGCTCGGGCCGCGGGATCCCTGGCTGCGGCTGAGTGGCTAGGGACCGTTGCTGATGCTGAAGCTGTCGGACCGCTGAGGTCAAGGTCTGCAGCTGCTGGACGATGGCCGCAAGGGATCCGTCCGCGCGGGCAGGCTGCTGTGGAAGAGGAGGGGGAGCCGGAAGCTCCTGTTCGGGGGTGTGGCCCCCTGGAGGGGAGTGGGCTTCTCCCACACGGCTGGTGGACGCCTCGCGACCACGAGTGACCACCATTGCTGGAGAGCGTGACACCTGCAGAAAGCTGGTTCCCACTAGGGGTTAGTGTCCTTCGCCCCCCTACCTGGCGCGCCAATCTGTTGCCGCTCTCGTCGCCGCGCCCGTGCCACGGATCAGCCGATCCTTCCTGACCGCCTGGCGAGGGAGCCTCCCTTCCTGCGGAGAACCTGCAACAAAGGGGTTAGAAGACCCTGGCCGGGGATCCCGGCGAGGGGGCTCCGACGGTCAAGTCAGTAGACGACGAGAAGGAACAGACTCTCCCACCCGGGCCCTCGAAAGGGTCCCAGATTTAGAGAGTTAATTGGTGAAGAAATGCTCTGGGGACCGGAATCTCGGCTGGGCCTGCTTGTCGAACTCACGCCCAGTGTTCCCCTCTCGGGATCTCTGGTTTTTCTCTCGGTGCAAGGCCTTGTGCCCGTGCTTCCTCCTTGTCCCAGGCTAGTTTGGCTTACCTTGTCCCCAGATTCTTCCTTCTTTATCCCCTTCCGTCGCGCGTTTGTCTTTTTCTGCCTCGGGAACCCTCCTCCCCCGTCCTCTTCTCTTTTCCCTTTTTGGTGAAGGGTGCCAGGCGGCTTTCCGACCTCGTCCGCCGGGCCCAGCAGGGAAAAGGCAAAGACAGAAGAGAAAAAGAGGGAGGGCGGCGCTGGCAGAGCGGCTGGTCGTCAGGCCTCGGGCTCCGTGAGAACGCTCTCTTCCCCGAGCGTGGGCGCCATCCGTTTATGGGGCCTGTTCCGTCAGGATCGGGTCTCTCGGCTGCGGGACCTGTCGGGCCGATGCAAGTGACGTTCCGCGTGCCGCCGCCCTCCGTACGGGATGCCGTCTGGGGTCGGTACGGCCCGAGGGATGGCCTCGGGACCTGTCTCTTCCCCGGGGGCCTCTCCGTACGAGCGGTCTGACCTCGGCTGAGTTGGACCCATCTCCGGGGGCCAACTGGCGAGGGGCGAAGGATCTGCCGACCTCGGCTTAGGTGGACCCCTCTTGGGTGGACACCTGGAGAGGTGGCAGGAGGTCGCCTGGCTTCGGTCGAGGTGGACCCGTCTCCGGGTAGCCACCTGGCGAAGGGCGAAGGATCAGCTGACCTCGGCTTAGGTGGACCCCTTCTGGGTGGACACCTGGCGAGGTGGCAGGAGGTCGCCCGGCTTCGGCCGAGGTGGGCCCGTCTCCGGGTGGCCACCTGGTGCAGGGCGAAAGATCTGCCGACCTCGGTTCAGGTGGACCCCTCCTGGTGGACACCTAGCGAGGTGGCAGGAGGTAGCCTGGCTTCGGCCGAGGTGGGCCCGTCTCCGGGTGGCCACCTGGCGAAAGGCGAAGGTCCAGCCGACCTCGGCTTCGGTGGACCCCTCCTGGGTGGACACCTGGCGAGGCGGCAGGGGGCCGCCCGACCTCGGCCGACCTCACTCGGGCGGACCCCTCCGGGCCCGGGCGCCAATGAGGTGGTAGAAACTCCGGGCCGAGCTCGACCTCGGCGAGGGCGGTTTGCTTCAGACAGTCGTCGGGTGGTGCGGTATGCCGATCCTAGCTTTGTGGACGTGGCGCTGACTCCGACGGGAAACTTACACGTGGCTTGCTCTTATTCGGCGATACCTGAGCCTGGCCACGTCACTGTCACGGCTGTAACAACTGCATATCACTCCAAGAGTGGCTTTAGCTTAGCGGCCACTTTCTTTTTGTTTCATTGATTTCTTTCCATATTACATGATGGTGGCAATGTAGTGTCCTATCGGATATGTTTCAAATTTTTTTTATCACTGTGTGGTCTCACTTGCACTGCCCAAGGGAACAAGCACACTAAGAACTTATTAGTACGAGTAAGATAGTAAAGATATAATGTGTGCAGGAGTATGCAACGTTCGATCGGCAAGAAAAATAGTATTTCTATACGGTGATAGCACAGTTGGTTAGAATGTGGCTCTGCTCTTATGAATAATTTACTGATCACGGATTTGAGACATGATTCCTCAAATGACTCGATTAAATTTTAAAAATTCTGGATGCATATAACTGGAGGGCGGAGCGACTGTAACTCTGGTATCGTAGTGCAGTTATGTTATGTATTCACCGATTGATGGAAAGGATACGCGAAAAAATTTATGACCCGAATCAAACAATCACCTAACGGTATAGGAGCCAGAATGGGAAGCTACACCAGGATTTACCCTCTATCCTTTTGTTTTATCAAAAGAAAAAAAAAATAGTGTTCAAAGAAAGAACGGGAATACCACGAGTCTAGATAACTTGACTTTTAAGGACTTTTATCGTTGTCTACGACTATTCGTAGAGATAGATCTAGATAGCAATGTGGGTATATAATTGGACTACAGGTATAGAGATTCTAAGTTTTAGCTCCTCATGGGATATAAATACTAATAGATTAAGAACTAAGATAGAATAAATTATATTGAATTGAATTGTTAAAAATTTCTCAATCAAATTATAATTTAATATTTATAAGTAACCCTTTTAAACAAGTAAGATGGATGATTGTACTTTTATTAGACATTTTGTCCTCACTATAATGTATTATATGGCTCACTTTTGCTATATATGACGAGTAGTATGACCCCACCTCTCATGTTACAAGTAAAAAGGAGTTGGGTCTGTTACTGCAAATTCTCCCAGGCTGGATTTGGTCGGCCTTTATATTGCAATTGATTTGGATGCGGTGGAAACAATATTATAATAAAAAACTAAGTAATCCTTAATTCGAATAACATTATAAATACTTTGCTTTGTTTTGTATTCTAGTTCATCAATCTCTAAATAATCAGAGTAGATCATCCGCATCATCATCATAGTGATGCTCAAAATTTTTAATTGCATGATTATAACAAATAAAAGAATATCAACTTAAATAATTATAATAATAAAAATATTTTTAAATTATTTTTAAAAATATTATTTTGTTTGAACCTGAGTATAGTCTCCTTGGCAAGTCTTTAAAAACAATATCCCAACCACTCTCATCAAGCAAAGATTATGCCCTAAAGCACCAAATTACAACTTTTAAAATTATTTTTTAATTTTTAAAGAAATTAGAAACTTATTTTAGAATTTATCAAATATTTTGAAATTATTTATAAGAAAAAAACTTTAAAATTATCCAAAAGAACCACCCTTCTGAGGACCGATATTTGGCCCTCCAAAATAATGCCAAAAGAATCCTTTAGTCATTTAGGAGAACCATTCAAAAACTATAACGTGGGATGTAGGCTCAGGTAGGCAACCCAAGAGGGGGAGTGAATTGGGTTTTATAAAACTTTTGTACTATTTGCAAAGTGTGAACTAAAGCAAGTATGTGCTAATGCAATTCAAGTGCTTGTGTATTTCAAATAAATGCAGCAGAAATAAAGAAATAAATGCACAAGGAGAACAATCACACAAACACAAAGATTTTTAGTGGTTTGGTGCCAACCAAGCACCTACATCCACTCCCCAAGAACCCCTTGGGAATTCCACTAAGTTTGATTTTATAACTTAGGCTCACCAACAACCTTTACAACTTGTTTGTCTTCGGGCTTACAAGTCAAACCCTAGTTGGTTTCAAGGCTCACCAACAACCACCCTGGTTTTACGGGATAACCAAGAACCTCTTTGGTTTCTAAGGCTCACTAAAAATCTTAAGTAAAACAATGTAAGAGCAAGTTTAAATGAATACAATAAAAGATTTCTAAAATAAAGCAAATATCTCTTTAAAGCCCTTGATTGTTGATGAAGATCTTGTCTTCAAGTTGATAAAGTCTTTGATTGATGCTTGTAGATGTAGACTTTGAATGCTCTCTTTGAAACTGGAAGCTTGAAGGCTTTTAATCACTCAACTATTGAATCATTTAAGAATATTCAGGAAACTCACTAAACGATTACTTTCCCATTTAATTCTTGATGTTTATATAGCCTCCAACATTTAAATGACCATTTATAACTGTTAGGAAGGAAAATATGGCCATTGGAGCCAAGTTGGAGAAGTTTTGCAGCCCAGAAAACTAGCCATTACTGTTCAAGTGTCGACACTTCACCTCCAGGTATCGACACTTCAGTTTCAAGTATCGACACTTCATTTTCCAAGTGTCGACACTTCACTTCTAAGTGTCAACACTTCAGCTCCACGTGTCGATACTTGACTGAAAGTGCTTTCTAAAGTTTTATGTTTGTCTCAGGCCTTGAGTCGACACTTCACTCTTCAAGTGTCGACACTTGATTTTCAAGTGTCGACACTTGATTTTCAGTGTCGACACTTGCCTGTGCCATTGCTGAAACATCTTCAAATTAAAACTTTAACCTCTTCAAGTTCTTCCATATTAATTCCAAAGTCCATATACTTGATTTTCCATTAATTTAAGGACTTTTTCAACTGAAATACAAGCATTTCTTCATCCAACATGGTTGAGTACTAAGATCTGAAAAATACACTTAAAATATAATTAGTACTCATATATAATTAAACATTTTGTCAATCATCAAAATCAAGACATAGTCAACAATCTTCCCTTTTTGATGATGACAAAACCTTTAAGTATATGAAAAGGGTAAGCTTAAAAAGATAACAATAAGATAAACATGTAAGCTCAAAACAATAAGCACCAAGCTTTCCCTCAAAATATGATCCAAAAAAAGTCTTCAAAAATATTTTTCAAAATATGCAAAATTTTCAAATTTTTAAAATTTCTTCTTCTTACTAATTCTTCCCTTTAGATAAAAATATTTTACATTCTTCTCCCCCTTTTGCACTTTCTTTCATTTCTCAAATGATTTTTCATATTTATCCAATCTTCCCCTTTTCATACTTAACAATTTTCTCCCCTTTTTGACATCATGAAAAAGGGTGAAAGGCAATACAAGGTGGGAATGAAGTCAGAAAGAATAGCAAGTAGGTCATCAAAATCAATGCATGAAATCAAATAATTGTGATATCAATTGAATATGATATAAATTGAACATGATACCAATTAAAATATGATACCATTTGAATGTAATTCCCCTTAAAAAATTAGATTTAAAAATAAGGAGAAAGAGTATCAGAGCAAGTTAAGTACAGCATGATATCAAGCAAAATATTCAAAGTATCAAATATGATAACAAATCTTTAGATGCTCTCCCTAAATGTTATTCCTTTTTTGAAAATATGCATTTATTTGAGGAATAAAACATGAAAGCTCATGCATCAAGATTTGAAAATTTTCAAGATATTCATGATTTTCAAAATACAAAGCATTTATATCACTTAAAAACTTTTAGCATGATTTCAAATTCATTTTAAGATGATTTGATATCCATACAAATACTAGAAGTAATATGATATCAAGTCTAGCGACTAGAGTAAGGGTTTGTCAATATGCATAACTTTATCTTAAATGTAACCCTTAACTACCAGTTATATACTTGATTCAAATCAATTCTAACTTAAGCATATATGCCAATAATGAAAGCACATAAATCATAATATTTCACTTGAAATAATTCAAAAACTGTATTAATCAAAATCAAGTGAAAGTCTAATAATCATAACTTGAAATCATGAGAGCATGAAATCCATTTACATCAAAATAGTCACGATCACAACTAATGATTATTAGTCTAAGCTTGATTTTAATTAATCAATTAAAATATTTTTCAAATCAATATACATTTTAAAAGTATTTTTCATGAAATACATTAATCAAAATCAGTGAAGGTCTTACAATCATAGTTTAATCATGATAGCATGAAATTCATCAACACCAAAAAGTTCATGATCATAGCCAATGATGATAAGTCCAAACTTGATTATAATTAACTATTTAAAATAATTTTTCAAAGTAATTGATGCAATAAAAATTAATCTACATTTTTAATGATGATAAGTCCAAACTTGATTCTAATTAACTATTTAAACAATTTTCAAAGTAATTGATGCAATAAAAATTAATCTATATTTTTAATTATGGAAGGAGATGTTTAGAATTTACCAATATACAAAGTCCTTCCTTTTACCATTTAGTTCAAAATGTAGCTTGTCCACTTCTTTAAATTGTCTTGTACAATCTTTTTTCAATAACTTCCTTTCTTCATGTTGAGCTGCAAGACATTCCTGTAAAATAAACTAAGTGGACATTTTTGGTATCCAAACTTTCTTGGATCCTTTATGATTAGTAATTATGGTTCCTTTTGGAACCCAAACTTTTATTAATCTAGAAGGATAATCATTTAAACCACATTTATAAGATAAATTGAAAGAAGCAGGAATAGAGAAATTCTTCAAAAATTTTTGCTTCTTTTCCTCAACCAAAATATTTTTCTTATTCAAAACTTTATCACATAAATCTTTAAAAACAATATTTTCTTTTTCCAAAAATTCTTTTTCTTTGAAAAATTATTTTTCAAAATATCAATCTTGGTATTTAAATCATCATTTTTATTGGCAAGATTAGTGTTCTCAAGAGAAAAGGAGTTTACATGCATTTTTAATTTCTTATGCTCAATTTTTAGTAATTTATATTCATGCACAAGATTATTAGATGCATCATGTAATTCATCAAAGGTAAAATTATAATCATTTTCAGCACATACCTTTTTTTCATTTGCTATGAAGCAAAGATGGGCAACTTCATCATCCGTACTTGAATATTCGCTGTCGCTCCAAGTTGCCATCATTGCCTTGAAATTCTTTTTGGCTTTGAAAGTCATTATCTTCTTTTCTGTATCAGCTTCCACTATCCTTTGCTATAAGTTCAACTCATAGGTCATGAGTGAACCGATAAGCTCCTCTAAAGATAAGGTTTCTACATCTTTAGCTTCTTGGATCGCCGTCACCTTTGGATCCCATGATTTTGGCAAGGATCTAAGAATTTTGTTCACCAGATCAGCATTAGTATAGATTTTGCTAAGACTATTCAATTCATTAATAATAGTCATAAATCTAATATACATATCAGAAATAGATTCATAATGCATCATTTCAAAAATTTTAAAAGAATGTACAAATAAATTAATTTTAGTATTCTTCACTTGAAGAGTACCCTCATGAGTAATTTCAAGCATGTCCCATATTTCCTTCGTCGATGTGCATATAGAGATTCTATTAAATTCACTCAAGTCCAATGCATAATAAAGCAAGTTCATTGCTTTAGCATTGATTTCAGTTTGTTTAATGTCGTATTCATTCCAATCCTCTTCAAGCTTTAGAATGGAAATGTCATTAACCAAAATGGAAGGAATATGAGGGCCACTAACAATGATTTTCCAAAGATGATAACTAATATATTGAATATGGATGCGCATGCAAGTTTTCTAAAATGTGTAATTTATGCTATTGAAAAATGGTGGTCTAACACTAATACCTACAAGGGTTGCCATAATCTTTAACTCAAAATCGTTAGATTTTTAAACAGAGCACCCGCTCTGATACCAATTGTAGGCTCAGGTAGGCAACCCAAGAGGGAGGGTGAATTGGGTTTTATAAAACTTTTGTACTATTTGCAAAGTATGAACTAAAGCAAGTATGTGCTAATGCAATTCAAGTGCTTGTGTATTTCAAATAAATGCAACGGAAATAAAGAAATAAAAGCACAAGGAGAATAATCATACAAACACAAAGATTTATAGTGGTTCGGTGCCAACCAAGCACCTACATCCACTCCCCAAGAATCTCTTGGGAATTCCACTAAGTTTGGTTTTATAACTTAGGCTCACCAACAATCTTTACAACTTGTTTTGTCTTCGGGCTCACAAGTCAAACCCTAGTTGGTTTCAAGACTGACCAACAACCACCCTTGGTTTTACGGGATAACCAAGAACCTAAACAACTTGTTTTGGCTTCGGGCTCGCAAGTAAAATCCTAGTTGGTTTCAAAGCTCACCAACAACCACCCTTGGTTTTACGGGATAACCAAGAACCTCTTTGATTTTCCAAGGCTCACCAAAAATCTTAAGTAAAACAATGTAAGAGCAAGTTTAAATGAATACAATAAAAGCTTTCTAAAATAAAGCAAATATCTCTTTGAAGCCCTTGATTATTGATGAAGATCTTGTCTTCAAGTTGATGAAGCCTTTGATTGATGCTTGTAGATGTTGACTTTGAATGCTCTCTTTGAAACTTGGAAGCTTGAAGGCTTTTAATCACTCAACTATTGAATCCTTTAAGAATATTCAAGAAACTCACCAAATGATTACTTCCCTATTTGATTCTTGATGTTTATATAGCCTCCCAACACTTAAATGACCGTTTATAGCCATTAGGAAGGAAAATATAGTCGTTGGAGCCAAGTTGGAGAAGTTCTGTAGCCCAGAAAACTAGCCGTTACTGTTCAAGTATCGACACTTCACCTCCAGATATCGACACTTCAGTTTCAAGTATCGACACTTCATTCTCCAAGTGTCGACACTTCACTTCCAAGTGTTGACACTTCAGCTCCAGGTATCGACACTTGACTGAAAGTGCTTTCTAAAGTTTTCTGTTTGTCTCAGGCCTTGAGTCGACACTTCACTCTTCAAGTGTCAACACTTGATCCTCAGGTGTCGACACTTCATTTCCAGGTGTCGACACTTGCCTGTGCCATTGCTGAAACATCTTCAAATTGAAATCTTAACCTCTTCAAGTTCTTCCATATTAATTCCAACGTCCATATACTTGATTTTCCATTAATTTAAGGACTTTTTCAACTGAAATACAAGTATTTATTCATCCAACATGGTTGAGTACTGAGATCTGAAAAATACACTTAAAATATAATTAGTACTCATATATATTTAAACATTTTGTCAATCATCAAAATCAAGACAAAGTCAACATAGGAGGTTAGACTTATCAATCCTTTTCCAATCAACATTCTAAATACCAAAGTTATCCTATCTTAATTCTATCAAAACAGTCGCCCTATATTAGTAAAAAAATAAAAATAAAATAGATTCCATCTTCCAAATAAATACTATTTCATGGAAAGAGCTTACGACTACCTAAGAGGGTATTACTTATTTCGAAATTATTTTTCAAATAAACTGTTTGATTACGAAGAAGGACACGATATTGATAGTAGCCTAGCTACAGGGATGCCTGATCATGATGCTGCCACTCACTCTGTAGTATAGAATATATAATTTTTTATTAAATTTATATTCTCTGATATTAGGTATATTTATAGAAAAGTAAATAACGTTGTAGACTGGATGGTCTCATTTATTACTTAGTATTTGAATGAAGGATTTTCGGTCGATGCATTGTTTTTATTAATATCTTTCAGGTATATTTTTTAAAATTTTTTTAGCTATATTTATACTCATCTGGTATAATTTATCTATTTTATGAAAAAAAAATTCTGCTTCGTTAACATCATACGTTAATAGGATGAATTCCAGATTAAGTCACTGGGCTATTTTTACACCCATTGCCACAGTGCGGTTTAAAATCTCCAACGAGATATGAGCCCAATTTGAATGAAATCTCTGCAGCTTGCACGTGCTGCATGATTCAAGCCGAAGACTATTAAAGGCCACTATCTTGAGATGCGTGCTGGCATAAAATACATGTCACCGAAAGCAGAGATCATCAGCACGCATCTCGATCAAATCAACCAGGCGGTGGCCTGCTGTGATTCGCCCTTATCACCATTCGATGCATTAAAAAAATAAAAAATAATAAATAAAAAAAACGGCAAACCCCTTTGAGCTTGTGCGCGTGTGAAAAGGGGACCTGGCAAGTGGAGCGGCGCTGCTTACGCAACGCAACACCACCAGCCGACACGGAGGCTGCGGCCGTTCGGCCAACCCCACCGCCCATCCATTCTCTCTCTTTCCCTTCTTCTTTCTTCCTTATTTATTTTATTTTATTTTATTTTTTTTATAAATCAAAAACTAAAAAAAAAAAGGGATAAATCTCGATTATAGCTATCCCCTCGAATTCCATCCATGCTAGTCTATATTGGATATGAGCTACATATTTCACATACTCTTCCTATCATTCGATGAGTATATCCATCTGGCATTACTAAGACATCGGAATAGAGTACTCTCCTATCATCCCAATCATGTATTTCAGGAGATATCCTGAATTTAATCGAATCATTTGCAGGATCATGAATTGAATTCGTGATCGAAAAAAAACGAATATAAATACCTACTAATCGTGCTATCATCTTAGTGGCTCTCCTTCTCTCTTTTCAAAATATAAAAAATAATCTTTGTTTACCAAAAAAATAAAAATTTTGTTCACATCATATCACTTTATCTAATGACATATTTTACAATAATCTAGATAGTTAAAATTTTCCTCTAATTCCTATTCTGAGCCGCTAACATTGTAATAATATCAATTTAATATATTCATTTTTAAATAAAAAATTATAAAAAAATTAGTATCTAAAATTAAATATTTTTTTGATAAAACCTGCAAGATAGCTGTACTGAATTCATCCCCTATTCCTTTTCTGTATAAAAAAATATATTATAATTATTAATAAAATTATATCAATTTTTAATATTATGAATATTTAATATAATTTAATTTTTAATAATTTTTAAAATAAAAATATTTTATATCTATATTATAATAATTTATATATGTGACATGGTACAATCGCTGACGTGGAGTAACTGTCAGATGCCGCATCAGAGAAAGACGCCACCACGTTGGATACCCTACTTGAGCTCCTTTGCTGGGCTGAGCTCCCTCAGGGTAACGGGGCCGCTCGTCGAAGCCGAGCTCTGCCCTCCGTCAGGTCGGGCCCGCCAGTCCGGGATGCTTAGGCCGGAGTCGAGCGGCATCCCCCAGATTGAGCCCCTCGAGATCGAGTCCCATGGTACGGAGTCGAGCTCAGCCCTCCTCCGCCACGTGGAGTCTCTTCGAGGTCGAGCCCTTTGGGTCGGGGCCGCGCTCTGCCCTCCGCCAGATCGAGCCCCTCAAGATTGAGCCATGTGGTCTAGAGTCGAGCTCAGCCATCCTCCGCCACGTGGAGTCTCTCCGAGGTCGAGCCCTCGGGCCGGGGCCGCGCTTTGCCTTCTGCCAAATCGAGCCCCTCGAGATCGAGCCCTGTGGTCCGGAATCGAGATCAGCCCTCCTCCGCCACGTGGAGTCTCTCCGAGGTCGAGCCCTCGGGCTGGGGTCGTACTTTGCCCTCCGCCAAATCGAGCCCCTCGAGATCGAGCCATGTGGTCCGGAGTTGAGCTCAACCCTCCTCCACCACGTGGAGTCTCTCCGAGGTCGAGCCTTTTGGGCCGGGGCCGCGCTCTGCCCTTCACCAGATCGAGCCCTACCTCCCCTGCTCGGCCTCTAGCTCGGGCAAAGGCACCGGCGAGCAGAGAGACAACACCATCACCCTAAGACACCAGCGAGCCGCCCGAAGATTGCAGCAGGACGCCCACCAGGCCGCAATAACTACCCGCGACTACCACTTGCACTAGAAAGGGGAGGAGCCATCCGATCGAGGTGCCACGCTCTTCACCAACCACCTGAATCGCCCATAAGAGAAAGTCAACTAGGAGATTCGAATCCCGAGGGCAGCGGCCCCCCCAATCGAGGCACTGCAAGGCTTTCCGGAACGGGGTGACAAGGAGGAATGTCAGAATACATGACATCTTCCCTTAGCAAGAATCAAGAAAAACATCCCGTCCACGGCACGGGATACCGCCGCACGCGCTTGCCAGCCCAGCGAAGGTCCCGAGGCAGGCGCCCAACGGTCACCTTGGCTACAAAGAACGTTCGACACCCCCGAAGGGGGGAGGCATGCAAATACAAACACAAGTGCAAGCTCAACCAGAGGGTAAGGCACCACTAAAAAGCCCAAGCAAGGAAAGGAGGAAAGGCCACATAGAGAATCCTCTAGCTCGGCCACCATTCTCCTGACGCACTTGTACCCCACTCTCACACTACTCACCCCTCATAGTATAGAGTCCTTCAAGAGGGGCATGACCAAGAGGATCTGTTCCACTGGATCGTCACCGACTTGACCATCGGAGTGCCTCCGTCGAAATCCCCGGCCCGGGACACTAATTCCTATTTTGCATGTCCAGAACCACAGGGCCACCAGACAGTGGAGGGAGCGCACTTCGACGTCGACAACAGCTATGAACCACGGCGATCTTGACGGCAACAATATGAATTACGATATTATGTATAACATCACCTATATTAGGATACCCGAGATATTATAACATAGATATAAAAAATTATATGGATCCAGAAATTATAATATATACATATTATTTATAATATAAATATAAAATACATAATACTATAATATATATTATTAAAAAAATAAATTATATATTATATTAAATATTTTTGATATCGAAAATTGGTATAATTTTATTATTAATTATAATATATGATTTAATTCCATAAAATGACATAATATTTTGGACTATGGATAAAAATTTCTCTTTCTTCCTTGGTACTACAGATACCGCTCCACTTTCTCTCGCTTTCTCAATCTTATTCTCTCCGCACCAGGTAGAACGCAGCAGGTGTGGGTCCGCCGAAACGTACGGCACGTCTTTTCACAGCCAGTACATGATCAAGGTGAAATCAATGATTGGTCGTGGGGTGGGATTAAATCCTGCAATCGTTCACCAAACTGGGGTTCTGGTTTCACCCCCAGCGAGCACTTCCCCGGTCCGTCTTTTGAGCTCCGTTCTCGGGCACTTGCCCCCTGCCAATCCGAGTCATTTTCCAATGAAGCAGTGGAGACGGACGGCGTCATCATCATTAATCCTTTCCCCCGCTGATAAGGCCATCTATTTTTTACCTTTTTTTTTTTTTTTAAACCGTTTTTGTTTAAAAAAAATTTACTTACCTCTACCGTGGTTGATAAGTATTGACTTCTCCTTATCATGGATTGAAAAAATGATCTTATAAATAACCCGATTAAAATTTTAGGTATACATGATTATGAATGAATCGACTGATATCCCAATATCGTAGAAGGATTAAGCTGACGTACTTATCAATTCGGATAAATTTCGAAAGATAGAAGAGGCATTTAAAAATTTATGACCTGTATTGAATAAAGGTCTAGCGGGCTAGGAGCTAGAATGGAATGCTATACCGGGATAAAATCATCTATTCTTTTATTCTATTTTTTTTTTTTTGATAAATTAATTTTTTTTTTTTTTTATTGAAAAGATGGTTATGACCTGACCTTCCAATTTTTAACGTTGATAGATATTCGAGCCGTTGACATTAGGTTAATAATGAAAGCGTGATTATATTCTCAATCTATTGGAGCCCCTCCAGCTGAAAAAATGAAATATTTATTTATTTTTTAAAAATTAAAAAGAGACTTCCAGTATAGCCATCTTACTGGATATTATTATAAAACTTTATTCAACTAAAAAATATTTAATTAGAATCGACAATAACTTTTTTTTATCATGACAATGAATGCATCATCCTAACACCATCATTTACTGGCCGGGCTACTTAGTTCATTCAAGAACAAAATCTTTAGTTACTTTAATACTCCATGACAGATCCACATTTAATTGTATTGTATTAAATATGAATAAGATAAAATATATATAAATAAAAATTTATCAAATCAAATCGAACTAAAATATTTGTTAAATATTTTTTTAAAAAAAATATTTTAAATTTAATTATTTTATTAAATAGATAATATAATCCATACTATAATAAATTAAAATAAATAAAATAGATAAAATGGCTGAGCATTGACATCCTTGGTAACAATTGGAGCTCGTTTCAGATAATTGAGAATCATATAAAATGTAACAAAAGAATCTATGCCACATGGCATTAGGTAATTGGTGCAGCTTATATGGCACGTGCTAATAGAGTTTTTTTTTTTTTATTTTTGGTAAGGGATGATCGAGTTTTCGTTTAGTTGGAGAATTTTTGATATATATAATTAGAACCATGGCAGTTTTTTTATGTTCAAATTTCCATCCCTTTGTGACCGTGACCGTTGAAGACCATCTCGAACCGGTAGTACATTTTAAGATTAGCTTAGCATTAAAATACACACTTTTTTTTTTGATAGAAAAAAAAAAAAAAAAAGGGATGGAAAATAAATAATTAAAAAAAATACACTCTTCCCCGTATGACACGCGAGAGAGCCAGGTGCGAAAATAATTAATTAAGCTAAGTATTTAGTGGGGCATCTTCTTTCTTTCGAGATTTCAACCATTGGATCACGCTCCGCACAGCTTTCAAAGCACACCGATCTTTTGTCACAGCTCTCGAAGCGGTCAATGCACGGTGGATTTTCCGGAAGGAAGGGGAATTCTCCGCTGCGCGAAAGATGCAACCCCCATCCGTAGTTTACATCCCCTTTCCCCTTTCCCCAATCCCGTCCCCGTCAAAAACGCGGCGAAGAAATGGCCAAATACGTAGAGATCTATGCACTCCTGCCCCTGCCCCTGCCCGCACTTTAATTCGACTCCCAGGTCTGCCGTCCTCTCTCTCTCTCTCTCTCTCTCTCTCCTAAGACTCCCACGTCCAACGCACCGGGCACGACCTTTCCCTTATATTTAATAATCCGTAAATTCTGAGACCCTCCTCCATTTCATGCTCATCGGGAAAACAAAATGGAGTTGGGCCCCGGGTGCTGGCTGGTACCGTGCTCGTGTACACAAGCAAACTAAAAACAATGCAATAGAATTATAAGGTCAAATTAGTATACATAATATGAGATCAGATCTAATTTTATATTTAAAATAATTTATATATAAATAAAAATTTTAATATTTAATTAATATTAATATTAATATTAAAATATTAAAATAATATAAATATAAATATGAATAGATAATTATTTGAATTCATATTATATTTATAATTTTATTTAATTTTATATAATACTTATTAATTTTTTAAAAATATAATATATCAACATGATAATAAGTTAGATTTATCTTAATTATATAATTTATTTATCTGATTTATATTTATATTTATATCTATATTTTTAATATTTAATTAATATTTATATTTATAAATTTTTATATTTAATTAATATTTATATTTATTAAATATAATAAATATGAATATGGAAGCAGTGATATCTAATCCTGTTTTAGCGTAGTTATTGATTAGATCTCCCTTTTCTCTTCCCACACGCAGAGCTGCAAAAGAGGAATCCATACCTTTCCCCTCTCTCTTTTCCTGTCGCCACTTGCCCTCCCCAAATCTATCAATCCATCAATTATATTGTTACTCGCTTCCATCCATCATCTCACAACCAATAATAACACACAGCTACTTGGATAAATAGATATGGAGAGGTATTAGAGAGAGAGAGAGAGAGAGAGAGAGAGAGAGAGAGAGAGAGAGGGGGAGGTTAGTGGGTGGTAGAGGTAGGGATGGGGTGCTGCTGCTCGTGTCTGCGGCCGGAGACCCACCCGGAAAAGCAGAACCACCACAACCACCAGCAGCAGCGGCAGCAGCAGAACCATCGGCCATCGTTCTCGCTGCACCAGGCGGCGGCCGGGGGGACGGCGGCGGCGGCGGCGGTGGCCGGCGACGGTGGCGGGGGGGAGGTGCCGGCGTTCTCGGAGTTCTCGCTGGCGGAGCTCAAGGCGGCGACCAACGGGTTCAGCTCCGAGAATATCGTGTCGGAGAGCGGTGAGAAGGCGCCCAACCTTGTGTACAAGGGTCGCCTCCAGAACCGCCGATGGATCGCCGTCAAGAAGTTCACCAAGATGGCTTGGCCTGATCCTAAGCAGTTTGCCGTGAGCAATCTTTTGATCCTTTTGTCGACTTGGTTGAATTAATTCGTTCCTCTTGTTTACGAAGAGAAGAGCTGAAATTGATTGGGTTTATTGCAGGAGGAGGCATGGGGAGTGGGGAAGCTGAGGCACAGGAGGCTGGCGAACTTGATCGGGTACTGCTGCGACGGCGATGAGAGGCTTCTTGTCGCCGAGTATATGCCCAATGACACCCTTGCCAAGCATTTGTTCCACTGTATGTGCCCCCTTAGCTATCCTAATTCTTGAATCGAAAACAATGATGATCATTTGGTTGTGGCTGGAATATTTAAAGAGAAGGGAAATGGGCATTGCTTAATTGGAAATTCCCTCCTTTAGGAATTCCCTTTTAATGAACAAAGCTCTTGCCTCTTTTTTTTTTTTTTACCGTCTCTATATGCGTGAAGTCTACGCATGATCTGGTTCGACCTTGTATGATATTGTCGCCACCCTTCACTTGGTTGGATGGCTAACTTGGCACCAACCATGCTGATGACAAACAAGCGTTCGCTAAATGAGTTGTCCTTTGCTACTGTTTAACCGGACGTTTTAACCTTAATCCTTCTTAAGTAGCCAATATGTGTATGCAGTGATAAGCTAGAACTGGACATGATGCCTGATGAGTCTGTTTAGGAAATGATGTGACTGGGTGTTCCATATTAGATAATTTTAGATTCACACAACTGGGAGACATCATCAAAATTATTCCTCGATGAGTCACAGAGGCTTGCAGAATGGATGTTTTGTTGTTGGGTGATTGTTAAACATAGTAGGTTTACTATCTGTTGTCGCTAATGAGCTTAAAAAATAAAATGGAATAAATACATAAAATTAGAAAGTTTAACTAACGTACATACACAGTTCTTTTGCTAGACAGTTCAAATATGCATGTTTAGTAAGGAAACTAAAACTAGTTTGGTGGCGTATAGGGCAGATGAATTAATTATATGTTCTAATGTTTTCTTGCTGAGCTTCTTATTACCCATATTAATTTATGCATATGTAAAATCAGTAGTTGAGCCCTCTTGCTTACGTCTTCAATGTGGGTTGTGGAACTGGCAAAATTCTTTTATACTTATATTCTTAGTTATTTTCATGCAAAAACTTGTTCCTTTCTTCATCATGCATATATGTTCCCATTTGTTGGTCATCTTTTAAGCCATCTTTTTTAGTAGTCCATTTAGACCTTATTTAATTAACTTCCATGTAAACATATTATGTATATACATCCATCCATCCGTACATACCTTCATATATGTATGTATGTATTGATTGATTGTTTCTATGCTTATCAATGATCTTGGACAGGGGAAAATCAAACTATTGAATGGGCTATGCGTTTGAGAGTTGCATTTTATATTGCTGAGGCTTTGGAATACTGTAGCAATGAAGGACGACCTTTATATCATGACCTAAATGCATATAGAGTCCTTTTTGATGAGGTTAAATATCTGACTTTCAAAATTTTCCTTTGCTTAATGAAATGTTGGTTACCATATGCAAAATCAAAAATTGAACTCTTATTATTTATTTAATTGCAGTTTATTAGATGACACTACACTATTTTTCTGATTGTTGATTTGGACTATAATTCTGAATGGTTGCACATGTACTCGTATATGCCCACCCCTGTAACTCTTTGATATGTTAGAAAACAGTATCTATTTTGATTGCATGTGGGATTTCTTATTAGCAATTAGTGCATTGGAAATCCTTCAAAATTATATACATGATTATGCATTTTATAATCCATCATACATGACGGAGGGCTTTTGGTGTAGAACAAAAAAACTGCATGGTTTCTTTCATGCTTTTTTGAAACTAATTTTGTTTGCGAATTATGAAGGAAATCAATCTGTTTTTTAACTAAGTTTTGCAAGGTGCATCTAGTAAGAAATAGTCCAACTGTAAGTGGTTTCTGCACCACTATATTTGTTTTGATCCTTTTTGTACAAGCGTCATGAATCTTAAGGAATTGGAAATCATGCAATCGGTGTTGTCATCATTATCTTTGATTTATGAACTAAATGGCTAGTTAAGCCAAGATCCGTTGGATTGGTACTATAGCTTGTACTGTCTAGAGATCTGTTTGGTATGGTATGGGTCCATACTGGTTTGTGCCAGAAAATACTGAAAATGAGAGGAGAGAGGCCATGAGATGGGGATTGGCAGTGTCTGGTGAGATGACTCGTAGAGAGGGGGAAGAGGGAGAAGGAGGTGGAAGAGCAAGAGGGTGGGAAGGAGGGAGGGAAAGAGAGGGAGACATGGGGGCTTACATGGGAGTGATAGAGAGGTGTTTGGTGAGAAGACTCAGAGAGCAGTCAGCAAGGGCAAGATAAGGACAAACAAATGAGAGGTGAAGAAACAATGCCCTCAAAGCCGAATAGAGAGGGTCAAGGGAAGGGATTTTATGAAGGGGGGCTGAATCGATTTGGGTGGTTGAACCATCTAGAGCTGGTGTCGGTATAGTTCGGTATGGGCCAACCTGTCTGATATGGATCGATTCACCAATCACTGAATTAAACAATACGGTTGCTTTGTGTTAAGATATTTTGATGTATCATCGATTCATTTAATAAAATTTGGGAAGCTATTCTTTTGTGGTTCAATTTGTATAAGAACTAGAACATATAGTAGGCTTTAAACTTTATAAGCTTGGACAATGCACTCTGCATAATTTCTTCAATCTGTAGCGTTCTCCCCACTTACAAATTCTATAAACAATGAAAAAGGAAAAATAGCTAAATGACAAAGGTGAAATGTTGCTAATGAAACCTACTTTTAAGAATATCTTCATGGGTACATGTCCTTTTAGATCATTGGCAATGTGTGGGAAGCACATGTCAGAAGATACAATGATGCCATAGTGGGCAGAAAGTTACTCATCAATGATGTCAGGGAAATGTGACTCACCAAACCATGTCAAAAGCTTTGTAAATCATATAAATGGGAGCTTTAACAGTTTTAATAGGATCCTATGCTCTTTGTTATTTTGCAAGACATCTGAAAAAAAATGGAGGCGATTACCAACATTTAGTTAGATCTTTTTTTAGGACGACAATTCTTCCAGCTTCTCTTTCTCACACACATTCTCCCACCCAATTTTTTGTATAATTTGTTAGAGAACATTTCCTAGAAAATGCAGAAACAATGTTGATCTATATTAGATGTTTGAAATTGACAAATACCATTTGAGAAAAATAATAGGAATGAACAACAAACTTTGGTGTTGACTGTTCAATGATAGCTTAGCATTTTATTTTAACATTTCATATTATCTGTAACTAAAGCAGCATATGTTATGTAATACCCCAGCCCATGGGCTTGGGCCTGCTTAAAATAACCCCCCTCCCCCCACCCCCCCCCAAAAAAAAACAAGAAGACTCCCAGCGGGAGTCTCCGAATAGACTCCCGATCGGAGTTTCAAACGAGGCGAGGAGGGAGTCTAACTCCTCTCTTGTGGCTCAATTTAAAGAGGAGAAGATGTCCCCGGTTTCCCCCACCGAACATCAAGGTTGAATGGAGGGGAATCATCGGTGATTTTCCGCATGCAGAAGCTTCGATTGTACTCATCATTAATAGAGCGATTGGCATCACTGGAGGCCAAGGTGAGCTTTGGCCCTCCCTCTCCCTATTCCTCTCCTTTTCATAGCTTCACGCCCTGTTTCCGACCGGCAATAGCCGGATTAGTGTGCGGAAAGGTTCCCTGTTCCGTCCCTTTTTCTTCTATTTTTTGGGCACTGCCCGTCGTGGTTGAACATTGGACCAGGACCGGTGGCCACACCATCATGGACCCTAGCCACGGCCATCTCCTAGCAAGAACCCCCGTGTCTTGGGGGGAGGAATGGGATGCACAGGGACCCTGTTCGGGCCAAGCGGAAGAAGAGAGAAGAGAAGAAGAAAAAAAGTCTCTCTACTTTATCTTTGTAAAAAGTTTCTCTCCTAGGGATTAGGGAGTTTTGTAAAGATGGGATCAAGAGATTGGTGGATGGATCCTTGATGAACGTTAGTAAAAGGTGGTTCTAGATCGATAATTATTATACTATGAAAATATATATTAATATTAAGATTGATTCGATAAGAGAATAATTTTTCAGACAAAAGAATATTAAGCGAGTTTCTTAGCACCTAGGTCGAGGATGCGGGTACGGATTGATATCTGGCATATTAAATCCATCTCCAGTAGAGGTAAGGGTTTTTGTACATGATCACCACTTTATATATATATTTTATACTGCATGATTTTGATTATTGGATATGAACATTGGCATGTATAATTGATTATGCATTATATATTTTGATTTCTTATGATGGACATTTATGATTGCCGATATGACTATTTATATTTTTCATATGATATATTCATATCAAACATGATTATTTTTTAAATAATTTGGATCATGATACCGATTATTGAAGATTTTGAAAAGAACATGATTTGACATGTTGAGATTTCATAAATTGATAATCAAGAAAAATGATATTTGGTCTGCCATATCACGGGTAGGACTGTGGTAACTAAGATTGCCAATCACGGACTAAAACATGATATTGAGATTGCTAGTCACGGGTTGAAGTGTGATACCGAGAATTGCTAGTCATGGGCTAAAGCATGGCACCGAGATAGCTATCATAGACAAGCATGGCACCGAGAATAGCCTCGCCACGTGTAGCTACATGGTCTTTAAGATTGCCAGTCATGGATTGAAGCATGATCGTAATTAATCCAAATCTTAAAAAAGATTGTTAATTAAACTGAAATATAAGAAACAGACATGGTTTTATCATATGCAATGATTGAGTTACTTTAGATGCATAACATGATATTTTATGATTCATAGTTCTATTATTATTATTTTATTATTTTTAAATTATATTATTATTGATATAAGTATATGGAAATCCTTACTGGGTTGTAAAGCTCACCCCCCTGTTTTTCTTTTTTCAGAGCCGCAAGATGCGTAGCATGGGTTAGGTCGAGCATGAGATTCAAATGCAGGATTTATTAGATTGATTAGTTAGTTCAATTTCTGATACCAATGAATACTGGATTATTGTAGTTGAATAAGTTGATCATTTGATTACTATGAACCTATTTTGGTTATTTATTTTCATGTTTTGGAGATGTTGAGAATCTTGTATATTTTAGGCCTAGCATGATTTATAGGGTGATGCTCTAGGATTTGTGCGGCCGTGTCGCATGGCTGACCTGGATACTGGGTTCGGGATGTGGTAGAGTGGTATCAAGTTTTAGATTATAATTACTTGGAACTGTGACATAAGTAGTTAGGACATGACATGAGTAATATCGAAATTTAAATTATAATCACTTGGGATTGTAACATAAGTATTTAGGGTATGATATGAATGGTATCAAAATTCAAGTTTTAATCACTAGGGATCGTGGTTAAAGGTATTTGTGCTTCAGGTTAATGATCACTGGGAGCAATGATAGAAGTAGTATAAATGGATTTAAATTTGTGTTTCTGATCACTAGGAATTGTGATACAAGTTGTACCTAAATTTAGCATATGATAAGTGTCCAAATGATGAGTATAGAAAAGCTAGATAAAGAATGTCTCCGATTTTGATAAGTGGAGTTTGACTTGAATGTTAGAGGTACTGTCCTTTAAATATAGGGCATTATGTTGATAGGTTATGTAGTATCAAACGTACCATTCAAGTTTTAGATTTATTAACAAGTTGACTAGGGTATGACCTAAGAAGGAGTTTTATGATATTAGAATAAAATATTCTTCAGGGATTGGACCTGTTTGTGGATTAGGAATGAAACTGGCTTGTAGTGGAAAATGTATTTAGGGTACTATAAATATATATAATTCCTAATGAGTTAAATTTGATTGTTTGAGACATGCATCTTGGTAGAATCTCTAATAATTTAATTTACCATCTTTGGATCGGATTATTTGATATTCCTTATGTTTTTTGGATGTGTTAAAATTTTAGACAAAGTTTGGATTTATGAACTGGTCTAGTTATCTTGATACTATTGTTAAATTGAGTGAAAAAAAAAAAATCGATTTTAAAAAAGTTATATGAGTTTAACATAGGAAGGACAATATTTTGAATCAGTTTGTTAATAGATGCTTGGGAATTATAGTGAAAGAAAACTTATGAGAAATTAAAAGATGGATCCCATGTATAGAGATGCGGATTTGAAATTTTCTAATTTGTTGGGGATTTGAAGTTAATCCTTTAAAAAGAAATGTCAAGCTTGGAATACTCTAAAAGTGAATCTATGGTTAATTTACTTTAAATTTGTTCTAGATTTACGGGGTAATAGAAAGATGGTGAAATTATACAAGGGCTTTAAACATGAAAAGTGGATCAATGTTTAATTTGATGTGATATGTTCAAGGCCTAGCAAGGACAAGAAAATTTAATAGTTTTGGCCTCGTTTTATTTAAAAATTTGAAGGTTGAATTTTTTTTAGATTCTAATGTAAAGTGGTATCTTCGTCAAAAATTCATATAATAAAACTAGAGGAATTGATAAATTTATATCAGAATGCATAGTGGAAGTGTGGTGACTTAAGTTATTTCGAAGATAGTGAAAATCTATTAATTCTTTGATCCAAAAGTTATTGAGATACAATATTTGAATTAATGTTCTAGTAGAGGAGGATTTTAATGATAAAGAAAATGGAATATTGTTCATTCTTTGGCAAATCTAGATATGGCTATGTAACTTTTACTTATGGGTTCTTCTATTATAGGCAACACTAGAGAGAATTTTGGGCATCTCAAATTTATTGATTTGCAGTTAAAGCATTGATATATCCTTGATTAGACTCGAATTTGGAATGTAGTGGCATAGATCTCCTTTTTCTAGTTTCTATATTGTTACTCTATGCATTTGAAAAAGGACTTGAAGTTTTTCCTAGATAAAGTCCACCCATTAAATCATGAAAATGTTGAGTGAAGGAATGCTAAGGTTCATGGTGAGCATTTAATGTTCCTTTTTCTATTTTGGTTAAGAGTAGATTGGGTGGATTA
The DNA here is from genome assembly GCA_021397845.1 of Areca catechu. Classification (NCBI taxonomy): domain Eukaryota; kingdom Viridiplantae; phylum Streptophyta; class Magnoliopsida; order Arecales; family Arecaceae; genus Areca; species Areca catechu. Next base: position 148,432,260 of record CM038049.1, on the reverse strand, counting down.
TGATTTTTATGTGAAATTAATCAAGAGCAATAAATTTCATAGGCAAAGGATTATGTATTTTAATTCGAGGTTGAGATGAATGTTTGTTTGAAAGAGATTGAGAGAATTCATATGTATTGTACATGGTAAGGATCAAAATGGAGATATCATATAATTTTATTATGTTAAGGTCTTATGAAAAAAACCTTCTAAGAGAGATTATCTAGAAGCTCGAGGATGAAGTGAGGGTTGGGTACTTTCAAAGTTTAAACCTTAAACAAGCTGATTTTGATGACAAAATTATTTGATGAGTGAAGAATGTAATACCCGGCCCATGGGCTTAGGCTTGCTTGAAATACCTCCCCCCCCCCCCCCCCCCCCCCCAAAAAAAAAAAAGAGAGAAGACTCCCAACAAAAGTCCCCTCCGAATAGACTCCCAATCGGAGTCTCAATCGAGGCGAGGAGGGAGTCTAACTCCTCTCCTGTTGCTCGATTTAAGGAGAAGATCTTTCCTATTTCCCTCACTGAATATCAAGGCTAAACGGAGGGGAATCACTAGTGATTTTCTGCATGCAGAAGCTTTGATTATGCTCATCATTATCGGAGCGATTGGCATCACTAGAGCCAAGAGTTCCGTCCCTCCTTCCTCTCTCTATTCCTCTTCTTCTCGTGGCCTCATGCCTTGTTTTTGGTCGGCAATAGTCGGATTAGTGTGTGAAAAGGATCCTATTCCGTCCCTTTTTCTTGTAATTTTTTGGCACCGCCTATCACTATTGAATGTCAGATTCGGACTGGTGGTCGTGCCGCCATGGACCCTAGACATGGCCACCTCCTCCTAGCAAGAACCCCCGTGCCTTAGGGGGGATGAATGGGGAGTGCAAGGTCCCTGCTCAGGTCGAGCGGAAGAAGAGAGAAGAAGAGCAAAGAAGAAAAAGGAAAAAAGAAGAAAAAAGAAAAGAAAAAGAAAAAGGAAGAAAAAAAGGAAAATGAAAAGAAAAGAAATTCTTCTCTTCTCTATTTCCCTCTCTCCTTTTTCTCTCCACATTCTCTAAAAAGTTTCTCTTCTAGGGATTAGAGAGTTTTGTGAAGATGGGATAAGGGATTGGTGGATGGATCCTTGATGAACCTTGGTGGAAGGTGATTTTAGATCGATAATTGTTAACCATGAAATATATTTATTAATATTAAGATTGATTCTATAGGAGAATAATTTTTCGAACAAAAAAACATTGAGCGAGTTTCTTAGCACCTAAATCGAGAATCCGGGTACGGATTAATATCTGGCATGTTAATCTGTCTTCAGTAGATGTTACGATTTTTGTACACGATTACTAGTTATATGTATATTTTATATTGCATGGTTTTGATCCTTAGACATAAACATTGGCATGTATAATTGATTATGCATTATATTTTTGATTTTTCATGATGGACATTTATGATTGCCAGTATGACTATTTATATTTTCGTTTGATAGGTTCATATCAAATATAATTATTTTTTGGATGATTTGGATCATGATATCGACTATTGAAGATCTTGAAAAGAACATGATTTGATAACATGTTGAGATTTTATAAATTAATAATCAAGAAAAGTGATATTTGGACTAGCCACACCACAGGTAGGATCGTGGTAACTAAGATTTTCAATCACGGGCTGAAGCATGATACTTAGATTGCCAGTTACGGGCTAAAGCGTGACACCAAGATTGTTAGTAACGGGTTGAAGTGTGGCATTGAGATAGCCACCATGGATAGAAGCGTGGCACCAATAATAGTCCCGCCACGAGCAGGTACATGGTACTTGAGATTACTAGTCATAAGCATAATCGTGATTAGTCCAAAATCCTAAAAAAAGATTGTTGATTAAACTGAAACATAAAAAAGAGACATGATTTTATCATATATGATGGTTGAGTTCAAGGAATACCGAATTGGTACCGGACCTCGTACTAATCATCAACTGGTACGGTATGGTACCATACCATACTGTACTGGGCCCATAGAATTAAAAAAACTTTTCTCTCCATGGCTAATTATTTAACCCGAATTGGGTCCAAACCGGACTCGAACCAAGCCGAACCAGGCAGTATGCACTGGTACGGTACGGTACCGTATCATACTGGTATGGTATAGATTTTTTTATTTTCTCAACGATTCGGTATTCTGGACTATTTTTTATAGCTAAACTATACCGGCTCTTGGTCGGTACGGTATGGTATGTCCCGAATCATCCCATCCTGAACCGGACGGTTCGGGACGGTACCGCGATCCTTAGTTGAGTTACTTTTCTTTTTTTTTTTTAGAATCGTAAGATGCGTAGCATGGATCGGGTCGAGCATGAGATTCGATTGCAAGACTTATTAGATTGATTAGCTCAATTTGTGATACCAATGAACGTTGGATTATTGTAATTGAATAAATTGATCATTTGATTACTATGAACCTATTTTGATGGTATTTGGTTATTTATTTTCATGTTTTGGAGATGTTGAAAATCTTGTATATTTTAGGTCTAGCACAATCTCTAGGACGATGCTCTAGGGTTTGTTTGGCTATGTCACGTGGCCGACTCGGTGCCAGGTTCGGGGCATGATATATTAACATCATGTCTTGCTATTCAAATAGATATAGGAGAAAGTGACAATGGGAGAGAGAGAATCAAGGAGGTTCATCGGATCACAATCCACAAATATTTATGCTACCTTTTATTTTTTCTTTTTTTATTATTATTTTTTTAATGGTTGGATGCAGTGCGTAATATGCGAGGGCAGATGTTGATTGATTAGTGCTCAAATGTTTTGTTTGGCAAACCATATAGATTTTTGGGCTATAAGAATTTATTCTATCTAATCTTTCTAATTTTTTTATTAAATATTGATATGAAGGTCTTTTATGTTTATCTATTCTGACAAGATAATATTGAAAATATAACTTACATTCGATCTGTTATTTATTAGAACAACATTTTTTAATTTTTCTTCTTTCTTCGCAGGATGGTGATCCAAGGCTTTCTTGTTTTGGTCTTATGAAAAATAGCAGGGATGGAAAAAGTTATAGCACAAACCTAGCTTACACACCTCCAGAATATTTAAGAAATGGTATTTACTTATTGTGACTTAAAAGTGATTCATCACAATTTCTCTATTTCTCTGATATTAAATTAGTGGCATCGAGTACAAGGGTAACCTGGCTTTATGTGGTGGAAGATCTTACTCTGTTAGTGCCTTCTGCTTTCTGTTGTTTTATTGTTGCTATTATTCTTATTAATATTATTATCAGTATAAAATCAATCACAGCTAGTTTAGAGGTAGCAAACGATCAGTGCTAGACAAGCATTTATTACCATTTGGTACAGTTAGAAATTAGGATCGGATTGGCTGGGGACTTGAACTGCTTAAAGTTTCTTTTTTAAGCCCATTTTCTTTTGTTGAGCCATGCAATTCAATGAAACTTATTTTTGCTATCTTCAAATTTCTAGTCCTTTAATTAAATCTCTCTGCTAGTGGTTCCCCAATTTTATGGGTGGAATTAAGTATATATTCTTGAGTTTGTGGGAAGCCAAGAATTCATGAGCGAAAAAACTATCTTGCTGGGTGAAATTGTTTCAATAAACATATATAGTTAACAACCATTCGTACCCTATCTCTTCTTAACCCATCTCAAAGGTCAACTTGTGTTCCCACACAAGGTTATGTGATTTTCAACAATGCAAGTCCATTAAGAGGGATATAATTCTAAAATTTATCCAATTACCATGCACACTTTCTTCTTCTTCTTCTTCTCTTTTGTCATAGAAGGGCCTTTAGGCAATGAGCTAGCCAACAAGGGTTACCCTCCTCCACATATCCCTAAGTGCCCAAACCCTTGTGAAGGTGGGATCCAGTCTTAGGTCACCTGTCCAACTGCCAAGGACTTCACTAGCTTGACAAGATGGCACCTTCACTATGGACTATTGTTTTCATGCATTAGGTGAGCACTATGGATTTAAAAGAATGTATGGACCAGCATGTAAATAGGTTTTAAGTATTTTGAAGACTGCTATCTATTGTGGCATCCTGTCTTGGATGCTTATACGAACTTCGATAACTAGACTGACTCCACTACCATATTTTGACCAAATTATATAGACACTGACGACAAAAGTCGACAATGGCTACTAAACAAAAGCTGTAAGACTCAGAGTGTGCTTGAGTAATTAGTTAGATTTCGAAAAAAAAATGTATAAGCCAGAGCCTGCCATAGTAAAAGAGGCAATTGACTGATTATGTCTAGTAATTGAATCTAAATCCATCAAAATCATAAAACAAGACTTGAATTAATGTATTAACTAACTTACGCAGGGTGGAAGACATGTATGGATGAAATTCCATGTACCTAAGATTTCTTCTCTATGCAAAGATTAGTATTGCTTTATCTAGACACTGACAATGCTCCAGACTCGTAGAAATACAAATCCCAAGACCATACATGAGAATGTTGTTTTATCTTGAAGTCCATACATGAGAATGTTGTTTTATCTTGAATACATCTCTCTTTGCTCTCTCTGGGATTTTAATGAATGTTAGGGCAGTTCTGATTTTTGAATCATTAATTTCTAATCCGCTGTTTAACTTGGAAGCAAAAATATATCCATGCCCTGGTGATATAACTGTTGAATTACTTTTTCTTTTTACCAATGTGTGGTAGATGGAGAAGTCATGTTTCATTTTCCTTTTTTTTTTCAAAGAACTTGTTTGCACTTGAAAGTTTGTTCTTTTCATTTCTTTTCTTTTTTTGAAGCAGTTTTTTGGTCCTTCATCCTACATAATATAGTTCTCTAGCGTTAAATTTTAAAATGTGATATATATTGCTGATCAGAGACAAATATCTAGTAAATCTTAGCAAGACTTTCGTATCATGGTTGCAAAAATTGTCACTTACTGCCACCTGTTTGAACTTTTTCACCTCAAAAGGTTGGAGCTTATGGTTTTTATGGCCAACTGTTAGAATGAGCTCCATTTGGACTTGAACTCCGACCTGCCACTAGAAAAGGATTAAAATCCCTGCAAGAATTGGAGTGGGACGCTGCAGTCTTCTCTGCACTATAAAAGCCGGGCATGGTTAGTTTTGAAAGTAGGGAGTGAAGTGCTTATATAACGTGCAGGCATTAGTGTGGGCACTAGCATTGGCTTGTGGTTGTGGCAGGCAAGGGCATGCAGGGCGTGATGATGAGGCAACGAGGCATGTAAGCATGGTGGACACAGAACTGCAATGAGAGAAGAATGAAGATAGAGAGGAAGAAAGGAATAGAAAAGAAGAGGAGAAGATATAAAATATGACAGAGGAAATATAATGAGAGTGTTTGATCTTGTAATCTTGGTTTAGGCTTCGACTTTTGTGCTGGTGTCATAGGTTTCTTTTTGTCTTTTCTTTTCTTTTCTTTTCTTAAGGATTATGCGTGTGCTTCTCTTGGATTTAATCTCTCTCTTGGGCAGCTCTCAGCCAAGATTTCCTTGCTTAGTTCTCTCAGACAGCACGCCAAAGTTCAGCTGAATTTTGGGAAGGATTGTTTTGCCAGTAATATTAAATCTGAAGCCATGTATTATGTGATATACTGGATATCTTTCATTCCAATGGATGTAGCCTGTTTTGGGTGAACCACAAAGAATTCTGTTCCTATTATGTTTTCCTTGTTTTATTTCTGCCATTTAGCTGTTCATGGAACACATGCTTCTTACGTGGTCTGTAAGTATAGGGATCTTAGCTGAAAGATGAGGGCTTTCTCTGTTACTTGGTCCCTTCCTTTAATCTAAAGTGCTCACACCTGGAACTTCAATGTGGAGATCTGTATGACCCTTGGGCACTGTTCTTAAGAAGAAAATTGTTAAATATAGTAAGGATCTGCACTTAGACATGCACCTGCACCTGATGCATGTTACATAGGGGGCCTGGATAACACTGACAAAAAGAAACAAGTACAGCATTGACAGTTGCACAGATACTGAAGTATAGTGAAAGCTCAATGAGTAGATAGATTATTATGGTATGACTTGACTTTGGAGTGGGCGTCAAATTCGGATCAATTTATCATATTCTTGAGGCTGTTTTTTGTGTGAACTGCTTACTGTTATATACCTTTGAAGTAGTTGGTAAAGGCCAGATCAGCATTGGTAACTGCTGCATTATGCATTGACTAGCTCATCCCTGTCTTACTCTGATGATGTTATGTTTTGCTTGCATGAACCTTAATCTAATTTATCCATCTGCTGCAATGGATGTGGTAGCTTGGAAGATTACCAAAAAGTCCATGTAATTTTTACATTTATATTAAGTAATTGACTCTGATTTTATTCTCTAATGATATTCATGTGGGACTACAGATTTTTTATGAAATTCCATCTTCTGGTTTCAAGATTGAACTGGCTTTTGCTATCACCAATTCTCTGGATTCCATCTAGTTGTTGGCTGACCAGCTGTATCGCTTGTCTTATGTTTCCATGTGACAGTGATAAAGGCTGTCATCTGGCATGTGTGGGTTTTACAGAAAGTAATTGTTATTGGTTACCATTTGCCTTCCATGTCCATTTACATGAAATATTTATCAGTTTTACAACTCTTCTGCTTCCATAGGCAAACATTCCAAAATTTTCTAGAACATGGACTATATTTTGTGAATGTATCATTACACGGATGTCGTTTTATCATATCTATAACTTAAAAAGTATCATAATGTTTTTCTGCCAAAAAGAACACAGTACAATGCTGATGAAAAAGAAACAATAATGCGTGGAATCATCATAATGTCACTTTTGCAGGGAGGGTCACTCCTGAAAGTGTGATATTTAGTTTCGGCACTGTCCTCTTGGATCTTCTCAGTGGAAAGCACATCCCTCCAACTCATGTAAGCATTTCTATCTATCCTGTATTTCATAATACAAATATTTATTTAAAATATTCCCCTTTCCTTTTCTTCTTTCTTTTTAAAACAAGGAGCAGGGGCCTACTCTATGCTTTCCGTAGCATAGTTCCTTAAAAAATTTGTATAAAAGTAGATGCTAGAAATTTCCATTTCATCTAAGTGTTATTTTGTATGTTTTTGGGGCATCATTAAATTGGTCATATAGATAAGGCCTTTGCAAGATGATAATATATTGTGTGTTTTTCATGTACTTTCATTTTTAGCCTTGTTTGTCTATGTTAAGCTGCTATTGTGCATGTATTTCATTGTTACCATAGCCATAATATCAAGGACTTGTTCCATCAATTTGGCATAGGGCTTGTAATTCAAATTCATTAATGATTTATCATCGAGGGTTCTCTCTAGTATTGCTGTAAACTTTTCACATCTTTTTGTAACTTCTTATGCTAAACCTTGGTTCTTTCTTCTTGTTGGGCCCTTCAACACAATTTGGAGACCCTTTCCTCATTAGTGCCTCCTTTGGTTTTCATTTAATGGGCCAATACTATTTCAATCAGTTCTCTGTCACATTACCCTTAATTGAACAGCCATGCCTGTTTCTAGCTCTATGCTTCCTAGTTAAAGATACGACTTTTTTCATATATTGTCCATAAAGAGATGAGCGATGAAAACATTGGATAAATTATATCAAGCTGAATGAAATGGAGAGGTGCTTCAATGGTGCTGCAATGTTGACTTGCTTTCAAGACTTAACTAAATGTTTGAGACAACAATAAGGCTTGTTCAGCTTTATGGTTTGGAATGTCTGGTGGAAATATGTTCTAAGAACATAAATTTATTCTTAAATAAAATAAATTAAGAAATGAGTACTTTAGGGCAACATTGATGGACTCTTAGTTAAAATCATATGGTGTTTTGCAAGGAAAATCCTGTGGGCTGCAAAGAATAGAGTTATATATATCATAATATGCAAGCATAAAATTCACAGGGCATACATATGAAGGGAAATTTAAAATTCACATATACTAGAAATGAATTTCTTTCCAATAGAATCTTCATTTCAATGCATTGGAGTGGAGTTACTAAAGAGATGCCGAGAACATTTAATGCTGACGTTGGAGCTCATTTTTCCTTTAATTATTTCCTTGATATTAGGTAAGTGCATTATAAAATGACAAATGTGAAAAAAGACTCGTGTTTTTTTTATGTTGAAGTGGTTTTTGTTTTTACTATGAGTTTTCATGCAATACTTCTAAAATATGCATTTTGGTCCTAATTGAGAATACATGTTATAGTTTCCTGTTGGTGGAGATTAGACTTGTCAAGTTTAGTGAGCAATTGACTTCTAAAAATGCAGTCATTTCAACCATTGTTAGACAAACAAACTACTGATGTAGGACTATTAAGAATGACCTGCAAATGCTTGGGAGGACAAAAGAATGACGGAAATCAGAGAATAACTCAATCTGTTACTTTGCTTACCTATCACCAAAACAGGACAGAAAAGGTGTTTTCTGATAATTGGGATGAAAACTAGAAGATAAAAAGCTTTAATTTCCAGCTTCAAGAATAGGTAATGACCCAGGTAAGGATTACAGGGTTTGAGGTTTAAAGAGAAGGTGCTACTTGACTTGTAACTAAACTCAGGTCAAAGAAAAGATTTCAGCAGAGAAAAAATAATAAATTCTAGAATCCTACCAATCTGTAGTATTGGATCTAAATTAGACCTTAAATTGGATGCTCAAGATCCAGATTATAAGAACAATATGATGGACTGAGGATCTATGATCGGATTAGTCCCAAAAGATAAATAAACACCAGGAAGTAGAGAAGAAACAGGTTTTCTGTATCGTCATGAACTATCTGGTTTGGAACGTACCAAACCTTGCTGGCTTGGAACTGGCATGGTTCGGCCATGGAAAATGATTCGGAGCCCCAGACCATTTAAAAAGCCTTGAACCAGAATGAAAACGGTATGATGCGATATGGTATGGGCCTGTACCAGCGTGTTTCGGCCAGTTCGGTCTAGTTCGGGTCCAGTTCAAGGTGGACCTTGTAGCAAAGGAGGGGAGAAGGTTTTTTCTTAGTTTCATAGAATCTAGTATGGTATGGTACGATACAGTATCATATCATACTGATCGCTGATTAGTACGGGTCCCAATACCGGTTCAGTGATCCTTGCAATAGAAAGCCTAAATAGAGAATTAAAAAACAGCATATATAAGAGGATAAGAATAAATAGAGATAAATAGAGGGAGAGGAAGGGCAGCCAAGCCTGGCTGTATCCTAACACCTTTTCTCTACAAAATAATTCATGATCAAATCCTTTTACCAGCCAAGAAATCCTCCTTTATAACCCTAGAAGCCCCCATGCTTTCCACTTTAAGTCTAACTGCAATAAAAAGGACTAAAAAAAACTGTCGTGCTACAATATTCACTATAGTAATGTGCTTTGGTGTATGCTACAGTAAATATATAAAAAACATCCTCTTATATGCCTATTGCTTTCCTAACTGAATATGGTTCTGCTAATCAAGGCTCCACCTAAGACCTTCTAAAAATACAACTACAGAAAGTCAAATCAGCGACCATTCTTGGCCATTGAATGAAGATTTGGAATATAATCTGCTCCTGATCTTGGTCCCAAAGCCTGCATAAGGTCCTAAATCCATTCTTGATCAATTGGCCTCCCAATCAAGTTCATCCATGTTCAAACACAGCAAGCTGTAGGTACTATTGTTTGGTTCTTTCATTCCAATGAGTGACCATAATAAAACTCACCTTAGAATATAACTGTTTACACTTTCATCAAATAAAGAAGCTTTCAGTTTTCTTTAGATTCTCATTTCTATGCAAAATAAGTTAGGGTGTGTTGGACTCCAAACCTGGGTTCTTTTGGCCAACTACAGTTGTTTGGCACAAGAGTAGAGCTTGAAGTATGCATGTGCATGAGAGGGTGGAGGGGTTGCTGACACAGTCTTGAGTAGCGTAATGCCATTCCATGTGTTTGTTAGTGGGGTCATATGGCAAGGGACCAAGGGTGCTTTATTAGGATATAGTAATGGAACTGAATTGGTATGCAGTTTGTATTGTGTTGACACCCGGTATGCCTCACCATCTCATATCATTCTGTGTACTGACACTGTTGTTGAAAGAGAAGGAAAAAATAAAAGAGCTTCTATCAATTAGTGTTAAAGTAGTCTTTAAATAGGCTTTACAAAGAATAAGTTATTTCAGAAGAACAACGTAAGTTAAGATACCATATTTTAATTCTAACACTCTCCCTCAAGCTGGAGTGTATACATCAACTAAGCTCAGCTTGAAACATATAGTAGAAAACCAAGTAGAGTTAAAAGCTTTGGTGAAGATATCCGCGATCTGATTTCCTGAACTCATGAAGGGTATTTGAATCTTGCCACTCAAAACAGCTTCTCGAATAAAATCACAGTCCATCTCTATATGCTTAGTCATTTCGTGAAAAACTGGATTACTAGTGATATAATTCGCTGCTTGATTATCATAATGCATATCCATGGGCTTTATATAGACAAATTTCAAATCCTTGATAAAGGACTTTAGCCACATCTCTCACAGGCAGTATGGATTTGGCCACCATATTTTGCTTCTTGCTTCTTTATATGACTAAATTTCTTCCAATATAAGTGTAATAATATAAGAGAGCACCGATCCTTCATAGATCTTGCATAATCTGCATTAAAGTAGGCCTCGATATCAAGATGTCCAGGTTTTTTGAAAAGTAGTTCTTTTCCTGGAGAGCTTTTTATATAATGGAGAATTTTGATGGTTATTTTCCAATGTCCTTTCTTTAGCTTGTACATATACTGACTAATTAGTTTAACTACAAAAGAAATATTTGATTATGTAATAGTAAGGCATGTTAGTTTTCTAACTAGTCTACGGTACTGAGCTGGATCTGGAAAATCCTCATCATTTGTTGTGGGATTATTATGATTGGTAACCATGAAAAATCCTCTTCTTCAAAAGAAGCCCGGTCTTTGCTAGAAAGTTAAGTACATATTTTCGGTGAGAAAGACTAACCTCACTAGAGCAGTAAGCAATCTTAAGATTTGAGAAGTACCTTGGCCTGTTAAGTTCTTTGATAACAGTGAAATTGAATATGTAGTTCGATTTTAGCGATGCTCTCTGTATCATCACTAGTGAGAAAAATATCATCTATATAAAGTACAAGTACAATAGTTCCCTATGAACTCTTTTGGACAAAGATTGAGTAATCAAGCTTTGATCATCTGAGTCCTATACTAGCAACAATCTCTGAATTTGTCAAACCAGACACGAGGACTTCGTTTCAACCCATAAATAGCCTTCTTGAGCTTGCATAGTCGATTCTTTTCCTAAGCAACATATCTTGGTGGTTGCTAAATATAGGCATCCTTAAGAACATATTATAAAAAAACTTGTTCTTGACATGCATATGAATAATAGGTCAATCTCGGTTAATAACAATAGAGAATAGAACTAGAATAGAACTCATCCAAGCCATAAGAGAATGTCTCATAATAATCAGTCTTGCAAGTACGAGCAAATTTTCTTGGCAACCAAGCAAGCCTTGTACCGGTCAATAGAGCCATCCGATAGGTGTTTGATAGTAAATACTCAGTTGCACTCAACAGGTTGAACACCAACAGGAGGGGGCACAAGTTCTCAAGTACCATGGCTGATAAAAGCATTCATTTCTTCATCTATAGCGGCTTCCCAAGTTGGATCGAGCAATGCTTCTGAATAAGTCCTGGGAATAGACATGGATGATATAGATATGGTAAAGTGGCAGGAGGGGCTGAAAATGGTCTAGGAAGACAATTGACAATAGAATGTATCGTGCTTGTATTTTATCCTTTTGTAGAGTAATAGAAAGATCATGGTCAGATACCTCAAGGTCTAAAACTAGAGCTGGATAAGGTAGACTGGGGTAAACATGTTGTAGATTTTCGGTAATGCTGATAAACTTGCAAAATAGGAGCTATTAGCAATGTCTCTGGAGGCTGCTTAGAATTCGAGGAAGGAATACCTTGTAGGGATGGAGTCAGTGTTGATAGAGGTCTAGACAAGGGTACCGATGCAGTCTCAAAAGGAGAAAAAATGAGATAGACTCAAAGAAAGCAACATCAGCAGAAACAAAGTGATGTTGGGCTATAGGATCATAACATCTATATTCCTTTTGTGTACAGGAGTAATCCACGAAGACATAACAGACCGAGGAGATAGTTTGTCAACTCCAAGGCCGAGCAAGTAAACAAAACAGACTGTTAAATACCTGAAGAGTTAGTGAAAACGGAGACTTATCAGGAGAAATACAAGAGGTGTTTGATCATCAAGAATGGATAATGGAAGATGATTAATGAGATAGTAAGTAGTAAGAATAACGTCTTTTCAATATGGTTTAGGCACATGCATATGAAATATCAGGGTGCGAGTCATATTCAAGAGGGTACAATTCTTACATTCAGCAATACTATTTTGCTGGGAAGTATAGGCACAGGAGATTTTGATGAATAATACTATTTGCAGCATATAACTATTTAAACAAGGAGCTTGCAAATTCTAGGGCATTATCACTACGAAGAGTCTTAATGGAAATAAAAAATTTAAATTTTATTTTCATTTAGAGTTCTTTGAATATACTAAAGATATTAGATCGACTTCAAAGGAGATAGACTCAAGTGATCTGAAAAAAATCATCAATAAAGGTAACAAAATAAGGAAATCCAAAATGGGATGATACAATACTCGGATCCCACATATCTTAATAAATAAGCTCAAAAGGAGTATTACACCAATGATGGACGCTACAAGAAAAAAATATCCAATTGTGCTTGCCAAATTCACAAGCAGCACAAGAAAAGAGGACAAGGTAGAAAGAACATACAAACTGACTCAACGACAAGATTGCAGGATGGTCGAGTCTGCAATGCCATAGAGATCTGAATCCCGGGCAGTAGTTAAAGCAGCAACAATGGTAGCAGGTTTTGCATCCAGATAGTAAAGATCCTGCAACTTATGCCCTCCACCAATCTGCTTCCTGGTCTGAAGATCTAGAAGGACGAGGAAAGAAAAAAGATAACTGAACAATTCAAAGAGTGGATGAGGTGACTTACGGATAGAAGATTGATAGGAAAATTAGAAACATAGAGAACTTTGTCAAGAGGTAAAGAAGAGGCAATCACTGACCCCTCTCCGAGAATAGGAGGAGCCATCAGCAATGATAAGGAGGATGAGTAGAAAGATAAAGTGAAAAATAGAGACTGGTTACCTATCATTTAGGTGGTGGCATCGGAGCCTAAAAGCTAGGACTTATGATGGGCAGTAATCGAAGGAGACCTAGAAGATGGAGATGCAAGGAATGAAGAGGCATGTGGCTGTAATAATCGATTATATTATCCTGATGAGTTTAATAACATCACTGGTTGACTCAAAAACAGGGACAGCACTAGCAGGAGCAACAATGGCGGGTTTGGTGGTTTATGGTTTACCAAACTTTTGCTAGCACCACTTAGAATCATGGTTTGTACAAGTGCAGTGAAGATTGGAGGAAAATTTCAGCTATGTGCCCGACCACGGTCCCAGCCACGTCCTCTAGAAGTAGTGAGCAGATTGATCAATAGGTGTTGAAGAAAACTTAGAAGTAAAGTCAGATGAGTAAGAGCACTAGTCAATGATGGGATTGTAGAGTCAGATAAGAGAGACTGTCGAATATGATCGAGACTATCATCTAATCCAGAGAGAAATTTGGCAATAAGGAATTCCTTTTATTGCTTTAAGATGGTCACATCAATTGTAATGGAATGATAAAGATCTAGCTCATCCTAATTGCCTTTAAGTTGCAAAGTAGTCATTGACAGAGCGCCCTTAGCGAAGTTTGAAAATTTGCTCATATAGGATATAAACGCGGCTAATATTCTTGTCATACCCGTATTTTTCTTGAGAGCATATCACATATCTTTCATCGTAGAGAAACATAATATTGGTATTCACAGAGGGTTCACAACTATTTAGAAGTCAAGTGATAACTGCATAGTCATCGTCCTGCTACTTATCCATAGATTTAGTATTGGGCTACGTCTTGAGCCTAACCCATAGAAGATCCAAACCATGCCCAAGAATAGACCAGGCCCGGGCACATACACGGGGCATGACCTGCAGGTGCCCAGCTTGCGATGCATTGTGTGGTCCATGCACTATGCGTTTCGTGCAGTCCACGTGAGTTTTCTGTGCATTTTGCATGCTTCACGATGGTTTATGCATGCAGGTGCACGTGTGGTGTGTATGTGCGGTTCATGCAAGAGAGGGACAGCAATGGTCCATGACAATCTATGATGTTTGGGATGCGGTTTTGATTTCATTTTGACTCTATTTTCTGAGAGCAGTTTGCGGTCTTGTGGCCTATAAAAAGAGGATAGAGAGCCAAAGAGGGGATGATAGTAGCAGAAAAAGTCTAGAGCCAGGTGAAAGCTTGTAGGGGTTAGAGGGTCTTCTTGAGTATTTTAGAGTTTTGTGAGGGATTTGGGATTTCTTGTTGAGAGAAATTATATGGAATTATGAGTGAGTTCTTATCTTGTAAATGATTTATTTGTTCATAGTGAAATCCTGCATGTTTAATTAAATTGTGTTTGTACCTTTTTCGTCTTTTCTCTTGCGATATTAACTTCGTTAATGGAGGTGCAATCTTGGATGGGATCCATATTTTGCAATTGTAAGGATTTCCCAACTAGTGTCGATGAAGGTGGTATCCCAACAACTAATATCAGAGTACTAGGTTTCTATTACAGTGGTATTGATTGAGGTAGAAGATGGAGAAGATAAGTGCAATCAAGGTGGAGATCAATCGATACGTCAGGAAGATCAATATCCTATGATAAGCAAGGGTGAAGAACGTGCTCATCCAACAGGGATTGATCGATGCTTTTTTAATGAGAAAAAGCCATCTATCATTGAGAAAAAATTGAAAGCAACACTAAATGTAGGCGGTGAGTACGATCCATTTGTACCTAGTGATGATGTGATGATCCATGTATTGAGTGAGATTTTTTCAACGATGATGTGGACGAAGCTCAAAAAGATATACAGGGCAAAATCGCTCACCAATGCCCTTTCTTTGGAAGTAGTTCTATTAGCTATGGATGAGCGAAGGATAGTGTGCAGAGCATCTCAACAACTTTTAGAGAATTATTACTGATCTCGATGTTGATGAAAGAGTTGAGGAAAAGACCAGGGTGCTGGTCTTGTCACTTTTTTTATCCTTTGAATCCTTGGTGACCGCTCTTCTAGAATAGCATCATCAAAATAGAAGAGATCACTGTAGTATTACTTCAGAATGAGATTCTCAGACGAGAGAATCGGGTTTCGAGTTCGGGTGACAACTTAGCTTAGGTGGCAATTAAAGATGCAGGTGGCAAAGGACGGAGCAATAGAAGATCTCGAGGTAGGCGATCCAGGTCCAAATTAAAAGATGAAGATCAGATATTATTGGTGCGATGAGTTGGGATATCGTGTCAGAAATGGCCCATAATTTAAGGATCGGATGAAGGTTACTGTGGCAATGGTCAATGATAGCGATAGTGATGGATATGGTGAATTATTCATGATATCCGACGGGGTATCTACTTTCCTATAGTAGATTTTGGATTCTGCATGTCCACATTATATTTATTATAGAGAGAAACTATTGGATTCTCTCGAGAGTAGAAAGAATTCTATCTACTTGCCAAATAGATTGAGTTGCGTGGTCAAGGATGTTGAGACAATTAGCTTGAGGTACATGATGGAATAATAATAAAATTAGGTAAGATCCAATACATATCCAGTTTTTGCAGGAATCTGATTTCATTGAGTATACTGGATTCAAGCAGCTATAGGTGGAAAGTTGGTGATGGAATCTTGAAGGTCATATGCGGTAGTAGGATAATATGAAGGGAAAGAAGTATAGAGCACATTATCTCTTGATAAGGAGTTCAGTGTGAGATGGTCTCTGATATAGACAGGAGCTTAGTACGAGGTGGAACTTTGGGAGTAGGTAGATTGGACATGAGATGCAAGACTCAAGAGGATGGTAAGCGACGTCGTAAAGTTTCTATTACCGTATAAGGCCTTTTCGAGTAGGTCTTATGTCAGGCAGAGCAAGCAAATGATGAAGATGGGATCGAGGGACCTAGCTCGACTCTCATATTTGCCCATCCATGAGTAACAAGCATTTGTCCCAAGGCATGGGGATAAGATCTTTCAAGAGCTGTTAAAAGTTATGTGAATGCCAGACATCGAGTCGAAGTAGAGGTTGTTGGACTACGCTTTAAGCCCAGCCTGCGGAAGACCCGGACTATGCCCAGGAGCAGACTAGGCTTGGCCCAGGCTAGAGCGCACTTGCAGGGCACGGCCTGCAGGTGTGCACGGCTAGCGATGCACTATGCGGTCCAAGCATCATGTTTCATGGGGTCCACGAGATCGCTTTTCGCGGTCCCCGCTCGGGTGGTTCGGTCTATGTGCGATTCACGTGGGAGAGGGTCAACGGTGGTCCATGGCGGTATACGATTTTGGGATGCAGTTTTGATTTTGTTTTGACTCCATTTTGAACTTGATTTGCACCTCTAGAATCCTATCGAAGTCCTTTTCGACAAGGAGAGTAGCATGTTGTCTCAAGGTTTATAAAAAATGATAGAGAGCTAGAGAGAGTAGGGTGGTAGCGGTAGAAAAAGTCTAAAGAGTCAGGTGAAAGCCTATAACAGCTAGAGGGTCTTAAGTGTTTAAGAGCTTTGTCAGAGATTTGGAACTTTTTGTTGAGAGAAATTGTATAAAATTGAGTGCAGCTCTGCTTTTTTGTTAGAAGTAAATATCTTGGCAACCAGGCGAGCCTTGTACTGGTCAATAAAGCCATCCGGTAGGTGTTTGATAGTAAGTACTCAGTTACTCTCAATAAGTTGAACACCCACAGGAGGGGGCACAAGCTCTCAAGTACCACGGCTGATAAGTATTCATTTCTTCATCTATAGCAACTTTTCAAGCTGGATCAGGCAATGCTTGTAAGAAAGTTTTGGAAATAGACATGGATGATATAGACAGGGCAACGTGGTGGGAGGGGCAAAAATGGTTTAGGATCAGTAATAGTTTATCGTACATGTATTTTATCCTTTCATAGAGCAATAGGAAGATCAAGGTCAGATATCTTAGGATCTAAAACTGGAGTCGGAGAATGTAGATTGGGGTGAACATGAGTTATGGGTTTCTGGTAGTGCTAATAAACCTATAAAATAGGAGCTGTTGGCTGTATCTTTGGAGGTTGCTTTGGATCTGAGGAAAGAATACCTTGCAGGGATGGAGTTGGTATTGGTAGAGGAGATCCAGACAAGGGTACCAATGGAGTCTTAAAAGGAGAAGAATGAGATAGATTCAAAGAAAGTAACATCAGCAAAAACAAAATGACGTTGGGCTATAGGATTAGAACACCTATACTCCTTTTATGTACAGCCAAACATCCGAGAAGGTAGTGGAAATAGAGACTTGTCAGGATAAATACAAAGGTGTTTGACCATCAAGAACGAATAATGGAAGATGATTAATAAGATAGCGGGTAGTAAGAATAATATCTTTTCAATATGGTTTAGGCACGTGCATCTAAAATATCAGGGTACGAGCTATATTCAGGAGGGTATAATTTTTATATTCAGCAATCCCATTTTCTTGAAGTATAGACAGGAGGTTTGATAAATAATACCATTAGCAGCATAAAATTGTTTATATAAGGAGCTTGCAAATTCTATGGCATTATCATTGTGAAGAGTCTTAATGGGTATAGAAAATTGAAATTTTATTTTCATATAGAATTTTTTGAATATATTGAAGATATCAGATCGACTCTGAAGGAGATAGACTCAAGTGATCCTAGAAAAAATCATCAATAAAGGTAACAAAGTAATGAAACCCAAACAGGATGATAGTGGACTCAAATCCTAGATATTCGAATGAATAAGCTCAAAAGGAGTAAACACCAATGATGGACACTAGAACAAAAAGATATTTGATGGTGTTTGCCAAACTCACAAGCAGCACAAGAAAAAAAGAGGACAAGGAACACAAACTGACTCAACGACGAGATTCTCGGATGGCCGAGTCTGCAATGCCATAGAGATCTGAATCCTCAGTAGCAAGAAAAGAGCAACAATGGTAGCAGATTCTGCATCTAGATTGTAAAGATCCTGTAACTTATGCTCTCCACCAATCTACTTCTCAGTCCAAAGATCTTGAAGGATACAAGAGGAAGGAAAAAAGATAACTGAATAATTCAAAGAATAGATGAGGTGACTTATGGATAAAAGACTGATAGAAAAGTTAGAAATATAAAGAACTCTATCAAAAGATAAAGAAGAAGCTATCCCTGACCCTTCTTCGAGAATAGGAGAGGAGCCGTCAACAATTGATATAAAAGGATGAGTAGAAGAAAGTGAAAAATAGAGACCAATTACCTATCATTTAGGGGGAGATGTAAGGAATAAAGAGTCATGTTGCTGTAATAGTCGATAATATTCTACCTTAGTGAGTTTAATAACATCACTGGTCGACTCAGAAACGGGGACAACACTAGTAGGAGCAACAATGGCAGGTTTGATGATTTTTGGTTTACCAAACTTTTGCTAGCACCGCTTAAAAGGATGGTTTATGCAAGTGTAGTGAAGACATGGAGAAAAATCTCAATCATTTCTGTGACCACGGTCCCAGCCACATCCTCTAGAAGTAGCCCGAGTAGACTGATTAACAGGTGTAAAAAACTCAAAAGTTGTTATGATAGTAGATACTCGGAGCATATGAGGAAGAGCACTAGTCAATGATGAGATTGTAGAGTTAGTAAGAGATTGCCGAATATGATCAAAACTGTCATCTAATCCAAAGAAAAATTAGCGACAAGGAATTCTTCCTGTTGTTTCAAGATGGTCATATCAGTAGTAATAGGATGATAAAGATCCAGCTCATCCCAATTGCCTTTAAGTGCTACAAAGTAGTCATTGATAAAGTGCCCTTCTTGGCGAAGATTAAAAATTTGCTCATATAGGGTATAAACATGGCTAATATTCTTGTCATGCACATACATTTTTTTGAGTGTCCCATATATTTTTCGTCATAGAGAGACATTATATAGTATTCATAAAGGGTTTATAACTATTCAGAAGCCAAGTAATAACTGCATAGTCATTGTCCTACTACTTTCCACGGATTTAGTATTGGGTTATGCCTCGAGCCCGCCCATGGAAGATCCAAACATTCCAAGGAGCAGACCAGGCCCAGGCGCATGCGCAATGCGGGGCCCACAGGCTCGCGCGGCTTGTGGTGCACCGCATGGCCCATGCACATTTTTTGCATGTTTCGCACGGTGCATGGTGGTCTACATGCATAGGCACATGTGTGGTGCATGGGGATTGGTTTGGTCTTTATGTGGTTCACACGGGAAAGGGTTAGTAGCAGTCCATGGCGGTGTATGGTGTTCAGGACGTGATTTTGATTTCATTTTGACTTTGTTTTTTGAGAGTAGTATGCAGTCTTAGGCCTATATAAAGAGGTTAGAGCCAGAGAGGGGTGGTAGTAGCTAAAAAAGCCTAGAGAGTCAAGTGAAAGCCTGTAGGGGCTAGAGGGTCTTCTTGAGTGCTTGAGAGCTTTGTGAGGAATTTGGGACTTCTTATTGAGACAAATTCTTAGCGATTGAGAGTATGAGTTCTTATCTTGTAAGTGATTTGTTTTCTCAGTGAAATCATGAATGTCCAATTAAATTATGTTTGTTTTTTCTCTTTTCTCTCACGGTATCAACTTCGTCGAGGGAGGTGCAATGTTGGATAGGGGTGTATTATGCAATCGTAGGAATTTTTTAACAAGTGGTATTAGTATAGTCGGTACCCAACAACTGGTATCAGAGCACTAGGCTCATGTTGCAGCGGTGTTAATTGAGGTGGAAGGAAAAGACAAATGCAATCATAATGGAGATCAATCGATATGATGGGAAGAGCAATTTCTTTCTGTGGCAAGCAAGGGTAAAGGACATGCTCATTTAACAGGGATTGATGGATGCTCTCTTATATGAGAAGCCATCTATCATGAAGAGAAAAGTTGGAAGTGGCTCTAGATGTGGGTGGTGAGCACGATCTACTTGTATGTAGCAGATGATATGATCCATGTGCTGAGCAAGATTTAGCGATGATATGGACGAAGCTCGAGATGCACACGGCAACATTGCTCACAATGCTCTCTTCTTTTGAAAGCAGTTATACCAATTATGGATGAGTGAGGGATAGAGTGTACAGGAGCATCTCAACAACTTTCAGAGGATCATCATCGATCTTCTCAGTATTGGTGAGAAAGTTGAGGAAAAGTCCAGGATGCTGGTCTTGCCATCATCTCTTCCCTTATTCTTTGAGTTTTTGAGACTTCTTTTCTTGTAAGAAAGAGCACCATCAAGATAAAAGAGGTCACTGTAGCACTACTGCAGCAACGAGCATTTGGGCTTTGAAGAAGGTTGGCAGCAGCAACTTTTGTAGTATCCTTGAAGCGTCTTCCTTAGGCAGCAGTCCTAAAAGCTAGGGTTTCTGCCTGCTTGGAGGTGTGCAAGAGAGAGGGGCAGCGTAAGATTTTTTTTTTTTTGGTTGTGTTTGGAGAGGGAAAGGAGGAAGAGAGGAAAAGGAAGAAGTATTGCAGCTAGGGATTTGGATGGAAGGGAGGGGCGGTAGCAGAAAAAAAATGGAAGAGGAAGGGAGGGGCTGCAGCTAGGGTTTTGAAGGGAAGGGAGGGGTGGTGGCAAGATTGGAAGAGGATGGGAGGGGTGGCAGCAAGGTTTCAGACGGGAGGGAGGGGCAGCGAAAAGATTGGAAGAGGGGAGGAGGGGTGGCAGCAAGGATTAGAGGGGAGGGAGGGGTGGCAGCAGGAGATTAAAGGGAGGGGCGCAGCAAGAGAGAGGAAGGCTAGAGTGAAAGGAAAGGCGGAGCAAGGGTTCCCTGCTCTGATATCATGTTGAAAGAGAAGGAAAAAAAATAAAAGTGATTCTATCAATTAGGGCTAAAGCGGTCTTTAAATAGACTTTACAGAGAATAAGTTGTTTCGGAGGAACAACAGAAGTTAAGATACTATACTTTAATTCTAACAACTGTAATAGGAATTGTTATAGGGTCTAGTACCAAGACGGCAAATCTTACTATTTTGTAATAAAAGAGTGAAGAATGAATATCAATTTGCATCTATTTTCGCATTACTGCTAGTTATATTCACTTAATAAATTCATGTCTCTTTTCCATTCGTCATTCCAATCATTGCACGCATACATTCAATGTTGATTAATTTTTATGCATGCAGGCTCTTGATATGATAAGAGGCAAAAACATTCTGCTCTTAATGGATTCACATTTGGAGGGGAACTTCTCAGAAGAACAGGCACAAACATTAGTGGATCTTGCTTCTGAATGCTTGCAATATGAACCAAGGGATCGCCCAAACACAAAAAAGCTAGTTGCAACACTTGCACCTTTGCAAACCAAATCAGTGGTAAGGGCTTTTTGATAATAGTTTATCAACCCATACAGATTAGCTAACTTTGAGATAACCTGCCTGGTTCCACATGTAATGATATAACCATGAAATTCTACAATAATCATTTTATCAAAATTTCTTAGACATTCATTTAAATGACAAAGTTGGTTCTCATTTGAATTGCTTATGTTGAAAAAAGATTATAAAAAATTGTCAATCTAGATATACCTTAATATAGAAGTAGTGGTCAAACTATTGGTACTGATAGCAAGATGCATGACCTGGATACCTATTCTCTTACCAATATCATTATGAAGTGCACACATATTTTAGAGTTCAGTCCCTGTCACCACAAATGAGCTCACACCTCAGATGCTTTATGGACCCTTTGCATCCTTGGGGCTGGTGCTCGTACATCTTAGTGATATTGGTTGGTACGAGGAAATGATAAATAGGACTATGAGTGGCTAAGGGCTAACATTCCGGTACTCATAACATGGTGCTTATTCTTAAAATACAAATGCTTATAATTTTGTGTAGCCAAATATTTAATCATATTCAATATAGAAAATGACCACATTAAGATCGTTCATTTGATCATGACGTGTTCATTACTCATTATGGGCCTGAGAATAACATACATGTATGCATGCATGAACAGCACAGGTAATGCATGCATTGTCTTACAGTTCATTTCTATTATTGTTATTACATATGTATATGGATTTACCTTCTGGCATTTTATATTCATGGGATTTAGGTAGTTCAACCTATGAGCCCTCCATTTGTTAGGTCTGTGTGCAGTCATTAAGTGTTCATTGATATGTAAAATTTTTCTGTTGTTGTGGAACAAAAAGTTTACTCATCTCTTGATGTTTGTAAATGGTGTTTGGAATTAAGGATGAGTGTTTGGTACTCTGGTTAGAGCCAACCTTGTGGAATGCAAATTTCTACAAAAGGTGTTTGACTGTATAGGTACCTTGGCAACCATCCAGTCCCTGAACATTTAAAAGGGCTAAACCTTTAATCCAATTTCATAATTATGTGTACAAATACATGAAGTATGTAGGGTATCCATTGGAGTACTCGCATTTCAGTTTGTAAAAAATTAAA
Source organism: Areca catechu (assembly GCA_021397845.1). NCBI lineage: Eukaryota > Viridiplantae > Streptophyta > Magnoliopsida > Arecales > Arecaceae > Areca > Areca catechu. The sequence goes on along the minus strand of CM038049.1, from coordinate 148,409,736 downwards.
ACGTAGAAGATTATAGCAGCAGGTTAATTAGTAGTGATTATGATACTAGTTGGACTTGCATTACTAAATATCAGTACTATTTGCAGCATGGAATAATGCTAATTTTATGAGTTGGGTACATAGTTTCCATCAAATCATCATTAGTGACACTAACAACTCTATGGCTGGTGACTTTACCAAGGTTGATTCTTACAAGTTGGTGTCCTTGTAGGCAAGAGGGTGTTAGACTTGCACAGAACTAAAAGCTGATGTTAGCACAAGCTCTTAAGGACTTGGAAGAAACAACTACCTCACTCTGATTGGTGAACTGGTGAACTGTAGAATGCTGTAAGTTAGCGTGTGCTTGACTGTCTTAAGCTTCAGCTTGTTTCATCTCTTGAGAAACAAGATTGCCACTACTCCACTGTCGATAATCAAATTACACAGCTTTCCACCAGCTCTGCACTGAATTCTAAAAATATTCTTTCGCAGCCAATCTGTGGAAAGTGATGCTTGTGGAGCCACCACTGAATGCTGTATGACTATTTCTCCCTAGTAGTGTCCCATTCTAAGTATTCTTTTTATTCCCTATCATTTCCAGCAACGGTAGCTATAAGCTGATCCTCTTCAGCATAGACGTCCTCACCTTCCTCCTCCTCATCCGCCAAGTTGACTTGTCCCTCACCCTTTCTTTTAGAACATTCATTGGGATGATGGCATACTTCAAAGCACCTGTAACATCAGATGGTGGGCTGCCCCTGACCAGCCTTTATCAGAGTCATATTCCTCTTTGTTGCTGGTTACGGTTGGCGGGGAACCAATAGTGAGTGCTATTTATTCTCCTTCCTAATCTGCAATTTAATAGACTTTCAAGGCAAATTGGAAAACCTCCTTCACCTTTCATGGGCTGTGGAGGCTAATTTTGTCTTTAATCAGTAACCTCATGTGATTGACATATTGTCTAACTCACTGCCTTTCAGTTATCCACTTCGACGAGCTAATCTATTGAACTCATGCGTGTACTCTTTCACACTCTTTTCTCGCTATCTTAGATTCTGCACCCTCTGATAAGGTGACTTTTCATAATCTGCTGGCAGAAATTGCCATATTAACTACTACTCCATCCCCCTTGATAGAATCCCAAAGATTCTCTAAGATTTTTTCAAACATTCTTCAAACTTTCTACATTTACTTGGATACCATGATTACATGGTCAATTTGGACAGCTTCGTCATGAATTGTTTTACAGGATTTGATAAGAATCCAAATGATTGATTTATTAGATTTGTATGCATGTTGAATTGATTTTGTAAACATGATGAATTTCTACGAATGATGTATATATATCTCATTGCTATGCCCAATAAAATTCAGCTATTCCAATCATCTTTTCTTCACTCTATGTATCTATCTTCATTTCTTTCCTCTCCCTATCCTGCTGGTAGCCTTTCAACAAATCTAATGCTGTCCTGTGCATCTATTTGCAGTCAACAGTTTTACTTCCATACTTCACTTAATTCCTTCTAATCAAAATAATTATCTATGCTGTCCAATCAATCCAGAAATTCATCCATTTACAGTTCATCGCCAAACTCATTAACATGGAATTGAATCCCATACACTAATTTGACTGTAAAGCCTGCACAGTTTGATCACCCCATCTTTCATTAATATTCCTTGCACAATCGGCATCAAATTGTTTGCTTGTATCATGACTAGAATCACCACTAGCCATGCTGCGATTCTGTTCATTCTCTCTTGGAAACACCTCCTTTCCAGACCCAAATCATTCTCCATACCACTGCCTGTAGCATGATTTTGAGTGACTAGTCATGTACATTACCCAATCTGCTTTTATAGTCTGTAAATAGCCTCTTGAAAGGCAACCATGGTGTTGGAACGTTATTCTCTAGTGCCCCTTACATGACCACCTCTCTACCTCTTGCAGTCGTATTTTGACAACCTCGAAACCAAGAAGAATTCGAGAAGTAAGCCCAGTCAAGGAACTTGTGCTGATGCCACTTTGATGTGAACCAAGTTGTGTTTTTCTTTTATATCTTCTTCTTCTTCTTCTTCTTCTTCTTTTTGTTTGGGGGGTGGGGGTGGGGAGGGGGGTTAACAATATTGAGAAAAAATGGTGCTACTGAAACTAGTCACAATAAATTAGTACTAACATTCAGAAAACCAAAGTTGATATATCTAGATTTTGTCCCAGATGGATTCAGCAAAACCTAAGTTGATAGAATAGTAGAATAGGATTCTGAACTCCCAGAAAACCAAGGAAAATACCTGAGATCTGTAGTTTTCCAGGCCTGTCCAGCAAACAAAACAGCAGCATAGGCTGGTCTCCCGCACAGAAATGCAGCAGCAGATGGATTGAGAGTTGCCACAAGGTTGACTGAAAACCCATGCTCCCAACACGGGAAAGCCTCAGCTAGGTGAAGCTCTGGCACATTAGAAACTTTCCTGGGAAAAATACAGCAACCAAAAGAACCTCAGCTTTGGTGAAAAGGTGGTTTCTAGGAGAAGCTAACACAATAACTTTTCACCCAACTCCGCCACCAACACATAAAGAGGTGTCTGAGGACTCAACTCAGATTTGAACCTAACTGGACCTGACCAGGGCCCAATGCCCCTGATCACATATTGACTTTGTGAGCCATCCAAAGCACCAATTAGTCCATGAAATACTTATTTTATGTAGATATCCACAAAAGACTTGCTGTTTGCATCAAAAGCCTCATGAAAAAGCAATGCAGTTTGGGAAGCTTCAACCTTTGAACCTAAATCTTGGATCACTAAGATCAATTCCCCCTCATATATCTCATGTCAAAACCTGTTTTTGGATTGCGAGCTTGGCCAAGTATAAATCTTTGCCATCTTTGAGGAAGACAAAATTACCATCACCAGGGAGGAAATGGAGTACAGTGGACATTTTTCTTGGTATGGGATGGGAAAGGTTATCTCACCAACTCACTTGTTACATCAAATCGAGCAATCAAACTGAGAATTGGTTACCCATCCTTTGAAATGGCTTTGGTTGGGTTGGGTGTCTGAAATGGTTTGGGTTTCCATAATAGTCAAGTTACAGTATGATCATAATATTGTAAATTATATTTTTAGTTACATCTAAACACTTTATTTGATAAAACTGAAATGGTTTGGGTTTCCATAATGGCCAAGTTACAGAATGATCATGATATTGTAAATTATATTTTTAGTCACATCTAAGCACTTTATTGTGATAAACTTGTCATTAGTTCTCCATGCAATTATCATATTATATCAGGCTATATTGATTTAAAATACCATATTAAACTTCTTTAAAAAATATTATTAATTTCATTTTTTTTTTGGTGATTTTATTTTACCATTATGTGTTATGGTTAGCATTAACTTTAAAATTGTTGAGAAATAAAATGGTACTCATAAATTCTATAGTTAGAAGGTTTGACCAAGGTTCGCCAAACCAATATGAGTGTCGTATCGGTTGATGATCGATTCGGTATGGTACTAGTTCACAATACCATACTAACATATGGTACGTAATACCTAACTGGTTCCATATTGATACACCATTATTCTTTATTTATTGTTTTCTCATTTTTTTATATTTTTAATGTTTTTATTATTTATATTAATGATTATTGATGTTTAGTTTAGGATTTCAATGTTGTTTTGATGTCTTATATGTCAAATAGGTCTTAATTCTTGATAAGCATGCTATAATCAATAGATTAATGCAATGTAACATAACTGAATGCATGATTAATGTATATTGGGATATACATATAATATATCAAATGGATTTCAAGTACAAAATATATACCAACATCTAAAATTTTGTGGAGTGCTTATATCCCTTGTAGACATTGAGATTCCGGTCATAGTTTGGCCCTATGATATTACTCCAATATTCCAGATAATCTGCTGCCCAACCCTTTGGTCCATATGCTTTGCCTCTTGGATAGCTGCACTGATACTAATCTTGTTTGATACTGGACTTGCCATCCAAAGATTGAGGTAGCAAAGTCTGACCCATAAACTAATCCTATAGAGGGTATTAGCCACTCAAATATGATGCCTCAAATGAAGGATACCCATGTGGGTTATATCGTAGCTGTGGAGAGGATTTAGTGTAAGACTTGGATCTAGATGTGTCCAAGAATCCCACTCTATGTGGAAGGTTATTTGTAGCAGCACCATGCCTCTAACCTTCTCAAGGGGCCCATCTTTTGTATATAATCATATCCTCACAACCAAGTTGGGGCACCATGATCCTTATCCTGTGTGGCATAGATAAATTGACTTGTTGGTGAATTGAATACCATGGTGTTATGAATTATATGCACAGGTGCCATGTCCTCTGCCACCTCCTTGGCCACCAGATGCATCATATCTCAAACTATTATCATCATTGCTGGTATTGCAAGATGATCTAGATAATCGATCATCTATGGGCTTGCTGATCTTGAAATTAGAGTGAGCAGACTCCATATCCACTCACAATGGAATTGTAGTTTTTCTTTTGAAGATTGGCTTTCTTTCCTTGGATGACCCTATCTGCCTTGCTTTGCTGGGTGGATTGATTGGACCCATCACCTTGAGTGGCCCTACCTGCCTGACTAGACCAGGTACCAGGGTTCTCTTTTCTTAGCATTTCTCTATCAAAGTGCTGGGAGGATGTCTCATACATGGAGTCTTTCAATGATGATCACTTTCCTCCAACCTTTGTGATTGCATAGATGGATGTGGGCATGGCATGTGTCATTTTCCATTGTTCTACATTCACCCCAGCTTTGCTATCAAACTGGCCAGTTGTGAAAGTGATCCTGGTTGGCTCATCTTTGGCTGCTATTGCTAGCCCTCAAGCCAACCAATCATTAGATCCTCATCATATACCGAATCATTGTGAAGTGGATCATCATACTCCAACTCCATTTGCTCTTCAATACACTTCAATCTGAACCTTAGATTACAATGAATGTATACTAGGTCATTCAAGTGCTTCTATGCGAGGCGATTCCTTTGTCATGGATCAAGGCAAAGGTAAACCAGTTGCATTCACAACCATTGGAGGAGTTTGTTTGTAAGAGGATCCCGATTGCCAATTTCAGAATTTTCGTTGATTGCCTAAAATGGAGCCATCACTTAGCTACAAATTGAATCAAGCAAATTGCATATCATACACTACTTATCATAAAATACTGAACCATTTACAATCAATGTTTGACATCATTTGGATTCATGCATTCGTAGCTTGCCTCAGCTAGCCAATCATCGAAGCTATGGTGGTCCTCCCTAAATGCTTTAGTCCCTCCCTAAATGCTTTAGTTCACAAAATCCCTCCCTAATTGCTTTAGTCCGTGAAATACATACATATTATATAATGTCATTATTTTGCTTGAGCTGTCAAAGTAATGATCCTATATCCCATTAAAATTAACTTACCTCCTCTAGACATTGGACAACTATTAGATCAGGCTCCGTCTTATTGATTATATTATGTAAGGTGGCTAGAGGTTCCTCATCCATTTATATTCTTAGTTATTGTGTTGGAACTTTGGGTTGAGCTAGTAGCCTACCAATAGTTTGCTGTACAGGTCAGTATTGGTGAGTACCGACATACTATACTAAACTAGTATGCGGTATGGGGGTGCACCAATACTTGGTATGCTGAACTGGGTATTGTATTAGGCATGCCGATATTATAATAGGATGGTATCGGTATGGGATTTGGTACTAAGACAGCGAACCTTTGCCAACACATTTTATAATTGATTTAGTAAATAAATGATTGCACTTGGATTTTATGTTATGAGACTAAACGAGTATAAATATGAATGAACCATCATGTACTAGATGTAATTCTCTGCTTATTTGGTAATTCCATTGTTGTTCAATGATATGAATGTACTATTGGTCATGCTTCAAGTCTGCCTGCTTGATCTCGATTTTAGCAATCATCATCATGTGATCAAGGAAGCTCATATGAGTGTATGTCTTATTGCCCATAGTCTTCAATAATTGATATAAAGGTGCAATAGCCTTAACTATTCTCTTGGCTTGTTACCAAAATTGCTAGCTCACGGCCAAGTCCTCCACGTGATTGCCTTTCATATCGGTCCTAGAATATCTGCCCTTGTCACTTGATGCTCATGAACATTTCATGCAAGCATGCCTCGTTCTCAATGAGGCTTTTGAGTGCAATATGTGTGGCAAAGCTGGTGATTGCTGACCTTAATATATCACCCCTTTTGTGCTTCCTCATCAAAGATAGAACTTTGGTGTGATTGTATATGAATCAACTAGGCTGTCTCGATTGTTGTGGTACCAACTGCAATGAAACCACTCATTTGGAAATTTGTCGTGCTGAATATGGATCTCCATTTCCAAGATCGCGATATCAGTATTGATGCTCAAGAGAAAGAATAGAAAAATAAAATAAAATAAAATATAATCAATTGGACATGCAAGGTTTTATTATAAGAAAAAATAAATATTTAATAAGACTGGAACTTTCACTTTTAATCCCATATAATTCTTTCAACAAGAAATCCAAATCTCTCTCAACTCAAGAAAATTTTTTAGCCCCCACAAACTTTTTCCATCACTACCACACCCTTTAGAAGCCCTCTGGATCCTCATACCTGGTCCTTGGACTTTTGTTCCTTTTTTATGGCCTTTGGCATGAAGAGTGTTTCGATAGGAGTCCAATGGTCCAAATCGCATCCAAATGGAGTCCTGTATCTTAAACAACTCGTGTTCAACCCCCAGAAGCATCTTTGGCCATCCGATCACCTTGATCGCACCATAGATCGCGTGGATCAAGCCTAGATTGTGTCGGAAATCTTTGTGGGCCGTTGGATTTCGTCGGGGAGCGTAGGGAAGTGTCGGATCATGCGAATCGCGCACATAAGCCACGATTTCATCCCATAGACTGCCATAAATGGGTTATGGATTGCGCAACTCACCTTGTGGACCTCACGATCCACCACAAACTGCGATGAGGGGGGCTGAAGCGTGCGTTGGGCCAGCCGCACGCTTGTGCTTGGCCGTGTGTGCTTGGTTGTGCCTGGGTTGCCACCCGCGTGCGCTTGTAAACCATGTGGGGGTCTGGGTTGCTTCTCGCACGGGGCCAAGCATACTTCCAAGTTGGGTTTATTTTCTACGGGTTTTTCAATTGTTTTGGACTTCTTTTATGTCGAATTTAAGGCATTTTCTCGACAATCTCCATCTTGACTCGATATTTGACCTTCACCTGACTTTAAGAGTTCTTTGAAGGATTTCGTCCCCATTCCTTAAGGAAAACATCTGCTGTTTATGGATAGATAAACATAGGAGTCGAGCCAGGCCACTCAATTCTATCTTCGTCTCATGTTGTACTCATCTTGTCCTGAGACCTTCTCGGAAAAGTCTCTTGCAGGAATAAAAATTTTATTATGCAACATCGCTTGTCGTCCTTTACTTTCATCTCGTGTCTGATCTACTTACTTCCGGAGCTCTATCTCGTACCGGGCTCTTATCTACATCAGGGAATTTACGTTGTACTAGATTTTCTATCAAGAGGTACTATCCTCCATACTTTTTCCCTGCAAGATTATACTGTGGTGCATGACCTTCAGGATTCTATTACCGGCTCTTCACATGTAGTCATTTGAATTCATTTTGTTGAGTGAAATTAGATTTTTGCTGAAACTAGATATGTATTGGATCTCGTCTAGTTTCCTCGCTGTCCTATCATGTGCCTTAAGTGGACTGTCTCATCATCTTTGACCGTATAGTTCGATCCATCTGGCAAGTAGACAACTCTCTCTACTTTTTAGAGAGTCGAACAGCTCTACAACAAATATGATGTAGACATGTAAAATCTAAAATTCACTGAAAAGGAGATATTTCATTAGATATCATGAGTGCATCACTGTAGTATTAGTCACCGTCGCTATCCTTGGCCACCGCCACACTAGTCTTCGTCCGATCTTTAAGCTGCAGGCAATCTCTGGCACGATGCCCTAGCTCATCGCATTGGTAGTATTTGATTTTGCTCGTATCCTTCGACTTGGATTATTCGTCTCACGATTCTGTCGCTTCACCTTTTGTCGCCTGCTCTAGAAATCGTCAATGCTGAGTTCCTACCTAAATTCAAAGCTTGGTTCTTTCGCTTGATAATCTCATTCTAGGGTAATGTCGAGGTGACCATCTTGATGGTGCTCTTCCCTATTAGAAGAGTAGTCACTAAGGATTTGAAGGATTGTAGAAGTGATGAAAGCAAGACCAACGTCCTGGTCTTTTTCTCAACTTTCTCACCAATATTGAAATCGATGAGGATACTCTGGAAGTTGCTTAGGTACTCCTACACTGTCCTTTGATCATCTATAGTTGATAGAACTGCTTCTAAAGGAAGAGCGTGTTGGTAAGGGATTTCGTCATATACAACTTCGAGTTTTATTTGTAATGTTGTCGGGAAAGTCTCATTCAATGCATGGATTATCTCATCCATCAAATACAAGTTGATAGTACTCCTCGCTTGCATCTGAAGCCGTTTCCAAGTCTCGTCCTCTATGGTAGCCGATCTTTTCTTGTATATGAGAGCATCGATCAATCCTTGTTGGATTAGCACGTTTTTTCTTGCTAGAGAATTTTTTTTTTTTCATCGAATCGGTTGATCTCCACCTTGATTATGCTTGTCTTCTCCATCTTTGATTTCGATCAACATGGGCAACCTGGGATTGATACTAGTTGTTATGATACCAACTGCATTATACCACTCATTTGGGAATCCCTCATATGGAAAACATATCCCCATTTCTAGGATTGCGATGTGGGTGTTGATGCTGCAAGAGAAAGAAGAAAAGAAAAATAAAATAAAATATAATCAATTGGGCATGCAAGGTTTTACTATGAAAAAAATAAACACTTACAAGATTGAAACTTCTCTCAATCCTATATAATTCTCTTAACAAGAAATCTCAAATCCCTCACTCTTAACTCTCAAGGAGATCCTTTAGTTCCTACAACTTTTTTTATCACTACCACATCCTCAGGAAGTTCTTTGGATCCTCACACCTGGTCCTTGGCCCTCTGTCCCCTTTTTCATAGCCTCTAGCAAGAAGAGTGTCTCAATAGCAGTCAAACAATCCAAACTGCATCTAAAACGGAGTCCTGTACCTTAAACAACTCATGTTTGACCCCAGAAGTATTCCTAGTCCAATCGCCTTGATCGCACTGCAGTTCATGTGGATCGAGCCCATATTGCATCGAAAATTTTCTTAGGCCATTAAATCTCACTAGGGAACGCCGGGAAGTGTCGGATTGCATGAATCGTGTGTGTAAGCCGTGATTTCATCCTGTAGACCGCCATAAATAGGCTGTGGACTAGGCAACTCACCTTATGGACCACACGGTCCACCATAGATTGCGATGTGGGGGCTGAAGCGCGCACGGCCTAGTGCACGCCTAGCCGTGCTTGGGTTGGCACCTATGCGTGCCTGCAGGCTGCGTGCACCTACGGGCCACGCCGCGGGGGTCTAGGCAGCTTCTTGCATGAGGCCGTGCCGGGCCGAGCTTGCTTCCAAGCCGGGTCTATTTTCTGTGGACTTCTCACATGTTCTGGGCTTATTCCAGGCCGCATTCGAGGCGTTTTTCTCAACATTGATAACTTGCTTCACCCTACGGATCTTTCCACTGACCATCGATATCAAACTTATGTAGTGTGGTCCGATCGCCACAATCTCCTTGACAATTGCACAAAAAGAACATATTGTACTTGCTTCCATTTCTATTGTCCAATGCTGAATCTCCTTATTGCAGCGTGGATCTTCAAAATTTGGACTTGTTCCTCATCAACCCTTTCCAATTTTTATTGAAATTTTCAGGGATTACTCAGATGGGAGGCCCACACTTGTCATCCTTGATCTAATAAGATATAATGATCTTGTTATAACCTCTTTGGGCTCTTTTACAACTAGATGTGCATATTTTCATGTACTTATTCATTGATTTTGAATGATTAAATAAGTGCTTTAAGTGGTTTGGATAGGCTTTGGATGAGACTGATTGGGCATATAATGCTGTAGATTTTTCGATGCTTTCGCATGTAAGCAGTAAAATTTAGATCATTGTAACATTAAAATGTACCTTAAACAAGACACAGCTGAGTTTGAAAGCTGAATGCTGAACAATGCAGTTAAACAATGTGATTTAACATTAAAATGTAAGCAGTAAAATTTAGATCATTGTAACATTAAAATGTACCTTAAACAAGACACAGCTGAGTTTGAAAGCTGAATGCTGAACAATGCAGTTAAACAATGTGATTTAGATCATGGTAACATTAAAATGTGCATGAAACGGGACCGCTGATTTTGAAAACTGAATGCTCAACAGTCTAGTTGGGAACAAGATGACCAAAGTTACACCTCTTCTTCATAAAATTGATGGCCTTGCAAAATTACACATGTTCTCCATGATATATATTTCAAGGAACCATACGCTTTGGTCCTATCATCACATATTCTTTATTTTTAAGACTTCTTTTTTTTTTTTTCTTTTTTTGAACCAATTTTTTTCTGTTTTATTTTGAACAACTTTATGAAAATGTCCAAAATGCCCTTAAAGGCTATAAAGCATTGTCTGTCTCATTTTCACAAGATAACCTTTGCAATTTGACTTGGTGTAATGAAACATAGTGTATTAGCCACAACCAATACTAGAACTAGGCTAGGCTGGGCCGACCCATGTCCCAACCCGAGCTTGGCCTGATTTTTTTTTTTTTTTTGAGCTTTGGACCAAGTTTTTAGACCAAAAGGTTTTTTATAATTGTAGCTTGATCCTAGGCCTGGCCTAAAAACCAATCGGGTCGATCCAAATTAGCATGTTTGGGCCAATCCGGGTCTTGCCCTTGATGGAGTGGAAGGGGTCATCATTCCCTTGGTGGCCTCTTGGTGGAGTTGGGTGGTGATGAGGAAATTGATGAAACCCTTAATGGGGAAGAGGTCTAAGAGGAGGTAATAATGATAGACACAAAGGGAGATCTCAACATGTATGCTGGGGTGTGAGATGGGGGTGAGGTAGGGGGCCAAAATGCAATTCTACCAGGCAATCGTGAGGGCGCAGAGGGCACTATCAAAGGTGTGGCAGCCAGCAGGAGTGTGTGAGGATGCTTGCTCAAAGGTGTTGCTGAGGGACTCATTGGCCAGGTGGGAGATAGGGAGTGGACGAGTTTGAGGCACTTATAGTAGAGGTAGGCATGCTAGAGCTTGTAGGACCTCAGGTGTGCTTGTAGATTACAGTTCGCTTCTTGAAGGGGTTGTTGGTGCATGCCACCAAGTAGTGCCACTTTTGAAGTGTGCATTCAATTCCTTGATCAACCTCGCTCATGATTCAATTCGACAAATTTGGAGAAAAAACTGGTTGGTAATTTTTAGAGGTTTGAGGCGGTGGCAGCAAGTTTGGGCCGACAGGTAGCTGAGATGAGGTTGGGTTAGGGGTAAGGGTTTGTTGAGAGGTAGCTTTGTTCTTGGACATGCCAAGAGCTGAACCACGTAAATGTGTGTGCTGTGTTTCCCCTTCTCTTTCTTACTGAATCCGTTTGTTCTTTGTTTTGATCCCTATGTACCCTATATCTAGATTCACTTCAACAGCCACCATAGCATCTGAGGGGATTGTGGAGGAACTCCAACTGATAGAGGAGATCATCCTGGCTTGGGTTGTGATCTGACAAGATCCCCACCCCTGATGCTCTTGGAGCCTTAGGCCAGGTTTGACTTAGTTTTGGGCCAGCTTCAAGCTTGATTCTAGGCTGAGACTTTGAGTTTGGTCCAATCTCAGGCTTTGAGCTGGGCCTAGGCCAAGCCAAGCATCAACTTGAGCCTAGCCTGAAATTCCTTTAGGCTCTATTTTTTGGCCCAAGCTTGACTCAATGCTGGCCCAACCTAACTGCACTCAGGTTGCACCTGGCCCACTTCTAGCACTAGCCACAACAATTCTGCTGCATCTAGGTATGATTATCGATTCAAAGTGGCTCTTTGTCCATCCGATAGTCCAAAGCTAGATTTGATGAGACATGTCCATCCAACAATAGATTTGGTTAAACACACTGTTTTCACATTTGATCCTGTGATAAAGCCTGTCAATCACTTCACAAACTTCCATTCACTAGTAGGTTATGTATGTCTTGTTGTTTCTCTGTGTTTATCCTTCTCTCCGCACGAGAAAGAAGACATGCAGTAACAGCAGGAAACTTTGTCTTGCAGCTTATTCGATGGTGTACTTAAATGTTCTCTATGCAAGGAAGGCTATGTTAGTTTATTCAACTTCACTTTAATATAAAATAATTATGCATGCCATGAAATATATGCTTTTGATTTTATTTCTTTGAGAACGTCCTCTTAAGTTGTAGTATTGATGTTTGTCTTGACATTTGACAGTTAACTTGGGATGCAGGTACCATCTTATGTGATGCTAGGGATTCGAAAGCATGAACCACAGCGCCATCTCTCTCCTATGGGTGAAGCCTGTTCCAGAATGGACCTCACTGCCATCCATCAAATTCTAGTTATGACACACTACAGAGATGATGAAGGAACCAATGAGGTATAATGGGAATACCCTGATTGGAAATAGTTGCTGTCTGCTCATAGTAAATAGGAAGTGAAATCAGCACAGTTATGGGTGTATAAATGGTGAATTTTGAGTAGTGAGTGATAATATGTTCTTTCTTCTGTCAGTTGTCTTTCCAGGAGTGGACACAGCAAATGAGGGATATGTTGGATGCCAGAAAGCGAGGAGATTTTGCATTTCGAGATAAGGATTTTAAGACGGCCATTGATTGTTATTCTCAGGTAGACCCTTTTTTCCAAAACTTGATGAATCCAAATTGATGCATTAAAGCTAATTCCATGTAGAGGGATAAAGGTGGCTAGTCAAAGATCCCCAGTGCCTACATAAATAGAACCTTGCAGACAATTAAGTGTAGACACATCTGACTGTATTCTGCTGTGAATCCTGAGAGCAGAAGTTTGAGAATAAATCTTAGCCATGATCGTCAATGGTTGTCCTCACTGTATTGTGGTCAGCTTTGTGAATCCGTCAGCAACCACCAATCTTGATGCGGTATCTTTTATTGCAGTTCATCGATGTTGGAACAATGGTCTCACCCACAGTATATGCAAGGCGCAGCCTGTGCCATCTTATGTGCGATCAACCTGATGCTGCCCTTAGGGATGCAATGCAAGCACAGTGTATTTACCCTGAATGGTCCACAGCTTTCTATATGCAAGCAGTGGCCCTAGCCAAGCTAAAGATGAACAATGATGCCATGGACATGCTGAATGAAGCGGCAGAGCTAGAAGAGAAGAGGCAAAAGGGTGGAAAAGGTCCATGAAACAGTACAGTAAATTATAATGACCATCGTTTCCCCATGTCTCTGTTGACCAAGAATGTTAATTTAATATGCGAAATCTGTGATTATTAGGCCTCTCGGAAAAATGTATTATAGAGAGTCCTTTGATTACATTGATGCATTTGGTTTGCCATTTGTTTGGTATAATTTTTGGGCCCTTGTATATGAACAGACAATCATTTCACTCAGGACTCGCTGAGGGAATGTGAACAGACAATCAAATCAGTCAGTGCTAAGGGAATTTTGTCTGTTTAGTCATGCAACTCCTGTGTGGGTTCATGAATTCTCGTCTACAGTCTATTCAGTGAGAAGCTATAGAAACTTCTGATTGGTTTTGACTGTGCCTCGTTCAATATTTGTAACTTTTCTCACCTCAGCATCCATCAATCTGTTGTAGGACTTGTTTCTGATGCAAACTGCAATAGAGATGTATCTATTCAAATTTAAATATTCTTTATGTCATTTGCTTGTAATACATTGATAGGATCATGCTTGTGAGTCACCAGGTTGTCTAAATAATATGACTAATCCTGGTTGATCGCTTGATTAACACTGATTTTATGTCTAGCAAATCTGGCCTTGACCTGTTAATGTCCCCCAACCTAACCATTGGGACTTAGCTACAATGGTGGAGGTCTGCAGGAGTTTATGTGCAGTATTTCCTTCATCAAGCTTGAAATGGTTCCAGCATGCCAACAGCAAATTCAAATAACATGAGAGTCATTTCTATTTCTGTATCTCTGTTTCGGGTTTATAATGCTAACATCGCTTCTGAACTAGACTATGCTTGCCCGGTGGTGGGAGTGATGCGCGAGATATGCGCCAGTCCCTGCACGTTGGTTGCCGGGACTAGTTCAAACAAGAGAGACGCGTACCAGTACAAGAGCCCTGAGTGCTGGAACTGGTGGAGATGTAAGCTCTATGCTTGTTATTGCATACGGAACAATGATGATGAAAAAAGGTCACTAATTGATTTCGTCATGCAGACCGAACTTGCCATGCCATCGAAACAAAGCAGTTAGTTTGAATGCAGCTTTTGCTGTCAAAGTTGTGTGGCCGGGATATTTAACAAGTTATATTGGCAGGTTTTGCTTTTGAGAACATGTACTTTACGTAAGCGGATTTTTTTTTTTTTTGAGAATATACAGGTTATTTAAGTCTTTTCTGTCTACTTTAATCAACATTAAAAAAAATATGATCGAAATTTCGGATAATGCTTATACCCAATCATTCTAGAAAGATAGAATCAAAAGTTTGGATAATGTTTGCACCTTCTATTTGATCATTTTGAAAATATTTAATCGAAGGTTTAGATAATGCATGTATTCTCTACTCGATCATTTTAGAAAAACTTGATCGAAAGTTTGAACAATATCCATGCCCTTTACCTAATTATTTTGAAAAACTTGATTCGAGGTTTGGATAATGCCGGTACCTTCTACCCGGTCATTTTAAAAAAGCATGTTGAAAGTTTGGACAATGCATGCATCCTCTACTCAGATCATTTTGAAAAAAATCTAATCAAAAATTTGGATAATACCTATATCCTTTATCCGATCACTTTAAGAAAACTTGGTTGAAAGTTTGGACAATGCCTGTGTTTTCTACCTAATTATTTTAAGAAAGCCTAATCAAAGATAATACTTGTGCCCTCTATCCGATAATAGAGAGACATTTTCTAGAAAGAAAAGAATTTATTGATAATATTTTCTTAAATTCTTAGAATTCCATGATCTCGAGATGAAAGTTCCATCCAAGTTTTTTGAGTTATATGCCTCGGGTTTGATAACTTCGATATTCTATAGGGTCCTTTCCAATTGGGTACAATTTTTTTTTTTTTTAAATTTTTTTTATGAGCTTTGAGATTTTAGCTCGCCGAAGAACAAGATCCTTTTGTTGGAAAACTTTGGTTTTGATCCTTGAATTGTAATATCGAGCAACCTTCTGTTTATAAGCCACCATCCTAATATGTGGTTTCTCTCTGATTTCTTTCAAAAGTTCAAGATTTGCTCGTAATCTTTCTTGATTAGTACTTTCATTATATTTCTTTATTCATTCGGAGATTAAGCTGACCTCTAAAAGGATCACTGCTTATATTCCAAAAGTTAGTTTAAAAGGTGTTTCACTACTGGGGACCTAAGGGGTTATTCGATATGACTAAAGGATGCTATCCAACTTATCGACCCATAGGTCTTTTGCTTAGTCAAGTCTGAATTTCAGGCTTTGAAAAATGGTTAGATTGGTCACTTCCATCTCTTCATTGAATTATGGATACCCTACTAATGTGAATTTGTTCTCAAATATAGCCTCGGGCAGAATTCCTTGAATCTCTTGTTATCAAATTAAAGCCCATTATTAGAAATAATATATCTAGGCAATCCAAACCAGTATATGATGGACTTCCAAATAAAGTCTTGAACTTTCTTCTTAGTGATTTGAGCTAAGGGTTCAACCTTTACCTACTTCGTGAAATAGTCAAAAGACTTCCTTGGCCCAGTTGCCATTTAAAAAGATCCAAAAATATCAATTTCCCATATATCGAATGGCCATGTGGCTACAATTTGAGTGATCGACATCAAAATCTTTCTTTGGATATTAGCAAACTTCTGGCATTGATTACATTTTTGGACAAAGTCTATAGCATCTTGTTGTATAGTATGCCAGTAAAATCATTGTCTAAGAGCTTTGTAGGCTAATGTCCTTTTTCCGATATGACTGCTACAAATACCTTTGTGAACTTTTTGAAGGGTGTAGTCAGCTTTTGAAGGATGCAGACATTGGAGTAGAGGCATTGTAAAGGATTTTTTATAAAGTTGCTCATTTATGAGGACATACCATATGACTTGTCATATGATTCCTTGGACTTCTCTTTCATCCATTGGAAGATTTCTTTTATCAAGAAATTTGATAAGTGAGTCAATCTAACTTGGCTCATATTCCTGCTGTGTAACAATAGGGACCTCTTTAATATTGAAAGTTTTCAAATATTCAATAAAGACTTCTTTTGAAAGATTTGAGCAGTCCAAGGTGGCAAGATGTGATAGAGCATCTGCTCGAACATTTTCAGATTTGGAGATCTACTAGATTTTTAGAACTTTAAAATTTGAGGATAACTTTTTGATCTTCTAAAGATATCTAATCATGGTTGGTTTTTTAGCTATACTTCCCTTATACTTCTCTAACGACCAGTTGTGAGTTAGAAAGGACTTTGACTTGATCGATGCTGATTTCTTTGGTTATCTTTAAGCTAGCAATTAGAGTCTCATATTCATTCCCATTATTGTTAGTGTGAAAGCTAAATCTTAGAGCATACTCTATCACCACCCTATCAAGATTTGTGCTCCACTCTCTTAGATGTTTGAGGCACCATCGACATGCAGAATCCAAGGAGTGGTCGGTTCTTCTTCTAGTCTCTTTTTTGCTTTTTCTTCATCAAGTATTGTGCATTTAACAATGAAGTCTATAAGGAATTAAGCATTCATGCTTGGATAAGTTTTGTATTCAATATCAAACTCTTCCAATTTGATAGACCACTTAGCTAGATGCCCTGATATGTCTGGTCTTCGAAGTGTGACATTAAAGGTTGATCTGTCAAGACAATAATAGAATGAGACTGGAAATATAGTCAAAATATTTTTAATATGATGACAAGAGCATAGATCATCTTATCTATCTTGGTATATCTTACTTCCATATCTTTTAATATTTTGTTATGTAATAGATAGACTTTTGTACACCTGCATCTTCCCTTATCAAAATAGAACTAATAGTATTAGGAAAAATAGATAAGTAAATATAAAGTTACTCACCTTCTTTCAACCTTGATAGTAATGAAAGAGAGCCAAGATACTTCTTCAGATCTTTAAAAGCTGATCGACAATTTTTTGACCACATAAAGTTATCGGTATGCCTTATGACTTTAAAGAGTAGTAAGCATTTTTTAGCTGATTGAAAGATAAATTGATTGAGTGAAGCAATCTAACCAGTTAGATATTGGACTTCTTTCTTATTCTAGGGATGCTTTATTTCAAAAGTACTAGAATTTTTTTGGGATTAGCTTCGATTCCACTCTAAGTCACCATGAAGCGCAAAAACTTTTTTGATGTGACAATGCATTTATCCAAATTGAGGTTCATCTAATATCATCTCAATTCATTGAAAGTTTCTTCCCGATCGGCTATATGATAATTAGTCTTTGTACTTTTGACAAGCATATTGTCCACGTAAACTTTCATGTTCTTTCAATCTAATTCTTGAAGACTCTATTAACTAAATACTAGTGAGTTGTTCCAGCATTCTTTAACTCAAAGGGCATCATTTTATAATAGTAGAGACCCTTTTCTATAACAAAGGTCATTTTCTCTTCATCTTCTTCCATTATCCGAATCTAGTTATATTATGAGAAAGCATTCATGAAGCTGAGTAATTCATGTCTAGATGTAGTGTCTACTAGTTGATCAATCCTTGACAAAGGATAGCTATCTTTTAGGCAGACTTTGTTAAGATCAGTATAGTCAATACAAATTCTTTATTTTTTGTTCGCTTTCTTGACCATAAATATATTGGGTATCCAATTTAGGTTATGGATTTTCTTGATAAAGCCTGCCTTTATAAGCTTATCCATTTCCTCTTTAATAGTATTTTATCTTTTTGGAGCAAAACATTTTTTCTTTTGCTTAACAAGGGGATATTGAGGATCCATGTTAAGTTTGTGGATGATGATATCAGCAGGTATGCCCGGTATATTAATAGCTATTGATATTGGCTCGAAGGAACAGAATCAGCCATTGTCTGATTTCAGAGCTAAAAGAGATCCAATCTATATAGTTTTATTCAGATTGTCTTTTAGAAGAATACTTATCAACTACTCGACAAGTTCGCCTCTATTTGTGATGTTTTCCTGATCAAAAGATGGCTATTAAAGCTAAAAATGATGGCTACAATAGACTAAAATGGTGTTATTTTTTCATTCATTGTTCAAATAACAAATTTAGGCCACACAACCTCTTTTATAAGAAAAAAATTGATATAAAAATCTGAATTTAAGGGAATAGTATTTTATTGAGTGAAAATGCCAGTTAAAATAGCGCTATTATTTGAGTAAAAATGAATTGACCTAATGCTAAATAATGTATTATGAAATTTATCTTATTCTCCATTAGTATATATGACACCTAGAGAGGGGCAAAAACTGTTACAACAATAAATATAATAATTATAACATTGTTATCCAAGAGCCTTGAGAGGCATTAGCTATATTGTATTTTTTCTATAGGGACATTCTTTTCCATAACAAAACTCTCTCTTATTGATCAAATACATAATGTTTCTATCCTAACATTGGTGAGTGGATAAGTGAATATCAACCCAACAATATTTTTTTCCCAAATATGAAAAGATCTTAAATAATTATATATTGTTAAAAATTTAGAAAGAGATTCTCTGGATTGTCAACTAAACTAGCAAGGCACTTGGTGAAGTTAAATCAGCTATCAGTTATCACCAATTCACCTATCTTACTACCAATCAAGGTCTAAAGGACTTTAGTGCTTAATTAATAAAGTATGAGCATGGCTCTTGATAACTGTTGCCGATCTCACCGCCGCGCTTGTGGCTTCGGAGCCGTTGATCCGACTAGACCGTCTGGCTCCTGGGGCCTCCTGGCTCGTTCGAACCTGCAAGGCAAGGTCAAAAACCCTGGCCGGGGATCCCGGCGAGGGAGCTCCGACGGTCAAGTTAGTAGACGGCGAGAGGGAACAGAGTCTCTGAGACTGGCCCCCGAAGGAGTCCCAGACTTAGAGATCGTGCTAGCAAGAAAGGTCCTAGAAAGAATAGAAACCCGGCTGGGTTCTTCCGCCTAGCTCACGCCAAAGGGCCCCCTCTCGGGACCTTGGATCCTGCTCTTGGGGCGGAGTCTCCTTTCCCAGCCTTTGTTTCTTGCTTACCTTGTTGTCTATTCTCTCCTTCCTTTTAACTCCTCGTGTTGCCTTCTTGTTTTCCGCCCCTCGGAGGCTCCCTCGTCGCTTTCACCTCCTCCCCTCCGTCTCTTTCCCTTTTCCCTTCCGGATCAAAGAGCTAGGCGGCTTCCCGGCCTTGCTTGCCGAGCCTAGCGAGGAAAGAGTAGGGGAGGGGGGCGCTGGTCAGACCGCCGACCAGACCTCGGGCCGAGCGTGAGCGCTCTCCTTCCCAGGCGCCGATGTTGTTCGTTATCGGGTCCTGTTTTGTCAGGGCCCCGCCTCTCGATTGCGGAACCTGTCGGGCCGATGTAAGCGATGTTTCGCGTGTTGCCGCCGACCGTACGGGGCGCTTTTCTCGGGGCACGGCATGCACGGCTCGAGGGGGAACCTCGGAGCTCGCGCTCCCGCTCTTTGAAAACTTCTCTGCACAGGCTGGCTCGCCTCGGCCGAGGTGGACCCCTCCTGGGTGGACACCTGGTGGAGCAGCAGAAGGTCGCTCGACTTCGGCCGAGGTGGTCCCGTCTCCGGGCGCCACTTGGCGGAGGAGCAAAGGAGCCCGACTCGACCTTGGCCGAGGTGGGACCGTCTCAGGGTGCCACCTGACGAGGGAGCAGGGGGGTCGCCGGCTTCGGCCGAGGTGGACCCCTCCAAGGTGGACACCCGGCGGAGCGGTAGAAGGTCCCTCGACTTCGACCGAGGTGGTTCCGTCTCCGGGTGCCACCTGGCGAAGGAGCGAAGGAGCCCGGCTCGACCTTGGCCGAGGTGGGACCGTCTCAGGGTGCCACCTGGCGAGGGAGCAGGGGGGCCACCGGCTTCGGCCGAGGTGGACCCCTCCTGGGTGGACACATGGCGGAGCGGTAGAAGGTCGCTCGACTTCGGCCGAGGTGGTCCCGTCTCCGGGTGCCACTTGGCGAAGGAGCTCGGCTCAATCTTGGCCGAGGTGGGACCGTCTCAGGGTGCCACCTGGCGAGGGAGCAGGGGGGCCGCCAGCTTCGACCGAGGTGGACCCCTCCTGGGTGGACACCTGGCAGAGCGGCAGAAGGTCGCTTGACTTCGGCCGAGGTGGTCCCGTCTTCGGGCACCACCTGGCGAAGGAGCGAAGGAGCCCAGCTCGACCTTGGCCGAGGTGGGACCATCTTAGGGTGCCACCTGGCGAGGGAGCAGGGGGGTCGCCGGCTTTGGCCGAGGTGGACCCCTCCTGGGTGGACACCTGGCGGAGCGGCAGAAGGTCACTCGACTTCGGCCGAGGTGGTCCCGTCTCCGGGCGCCACCTGGTGAAGGAGCGAAGGAGCCCGGCTCGACCTTGGCCGAGGTGGGACCTTCTCAGGGTGCCACATGGCGAGGGAGCAGGGGGGCCGCCGGCTTCGGTCGAGGTGGACCCCTCCTGGGTGGACACCTGGCGGAGCGGCTGGAAGGCCTGGACCGACCTCGACCTCGGCCAAGGCGGATCCACACCTGACTTTGCCGAAGAAAAAGACTCCACGTGGCGTGAATCACGTCCAGCAAAATCTGAGATATACCACGTCATCGCAACGGCCGTAACAGTTGCCCCCCATCCCCCCATTCCGTTAAGGCGTTACGGCACGGAACGTGGGGATTTAATGCGGAGATGACGTGGAGAAGGCGAAGATCTCGCATCATGATTGCCATGATCCTCGTCGCCGTTCCTCGATGCGCCCAAAGCCCTATAAAAGGCTGTCACGTGTCACCTATTCGGCCGCAATTAATGTGTCACTTCGAAACAGAGGACGTTTCCCTGGAACCAAGGCGTCGGTGTCGGGCGTGCATCCACGCGGCATTCATCCGATGGCCCGGAACGGAATGATGGGTACGACCGCTGCCGATCGAATTTGAAAAGGAAGGGAATTTCCGGAACGAGGCCCTTTTCCTTTCTCACACTCCATCGGCGGTTCGCAGCAGGCTATCTCCCACTCCCCCGGGTTGTCGCCTCTTTTGCATAGCGCATTTCGGTGAGTGTTTCCACTCTCTCTTTCGCTTCGTCCCCTTTTTTAGCATCCTTTCCCTACCATCTTCTTTTCCATGGCACGCCGCCGCCATGTTTCGTCTAACCCGGACGAGGCCGATCCGTCCCGGCCGAGGACTCCATCGTCTTCCTCCTCGGAAGAGGAAGTGATCCCGGAGGAGACCCGCAGGCGACTCCAGCCTGGGGGTATTACCATAGGCATCCCTAGGGGTGTTAGGTCTCCCCCCGTCTTGCTTGCCCATCCTATCTCTTCTCTTCCTCCTCTGGCCCTTCCTTCTATCGGTCCCTCCGGTCACGTTTCAACGATGACCGAAGGTGACCTTTCCTTGCTTCGGAAAGTCTACGGCATCCCGGTGATCTTTTATTGCTTGCCCATCCTATCTCTTCTCCTTCATCGTTTTCTATCACTTCCACGGGTTTGTTGCCCGTTTCTCCCTCTTCAGGGCTCTGTTCACCCTGAAGCGGTACTCCACTGATGACGGCTGGTGGTACATCTTGCCCCGGCCTAGGTGTCTCCGGTTCGACCTCCCTTCTTCCATCAAGGGTTGGAAGAACCGGTTCTTTTTCGCCTCGGTCGAGGACGTCGACTGGGCCTAGAACGAGCCGGATCGGTCCCCGAACCGGAACTCCCAAGTCGAGTCGGTGGACCAGGAGGCCTACTCCCAGCTTTTGAGCAACGTGGTCCCATCGCTCGATGTTCTGTTCTCGGAGTAAAATTGTTCGAGGCGGGGATCAGTCCCATACGGGAGCCGGGTGAGGCTCAGCTTTTCTCTTACTCCGCCTTTCCCCCCTTCTTCTCTTCTTCTTCTAAATGGGCTGACCGATCTCCTTTCTATTGCAGGCATGAAGTTTTCCCTGGAGAACCTTCTGGAGGGCGCGGCTCAGAGGGACACCGCCGAGGGAGACGAGCCCGTGGCGAAGAGGGCCCGCACCGAGGCGAGCCAGGAGGTAGCACCGGCGCCCGTGCCTAGTCCAGCAGTTGCAGCTCCCCCGCCCAGGCCACCTCGGGCCCAGGCCACCGATGCTCTAGTCGTCTGCACCGACGGGGCTGCCGAAGAGGGAGGCCCATCGGCAGCGGTTCCCCCCCGAGCAGGCCCCATCATTACTGCAGCCCCGACGGCGCCGCTCGTGACTCCAGCTATCCCGCCGGTGGCAGTCCCACCTGGGGGGTTGGTCGCCCCTTCCGCCGATCTGACCACCCCGCCGCCGACAATCACCAACCAGTGCTCCGTGATCCACGACCAGGGGCTCGCGGAGAAGGTGAAGGAGTTCGCTTGCACCTCCCGGGACCGTCGACTTCGGGGCGGCCGGGACTATGCCGATGCTCTGCTCGGGATCCTCCCACAGCTCTTCACGGTAAGTCCGAGCTCGGATCCCTCTCCTTTTCGATTCCAGTCAACTCTTTATTGACCCACTCTCCTTTTCGTGCAGATCGAAACTGACGTGCTCCTGTTGAGGAACTTCCTTGCAGGGTACGCCAAGAAGGACACCGAGAAGGAGGAGAAGCTCGGTAGGCTCATGGCTGACGTGAAGGACCTCATGGAAAGGGGGTCGATCTATGAGGGAGCAACCAGGCCCTTCAATCGGACCTGGCATGCATCGAGGGGCGCATCAAGGACCTGGAGTCCTCTCTGTCCGAGGAGAGGATCTCCAACCAGCAGCACACGGAGGAGGACGCGGCGGAGAGGGCTCACCTTCGAGCTCATTCCCAGTCGCTGGAGCGCCAGCTGGAGGAGGCCCGGTGGGAGGCGAGTGCGGCCAAGGAACGGAGCGCCTACATCAACGGGCTCCTGGAGGCCTCGAAGCGGGAGGCACAGGAGGCCGTCCCGAGATTCTGGGCCTCCGATGAGTTCGTGTCAGAGGTCCGGGAGGCCGCCGTGGACTCCTTTCCGAAGGTGTTCCCGGTGTGCCGGGAAAAGGTGGGGTCCTTCTATCCCGAGCTCGACCTCAGTGGGGTGGTGCTTGGGGGCAGAAGGCAAGGACCCACCGGCGAGGCTCCAATTGTAGTGGGCGACACGGTTGCAGCTCCAGAGCGGCCCTCCGAGCCAGCAGCCACCGACGGTGAGGACAGAGAGCGCGCGCCCCAGTCTGAAGATCCCGCCACCGCGCCGAACTAGGCCTCCAGCTGTATTCTCCTTCTTTTTTTTTTTTTTTAAGGACTCCCGGCATGTCGGGACTCCTTCATTGTAGCTCTTTCTTTTCCAAATCAATGAAAACTTAGATTTTGTCAAGTCCCGACCTCGTCTTCCTTTTCTCTCTCTCTCTTTTTTTTGTGTCTTGTCGAGGTGTTTGTGTCGAGTGCCGAGACGAGGTCCTGCGGTGTTGGCTTTGGCTCCTTAGTTTTGATGATTAACAAAAGGTTGAGTATATGTTTGGACTAATGTTTCATTTCAAGATAAAGATTCAGGACTTAGGTTATTCAAAAAGAGTATCAAGAGTACAATGATGAGACCAAGCTTGCCTAATTTGGAAAAGAGCTCTTCTACCTTGAACAAAATCAAATTTCTCATATTGGACCTTCTTATTAAGAAGAAATTCACAAAAGAAACAAATGCTTAGAGAAACTCAAGCATGGCACGCACCTCTCCAAGAGTTTCAGAAAAATTCAGACCAGAGGTCGACCACCAGAGGTCGACACCTTGCCAAAGGTCGACCACTAGAGGTCGACTCATGAAGAAAAGAAAAGTTCAGCAAGGCTGGCACGGCAAAATTTCAATGGCACGCTCCAGAGGTCGACTACCAGAGGTCGATACCTGTCCAGAGGTCGACACTAGAGGTCGACTCATCGCCTGAGAATTCAAACTGGGCAGAACTATGGTTTTCTAGATTTTTGCCTAAGATAAATTGGAGGTCGACTCATGAGGTCGACACTTGATCCAGAGGTCGACTCATGAGGTCGACTCATGGCATAATGGCTAGTTTTTCTGAACTTTTGATTTGATTTCTAATGGCCATAAACGGCCATATTTTTGATTCTAACGGTCTTGTGGAGTTGTTTCAGCTTGAATGAGGTATTTAACCTCCACCTAACTTCAAAAAAGACAAGGAGACAAAGTGAAAAGGAATAAAGTGAAAGTACAAAGCCTTCAATCAATTCCAAGCCAAAAAGAGTGAGAAAACCAAGAGATTCCTTAGCCAAAAGCTTTCCATCTTTGAGGAATCCAACTTTCAAGAGTTTGGCATTTAGTGAGGTCCAAGATTCCAAGAGAAAGGCTTGAAGAGTCTCCATCAAGAGCTACATCGAATTACTTTTTGCTCAAAAGGAGTTTGTCTTGATTTATTCATTGTATTCATATTCTTTTTGTCTTAGGCTAGTTTCAAGGGAATTTGAAACTAGTGTGAGGTTTGTTGGTGAGCCAATTGATAAAACCAACTAGGGTTGCTTGTAAGCCCGAAGCCAAAACAAGTGTGTGAGGTTTGTTGGTGAGCCAATTGATAAAACCAACTAGGGTTGCTTGTAAGCCCGAAGCCAAAACAAGTGTGTAAGGTTTTGACTTGTGAGCCTGGTAAAACAAGTCGGCTGTAATCTAGAAAAGATTATAGTGGAAATTTCCAAGTGGAGCTTGGGGAGTGGATGTAGGTGCTAGGTGCACCGAACCACTATACTTCTTGTGTGTTTGCATTGCTTTACTCTCTATCTTCTTTTGCTCTTTAATTGTTGTTATATTTCATTGCTTCCGTTGCACAATTACTTGAGCACTATCACTCTTCACCTTTGAACTTGATAGCACATATATTGCTTTAATTTTTTTAAAATACCCAATTCACCCCCCCTCTTGGGCACCATATCTGGGCAACATGCAGCTTGCTCCGGGCTGAGTCTGCGGGTGGACGGGGTCCCTTCCAGCATCCAGATCAAAGTTCAGAGCTTCCGGACTGTACGGCAGTAGAGTAGGCCTTGCACGGGCCCTTCGGGCTTGCCGGGCTGTCCTTCATGATCGCATGGGCGAGGTAGGCTCCGTCCCGCCTTCCAGACCGAAGTCCGGGACTTCCGGACTGAATCCCGGGGCAAAAGGTTTTGTTCAAGCCTCGCGTGGCTTGCCGAGCTGTTCTTCGTGATCGCGTGGGTGAGCTGGGCTTTGCCCCGCCTTCCAGACCGAAGTCCGGGACTTTTGGACTGAACCCCGGTGCCGCAGGCTTTGTTCAAGCCTTACGCGGCTTGCCGAGCTGTTCTCCATGATCGCGTGGGCGAGCTGGGCTCTGCCCTGCCTTCCAAACCGAAGTCCGGGACTTCCGGACTAAACCCCGGGGCCACAGGCTTTGTTCAAGCCTTGCGCGGCTTGCCGAGCTATTCTTCGTGATCGCGTGGGCTAGCTGGGCTCTGCCCCGCCTTCCAGACCAAAGTCCGGGACTTCCGGACTGAACCCCGGGGCCGCAGGCTTTGTTCAAGCCTTGCGTGGCTTGCCGAGCTGTTCTCCATGATCGCATGGGCGAGCTGGGCTCTGCCCCGCCTTCCAGACCGAAGTCCGGGACTTCCGGACTGAACCCCGGGGCCGCAGGCTTTGTTTAAGCCTTGCGCGGCTTGCCGAGCTATTCTCCGTGATCGCATGGGCGAACTGGGCTTTGCCCCGCCTTCCAGACCAAAGTCTGGGACTTCCGGATTGAACCCCGGGGCCGCAGGCTTTGTTCAAGCCTTGCACGGCTTGTCGAGCTGTTCTTCGTGATCGCGTGGGCGAGCTAGGCTCTGCCCCGCCTTCCAGACCGAAGTCCGGGACTTCAAGACTGAACCCCGGGGCCGCAGGCTTTGTTCAAGCCTTGCGCGGCTTGCCGAGCTGTTCTCCATGATCGTGTGGGTGAGCTGGGCTCTACCCTGCCTTCCAGACCGAAGTCTGGGACTTCCGGACTGAACCCCGGGGCCGCAGGCTTTGTTCAAGCCTTGCGCGGCTTGCCGAGCTGTTCTCCGTGATCGCATGGGCGAGCTGGGCTCTGCCCGCCTTCCAGACCGAAGTCCGGGACTTCCGGATTGAACCCCGGGGCCGCAGGCTTTGTTCAAGCCTTGCGCGGCTTGTTGGGCTGTTCTCCGTGATCGCGTGGGCGAGCTGGGTTCTGCCCTGCCTTCCAGACCGAAGTCCGGGACTTCCAGACTGAACCCCGGGGCTGCAGGCTTTGTTCAAGCCTTGCGCGGCTTGCCAAGCTGTTCTTCGTGATCGCGTGGGCGAGCTGGGTTCTGCCCCACCTTCCAGACCGAAGTCCGGGACTTCCGGACTGAACTCCGGGGCCGCAGGCTTTGTTCAAGCCTTGCACAGATTGCCGAGCTGTTCTCCATGATCGCGTGGGCGAGCTGGGCTCTGCCCCACCTTCCAGACCGAAGTCTGGGACTTCTCACTTTCTCGGGTCTCCGGCCACAGCCGTGTTTGCCGAACTCAGAGCCATGCGCCCGTTTTCCTACGAGGCGAGAAAAAGCATTTGAAGCAAAAGAATTTTATTGCAGGAGTTGGAGGAACCTTACATTATTGATAATACATCCTTAGGTTCGAGGCATTCCACGTCCGAGGGAATCTGGATCCTCCCAATTCCTCCAGGTAATAGGCCCCGTGAGGGAGGACTTCCGCTACCCTGTACGGGCCTTCCCAGTTCGGGGAGAGCTTCCCGCACTCTCGAGCCTGAGAAGCTTCAGCGCGCCGGAGCACCAGATCTCCAGGGCGAAAGGACTTTGGCCATACCCGGGAGTTGTAGTACCTAGCCACTCGTTGCTTGTACGCCGCCATCCGGACTCAGGCCATGTCTCTCGTCTCCTCAAGAAGGTCCAGGTTAAGCATCATCTTGGCGGGATTTTCTGCTTCGTCGTACTGCTCCACACGCAGGGTGGGTAGACTGAGCTCAATCGGGATAACCGCTTCGGCTTCGAAGACGAGATTGAAGGGGGTCTTGTCGGTGGCCGTTCTCGGGGTGATGTGGTACGCCCACAGGATGCTCGGGAGCTCTTCTGCCCACCTGCCTTTGGCATGATCCAGCCTCGTTCGGAGGCCTTGCAGAATGGTCCTATTCGTGACCTCGGCTTCTCCATTCGTCTGTGGGTGAGCCACCGAGGTGAAGCGATGGTGGATGCCGAGGTTGCTGCAGAATTCTTCAAACTCCCGGTAGTTGAACTGACGCCCGTTATCGGTAATCACGGTGTGGGGGAGGCCAAAATGGCAGATGATTGACTTCCAGAAGAACTTGGCAACGTTTGCCTCGGTGATCCGCGCCAAGGGTTCGGCCTCAATCCACTTCGTGAAGTAGTCGATGGCCACGATCAGGAACTTCCACTGTCCGGACGCCAGTGGAAATGGTCCTAGGAGGTCCATTCCCCATTGGGCGAACGGCCACGGAGCTGAGAGCTGGGAGATTGGAGTGGAGGGCTGTCGCTGAACCACGGCATGCCGTTGGCACCGATCACACTTCTTCACGAACTCGACGGCGTCCTCCTTCATCGTCTCCCAGAAATAGCCTTGACGGAGAGCCTTGTAGGCTAGCGTTTTGCCCCCCACGTGGTTCCCGTAGATGCCCTCATGAATTTTCTGGAGCACGAGTGCGGCCTCCGTGGGTCTCAGGCACTTGAGGAGGGGATAGGAGTAAGACCTCCGATACAGTTGCCCATTTATCAGGACGAACAGCGCGGCCTTCTTTTTGATAAGGCGGGCCGCTGCACGGTCCTCCGGCAAGGTACCGTCGGTTATGTACTCGGCGTATTTGTCCATCCAGCTGGGCTCATGGCTGACCTGTTGGACCTCCACTGGGATCTCGTAGCTCGGGGCCTTGAGGCGCTCTACATGAGCGCGACCCAGCATCGAGTCCGGTAGGGTCGCCAGCCGGGAGAGAGCATCCGCACGGGCATTTTCCCCGCGGGGGATATGGAAGATGCTGAAGCGCCGGAATTCGGCTGCGCTCGTTTTGACAAGCTCCAAATACTTCGCCATTTGAGGGTCGTGCGCACCATATTCTCCGGAGATCTATCCGGCCACCAGCTGGGAGTCAGTGAAGGCTTTGAGGTTGGCTATGCCCAGCTCACGGGAGACTCTCAGCCCGGCGAGGAGTGCCTCGTATTCCACCTGGTTGTTGGTTGCGGCGAACTGGAAATGGAGTGCACATTCGGCGACGACCCCACCACCGTTGGCGAGAATGAGTCTGGCTCCGCTCCCACAAGAGTTCGAGGCTCCATCCACGTGAAGGATCCAGGCATCCTCCTCGGGTTCCTTGGGTCCTGGTTTTAATTGCTGGTGCGGGGAGTCCCCCTCTGGCTCCTTGCCTAGGCCCGCTCACTCGACCAAGAAGTCAGCATGTACTTGCACTTTCATGGCAGACCTCGGCCTGTAAGCGATATCGAATTCGCTGAGCTTGAGTGCCCACTTCGCCAATCGCCCCGATGTGTCGGGTCGGCTGAGTATTGCTTTTAGCGGCTGATCCGTCAGGACGGCAATGGGATGCGCTTGGAAATAGGGCCTGAGATGCTGAGTAGACGCTATTAACGCAAAAACGAGCTTTTCGGGCCGGGAATACCTGAGCTCCGCATCGCGGAGAAGTTTGCTGGTGTAGTACACCGGCCGCTGGACTCCCTGGTCATCGGTCCGAACTAGAACCGAGCTGACGGCCTCCGAGGTGACCGCCAGGTAGAGGACAAGTTCCTCTCCCTCTTCGGGCCTGGAAAGTAGTGGGGGCGATGCAAGCATCTTCTTCAGCTCTTCAAAGGCCTCCTGGCACTTCTCAGTCTAGGCGAAGTCATTCATCTTCCTCAGCACTTTGAAAAAGGGTCGACAGTGGTCATCCGACCTGGAGATGAACCGGCTCAGGGCGGCTATCCGGCTGGTGAGTCGCTGCACTTGCTTCTTGGAGGCGGGCTGCTCCATGTCCAGGATGGCCTGGACCTTCTTCGAGTTGGCTTCAATCCCTCTCTGGGTTACCATGAACCCCAGGAACTTTCCGGCGGAGACGCCGAAAGCGCACTTCGCCGGGTTCAGCTTCATCTGATGAAGTCGGAGGTTGCCGAAGGTCTCCGCCAAGTCGGCAACGTGATCCGAGAGGGGCTTGCTCATTACCAGCATGTCATCCACGTACACCTGCATGTTGCGGCCGATCTGGTCCTTAAAGACTTTGCTGACCAGTCACTGGTACGTGGCCCCGATGTTCTTAAGGCCAAACGGCATCATCCTGTAACAGAAAGTTCCACGGTCGGTGACGAAGGCGGTGTGCTCTTCGTCCTCTGGGTTCATTCGGATCTGGTTGTACCCGGAGAAAGCATCCATGAAAGATAGGAGGCGATGCCCCGAGGTGGTGTCGACCAACTGGTCAATCTTTGGAAGAGGGAAGCTATCTTTTGGGCAGGCTCGGTTGAGGTCGGTGTAGTCCACACAGATCCTCCACTTACCACTGCTCTTCTTCAACATGACCACATTCGCCAGCCAGCTGGGATACTGAACTTCCCGCACGAAGCCGATAGCGAGGAGTTTTTCCACCTCTTCGTTGATGGCCCTCTGCCTCTCCGCGACGAAGCTCTTCTCCTTCTGGCAGACCGGATGGCACCTCGGGTCCACGTTCAGCCTGTGCGTAATGACCTCGAGGAGAATGCCCGGCATGTCGGCCGCGGACCAGGCAAACACATCCACGTTCATGTGGAGGAATTCCAGCAGGCGGGTCTGTTCCTCCTCCGGGAGTTGGGCCCCCACCTGCACCATCTTCAGAGGGTCCGAACCGAGGGGATAAGTCAACAGGCACTCTACGGGTCCTCCCCTGGGTTCCTTCTCTTTAGGTCGAGGTCGTCGATGTCGGGGGCGAGCTCGGCGCCCCGGGCACCTGGGATCGTCTGCAGGCAATGCTGAATTGGCTGGGTCAAACCCCTCATCACCCCAAGCCCAGAGGCTGTGGGGAATTGCACTAGCAACCGCTTCGTGGAAATCATGGCGTCCAGCTGGTTGAGCCCCGGACGCCCGAGGATCGCGTTGTAAGGCGAAGGGAGCTTGACGACGGTGAACGTCAACATGACTGTGGTCTGCCGAGGTGGGGATCCAGCGGTGACCGGGAGAGTGATCTCCTCTTCGACCCCCACCGAGTCCCCGGTAAAGCCTACCAGGGGGGTGTGCACCGGCCTTAGCTGATCATGGGACAGATTCATTCGGGAGAAGGCATCATAAAAAATACATCAGCGGAGCTTCCACTATTTACCATAATTCGATGTACAGGATGCTTCGCGATGGTCATCTCGACCACCACAGCATCGTTATTTACATTTTTGTTTTCACTCCCCTTCTCTGAAGGGGGGACATCCTCTGGGTTCCCGACCTCCCGGGCTCTCTTTGCCGCCCGCCCGATCCCACAAGAGATCATGCCCACCGGCTTCTCCGTCGGGCGGTTGTCGATTGCGGGAACCGGGGGTAAGGCCGCGAGCGGCTGTCCTTCCGTCGAGACCTCGTTCCTCACGAACTTCCTGAGATAGCCTCTTTTGATCAGCTCCTCGATTTCCCGCTTCAGATTACGACACTCCTCTATGTCATGGCCATGTTCGTGGTGGAACTGGCAGTACTTCGACTTGTCTCGGATGCCTCTTGGGTTCTGAGGAGGAGGTCGGCGGAGGTAGTGCTCGCCCTCAATTTCCATGAGGATCTTCATTCGGGAAGCGAGGAGAGGGGTGAACCGTCGCTCCATGGTGGCCTCGCCCTTCAGCTTCGGATTCGGGCGAGGGTCGGCAGATGGCCCAGGCCTCCGGGCTCTTGGAATATCCCTCAGGGCCGGCTTCTTCAAGGTCTTCCCATCTAGCTCTCGACGGGTGCGGTCGGCCTCCTTCGCTCGGATGTACTTGTGGGCACAGAGGAGGAGCTCGGAGTACGTCCTGGGGGATTTTTTATCCAGGGAATAGGTCAGGCGGGACGTCTTGAGCTCGCGCTTCAAAGCCAGCATGGCAACGGGCTCGTCCAGGTTGTAGATCTCCAGGGCAGCGGTCTTGAACCGGGTGATGTAGTCCCGAAGCAGCTCCTGGTCCTGCTGGTGGATAGAGAAGAGGTTGTCCACATCTCTCGGCACCTTCCAACAAGCGTCGAAGTGCACCAACAACTTTCCTTCCAACTGATGGAAGGAGCAAATAGATTTAGGCTCGAGGCAGGTGAACCAGACTCGAGCGGCCTTCCAGAGGGTAGCGGGGAAGGCAATGCACAAAAGAGCGTCCGTGGCCCCCTGGACCCTCATGAGAGCCTTGTAGCTCTCCAGATGGTCCAGAGGGTCGGTGGTCCCGTCGTAGGGGTCCACCTGCGGCATGCAGAACCGGCTCGAAATCGGCTTCGCCTGGATTTCTTCAGAAAAGGGGGGACGGGAGTCGTAGCCCGCTGGGTCCGCCGAGGAGTTCTGCAGGTCGGCAAATCGGCGGGCGAACTTCGCTAATTTGTGCTCGTGCTCCTCCAGGCGCCTCTCAGCCTAGCGCCTGATGGCCTCGTCGATGGAATCTTCCATCGAGGCCGCTGGTGAAGGGGGCACCGATCGGTCTCGGCGCAGGGTCTTGCCTCGGTGTCGCTTGCTGCGATGCACTGTTTCGACTTCATCGATCGGGGATCGACTCTCGTGATCTGTCGAACCGGAGTAATTTTTTTTCACGAGAGTTTGATGGCTCCCGCGGGGGTTGGAGGCTGCCCGCGGTTGGGATGGCCTGCCTTGGATGGAGCGCAGGCTCTCGCGCGGCCCCGCGGCCCGAGCTACGGGCGTCCCTGGCTGAGGCTGCGTGGCCAAGGAGCGCTGCTGATGTTGTAGCTGCCGAACTGCCGTAGTCAAGGTCTGCAGCTGCTGGATGACAGCCGCGAGAGGTCCATCCATCGAGATTGACTGTGGTGGAAGAGGAGGGGGAGAAGGAAGCTCCCTCTCCGGGCTGGGGGGCCCCTGAGGGGAGGGGATCTCCCCTACTCGGCTGGTGGATGCTTCGCGTCCACGAGTGACCACCATGGTCGGAGCGCGCTTCGTTCACAGAAAGCTAGCTCCCCCCGGGGGTGTTGTCCTGCCCCCCTTCCTGGCATGCCAATCTATTACCGATCTCACTGCCACGCCTGTGGCTTCGGAGCCGCTGATCCGACTAGACCGTCTAGCCCCTGGGGCCTCCTGGCTCGTTCGAACCTGCAAGGCAAGGTCAGAAACCCTGGCCGGGGATCCCGGCGAGGGAGCTCCGATGGTCAAGTCAGTAGACGGCGAGAGGGAACAGAGTTTCTGAGACTGGCCCCCGAAGGAGTCCCAGACTTAGAGATCGTGCTAGTAAGAAAGGTCCCAGAAAGAATAGAAACCCGGCCGGGTTCTTCCGCCGAGCTCACGCCAAAGGGCCCCCTCTCGGGACCTTGGATCCTGCTCTTGGGGCGGAGTCTCCTTTCCCAGCCTTTGTTTGTTGCTTACTTTGTCGTCTATTCTCTCCTTCCTTTTAACTCCTCGTGTTGCCTTCTCATTTTCTGCCCCTTGGAGGCTCCCTTGTCGCTTTCACCTCCTCCCCTCCGTCTCTTTCCCTTTTCCCTTCCGGATCAAAGAGCCAGGCGGCTTCCCGGCCTTGCTTGCCGAGCCTAGTGAGGAAAGAGTAGGGGAGGGGGGCGCCGGTCAGACCGCTGACCAGACCTCGGGCCGAGCGTGAGCGCTCTCCTTCCCAGGCATCGACGTTGTCCGTTATCGGGTCCTGTTTTGTCAGGGCCTCGCCTCTCGACTGCGGAACCTGTCGGGCCGATGTAAGCGATGTTTCGCGTGTTGCCGCCAATCGTACGGGGTGCTTTTCTCGAGGCACGGCGTGCATGGCTCGAGGGGGAACCTCGGAGCTCGCGCTCCCGCTCTTCGAAAACTTCTCTGCACAGGCAGCCCGCCTCGACCGAGGTGGACCCCTCCTGGGTGGACACCTGGTGGAGCGGCAGAAGGTCGCTCGACTTCGGCCGAGGCGGTCTCGTCTCTGGGCACCACCTGGCGGAGGAGCAAAGGAGCCCGGCTCGACCTTGGCCGAGGTGGGATCGTCTCAGGGTGCCACCTGGCGAGGGAGTAGGGGGGCCGCCGGCTTCGGCCGAGGTGGTCCACTCCTGGGTGGACACCTGGCAGAGCGGCAGAACGGTCGCTCGACTTTGATCGAGGTGGTCTCGTCTCCGGGCGCCACCTGGCGAAGGAGCCCGGCTCGACCTTGGCCGAGGTGGGACCGTCTCAGGGTGCCACCTGGCGAGGGAGTAGGGGGGCTGCCGGCTTCGACCGAGGTGGACCCCTCCTGGGTGGACACCTGGCGAAGCGGCAGAAGGCCGCTCGACTTCGGCCGAGGTGGTCCCGTCTCCGGGCGCCATCTGGCGAAGGAGCGAAGGAGCTCGGCTCGACCTTGGCCGAGGTGGGACCGTCTCAGGGTGCCACCTGGCGACGGAGCAGGGGGGCCGCCGGCTTCGACCGAGGTGGACCCCTCCTGGGTGGACACCTGGCGGAGCGGCAGAAGGTCGCTCGACTTCGGCCGAGGTGGTCCCGTCTCTGGGCGCCATCTGGCGAAGGAGCGAAGGAGCTCGGCTCGACCTTAGTCGAGGTGGGACCGTCTCAGGGTGCCACCTGGCGAGGGAGCAGGGGGGCCGCCGGCTTCGGCCGAGGTGGACCCCTCCTAGGTGGACACCTGGCGGAGCGGTAGAAGGTCGCTCGACTTCGGCC
Source organism: Areca catechu (assembly GCA_021397845.1). Taxonomy (NCBI): domain Eukaryota; kingdom Viridiplantae; phylum Streptophyta; class Magnoliopsida; order Arecales; family Arecaceae; genus Areca; species Areca catechu. Next base: position 148,375,820 of record CM038049.1, on the reverse strand, counting down.
GAGGTGGTCCCGTCTCCGGGCGCCACCTGGCGAAGGAGCGAAGTAGCCCGGCTCGACCTTGGCCGAGGTGGGACCGTCTCAGGGTGCCACCTGGCAAGGGAGCAGGGGGGCCGCCGGCTTCGGCCGAGGTGGACCCCTCCTGGGTGGACACCTGGCGGAGCGGCTGGAAGGCCTGGACCAACCTCGACCTCGGCCGAGGCGGATCCACACCTGACTTTGCCGAAGAAAAAGACTCCACGTGGTGCGAATCATGCCCAGCAAAATCTGAGATATACCACGTCATCGCAACGGCTGTAACAATAAGCATTCACTTCTTGATAGCATTCATTGAGCACTACACTTTGAGATGCAAGCCGCTCACCATAACCACAAAGCATCGATAATACCAACAAGAGAAAGTCTTTGTACACTGTGCCTAGTAAAGAAAAAGATAATGCGCAATTTGATTGGACCATGTAAATCTCATTTTTCAATGCACATTTAATGCCTGATAGTAAATCCATGTTAGGGTATGTCTTTACTCTGTAAGGAAGTACAGTGAGTTAGAAAAATACCAACTAGCAAACTCTAGCTGACTCCGTTACCAAGATAGAATACATAGCTGCTAGCGAAGCTGCTAAGAAAGCTATCTAGATAAAGAAGTTCATCTCCGAGTTGGGTGTAGTTCCTACGATACAATAATCAATGCCACTTTATTGTGATAATACTAGAGCTATTGCACAAGCTAAGGAATCGATGTCTCATCAAAAGTCCAAGCACATCCTAATGTGCTTCTATCTCATTCGTGAAATCATTGAAAGACAAGGCATGGTTATAGAATGAGTAGATACAAAGAACAACATAACAGACCCATTCACTGAAGTCCTTCAGTAGTAGTTTGATCACCATTTAGATTATATGGGAACTAAATATAAGGGCGATTAGCTTTAGTGCAAGTGGAAGATTGAAAAAATAATGCCTTGAAAGCCAATCATATTTCTTATGTAACAGGGGCATTTCTATAAAATTCTTCTTACTCATATATAATTTATACTAATAAAAGGTATTTTGATTCATCATATGTTGTGTTTTATACCTTGTTATTTCAAGATTATGATGAATTCCATAAATTAGGATAATAGATTTAAGATCATGATGAAGTTCATAATAGTAAGACTTAAGATTTTATAAATCATAATCTAGAAAATTCCTAGTCGAAGGATCATCGAGTTGGAGATCGATGATTCCAGAAAGATTAGTACATTCTATGTATGCTCGATGAAGAGAGCGGTTGGTCTCATGACTACTTGTATAGGGACATTAATACAAAGATGTGAGTGCTCATCAAGGTATGAATTTACTAAATTGATCCATCATAAGAAGATCTTATGGAAGTCTCACTTGTCAAAAGATGATTCTCTTAGTGGGAGTTGTGCAAGTGATCCTTAGACCTAAGATCACCATGAAATCTTATACACATAAATCCATGTTTTGGTTCATATTCATTCATGACTTAGTCATATACGGGGTGTTCATGGATATGATGAATTATGTATGAAGGTTATGAGTAGGTCAACAAGGAATCGATCACTCCTAATAAGAGGAGTATTTATTTCATGTAATCTCATCAAATGATGACTTAGAAAGTCTTTGATCAAAGGATGATGAAATTAAAAAAGATTTCTAATCTTTCATTGATCTAGTCTTTATTAGTCATTCAAGATTCGAATGAATAAAATGCTAGGATTTGATAATTTTTTATACCCATCACTTAATCGAGATAAAGGAAGATCGAAGGATCAAACTGCAAGATAACTTGCCACTGAATAATATTTTAATAATTTCTACCAAATTTTCATCATCTTGGTAGGCATGATTTATTTCTAGATGTTAATCATTTCTTATAGATTTTCATGAATTAAATTAATTGAATTCATGAGTCAATTTGAAAGATGCTTCAAATTGGTAACTAAGGTTAGCTCAATTTATCTTAATTCGATTAGTTGATTTCTAATCAAACTAAATCGATATAAACCTAGACCTACTGCTAGCTAGATGTAGAGCCCAAAGGGTCATACATGCTAAAGAACTGATCAAGAAAGTTATTATATTTTTTTAGGATGATAAGATTCTAATTGGCTAGCTAATTAACATACTAGCATATGTTGGCTAGCCTAACTTTTAACCTAATTAGATTGGATTTAAATGCTTGGTATTTGGGCTAACTAATTTGAGTGAAACTTAAATTGGATTAAGCCTTAAGTGAAATAGCTAAGTTGGGACTTATCTTGATTTTATAGCCCTTATCCATGTCTTGAACCAAGATCCCAAGGGCTTGGGACTCTTGGTGCCAATATTGGCATGCACACAATATAAGGGGCATAGAAGGATCAAGAGTCATTCTGTAATTAAATTACCTTTTTATTGATAAAGCTTAGCCCCTATCCTCTCTTTTTCATTTTTATTTGGATTGGATTTGATCAATCAAGTAGATAAGATTTGGGCATGAATTCATGTGGGTGTATGAAGGTTGCGATGCTTGAAATATATGGTGCATGGAATAGACAAGAGTCCTTCAAATTATTAATCACCTTTTTCTTGATAATCCTTTGTATGCCTATTGGGTGCTTTGACCAGGTTCTAAGCTAAGTGGAAGGATTGGGAAAATACTAGTTTTTTTCAAAGAGTTGCGATAAGTAATACTTGGCATAAATATATTATGAAATGCCATATATTTATGGTTTCACATAGCACCTTTCTGCCTAGAGACTCCTTCTTCTTGAAGGATCTTATTTGATTTGTTAAATATACTGAGCAAATGATGCTTTTGGCACCTCCTCTCTAACTATTTAAGGGCTTTGGTGATTGAAGCAAATGCATCCAAATTTATCTCGACAACTCTCTTCCTTCCCTTGTCAGGATAAGTCTATTATTTTAAGACAAATCTACCATTTTAAGACAAGAACTTAGGAAGAAAATTAGAAAGGATAATAGAATAGTAAGAAAAGTTTTGAAAAGATCTTAAAATACTCTTCAGGAGGGTAAAGGTCCTAGTAAGAGAGGAAGGCTATCAAAGAAAAAAAGGCTATCAGGAGGAGTTTCTAATCAAGCAAGCAAGAAATAGAAGTATTTTCTTGATCTAGTTCTTATGATCATCTCTAGAGGGCATACACTTGTGTACTTAGTAGAATAAAGGACATTAGCATTACAGGTATTCTTCTACATCCTAATGTATTGCTTTGTTAGTTAATATAATCAAAGGATCCTGGATCTAAGATTTTGGTTGACTAGGATTTCAAGATTTAAAAATTTTTAAAATTCAGTTTTTCACTGCGCAACCATAACTCTTTAGTGGTATCAGAGGCATCTTGATTCATTCAATTAATAGTCAATTAAATATTTGAATGATTATATGCTATTTAATTATATATAACATAATAGTTTTAGCTTATGTTGGTTAATGTATGCCACTAATTAGGTATTTCACTTAAATCCTCATCAATATAGAGATATGTTTAGATTATTCAGTTATCATTCTGAAATAAGGTTATCCTAATATAGCGATGGACGTCTGCTATATTATAAGGTTGTCCTATATGATGATACACTTGGCATATTTTATGTTATGGTGTAATATGCCCTATTAGATAGTTTGCAGTATTAGGATGTATATGAGACCATGAAAGCCCTCTTTAAAATTATATTTAGTCATAGCATTATAAAATTATAATGTAAACTCATTTAGGATTTGATTGATCAATTGATGTCTAAGAAAGTGGTTCTGAGAGGTAAGGAGAACATGGTTTTTAGTTGGATCCATTGCTTACCTGGATAAATTTTTTGTGTTTAAGGTAAGCGCGGGGGCCTCCCACCTCTTTTCTATTTACCTAGCTAATTTGATTGGTTTAGACCTTGAACTGAAAATTCTAATTGATTAAAATACTATTAAATACTTTTATAATGCTAAGCCAAATTCATGTCAAAAATTATAGTAGGTTTGTTGTGAACACAAGGTCTACTTCAGGATTTGATATAAAATTTATCTTGGTGTATCTAATGCTTTATAGCATGATTGATGGTATTGCTTTATTGTGTAATACAATGGCAACATTATTCAAACATGATTATATGAAAATAAAGGATCTCACTAAATTAAGATATTATAGTTTGTTCTGTAACACAAGGCTATAAGTATCTTAGAGGTAGCTATCATGTTGAGAGTTGCATAGGTTGCAATTGGAAAGAGAATTTCTTACCTTGAACTCATAAATGTTTGTTGTATAACACAAGATATTTATAAGAAATTGGGATCTCAACCCTATTAAAAAATCCTATTACTATTTCTCACTTACCATAGATGAGGGCTATGGTATTCATAGTAAAATAGTGAGAGATACAATTAGATTGATAAGTCCTTATGTAGTTGTATATATCATCTTGAGTGGTTTGCTTATACTTTGTTCTTTATTTTTATGTAGATTAATATTATGGCTTCTACTTTATCACTGTGAAGTATTTTAGATGCCAACAAGTTAACCGGTCCTAATTATATAGATTGGTTAAGAAACTTGAGAATTGTCTTAACTTAGGAGAAGGTCTTCTACATCCTTGATTCTCCTGATCTAGATCCGATCAGAGATGATGCTATGAAGGAGAAAAGAGTCATACATAAAATATGACAGAATGATAGTTTAACTATCAAGTGCATTATGTTGGCTTTTATGAGCAATGAATCGTAGAGACAACAAGAAAAAATGGAATTTCAATTCATACTGCTTAATCTTAAAGAGCATTATGGAGAGCAAAGTAGAGCTACCCGATATAAAATATTGAAGCAGTTTTTCCAAGCATGTATGAGTAAGGGCTCGTCCATTCAAGCCCATGTACTTAAGATAATTAACTTAATCACTCGATTAGGTCAATTAGGATTTGTTATGGATGGAGATCTTAATCAGGACTTGATCTTTCTATCACTCCCTAATTCCTTCTCTCAGTTTGTCATGAACTATCATATAAACAAACTGAATATTTCATTACCTAAGCTATTTAACATGTTTAAAATAGTTGAGAGCCATTTTAAGGAAGATAAGGCTCATCTTCTTCTAATTGATGAAAAGAAGAAAACAATAATGAAGAAAGGTTCAAAGAGAAAGTAGAATCCTAAAAAAGTATCTAGAAGAGGAAGAATACAAAGAAGCCCTCTGCTAATAGAACCTATTTTTACTGTGGTAAGCGGGGACAATGGAAGAAGAACTGTAAGTCATATCTTGCTAGTCTAAAGCTTGATGCTAGTGGAGCATCAAAAGGTTTGTACATGATATAAACTAACTTGTCATTGACTTTAGCTTCTGATTCATGGTATTAGATATCGTATGTGGGTCTCATATATGCAAGTCTTTGTAGGGATTTCAAAGAATTAGGAGATTGAAGAAGGGTGACTTCAAGCTTGATGATGCGAGTGGTAAAGCCAGTCAAGCGAAAGCTATGGGTACCTATTTATTATTATTACATTCGATAAAAGCTTTAGAATTGAAAGACTATTACTATATTCCAAATATTATTAGAAATATTATTTACATACCTTTGTTATTACAACAAGATTTTGAAATTAATATAAAGAGCAGTGGATGCTCCATTTTTCATTCTAATAATTTTTTGGAAGTGGTTTATTTATTAATGATCTTTTAATTCTTTCACTCAATAATAAAGTTTTATTTATTAAAAATAAGAAAAAAAAGAGAAGATATTAATATCACTTTTCTCTGGTATTGCTAATTAGATCATATTAGTGTGTCTAGGATAAATAAGTTATACAAAAAAAAATTCTTTGATCCTTATAATTATTAATCATTAGGAACTTGTGAGTCTTGTCTTATAAGTAAAATGACCAAGTCTCTATTCATTGGTCATGGAGATAGGGTAACTGAGTTATTAGGACTAATACATATAGAGTATATGGACCAATGTCAACTCAAGACAGAGGAGGATACTCTTATTTCATCACCTTTGCTAATGATTTATCTAGATTTGGATATATATATATCTTATGAAACATAAATCCAAATCCTTGGATAAATTTGAAGAGTATCAAAGTATAATTAAAAAACAAACTGAAAAAAGTATTAAAATTATTCGGTCAGATCGGGAAGGAGAATACTTATCTAGTAAATTTCTTGGTCATTTTAAGGACAAAGGCATTCTCTCATAATGGATACCTTCATATACACCATAATTAACTAGTATAGCAGAAATGAGGAATCACATCTTGTTAGACATGGTAAGGTCTATGATATGCTTCATTGATCTTCCTGTATCCTTCCAGGAGTATGTCTTAGAGACTACTACCTATAACTAAACAGGATACCATCAAAATTAGTAGCTAGCACTCCATATGAATTATGAAAAGACAAAAAACTAAGTATTAAATATTTTAAGACTAAGGATAGCCCTACTTATGTTAAAAATGTATTTGGATATAAGCTAAGTACTAGGGCTAATAAATATAGGTTCATAGGTTATTCCTGAGTAGGGCTGGAACTGGGCTCGAGTTGGCCTGATGGGCTTCGGGCTAGCCTAAAGTAGATCGGATCGGGCTTGGGCCTAAAAATAGAACTCATTTAATTTTTGAGCCGGGCTCGAGCTCCCCCTTGGTCCGGCCCTACTCGGCCGAGAAAAGGCCCAGCAAGAACCTGGCTCGCCAGCCTGATAATTTTAGAATTTTAATCTTTTAATTTTTTTTAAAATATGTACTAGTAGTTAAAAGAACTTCATTTTATCATTTTATCTTCAATTTGATAGGCTTAATCGGACTTTAATTTGGGCTGAAATATGTACCAGTAATTAAAAGAGCTTTATTTTATCATTTAATCTTCAATTTAATATGCCCAATCGGGCTTTAATTCAGGCTGACCCGAATCAAAGCCTAGTTCGGGCTAGCCCAATTAGGCTTGGGTCGGGATCGGGTAGGGATATGTGCCCTGCTCGGCCCACTTCCAGCCCTATCCCTGAGAGGGTATCGGATACTTCTTTTATCATCCTACTAAATAAAAGATTTTTGTCAGTAGGCATGTCACTTTCTTGGAAAAGGAATTTATCCAAGAAGGAGGCAGTGGGAGAGTACTTGAACTTAGTGAAGTTCAAGACCAACAGCCTACTCCTATAGATAACCAACATCAAATTTCTCAACCACAAGTACTTATTAATTAGGTACCACGATAATACACACCTCCTTTTCGTAGGTCAGAGAGACAAGATACGCCTTTTAGATATGGCTTTGTCATTAGAAATGATAATGAAGCTAGCATGATTCGACATAATGATCCTGTGACCTATACGGAAACTATCAAGAATAAAGACTCTAACAAATGGGAAATCTAACATGGACTCCATGTATTCCAACTAAGTTTGGACATTGGTTGATTCATCTAAAAAAGTAAATCCAATAGGGTGCAAATGGATTTTCAAAAAGAAGATTGGAGTAGATGGCCAAGTAGAAATCTACAACACTAGGGTAGTGACAAAATATTTCAGTCAAAGACATGGATTGACTATGATGAAATATTTTTACTAGTAGATATGCTTAAGTCTATTAGGATTTTGCTTGTATAGCTGCATATATATTGCAATTATGAAATCTGACAAATGGATATAAAGACTATGTTTCTTAATGGGTACCTTAAGAAAGAAGTCTATAGGTCACAGTCAGAAGGGTTTGTCTCAAGTGAGAGACTGAATCAAGTATGCAAGATTAAGAAACCCATTTATGGATTAGAACAAGTATGGAGAAGTTGGAACATTCGCTTTGATGAAATAATTAAGGAATTTGGTTTCATAAAAAATGTAGATAAATCATGTATGTATAAGAAGATAAGTAGGAGTGCCATTGTTTTCTTAATATTATATGTTGATGACATACTTATCATTAGGAATGATATTCCAATATTGTAATCGATCAAAGCTTGGCTATCTAAAAGATTTTTCTTAAAAGATTTGAGAGAAGCATCTGATATACTAGGTATAAAGATTTATAGAGATAGATCTAAGAGGATACTTGGATTATCCCAATCTAGGTACATTGACTTAATATTGAAAAGATTCAATATAGAAGAAAGTAAAAGGATATTATTTACCCATGAGTCAAGGAATATATCTTTCTAAGAAGGTGTCTTCTAAGACAACCGAAGAGAGACAAAGGATGAATAAGATTCCTTATGCTTCGGCTGTAGGATCAATCATGTATGCTATATTATATACGAAGCCTAATGTTGCTTATGCCTTAGGCATAGCAAGCAGATTCTAGGATGATCCATGAGTGGATCATTGGAAAGTTATGAAAAATATTTTTAAGTACCTTAAAAAGACTAAAGATGTTTTTCTAATATATGGATGATCATATTTAAAACTAGAAGGCTATACTAATTCTAGTTTTCAATCAGCCAAATGATAGTAAATCCATATCAAGATATGCCTTTACTTTGTATGGAGCTGCAATGAGTTGGAAAAGTACCAAGCAGCAAACTATAGCTAACTCAGTCACAGAGGCAGAATACGTACTGCTAGTGAAGTCGCTACGGAAGCTATCTAGATGAAGAAGTTCATCTCGAAGTTGGATGTAGTTCTTGCAATATAATAACTAGTGCCACTTTATTATGATAACACCGAACTGTTACACAAGCTAAGGAACCAAGATCTCATTAAAAGTCTAAGCACATCCTAAAGTGCTTCCATCTTATTTATGAAATTATTGGAAGACAAGACATAGTTATAGAATGAGTAGATACAAAAAATAATATAGCAGACCCATTCACTGAGGCCCTTCCTCAACAACAATTTGATTACCATTTAGATTGTATGGGAATTAAAAAAAGGATGATTGGCTTTAGTGCAAGTGAGATTGAAAGAATATTGTCCTGGAAGCCAATCATATTTCTTATGTAACATGAATATTTTTATAAAGTTCTTCCAACTCATGTATGATATTATATTAATAAAAAGTATTTTAATTCATCATATACTGTGTCTTATACCTTTTCGTTTTAAGATTATGATAAATTTCATAGATTAGGATAATGGATTTAGGGTTATGATAAAGTTTATAACAGTGAAACCTAAGATTTTATAAATCCTAATCTAAAATATTCCTAGTCGAAGGATTATCGAGCCGGGAATCGATGTTTCTAAAAAGACTGGCACATTCTATGTATGCTTGATGAAGAGAGTGGTTGGTCTCACTAATAACTATATAAAGTTAATAGTTAATTCAACTTTATTTAATTAAAATTGATACTTTTATGTAGTATTTTGCAGGAAAGAACCCTGTCAACATGAAGAGTTCAGTTTTTGGGATCCAATGGTGCAAACGGCACTCAAATCAAACTTGAAACAAGCTTAGAATAGTATTTGAAGAATTAATACAATATTGCACATATTTTGAAGCAACTGGTCCATCATAGACCGGCCATTTCATCTACGGAATAGAGTTGGGTCCATGGGCAGCCATTGCTACTAGTCCACGGAATAGATCCATGGACCATCGGCCTTCCCAAGCCGATTCTTCACTGGAGAAGTTGTCGGCACCCCTCCTCTCACCACCGGGAAGCTTCCCATGGCTGGAAAATCGATGGAGCTGCCGTCTGAGCCACCTCCCAAGCTGCCCGTCTCCTCCCTCGTCATGCCATCTTTAACCGTTCCAGTCTATCATTGCCGTAGCCAAGTTGTTACCGAAAAAGTTGCTGGAAAAGCTTCTCACTACTACTGGAGGCACTGTCCATGCAACCAACTTTTCCTCTCCATCGATGCCCGACAACCGTAGCTACCGCACCACCGAGCATCACCGATCTACCCATCACCAACTAGCCATCATTCCCTCCCAATTTGTAGGCAGCCTTCCCCTCACCGGCTTCTTCCATTCATCGCTGTGCAACCGTGGAACCACCGTCTCTTCCTCACCATGTAGATCACCATCGTCTCCTCTACCTCATCATTGGCTTTTCACCACCGGCCCAAGATGTTGCTCGCTGCCCCTGTTGCTGGTCCAAGAAGAAGCTCTCTACCATCTGTAACATCATCCACCGCCAGTTTCCCTCCACTTCATCATTGGTCATGACTCCCATCCCTCCACAAGCAGGCAAAACCATCACCATCATGTCCAACACCACTGACCTTCATTGTTCTTCTTGTTGTTGGTCCAAGATGATGTCGGGAGTTGGACTAGGATGTCTGAATGAAAAAAGAGATCGGAAGAAGCTCGATCACGGTGAGATGGTTGGAATAGAATCATAGAGTTCAGGCATGATGGTTGAGTGGGTGTGAGGGATAAGATTATGGAACCGAGCCTGTTGGGGCATATTACGATGGAAAACCAACGCGGTTCCCACACGGGCCCTATGCACTTCTCTCCGCCTATAAAACAAGTCTTGTAGCGAGTCGATGAGGTATTCTCTCCGCTCCTTCCATCCTTTCGATTTCCACTTCCATCTTCTCGTCCTTCTACCCTCCCATCCACTTCCATTCTCCTGCTCTCATTCAACTTCCCTTCTAGTGCCATTTCCACTGCTACTTCCTGGTTCCTTGATTTCTACCACATCGTTGTTCCAAGCTTCCACTACATCACCGCTCTACCTTTCGATCTATTACCTGGCCTTTCGATATGCTGCTGGGTTTTCATGGAAGCATGATCTTGGGGAAGAGTAATTTTGTTTTAGAAAGTTATTTTAGTGATGTGTTTTTCTTTATGTTATGAAATAAGAAAATCTTATTGCTTCATGTTGCTCTTTACTGAGTGTTCTTTAATTGAATAATTTTTGACTGGTCTATTCCTAAAAGGGATGGGCTGTGATCTGCAGGTATGGGCCATATTCTCATTAAGATTGATCATATCTTAATTATATTCATTATTAATTCTTGTTTTGATCTTAACTCTTTCATTGCATAATTTTTTGAAATAATTGCAAAAGTTTCTATGGATTCGATCCTTACTCCTGCTACTCTTCTAAGAATAATGAAATTAAGATACTATAATCAGTGCATAACGACTTGCACTAGATTTTTGGCATCATTGCCGAAAACTTTTTGGCACATTATTTTGAAAAAAACCATCAAAAAAAATAATTCAAAGTTAGTAGTTATTATTTTTCAATTTTGAGTATCCTAATATAAGGTTGTCATAGCATAACTTTTAGTTATGTTGAATGGTTGTCCTAGGATACAAAAAGGTTGGACAAACTTAAAAAAGTTTTAAAATCTAAAAAAATATTAAAAAAATATAAAAAATAATAAAATTTTTAAAATATTTAAATATTGACATCCTCATAACTTGTTAGGAGATTAGAGACATAACCATCAAATTGAATTAAAAAAAATAATTAATTTAATTTTGCTTGTGTGATAACAATCAAGTTTGGATACCTTATTTATTGCATTGCATCTTTTCATAATTGACCTTAAGGGCATAACCCATTAATCATATAAGGTAGAGAGTTTGTCACCCTTCCTTAGCCCAGAAATCATTATCCTGCATTTGCATTGACCTAGACCTTAACTGTTAAAATTAATTAGACGTTAGTCCTAAGAATTTTGAGCTCAACAGGATAAGGAAACCTCAGAGCTGGACCGGGTTCAGATCAGTTAGTTACTCGGTATCTTAGGTAAGTGGTTCAGGGATAAGAGCCTGAAAGAAGGTGGTTCTTTAATTAATTTTGTTCACTTACCTGGTCAATTTTAATTGGTATCTAAGACAAGAACGGGGGGCCCCCACCAACCTTACACTTACTTGGCCAAGTCAGTTAATTGATCTTGGACTTAGAGTGCTCAAAGGTAACCTTGGAACTGTTAGGAGCTATCTAAACTTAAGTTAACCCCAGGATAGAATTGATTCTGATTGCATCACTTGTTTGAGAAAAAAAATTAATTAAAAACTTTTGTCTCTAGTCTAGGACTCTCTTAGGAGTCTTCTCTTTAGACCTCCTTCATTCTTTCATTTTTTAAATTAATTTTTAAAAAATTATAAAGAAATTGAATTGTTGTTTGCTTTAGAGTACTACTGTAGGGTGTATGCTAGGTCGACGATCTTTAGAACTTGAAATCATATCCCTAGATCCAGAAATAGATAGAACTTATAAAGCAAACAGATCATGAACTATAGACCCCAATCAAGAAAATAACCCACCATGATAATTGAAGGAGTACTTCACTCCTTCAAAATATACTTACTCTCCCTGTATTCAAGTACCTCCAATAGAGGCTGTGCAGTATGAAATCAAGTCCAGTATAATTCAGATATTACCTTTTTTTTATGGACTTGCAAATGAGGACCTTTACAAACATCAAGATAAATTTCTGGAAATATGTTCAACTATCAAGATCCAAAATTTCTTCGATGATGCCCTTAGACTTAAGTTGTTTCCTTTTTTCTAAAAAATAAGGCCAAGTACAAGTTAAATTCCTTAGACACAGTAACAATTTCAACTTGGAACCAACTCTAGAGGGAGTTCCTTAAGAAATACTTTCCGATAGAAAAAACTAATTAAATTAGAAAAGCTATAACCAATTTTTTTCAATTAGATAGAGATATTTCATGAGACATGGAAGAGATTAAAAGAATTGATTAGAAAATATTCGCACCATGCTATACATAAATGGCAATTAGTCCAGTGTTTTTATGATGGTTTGTCAGAAATGTACCGGCAAATGGTTGATGCCTCATGTGGAGGAACATTTATACTTAAAAATGAACATGAGGCATGACAGCTTTTTAAAACTCTATGTGAAAATTTCTTGCATCACATGTCTGATACTCGTAGAGATCCTCCTATAGGACCTAAGAGAGGTGGAATGCATAAACTAGGTCATTCTATAGACATTTATAGCAAGGTAGATGAACTATCGCAAAAAATTGACCAAATTTTATAAGTTGGAAATACTTCCTCCTCACCTGCTCATGTTCATGATGTTTGTATTATCTATTCGAGTCGCAATCATTTGATAGGTGATTGTCTAACCGCATACCAATTTCCTGAGCTTATTTAGGAGCAAGCCCACCAAGCCCAAACTCGAATGGCTTCTAGATTAGAAAATGATCCATATTCAAATACCTACAATCATAGTTGGAGAAATAATCCAAATTTTTCTTGGAAACCCCAACCTATCATCAACCTAATATAAATTAGACCCAACCATCAGGAGACTTAGTTTAGAAGCAGGCCATATTTCCAATACTCGAGTGCCCCACAACCTCAACCTCCATCGAATAGTTATGATCCTACTTTTAAAGAAAAGGTGCTACAAGCATTGAAGGGACTAGAAATGAATACTCAACTCCTCCACTCCCACATACAATCTATTGCAAAGTTAGAGACCCAGATAGATAAGCTAGCCATAGCTTTCAGAAGGAGGGAGGAAGGTTGACTCCACTAATTGATTTTGATGATAAGCAAAATAGTTAAGTATAAATTGAGGACTAATGATCTGCTTTAAGTGTGTGTTCATTGAAAGGATGCTCACAAAATTTGAAGAAGACCAATTATGTTAAAGAACCAAGTTTAAATGATAAGATTGCACAAAACAAGACTTGGACACTCAAGAGATGGTTGAATGGATGTGAAAGCCAAATGGAAACTTGTTCTAGCTCAAAATCAGCATCTTTTATGATTTTTCAGAGATGTGTCGACTCAAGGTGTCGACACATGACATGAAGTGTCGACACATGAAGATGAGGTGTCGACTCAGGCCGGTACGCTACAAAGTTTCAAATGGCACAGATCAAGAGTCGATACATGGACCTTATGTGTCGACTCAAAGTGTCAACACATGGATCAACACATCGCCTGAGACTTTCAAGCCACATAACTCACAGAAGGTGAAGGAACAGTTGAAGTATCGACACATGGATGCAAGGTGTTGACTCAAGGTGTCGACTCAACTGAGAATGTGTCGACTCAATTGAGATTTCTAGAGAATCTGAATGGACTATTTTGAACTAAGTGTCGATTTAAGAAGAACATGTGTCGACCTTATGTGTCGACTCAACTGAGGAAGTGTCGACACATGGAGTTCTGGTAACAGTAATGGCTAATTTTTTTAAATACAGAAATCGTCCCAAATACCTCTAACGGCTAGTTTTTCAAGTGTAATGGCTAAATTTTGATTTTAAGGCCTTGGAAGGGTATTTATATGATTCAAATCAAATCTAAATACAAGAATATTGAATACCATTAAGAGTTTGAAGAGAAAAGAAGAGAGAAGAGCCATAACTCAGATTCATTCAAGTTTCAACCATTCTCAAGCTAAAGGAAGCTTCCAAGCATTCAAAGCCATCAAGAGCATTGAAGATCATTCATACTTGGATATTTAAAAGGCTTCAACAAGAGCAAAGTAGTATTACATCGAGCTACATCGACTTATTTGCTTTTCTTTTGAAAGCTTATATTGGTTCTTTGTTTCTAAACTTCATATCTTATAAGGGTTCTTGGTTAGCCTATTGCAAAACCAAAGAAGGTTATTGGTAAGCCTTGAAAAACCAATTAGGTTGGTAGTTAGCCCACAAAACCACTAAGATTCTTGGTTAGCCCGGAAAACCAAGGGAGGTTGTTGGTTAGCCTTGTGAAAACCAATTAGGTTCTTGGTTAGCCCGTAAAACCAAGTGAGGTTTGACTTGTGAACCTTGTGAAAACAAGTCGGGTTTTGATTAGTGAGCCTGGAAAACTAATCGGCTATAATCTTGTGATTATAGTGAATTCCCAAGGAAATCTTGGGGAGTGGATATAGGTGCATTGTTGGCACCGAACCACTATAGCTTGTGATGTTTGTGATTGCTTGATCTCTCCTTCCTTACTCTTTATATTTTTGCTCATTGCTTTTAATTTTCGCTGCACTATTACTTTAGAGCATTACATTCAAATCATAGTACCTTATTCAATTGAATTGCATATCTTGTTTTGTAAAGTTTGTAGCTTGTGATATTAAGCTTAGCTTTAAATTTTTAGTGACCCAATTCACCACCCCCTCTTGGGTTGCTTATTGGGTAACAAGTGGTATCAGAGCCCTGTTCTTAGTGTATAGGCTTTATCGCCTTAAGTAAAGATCTATGGCAGCCCTATTTGGTACTAGTATAATTAAGGGACAAGCCTCAAATAGACCTCCATTTTTTAATGGAATAAATTATATTTATTGAAAAACTAGGATGAGAATTTATATGCATTCTATAGATTACAATTTATGTAGAGTAGTTGATAAGGGTCCTCATATTCCTTCGGTAGTGGTTAATGGTGTTTCCATCCCAAAACTTGAAGAGGATTGGGATGAAAATGATATTAAACAATCCGAGATCAATGCTAAGGCAATAAATCTCTCATATTATGCATTAGATCCTAGTGAGTTTAATAGGATATCTACATGCATGTCTACCAAAGAAATATAGGACACACTTGAAGTTACCCATGAGGGTACCGATCAAGTGAAGAACACTAAGGTCAATATGTTAGTGCACACATATGAGATGTTCCGGATGGAACCAAATGAATCTATTACTGATATGTATACATGTTTTACAAATATTGTAAATGCTATGAGAAGTCTTGGTAAAGTCATATCTAATGCTGATCTTGTGAATAAAATTCTTAGGTCACTTCCAACGTTATGGGATCCAAAGGTGACCGCAATTCAAGAAGCAAAGGATATGGACAAGCTACCTCTTGAGCAACTAGTGGGATCGCTCATGACTTATGAGCTCAACTTGAAACAGAAATCTATGGACCTTGATAAGGAGAAAAAGGGAATTGCTTTCAAGTCAAATATTCAAGAAGAATCCTTGATTGATGAGTCCAAAGATGAAGAAGAAGAAGGTGAAGAAGCCCTCCTTGCACGAAAGTTTAGAAGATTCATGAAGAGGAGGAAATTTCCCTACAAAAAGAAATATCAATCTAAGGAAAAGGGAAAAGAAAAAGAGAAAGAAAAGAAAAAAGAAAAGGAGAAGGAAGTACCGATATGCATCGAGTGCAAGAAGCCGGGACATTACAAGTTTGATTGTCCTCTCCTCAAGAAATTAAGAAAGAAATTAAGGAAGAAAGCAATGATGGCCACTTGGAGTGACAGCGAAGACTCCAGTTCAGAAGAAGAGTAGACTGAAGTTGCAAATCTCTGCTTCATGGTACATCAGGACAATGAAGAGGTATGTTCCGACTTTGAAACTGATTTTACTTTTGATGAACTTAGAAATGCCTTTGAAGAATTAATGCATGATTATAGGTTAGTTTTATCTGAAAATAAGAAATTGAAAAAGCATACAAATAGTTTTTCTTTAGAAAACAATTCTTTACTAAATGATCTTAGTTCTTTGAAATATAAACTAGATGTTTTGGAAAAGAAAAATAATGCTTTAGCTATGAAAAATGAAGTTTTAAAAAGACCTAAAAATATTATTTCTAATAATGAGCTTTATAAGAAAAACAAGAATTTAGAACTTGAAAATGATAAGTACAAAAATGAACTTAAAAAAATCAAACCTTTTGTTGACAAATTTACTTATAGCTCAGAAAAGTTGAATTTGCTTTTAAACAATCAAAGAGTAGTTTTTAATAAGGCAGGTTTAGGATATAAACCACAGAAACAACAAAAATATTTCAAAAACTTTTTTGTACCTGCATCGTCTAGTATTACTTGCTTTACTTGCAAAAAATTAGGACATAAATCATATCAATGCAATTTTAGAAAAATCATGTCTTTTGGTAAAGTGTGGGTTCCAAAAGGAACCATTTTGAATGCTAACTCTAAAGGACCCAAGTTGGCTTGGGTACCTAAGAACAAAGCTTGATCTTTTTGCAGGTGTGTCTTGAAACCAAGAAAAACAAACGAATTTGGTATGTTGACAATGGTTGCTCAAGGCACATGACTGGAGATGTGAAGCAATTCACTTCTTTTGAAGCTTTGAATGGAGGGAGTGTGACCTTCGGTGACAATGGTAAAGAAAAAATCATTGGTATTGATAAGGTTCACATAACTCCTTCTAATAGTATTAGTAATGTACTTTTAGCAGATGGCTTAAAGCATAATCTTTTAAGCATTAGTCAGTTTTGCGATAAAAATTTTCAGGTAGTTTTTAAATCATTATATTGCATGATTTCTAGTCCAGATTTAAATGGAGTACAATTCATTGGAAAAAAGCATGGAAATATTTATTTGGTAGAACTAGATGATCTATCTTTGCCTAATGAAAAATTTTTATTGCAATGAATTCAACTAAGAAAGAGACTAGTTGGTTATGACATAGAAGACTAGGGCATGCTAGTATGTACCTTATTTCAAAACTTAGTAAAAAGAATTGAGTTAGAGATTTACCTAAACTTTGTTTTGAAAAAGATAGAATTTGTCGAGCATGTCAATTTGGAAAACAAGTCAAAACTTGTTTTAAACCAAAAGGATTTGTAACTACTAGTAGACCATTTGAACTACTCCATATGGATCTCTTTTGACCAACTAGAACATCAAGTCTAGGAGAAAAAATATATGGATTAGTCATTGTGGATGATTTTTTGAGATTTACTTGGATTTTCTTTTTAGCACAAAAAGACGAATCATTTTTTGTATTCGTAAAGTTTTATAGAAAAGTTTCAAATGAAAAAGGTGTTTCAGTTATTTGTATTCATAGTGATTATGGAACTGAATTTGAAAATCAAGATTTCAAAAACTTTTGCAATGAAAAAGGTATTGAACACAATTTTTCTGCACCTAGGACACCTCAGCAGAATGGGGTGGTAGAAAGGAAAAATAATACTTTAGAAGAAATGGCATACACTATGCTTTTTGAAAACGATTTGCCAAAGTATTTTTGGGCTGAAGCTATTAACATAGCCTGTTATGTTTTAAATCGAGTTTTGATACGCCATATTTTAAAGAAAACTCCATATGAACTTTGGAACCAAAGAAAACCGACTTTGAAATATTTTCATATTTTTGGTTGTAAGTGTTTTGTTTTAAACAATGGAAAAGATCATCTTGGAAAGTTCGATGCCAAGTCTGATGAAGGTATCTTCTTATGATACTCTACATCAAGCAAGGCATACATCGTATTTAATAAACGAACTTTGGTTGTAGAAGAGTCGGTACATGTTATATTTGAAGAATCTACTGACAAATCCTCGAGAAAAGAGGATACATCTGATGAATGTGCAGGTGTTGACAAACTTCAGAAGCTGACACTGAATGATCAAGTTCAACCAAGTGAAGATAAACAAGACAAGGATGAGAAAGAAGATGACACTTTAAAGCATCAAGATCTACCTAAGGAGTGGAGGTATGCTCATGAACATCCTAAGGAATTAATCTAAGGTGATCCATCGAAAGGGATAAAAACTCGAGCTTCTATTAGAAATGAATGTGATTACATAGCTTTTGTATCTCAAGTAGAACCTAAATATTTTGAAAAAGCTGAAAAAGACTTTAATTAGATCAATGCTATGCAAGAGGAACTAATATAATTTGATAGAAATAATGTTTGGACACTTATAGAAAGACCATCTAATGTTTCAATCATTGGCACTAAATGGATATTTAAGAATAAATTAAATGAAAATGGTGTTGTTATTAGAAATAAAGCTAGGCTAGTTGCTAAAAGCTACAATCAGGAGGAAGAGATTGACTTTGATGAAACTTTTGCTCCTGTTGCTAGACTTGAAGCAATTAGACTGCTATTAGCATTTGCTTGTTTTATGAATTTCAAGTTATTTCAAATGGATGTTAAAAGTGCTTTCTTAAATGGTTTTATGTCTGAAAAGATTTTTGTTGAACAACCACCTAGATTTGAAAACCATGCACATCCTGACTATGTTTTCAAATTACACAATGCACTTTATGGATTGAAGAAAGCACCTAGAGCATGGTATAAAAGGTTAAGCAAATTTCTTATTGAAAATGAATTTTCTAGAAGAAATGTTGATAAGACTCTATTTTTGAAAAAGAAAGATAATGATTTATTAGTAGTGCAAATATATGTTGATGATATTATCTTCGATGCTACTAATGAAATTCTTTGTCAAGAGTTTGCTAAGCTTATGCAGGGTGAGTTTGAGAAGAGTATGATGGGTGAACTAAACTTCTTTCTCGGATTCCAGATCAAGCAAACTTCAGATGGTATCTTCATCAACCAAGCTAAGTACACAAGAGAAATTTTTAAAAAGTTTGGGATGGAGACTACTAAACCAATAGATATGTCTATGAGCCCCTCCTGTAAACTTGATAAAGATAAACATGGTAAATCTGTAGATCAGAAGTTATACAGAGGCATGATAGGCTCTTTACTGTATCTGACTGCTAGTAGACCAGTATTATGTTCAGTATTTGCATGTGTGCTAGATATCAGTCTAAACCTAAGGAATCACATCTTATGGCTGTTAAGTGCAATATTAGATATCTGTCTGGTACTATTAGTATTGGTTTGTGGTATTCTAGAAATTCTTCTGCTGAATTGATTGGATATTTTGATGCAGACTTTGCTGGTTGTAGATTAGATAGAAAGAGTACTAGTGAAACTTGCCAATTTCTTGGGGTTAACTTAATCTCATGGTTTAGCAAGAAACAAACTTCGGTTGCACTATCCATAGTTGAGGCTGAGTATATTGCAGCAGGAAGTTGTTGTGCTCAAATCTTGTGGATTAAGCAACAACTTGAAGACTTTGAAATCAAGTTGGCTAGAACTCCTATTAAATGTGATAATACTAGTGCTATTTGCTTGACTAAAAATCATGTTCAACACACTAGGAGCAAGTACATTGAAATTAAATATCACTTCATTAGAGATCATGTAGAAAACAATAATGTTTTGCTTGAATTTATCTGTACTAAATTTCAATTAGCTGATATTTTAACTAAACCTCTTTTGGAAGATCGATTCTGTATGATTAGAAGAGAGCTCGGGATCATCAATCCATTTGATTAAGTTTTTCCCTTAATTTGACTCAAATTAGATCAATTCAACCTTATTTATGATAATCATTGTTAATTTGACTCCAAATACATGTTATCTCAATTGATTTTGATCCATCTGTGAAATTCCTGATTTTTCAGTTTTTAAGTCGATGTGTCGACACATCATGAGTCGACACCAAAATGTGTCGACACTTGCGTGAGTCGACATATAACCAATGGCAAACTAATATTTAAGGGGTTTCCAAATTGTTTTTCCTCCAAATTTCATTCTTCTTCGAGCCGACACACTGATTCAAGGTACCCACCATTCATCTTGTCATTTTCTTGCTTTTACCCACCGTTTTCTCGGATTTGAAGGTTCGATGGCCATTTTTGTTGGATTTCTATATAGGTTTTAGCTCCTAAACCCTAGAAACCCTCTTTTTCCACCAAAAACCTTACCCAAACTTTGATTCTTGATAATGGGTCCTTGCAAACAAGTCGTTCATCGACCTCGCCAGTCACAGCATGAAGAAGAGCGAAGAACGAAGGCCCAACATGAGTCTAGAGCTCTGGATCCGCCTGCACGACCCCTGTTTGCCCCTTCTAGCTGGATGAGCTCCAAGACAGTGGTTGGAGGACACCGAGTGGACTTTTCCTTCTTAGACCAGCAGTATTTTCAAATCAGAGAGTGGATATGACATGCTGGGTTGGTTACTTTTTGTTGCTCAGTGAGAGATACTATCCCGAGTTGATGAGAGAGTTCTACGGATCACTTACCCATGGATCAGATGGTTGGGTTGCACAGGTTAGAGGACGAGATATCCCCATCACTTCAGAGACTCTGAGCAGAGTATGGGATATATCCATGACTGGATCAGTTATTGACAGCCTGATGAACCGAGTTAGTGGTCTCCAGTGCATTTTTGAGTCCGATATCTTACCAGAGGGAGTCACTGTTCTAGCTTTGAGGTTATTTATGGAGATAAGACTGCTACATCATATAGTTGCCCGGATTCTTCTGCTGAAGACCGGTCGCTTTGACTATATCACTGAGCGGGAGTTGCTGGTGATGGTCTCACTGAATCAGCGCACGCCGATTTGTCTTCCTGTTCTGATGGTTCATCATATTACTGAGACGTCATCTAGCCAGGGGCTCTGCTTACCATATAGCATGGGATTGACAGTACTGTTTCGGGAGTATGGAGTCAGCTTTCAGGATGAGCCTTATCGTACTTTGATCCATACCGATGTATATGACATCAGGTCGTTGCATCGCAAGGGTTATCATTTAGTTCGAGGTCAGTGGACACGAAAGATATTAGGTCAGGTCGAAGATAGAGCTGATATTGATGAGGATATAGCAGAGGAGGAGCGGATTCTTTCAGGTGAGGCTGGACCTAGTGAGACTCGGCCCGAGATGGCAGCACAGCCAGCTCAGCCTGATCCTTCTACATCTGCCCAGCCACAGCCAACACAGACGGAGACTCCTGGTACTTCGGATACCTTAGAGGACAGAGTCAGACACATCGAGATCGATGTATTCATTATGAGGATGCATCTTGACATATTTATTACCGAGATGAGAGAGAGCCATATGGGTCTTAGCGATGGCATCTCGGCTATTCTCTCAGCATTGTCCAGATCTTCGACGAGTGCTCCTACTGTACTCACTGCTCTTGCAATTGTTCATGTACCTGCTTTTGCACCAGCTGATGACATTGTGGATCTTGATACTGGTGTTCATACTACTGTTGGAGATGGAGATGGAGATACTGTTATTGGAAATATTGATGGAGATGAGGAGACTGACTCAGACTGGTTTGATATTGCGATCTTATATTAGAGCCAGTTGTGGAGGTGATGGATGACATGCCTGCGAGCCCTGTTATTGACCCATCCTTCTCACCTATCCCGATTCCTGATCCATCCTCTCCTCCTAGATCGGTTGATCACACTCCAGTTCCAGTTCCTATTCCTATTCTTAGTCCTATTATTGATATACCTGTTATTGATTTACCTACTGTTGATTCTCTTGACATTCATACACCTATCATTGAGACACCCTCTATTGATACATCTATTATAGATACACCGATACTTTCTATAAGTGACACTGTTGTTCTTGATACACTTGTATCATCAGCTGTTACACCTACTTTTGATAGTCCCATCCTTCATACTTCATCAGTCACTCGAGAGCTTGGATTTTATACACCTGGCTTTCAATATCTCGATTCAGGCCCTACTTTTGATCTTACACCTGCTCCAGCTATTGCTGAGTTGATTGATCCGATCAGTTCAGTTTTTGCGGAGGACGTAGCTCTTACTTCTACTGCTTCAATCAGAGATCGGACATATATTCATCGCAGAGGATGTGGACGCCGTACCCCTCCTCAGTCGACCAGGACCAGACTTCGAGATCTTTGATCACGATGGCCTAGAGCTCATTCTTTTACTGATACAGGACCGATTGAGATCGATTCATCTTCTGATGAGTCAATGGATGAGGATTAGGACTTATTTTGTATTTTTAGGACTTTGGTGTACTTCTAGATAATTTACTTTTATGCTTATATATACTTTTACCTTTGTTGTGTACTTGATGTACAAGTTATTGGCATATATGAAACACTTTTTGATTCCTCTTATCTTTGTGTTTGATGAGATTGAATATTATATCTTGAATTGCTCTTATAATTCTATGTCTTCACTCTTTATTGAATGTCTTTCCTAAAGAAAAAGAGTGAGTAGTTTCGAAAACGAATTTATAAACTCTATGATATATCTTGTATTCATTTTCCTACCTTTTTAATGATAATAAAAAGGGGGAGTAATTTAGTGAGATTTAAATATAAATGTATTTTCTTCTCAAAACTAAAGGGGAAGTAACTTTTAATTTTGAGTATTTTTGAAAAACCTGAAAATCATTTACAAAATTTCTTAAGAAAGGGGGAGCTTTACTTTATGCTCAAATTCAAAGTGAGTTTAATTCTTGAAACCACTCTTTCAATGTTTTGAAATGATTCTTACAAATGTTGTTATGAATCATTGATTCAGGGGGAGCCTTGTTAATTGCTGAAATTTTCATTATAGAGTACCATGATACATGTTCTCAATGCATTTAAATAAATATCAAGCTCAAAGTTCTAACAAAGTTCTGATACTCTCTATCTTTGTAACAAGCTTAAATACTATTACTTATGTTTTGAATGATCATATCTTTAGTGCAAGTAATGTTGATTTACTTAATGCTTTCAATATTGTACACCTTGTTAAATTCTCTTAAAGCTTTATTTATAAAGCAATTTATACTTAAGGATTTTGTCATCATCAAAAAGGGGGAGATTGTTGACTCCACTAATTGATTTTGATGATAAGCAAAACAGTTAAGTATAAATCGAGGACTAATGATCTGCTTTAAGTGTGTTTTCATTGAAAGGATAATCACAAAATTTGAAGAAGCCCAATTATGTTAAAGAACCAAGTTTGAATGATAAGATTGGCCATATTTTCTGATATGGTTGGTCAATTTCTTGAAGTTTTCATGGATGATTTTTCAATATTTGGTTCTTCATTCAATGGCTACCTCCAGAGCTTAACTAAGGTACTTAAATGATTTATGGAGATGAAGTTAGTTTTAAGTTGGAAAAGGAATCATTTTATGGTTCATGAGGGAATCGTGCTTGGACATATTATTTCCAAGCAAGGGATTGAGGTTGACAAAGCTAAGGTTGATCTAGTCTCGAAACTATCTCCCCCAACCTTAATTAGACAAGTACGATCCTTCCTTGGCCATGTAGGTTTTTATAGATATTTCATTAAGAATTTTAGTAAAATCTCACGACCCTTGTGTAATTTGCTTGCCAAAGATAATTCTTTTAATTTTAATGAAGAATGTCTGGCCGCTTATAATACTCTTAGAACTGTTTTGACTACTGCAGCAATTATTAAGCCTCCAAATTGAACCCTATCCTTTAAAATCATGTGTGATGCCTCTAATTGTGCCGTAGGGGGCAGTTTTAGGACAGAGACTTAATCAAGAACCACATGTAATTTATTATGCAAGCAAAACTCTTTCGAATGTATACATGAATTATACTACTATTGAAAAGGAGTTACTAGTAGTTGTGTTTGCCTTGAAAAAATTTTGATCATATCTATTAGGGTCTAAGATCCTAGTTTATTCTGATCATGCAACATTAAAGCATCTGCTACCTAAAAAGGATACTAAACCTAGACTAATTAGATGGATCTTTCTATTACAAGAATTTGATCTAGAAATTTTAGATAAGAAGGGTTTCGAAAATATGGTAGCTTATCATATTTCTAGGATCTTGGTAGAATACAACAAGAAAACAATCAGAGATCGGTTCCCTGATGAATAATTGTTCTCAATTTCTTCCAGCAGTCTTCCCTAGTTTGGCCATATTGTTATTAGTTAGCAATAGGACAAATTCCTTCCCACTGGTCTAAATAAGAAAATTATAGATTTTTTTCGTAGATCAAATATTATTTTTGGAAGGAACTTGAACTGTTTAAGTAATGTTCGGATCAGGTGATTAGACGATGTATCTCTGAGAGTGAATTCAAAAACATACTCACTTTTTATCATTCTCTTGCCAGTGGGAGACATTTTAGTAGAAGGAAAACTATAACAAAAGTGCTATAGAGTAGATTTTACTGGCCAACTATTTTCAAAGATGCATAGGAATTTGACCGTAATTACCTCCGATGTCAACAAACAAAAAATATTTCACAAAGAGATATGATGCCCCTAACCCCTATCTTGGTTGTTGAAATTTTTGATGTATGGGGCATTGACTTCATGAGGCAATTTCCTTCTTCCTTTGGATTTGAGTACATTATGTTAGTAGTTGATTATGTGTCAAAATGGATAGAAGCCATGGCAACTCAAACTAATGACCATAAAGTTATGGTCAAATTTATTCAGCATAACATCCTTAGTCGGTTGGGGTGCCTAAGGGCTATTATTAGTGATGGGGGTGCACATTTTACAAATAGGCACTTTGAAGGATTGATAAAAAAATATGGAATTACTTATAAAGTAGTCACACCTTACCATTCCTAGACTAGTTGCTAGGTTGAGGTGTCGAATAGAGAAATTAAGCATATCCTTGAAAAAATGGTAAGACCCGATAGAAAAGATTAGTCAGAACGATTGGATGATGCATTATGGGCTTATCAAACTGCCTTTAAGACTCCTCTAGGAATGTCTCCTTACTGATTATTTGGAAAAGCTTGTCATTTGCCTGTAGAATTAGAACACTGTGAATTTTGGGCTATCAAGTAATTTAATCTTAATATGAAGAATGCAGGTGTTACGGCTGTAACGGTGACATGGCGTGTCTCAGATTTCGTTGGGCGTGATTCGAGCCACGTGGAGTTTTTTCGGCCAAGTCAGTTGCGGCTCCCCCATGTTCGAAGTCGAGCTCGGCCCGGGCCATCCGGCCGCTTCGCCAGGTGGCACCCTGAGACGTTACCACCCCGGCCGAAGTCGAGCTCGACACGGGCCCTCCTGCCGTTCCGCCAGGTGTCCACCCAAGAGGGGTCCACCTCGGTCGAGGTCGGCTGCTCCCCCACTCCCTTGCTAGGTGGCACCCTGAGACGGTCCCACCTCGGCCGAGGTCGAGCCGGGCCCCTTCTCTCCTTCGCCAGGTGGCACCCGGAGACGGGACCACCTTGGCCGAAGCCGAGCGTCCTTCTGCCGCTCCGCCAGGTGTCCACCCAGGAGGGGTCCACCTCGACCAAGGTCGGCTGCTCCCCCGCTCCCTCGCCAGGTGGCACCCTGAGACGGTCCCACCTCGGCTTAGGTCAAGCCGGGCCCCTCCGCTCCTTTGCTAGGTGGCGCCCGGAGACGGGACCACCTCGACCGAAGCCGAGCATCCTTCTGCCGCTCCACTAGGTGTCCACCCATGTGGGGTCCACCTCGGTCGAGGTCGGCTTCTCCCCCGCTCCTTCGCCAGGTGGCACCCTGAGACGGTCCCACCTCGACCGAGGTCGAGCCGGGCCCCTCCGCTCCTTCGCCAGGTGGCGCCCGGAGACGGGACCACCTCCGCCGAAGCCGAGCATCCTTCTGCCGCTCGCCAGGTGTCCACCCAGGAGGGGTCCACCTCGGCCGAGGTCGGCCAGCTCGTACAGAGAAAGTCTCGAAGGACGGAGGCACGGGCTCCGAGGTTGCCCCTCGAGCCGTGCGCGCTGTACCCCGAGAAAGGCACCCTGTACGGATGGCGGCGGCACACGAAACATCACTTACGTCGGCCCGACATGTTCCACAGTCGAGAGACGAGGCCCTGACAAAACAGGACCCGATAACGGACAGCGCCGGTGCCTGGGAAGGAGAGCGCTCATGCTCGGCCCGAGGTCTGGTCGGCAGTCTGAGCAGCACCCCCCTCCCTTACTCTTTTCCCGTTGGGCTCGGCAAACGAGGCCGGAAAGTCGCCCAGACCTCTAACTAGAAGGGGAAAGAGAAAGGGGTGGGGGGAAGGAGATGAAAGCAACAAGGGAGCCTCCCAAGAGCGGGAAACGAGGGGGCGACGGAAGGAGATAAAAGGAAGGAGAGAATAGACGACAAGGTAAGTGACACAAAGGCCGGAAACTCCGCTTCAAGAGCAAGATCCAAGGTCCCAAGAGGGGGTCGCTTGGCGTGAGCTCGGTAAAGGAACCCAGCCGGGTTTCTGGTCCCTCTGACATCTTTCTTGCTAGCACGTTCTCTGAGTCTGGGACTCCTTCGGGGGCCCATCCCAGAGATTCCGTTCCCTCTCGCCGTCTACTGACTTGATCGTCGGAGCTCTCTCGCCGGAATCCTCGGCCAGGGTTTTCTAACCTTGCCTTGCAGGTTCGGTCCAGCCAGGAGGCCCCGGGGGCAGGACGGTCTAGTCGGATCGGCGGTTCCGAGGCCACGGGCGCGGCAGCGAGATCGGCAACAGCAGGTTTCAATAGGAAACTTCAACTGAATGAGTTAGAAGAGCTACGTAATGAAGCATACAAAAGTTCCAAGTTTTACAAGGCTTGAACTAAGGCATATCATGATAAATTTATTAATAAAAAAATATTTGAGTCTAATCAAAAAGTGTGGCTCTATAATTTTAGGTTACGTCTTTTCTTGAAAAACTTTGCTCACCATGGGATGGACCTTTCATAGTGACTCAGGTATTTTCTTATGGAGCTATAGAACTCAAAGATCCCAAGTAGAAAAATATTTTTAAGGTAAATGGCTAGTGTTTGAAATCTTATATAAAAGAAATTAATGAGGGAGAAGTTATTGAATCCATTGATCTTGTGAACCCGACATTGCCATGATAGTCAGTATAGTCCGGCTGAAGATTTTAAACTTAGTGCTCCTGGAAGACAACCCAGTTTATACTTTTATTTTTAACCAGGTATTTTTTTTAGAAAAATCTAAAAAAATAATAAAGTTAAATTAAGATGAGTATGGCAATAAAGGAACAATCAATGATCAAGTACCCTTCCAGGTAGTATCTTTCCTTGTCATTTAAGTTACATTACTAGTATCCTCTTCCATTAGGGACAATGAAAACTAAGTTAGGGGGATAATTAAATTAATCCTCGAGTAGAACTTTAATTAATATTTGTATACTAAACTTTGTTCCAATTTGAAAATAATCAAGCTTGCTAAATGATGAATGATTAACGGTTTAGACAATTTTAGAGATATTGAGGGATGAATTATCAAGAAAATTCAATAAATGGTAGAGTTTAGACTAGAAAATTTTTTGAGTAATTCCATACCCTTCTGCCTATTGATCTCGATAAAGAATCTACCTTATAATGGTATAGGTAGAAATATCATAGAATAATAAAAATTTTCTTTAAAGTTTAATAAATAAATAAGATTTTTAGTATCTCTCATTGAGTAACTAGGTCCCTTCGTCTAAGTAAGCATAGTTGTTTATATCAAAAGGTGATAATGTAAAAAACCTTTTATAGAGAATCTTAACATGTAGCCTTTTTGACTTGAGTTAGTAAGCCTGAAGGGTGTTTTACACCTAATGCCCTACAACCAACTGGTTTGGGAGTCATTGGCCTAAAGCTCACTATAGGATCAACTAGAAAGTAAGATGTTAGGACATTACACTGACTCTATATTATTCATAAAAAAAGGAGAAGAAGAAGAAGAAAAAGAAGGATTAAATAAACTGATGCTACATCAAAATCCAAAGTAAGTTAGAGGATTTAAAGAGTGAGGTAGAGAGTTGAGAAAAGAAGAACTTAGAAAGTTCTATGGGCTTTACTCAATCAATAAATGGGTGAAATTGGTAATCCGATGAAAGATTTTTTTGTGGTCTAACTGGGTATCAATTGATTTTGGAATTAGTAAGATAATTTTCACTTCTTGGATAAGTGAGTACACATGGCTAATTTATCTACTTTACTCGAGGATGAGCAAAGTTCAAGTTGGGAGGCATGATAACTATATAAAGTTAATAGTTAATTCAACTTTATTTAATTAAAATTGATATTTTTATGTAGTGTTTTGTAAGAAAGAATCCTATCAATATGAAGAATTTGATTTTTGAGATCCAATGGTGCAAACAGCACTTAAATCGGACTTGAAACAAGCTTAGAATGGAATTTTGAAGAATTAATATAATATTGCATATATTTTGAAGTAGCCGGTCCACCATAGATTGGCCATTTGGTCTATGGAATAGAGTTCGATCCATGGGTAGCCATAGCTACCAGTCCACGGAACAAATCCATGGACCATCGGCCTTCCCAAGCTGATCTTCATCAAAGAAGTCACCGATGCCCCTCCTCTCGCCACCGGGAAGTTTCTCATGGTTGAAAAACCTATGGAGCCACTGTCTGAGCCACCTCCCAAGCCACTAGTCTCCTCCCTCATCATGCCATCTTCAACTATTCCAATCTACCATTGCCGCAGCCAAGTTGTTGCCAAAAAAGTCATCGTCGAAAAAGCTTCTCACCACCATCGGAGGCACTGTCCACGCAGCCAACTTTTCCTCTCCATCATGCCCGATGACCGTAGCTACCATACCATCAAGCATCACCGATCTGCCCATCACCGCCTGGCCATCATCTCTGCCTGATTTGTAGGTGCCCTTCCTCTCACCGGCTTCTTCCATTCACTACTGTGCAACTGTTAAACCACCATCTCTTCCCCACTGTGAGATCACCACCATCTCCTCTACCTCATCACCAGCTTTTCACCGCCAGCACAAGATGTTGCCTGCCGCCCCTGTTGCCGGTCCAAGAAGAAGCTCTCTACCATCCGTAACGTCATCCACTGTCGATTTCCCTCCACTTCATCATTGGTCATGACTCCCATCATTCCACCAGCAGGCAAAACCATCACCATTGTGCCTAGCACCACCGGCCTTCATTCTTCTTCTTGTTGTCGATCCAAGATGATGTCGAGAGTTGGACTAGGATGTCCAAATGGAAAAAGAGATCGAAAGAAACTCGATCATGGTGAGATGGTTGGAATGGAATCACGGAGATCAAGCATGATGGTTGAGCGGGTGCGAGGGATAAGATTACAGAACCGAGGCTATTGGGTCAGATTATGATGGGAAACCAACACGGTTCCCACGTGGGTCCAATGCACTTCTCTTCGCCTATAAAGGAAGCCTTGTAGCAAGTCGACGGGGTATTCTCTCTGCTCCTTCCATCCTTCATATTTCCACTTCCATCTTCTTGCACTTCCACCCTCCCATCCACTTCCATTCCCCTGCTCTCATCCGACATCCCTTCTAACACCATTTCAATTGCTACTTCTTGGTTCCCTGGTTTCCATTGCATCGCTATTCCAGGCTTCCACCACATCGCTGCTCCACCTTCCGATCTATTATTGGGCCTTTTGATATGCTGCTGGGTCTTCATGAAAGCTTGATCTCGGAGAAGAGTAATTTTGTTTTAGAAATTTATTTCAGAGATGTATTTTTCTTTATGTTATGAAATAAAAAAATCTTATTGCTTCATGTTGCTCTTTTACTAAGTATTCTTTAAGTGAATAATTTTTGACTGATATAGTTTTAAAAGGGACGGGCCATGATCTATGGATACAAGCCGTACTATCATTAAGATAGACCATATCTATATTATATTCACTATTAATTTTCTTTTTTATCTCAACTCTTTTATTGCATACTTAGTTAAAACAACTATAAAAGTCTTTGTGGATTCGATCCTTACTCCCGCTACTCTACCTAAAAATAGTGGAATTAAGGTACTATAATCGGTGCGTAGCAACTCACACCACTCACGACCACTTGTGTAAGGATATTATACAAGGATGTGGATGCTCATTAAGATATGTGTTCACTAAATTAATCCATCATGAGAATATTTTATAGAAGTCTTACTTGTCAAAAGATGATTCTTTTAATAGGAGTTGCGTCTTAGACTCGAGATCATCATAGAATTTTGTATACATGAATTTATGTTTTGGTTTATACTCATTCATTACTTAGTCATATATGGGATGTTAATGGATATGATAAATTGTATATGAAGGTTATGAATAGGTCAACAAGGAATCGATCACTCTTAGTAAAAGGAGTAATTATTTCATATAATGTCATCAAATGTAGATTAAGGAAGTCTATGATCAAAGCAAGATGAAACTAGAAAATATTTCTAATCTTTCATCAATCAAGTCTTTATTAGTGATTTGAGATTTGAATAAATAAAGTATTAGGGTTTGACAATTTTTTATACCTATCGCTTATTTGGGATAAAAAGAGATCGAAGGATTGAATTGCAATGTAACTTGCCACTGAAGAGTAGTTTGATAATTTTTACCAAATTCTTCATCTTTTGGGTAGGCATAACATATTTCTAGACTTCAATCATATATTATAGGTTTTCATGAATTAAATTGATTGAATTTATAAGTCAATTTAAAAGATGGTTCAAATTGGCAACTAAGGTTAGCTTGATTTGATTTAATTCAATTAGTTGATTTCTAACTGAACTAAATCGACATGAACCTAGACCTCCTACTAGCTAGATATGAAGTCCAAAGGGTCACACATGCTAAGAAATTGATTAAAGAAGTCAATTATATTTTTTTAGGGTGATATGATCCTAATTGGCTAGCTAATTAATATACTAGCAATTGTTGGCTAGCCTAAACCTAACCTAATTAGATTGGATTTTAAATGCTTACTATTTGGGTAACTAATTTGAGTAGAACTTAAATTGGGTTGAGCCTTAAGCAGGGTAGCTAAATTAAGATTTATCTTGATTTAATAGCCCTTATCCATGTCTTGAACAAAGGTCCCAAGGGCTTGGGACTCTTGGTGCCAATATTAGCATGTGCACAATATAAGGGGTGTAGAAGGACCAAGAGTTCTATAATTAATTCACCTTTTTGTTGATAAAGCTTAACCGCTATCCTCTCTCATCCACGTCCATTTGGATTGCATTTAACTGGTCAAGTGGTAAATTTTGGATGTGAATTCATATGGACATATGAAAGGTTGTGATGCTTGGAATATATAGTGCATGAAATGGACAAGAGTCCTTTTAATTATCAATCACCTTTTTCTTGATAAGCCTCTCTTGATTATACTCATATTGGGTGCTTGGACCAGGTTCTAAGCCAAGTAGAAGGATTGAGAAAATACTATTTGTTTTCGAAGAGTTGTGATAAGCAACTCTTGGCGCAAATATGTTATGAAATGCTACATGTTTACGGTTTCACATACCACCTTTCTGCCTAGAGACTTCTTCTACTTGAAGGGTCTTATCTGATATGTTAAATATCAAATTAAGGACTAAAAAAGATGCTTTTGGTGCTTCCTTTTTAAAGGCTTTGGTGATTGAAGTAAATGCATCCAAATTTATTCTAACAACTCTCTTCCTTCCCTTATTAGGACAAGTCTATAATTTTAAGACAAGTTCGCCATTTTAAGATATAAGAGCTTAGGAAAAGAATTAGAAAGGATAATATGATAGTAAGAGAAGTTTTTTAAAAAGGTCTCGAAATACTCTTCAGGAGGGCAAAGGTCCTAGCAAGAGAGAAAGGCTATCGAAGAAAAAAAGACTATCAGAAGGAGTTTCTAATCAATAAAGCAAGAAATAAGAATACTTCCTTGATCCCATTTTTGTATAGATCACCTCTAGAGGATATACACTTATGTGCCCAGTGGAATAAAGGATACTAATGTTATAGGTATTCTTCTATATCCTAATTGATGTGGCAAGATCGCTGACATGGAGTCCCTGTCAGATCCAACCGGATGCCACGTTAGCAGAAGCTGCCATGATAGATCCTCTCTACGAGCTTCTTTGCCGGGCGGCTCCCTCAAGGTTGAGCCCGCCCTGGCCGAAGTCGAGCTCCAGCTCTTCGAGTTCCTTTGCCGGGCAGCTCCCTCGAGGTCGAGCCCACCTCGATCGAAGTCGAGCCCACTCTCTTCAAGCTCCTTCGCCGGGCGGCTCCCTTGAGGTCGAGCCCATCTCGACCGAAATTGAGCCTGCTCTCTTCAAGCTCCTTCACCGGGTGGCTCCCTCGAGGTTGAGCCCACCTCAGTTGAAATCGAGCTCCCGCTCTCTTCGAGCTCCTTCATCTAGTGGCTCCTTCGAGATTGAGCCCACCTCGATCGAAGTCGAGCCCACTCTCTTTAAGCTCCTTCGCTGGGTGGCTCCCCCAAGGTAGAGCCCATCTCGATCGAAGTTGAGCTCCCTCGCTTCGAGCCAAGCGCTCTTTGGTTGAGAGGTCCAGTGGTCGGAGGCCGTCCCCATGGCAAAGTCCACAGCACTCCAAAGGACTCGGAAGCAGAAGGAAGAGGATGTCACCACCCCCTTGGATGGCGGCGCGCCATCCAAGGACTCCAGAAGGATGCCTCCTGGGTGCTGTGATTGCCGCCATCCAAGGACTCCAGAAGGATGCCTCCTGGGTGCTGTGATCTCTCCTGCCATTGCTTACACCAAATAGGAAGGGCACCTTGATCGAGGCACTGCGCATCCCAGCCGACCGTTTACATCACCCGGAAGAGAAAACCATGCCAGGAGATTCAAACTAGGGGGTGACTGATCTCAAATCGAGGCCCTGCCAAGTTTCTCGAAGTGTGGCAACCGGCTAAAAAGTCAGAGCCTGCGACATAACTCCCTATCATGGATGGAGAAAGGCATTGGGCCGCACCGCATGGAGCACTACTAGACATTGACCTTCTGGCGCCTGCAGAGAGAGAGGAACCCAAGGTAGGTTACTGGAAGGATCCATGGCCTAAAAGAAGGATCAAAAGGTCTTCAAAGAAGGTAAGCAGAAAAAGAGCAAGCAAAGGCAAGCGAGGGGAGAGCTAGCAAGGGATCGAGCACTCTGAGGCTATCGAAAACTCGCCAGAAGAGTCTCGACATACACAGCGACCATAGATCAAGCTTTCCTCCACCGCGGCCACGCTAATCCAACTCTTTCCCTCTAACTCAAAACCTCCTCCTCTTAGCATGGAGTCTAATCGGGGGCCCACCGGGGAGGATCTGTTTCCCTAGATCATCACTGACTTGATCATCGGAGTGCTCCCATCGGGATCCTTGGCTCGGGTCTCCTCTTTTTTGTAGGTCCGGACATGCGAGCTGGGTTGCAGGCAACGAGATCGGCATCCGGTGCCATCCTCGAGCTGCAGGCCATGGCGGTGTAGACGGCAACAAATTGGCATGCTAGGTAGAGGGCAGGACATAGTCTGATTCAGGCCAACCACCTCATGTGCAACTCCACCGAAGCAAGGTGATGACATGCACGCGGGAGGTCTCCACCAGCCATGCGGGAGACCCCCTTCTTATGGGGGCCCGCACAGTCCAGAAAGGGGGCCCCCCGCTCCACTGTAACCACCTCCGACGGATATCCAATTGGCAATGCTCGCCCAATAGATGTAGTTTTTGACTACGGCGATGTGACAGTTACAGCATCAACACTGGTCCTTAGCCACCCACCAATAGCTAGGGAGCCCTATGGCCAAGTTGCTGTACCCCGCGATAGCCTGTGTTCCTTCTAAGGAAGGTAGTTGCTATCGCAGGACACAATCGATCCCCGGGGAAGCCCCTGGACCTCGATGAAGAGGTAGTGGACCGGGTCTATCGACCGAGAGAGCCAGTCTCTGGCTTTCGAGCAGGCCACTGCTAAGCACCGTCGAGGCTGTCAAGGTAAGGTCCCCCATCATGACCCCCCTCAATTGTCATCCTCATCTCCTCCAACAGCCTCGGTGGAAGGCTCCACCGACGAGGCCATCAGGCGTATGGCTAAGAAGTGCCTGGAGGAGCAGGAGCGCAAGTTGGTGGAGCTATCCTGCCAGTTTGCAAACTTGCAGGGCTCCTATCGTGAGCCGGCGGCCATGAGGCCCATCCCCCTTTCTCTTGAGAAATCCAAGAGGAGCCGATCCCAAGTCGGTTCCACATGCCACAGGTGGGTCCCTATGATGGGACCACCAATCCTCTGGACCACTTAGAGAGCTACAAGGCTCTCATGAGAGTCCAAGGGATGACCGATGCCCTCTTCTGCATCGCCTTTCCAGCCACTCTTCGGAAGGCCGCTCGAGTCTGGTTTACCTGACTCGAGCCCGAAAGCATCAACTCCTTTGCACAGCTGGAAAGGAGGTTCGTGGCTTATTTCGATGCCTACAGGAAGGTGCCACAAGAAGTAGACAATCTTTTCTCCATCAGGCAGTAGGACCACGAACCCTTGTGGGACTATGTGACCCACTTCAAGGTTGCTGCACTGGAGATCTACAACTTGGACGAACTAGTCGCCATGTTGGCACTGAAGAGGGGGCTCAGGACCTCCCATCTAACCTACTCCTTGGACAAGAAGCCACCGAAGACGTACTTCGACCTCCTCCGTGTTCACAAGTATATCCATGCCGAGGAGGCGGACCATACGAGAAGGTAATTGGATGGGAAGCCCATGAAGAAGCAACCTCCGGGGGAGATGTCCGGGATGCGGAAGCCCTGATCGATCCTGAATTTTTGACCAGGGCCAAAGTCGAAGAGCAGCCCTATCCCAAAAAAAAGATACATACATCTCCTCGCCCCGAGGTCAAAGATTTTCATGGAGATTGAGGGCAAGCATTACTTGCACCGCCCTCTCCCGCTGAGGCCATCCAATGGTCATGACAAGATAAAGTACTGCTAGTTTCATCACGATCATGGCCATGACACCGAGGAATGCTGCCACCTCAAGAGAGAAATTGAAGATTTGATAAGGAGGGGCTACCTCAAAAAATTCATGGGGGGCAAGATCCTGGTGGAACCTCAAGTGCTTGCTGCTCTTTCTCCTGTCCCTATAGTTGATAACCGACCCACCGAGAAACCTGTGGGTATGATATGCTGGGAAATAGAGCACGCCTCTAAGAGAACCTGAGGGGGAGAGAGTTTGGAAAATGTACTATTCTTTATAAGAGAGGAGGGATCTGGGAACCAAAATGTAAATAATGATGCCGTGGTTGTCGAGTGATGATCGCTAAGCATCCTGTAAAATGGATTATGGTCGATAGTGGAAGTTCAACTGATGTCCTTTTTTATGATGCTTTCTCCAGGATGAACTTGTCCTCTGCTCAATTGACGCCCGTTCACACCTCCCTTGTCAATTTTATCGGGGACTCTATGGGAGTTGAAGGAGAGATCACTCTTCCCTTGACTGTCGGGTCACCACCTCGGTAGAGTACTATCATGGTGACTTTCATAATTGTTAGGCTTCCTTCGGCCTACAACGTGATCCTTGGATGCCCAGGACTCAATTTGCTCGATGCAGTCATCTCTACCAAGTGGCTATTAGTGCAATTCCCCATCCCTTATGGCACGGGAGAAATAAGGGGGGCACCTTAGCCGATCCAGCACTGTCTACAAGCTATCCCGGGAGCCAAAAGTTTCGAGGAGGACCCCAACATCGATGACCTCGACCAAAGGGTGCAGGATCCCAGAGGTGG
Organism: Areca catechu; assembly: GCA_021397845.1. Lineage (NCBI taxonomy): Eukaryota > Viridiplantae > Streptophyta > Magnoliopsida > Arecales > Arecaceae > Areca > Areca catechu. Next base: position 148,340,019 of record CM038049.1, on the reverse strand, counting down.
TCCGGTTGAATACCTGTTGACCTATCCACTCAGGACAGATCCAACAAAGATGGTGCAAATTGGGGCCCAGCTACAAGAAGAGGAGCGGGCCCACCTGTTGAGTTTCTTCCGGGCGAACGCGAATTGTTTGCCTGGATAGTGGCGGACATGCCTGAGATTCTCCCTGACATCATCACTCACAGGTTGAGCATCGACCCAAAGTACTGCCCTGTTCAGCAGAAGAAGAGATGCTTCACCCCGGAGAGGCAAAGGGCGATCAACGAGAAGGTGGAGAAGCTCCTTGCAGCTGGCTTTGTTCATGAAGTGCAGTATCCTAGCTGGCTGGCAAACGTGGTCATGGTCAAGAAGTCAAGAAGAATAATAAAAAGTAGAGGATCTACGTGGACTACACTGATCTCAACTGAGTCTACCTGAAGGACAGCTTCCCACTTTCAAAGATCGACCAACTGGTAGACTCCACCTCGAGTCTCCTTCATGGATGCATTCTCCGGGTACAATCAAATCTTGATACTCCTAAAGGACGAGGAGCACACTGCCTTCATCATAGATTGGGGGATGTACTACTATTGGATGATGTCGTTTGGCTTGAAGAATGCTGGCACTGCATACCAATGGCTAGTCAATCGGGTCTTTAAGGACCAGATCGGCTGAAACATGCAAGTCTATATGGACGACATGCTCGTCATGAGCAAGTCGAGGTTAGACCGTATCATCGACTTGGCAGAGACCTTCCAAAACCTTCGCCTGCACCAAATGAAGATGAACCCGATGAAGTGCACTTTCGGCGTAGTCGCAGGAAAGTTTCTAGGCTTCATGGTCACCCAGATGAGGATAGAAGCCAACCCTGAGAAGGTTCGGGCAATTGTCGACATGGAGCACCCCACCTCGAAGAAGCAAGTCCAGCGTCTCATGAGCCGGATCGCTATCCTAAGCTGATTCATCTCATGATCTGCTGACCGCTGCTTGCCTTTCTTCAAGGTGCTGCGCAAGGTGCATAACTTCACCTGGACGGAGGAGTGTAAGGAAGCATTCAAGGAGCTGAAGAAGTCCTTGGCATCACCACCGCTACTCTTGAGGTCGAAGGATGGATAGGAAGTCTTGTTGTACCTAGCAATCACCCCGGGGGCCATCAGTTTGGTCCGAGAAACTAATTTTTGCCCTTATAATGTCAACAAACTCCTCCGAGATGCGAAGATCAGGTACACCCGCTCCGAGAAACTAATTTTTGTTCTTATAATGTCTGCTCGGCACCTCAGGCCATATTTCCAAGCGTACTCGATCATGGTCATGACGGATCAACCACTGAGGACCATACTCAGTCGTTGATACTTTCAGGCATTTGGCCAAGTAGGCTCTGAAACTTAGCGAGTTCGACATCACGTATCGATCGAAACCATCTCAGAAGGCCCAGGTGTTGGCTAATTTCCTGGTCGAGTGCATGGGGATGTGTGAGGAACCGGAGGAGATCCCCTAGGAGTGCCAGACGGAGCCCAAAATCGAGGAGGTCTGGGTCCTCCACGTGGACGGTGCATCCAACTCGGGAGGGAGCGGAGCAGGCCTCATCCTCGCCAATGGCGATGGGGTTGTGCCGAGTGCGCACTCCATTTTTGGTTCACAGCAACCAACAATCAAGCGAGTATGAGGCACTCCTCACGAGACTAAGTCTTCCGTGAACTAGGTGTACCCAACCTAAAGGTCTTCACCGACTCCCAGCTAGTGGCTGGGCAGGTCTCGGGAGAATTCGAGGCCCGAGATCTCCAGATGATGAAGTACTTGGAGTAGGTAAGCTCGAGCATGGTAAGCTTTCAACACTTTAGCATCTCTCACATTTCTCATGAAGAGAATGCTCGCATCGATACCCTCTCGAGGCTCGCGACCCTGCCGGACTCATCACCGGGGCATGCCCACATCGAGTACCTCGAAATCCCAAGCTATGAGGTTTCTGGGGAAGTCCAGCAGGTCACCCCAGAATCCAGTTGGATAGATCGGTACATCAGGTACATCATCGATGGCACCCTGCCAGAAGATCGCACGGAGGCTGGCCTCGTCAAGAAGAAGGCCATGCACTTCGTGTTGATGGATGGGCAACTCTATCACAGGTCCTACTCTTACCCACTCCTGAAGTGCTTGAGACCCACGGAGGTAGCCTTCATACTCCAAGAGATACACGAAGGTCTCTGCGGGAATCATATGGGGGGCAAGACATTAGCATATAAAGCCCTCCATCAAGGGTATTACTGGGAGACTTTGAGGGAGGATGCTGCCAACTTCATGAAGAAGTGTGATTGCTGCCAGCGCCATGGCTGCATACAGTGTCAACCGGCGGTGCTACTCTCCCAACTCTCCGCCCCCTGACCGTTTGCACAGTGGGGGATGGACATCCTTGGTCCCTTTCCTCCCACGTCTGGACAGTGCAGGTTCTTGATAGTGGCCTTTGACTCTTCACCAAATGGATGGAGGCAGAGCCGCTAGCATGGATTACCGAAGCTAAGGTTAGCCAATCCTTCTGGAAGTCAATCATCTACCGCTTCAGGTTCTCCCGCACCATCATCATTGATAACGGATGGCAGTTTGACAATTGGAAGTTCGAGGAGTTCTGCGTCGGCCTCAATATCCATCATCGCTTCATCTTGGTGGCTCACCCTCAGACCAATGGAGAGGCTGAAGTGACCAACCGAACTATCCTCCAAGGACTCTGAACCAGACTAGACCAGGCCAAGGAAGGTGGGCTGAAGAGCTCCCTAGTGTCCTTTGGACCTACGACACAATGCCCCGAACGGCTATAGATGATATGCCTTTTAACCTCATCTTTGACGCCGAGGCCGTAGTCTTGGTGGAACTTGGTGTGCCCACATTGCGGGTGGAGCAATACGATGAAGATGAAAACCTGTCTTACCTTCTACTCAACTTAGACCTCCTCCAAGAAACGAGAGACAAGGCTCGACTCTGGATGGTGGCCTACCAACAGCGGGTGGCCCAACACGTGGGTAAGGCCAAAGATCTTTTGCCTAGGCGATTTGGTATTACGACGGGCTGAAGCCTCTCAGCCTCGGGAGTGCGGCAAACTCTTTCCGAACTGGGAAGGCCCTTATAAGGTGGTCGAAGCTCTCCCCGATGGAGCCTACTTTTTTGTCCAGCTCGATGGAGCCCGATTTCCACGAACTTGGAATGCCAGCAATTTGAGGTGGTACTATCAATGATGTAAAGCCTCCTCTCATTAATGAAAGAATTTCTTTTGGTGCAAATTATCTTTGCCTTGCAGGAATATTGCTGCCCGATCCCAGGTCTGGCAGACAAAGCTGGAAACCTCTCGAAGCCCCGCACTTCAAGCTAGAAAACTCTTGAAGCTCCATACCTCAAGCCGAGAAACTCCTGAAGCCCCGCACCTCAAGCCGAGAAACTCTTGAAGCCCCGTACCTCAAAGCTAGGAAACTCCTGAAGCCCCACATCTCGAAGCTGGAAAACTCCTGAAGCCTCACACCTCGAAGCCGGGAACCTCTTGAAGCCCCGCACCTCGAAGCCGAGAAACTTTTGAAGCTCCGCACCTCAAGCCTGGAACTCCTGAAGCCCTGCACCTCAAACCTAGGAAATTCCTGAAGCCTCGCACCTCAAAGTTGGAAAACTCCTGTAGCCCTGCACCTTGAAGCCGGGAGACTCCAGAAGCCCCCCAGCTTGGTTATATTCTAGGCACTTGGAGACAGTTTCACCTAAGGTCACTCAGGCCTCCTCGAATTGTCCATCGGCTCCTAGCCCGACCAGGAAAAACTCGAAATACACAACTAGCCCCAAGGAGATGCATGAAGCCCCTTTACCTTATTTTCGACATGGTGGACATGACTCAAAAACTCAAGACCTCTCTTCTTAACCACCCCCATACCCGAAGCTCTTTAGGGAAGAGCTGAAAACTTGATACCCCATGGCATGGCATTGCAATGAAAACATGTACATCGGCGGTTGCAAAAAAAAAAAAAGACAAAGAAAAGGAGAAGAAAAAGAGAATAGAGGAAGAAGAACTCCGTGAACAAGAAAGAAAATATTCATTGAACTTAGGAGTAAAATATTACATTATTCAAGGACCCCCAATAGGCCGGGCAGTCCGGAGATAAAAGGAAAAAATACAAAGGACAAGAAGGAAACAAAGTGGAGGTCCCCATGCAACTACTCCACCGACTCCTTCCCGGGGCGATGCTGGGGCACGCCGGCGTCCTCTTGGACTCTCACCAGAGGAGCTATTTTAGCATCGGCCACAGGCTCTTCCCCCTCCACTTCGGCTGCGGCCTCACTCGGTTCCTCAATTGGAGCTGTTGGAAAGGCGAGCCCATCCAAGTTCAACTTCGGGAAGAGCTAGGCCACCTAGGACTGGCAGATCTCATAGTCTTTGAGAAACGAGTCCGTGGCTACCTCCTGGACCTCGTCAGCATATTCCACCAAGGCCTTGAAGTTTGGCACTGCCTCAGTGGCCTCCTTTTTGGTGGCCTCCATCAAGGCCACCACCCCCATAGCCTTCTCTTCAGCAGTGGCAGCCCGTGCCTGTGCTGCCTCCAGCTTGGCTCGAAGGTCCTTAGACTGCTTCACCGCCCGGGCTGCCTCAGCCTTGAGCTCTTTTGACCGAGCTACCTTGGCCTTATACTCCTCAGCCCGGTGCTTGACCTGGTCCTTCTCCCAGGCCAAGGATGCTTCGAGGTATTTGACGTGCCTCTCGATGTTTGCCACCTCGACTCTAAACTCCCTATTCTTTTCCTCCATGGCTTGGGCCTTGTTAATCTTCTCCCTACCCTGAGCCACCAGTGCCGCAATCTCCTGCTCCTTCAAATTCTCCCTTCTAGACTACTAGGAGCAGTAGTCATGGATGAGTAGAAGGTTCGTTCCGAGCTGCACCGGTGAAAACATCAACCATGCAAAAAAAAGAGAAAAAAATAAAAGAAGAAGAAGAAAAGAGAAGAAAAAGAAAGGATCCTACCGTGAAGAGATGAGGGAAGGTGCCGAGGATGGCATTCAGCAGTGATCTCTCTCCCCTTTCGTGCCAGTCATGTGATTGGATGGTGAAGTCCATCATATGCATGGCCAGGAAACGGTCCTGGGTGACGGAGGAATCTAGCACCACCTCGATGGACGCCTTTTGGGTCCCAGCCCTCGGCTTCATTGGGACCACCATCGCCGTGCTCTCGGGAGTAGCCAAAGATGTCTCTGAGCCCCTGTTGGAGCTCTCCACCTTGCCTAACAGCACCACCGATGGTCGTTCCCTCCTTTCTTCCTCTCCCATCTCCACCTCGATGACTTCTGGAGGTGGGGCCACGATAACAGAAGTGGTAGCAGGCTGAGCCCGGGCACCCGCATCGGACTCCCAGATCGGAGGTGGAATGTGCTGCCTTGGCGGTTCGGGGACCACTCCGGCCACTCTTCCACTTGGGTTGAAGCTCACAATAGGCCCAGGCCTCGCACTAGGGTCATTCTGGGCCCTCTTTGGTGGGGACTCCTTAGGTCCCGCTAGTGTGCTCCTCTTCTGGGAAGACTAGATGAGCTGCTCCATCGAGAGGCCTGGGCTCATTTCGGGCCCTCTTCAGTGGGGACTCCTTTGGTCCCACTGGTGCGCTCCTCTTCTGGGAAGACTGGACGAGCTGCTCCATCGAGAACTTCATGCCTACAAGAAGAAGAAAGCCAAGGTTAGCCTCAAACCCAAAGAGACCTACAGGAGAAGAAAGGAAGGTTTATACTGAACTCACCCAACTCCCAGATTGGGCTGACCCCGGCTTCGAATAGGTTCTACTCCGATAGAAGAACCTCAAGAGAAAGAATTTGGTCGGCAATGAGCTAGTCGTAAATTTCCCGTTCAGTCACTTCGACCTTGGAATTTTGATTCAGAGCCCGGTCTGGATCACTCCAGGCCCAGTCGACTCCTTCAACGGAAGCAAAGAAGTACTTGCTCTTCCATCCTTTGATGGAAGAGGGGAGTTTGAATTTAATATCCTTCGGGCGAGGAGAGATGAACCACCACCCATCCTAGGTCGGGAGGCATTTCAGGGTGAAAAAGGCCCTGAACAAAGAAAAACGGGCAACGATCCCATAGAAATGGCAGAAGACAATGAAGCAAAAAATGGTCCTAATCTCAATCGGGACTAGTTGAGCAGGGACGAGGCGGTATTTGCTAAGTACAGAAAAGAAAAAGGATGGAAAGGAAAATGAAGACCCCCTGTGAAGGATTCCTCGTATAGGGCAATCCGGCCCAGGCCACTAGAGGTAACCCGTTCCCCCCGTCTAGGGATCGAGAGCTGGATAGAGTCTAGGAGCTTTCTGAATTATTGAAAGGTCCTCCCTAGTCATCACCGAAGTGACACCGATGGGCCCAATCGAACGAGAAGGGTCGGAAAGGACTTCGGGAACAGAGGGAGGAGGAAGGCGAGCCCTAGGCTCTCTTATCACTCTCTCGGTTGGGTGAAGGCCTCTACGAACATGGAAAGGAACTTTTTCCTCCTCATCAGAGGAAGGAGTCCTCGGTCGAGAGGGTCCTGCCTCGTCGGGGTTGCTGGAAGGACGATAGCTCCGACCCGAGTGGGTCATCCTAAGGCAGAGCAGAGAAGGAAGAAGAAAAATGGGGCTAGAGAGGCCCTAGGGATGAACTCAACCTAGCCAAAGAAGAGAAAGGACTGAGGAAGACGAACTTGATGGCCTTGGAGGAAAAAGATAGTCGGGGGAGAGAAGGAAGAAGACTCCGGTCCGTCGACGGGCGTAAAGGATTCAAAAGAAATGATCTTTCAGGAAAGACTTCTTTCTTTTCGAAATGGCCAGACAGCAACCGTATGCCCTCTCAGAACCTCCCCCATTGGATTTGTGCCACATGTCAAGATCAGTAGGGAATGACATTTTGATTCACCAGAAACTGCCTCGGGTCCCATCCTGGTCATTATGCTTCCTTGGACCTGCTGATGTGTCATCCCCGCATTGGTCTTAAGGCCCATTTTGCAAAGCGACGACGATCGTGGTATTAATGGCACCGAATTTTTATCTTTTCACATCAGCACTGTAATTACTCCCTTCACCTCGAACGTAGTATGCCAACAGGACTTGGGAGTGGGGGGCAAATGATGTGGCAAGATCACTGGCATAGAGTCCCTGTCAGATCCAGCCGGATGCCATGTTGGCAGAAGCTGCCATGATAGACCCTCCCTTCGAGCTCCTTTGCCGGGTGGCTCCCTCGAGGTCGAGCCCGCCCTGGTCGAAGTCGAGCTCCCGCTCTTCGAGCTCCTTCGCCGGGCAGCTCCCTCGAGGTCGAGCCCACCTCAGTCGAAGTCTAGCCCTCTCTCTTTGAGCTCCTTCACCAGGTGGCTCCTTCGAGGTCAAGCCTATTTCGACTGAAGTCGAGCCCGCTCTCTTCGAGCTCCTTCACCGGGTGGCTCCCTCGAGGTCGAGCCCACCTTGACCAAAGTTGAGCCCGCTCACTTCAAGCTCCTTCGTCGGGCAGCTCCCTCGAGGTCAAGCCCACCTCGACCGAAGTTGAGCTCTCGCTCTCTTCAAGCTCCTTCGCCGGGCGTCTCCCTTGAGGTTAAGCCCATCTCGACTGAAGTTGAGCCCGCTCTCTTTGAGCTCCTTCACCGGGCGGTTCCCTCGAGATAGAGCCCATCTCGATTGAAGTCGAGCTCCTTCTCTTCGAGCCAATCACTCTTCGGTTGAGAGGTCCGACGGCTAGAGGCCATCCCCATGGCAAAGTCCACAGCACTCCAAAGGACTTGAAAGTAGAAGGAATAGGACATCACCACCCCCTTAGATGGTGGTGCACCACCCAAGGACTCTAGAAGGATGCTCCCTGGGTGTCGTGATCTCTCCGCTTACACCAAATAGAAAGGAGCACCCTGATTGAGGCACTATGCATCCTAACCGACCATTTGCACCGCCTGAAAGAGGAAACCATACTAGGAGATTCAAACCAGGGGGTGATTGCTCTCAAATCAAGGCCAAGCCAAGTTTTTCGAAGGATGGCAACTGACTGAGAAGTCAGAGCCTGCGACATAACTCCCTATCATGGATGGGAAAAGGCATTAGATCACACCGCACGGAGTACTGCTGGACGTTGACCTTCCGGTACCTGTAGAGAGGGAGGAACCCAAGGTAGGTTGCTGGAAGGATCCATGGCCTAAAAGAAGGTTCAAAAGGTCTTCAAAGAATGTATGCAAAAAAAGAGCAAGCAAAGGCAAGCAAGGGGAGAGCTAGCAAGGGACCGAGCGCTCTGAGGCTAACGGAGACTCACCGGAAGAGTCTCTACAGACACGGCCACCATAGTTCAAGCTCTCCTCCACCGCAGCCACGCTCATCCAACTCTTTCCCTCTAACTCAAAACCTCCTCTTCTTAGCGTGGAGTCCAATCGGGGGCCCACCGGGAAGGATTTGTTCTCCTAGATCATCACTGACTTGATCGTCGGAGTGCCCCCATCGGGATCCCCAGCCCGGGTCTCATCTTTTTTGTAGGTCTGGATGCGTGAGCTAGGTTCCAGGCGACGAGATCGGCATCCGGTGCCATCCCCTAGCTGCAGGCCACGACGATGTAGGCGGCAACACTAATGTATTGCATTGTTAGTTAATAAAATCAAGGGATTCTGGATTTAGGATTTCGGTTGACTAGGATTTTAAGGTTTAAAAAATTTTTGAAATACAGTTTTTTGCTGTACAACCACAACCCTTCACTAAGAAAGCTGAGTCTCATGGGTTCCACCATAGAAAGACTTCCCCCTTTTAAGAGTCATTGCGGTTGACTCCAAGTCCAACCACAAATATAATAATGTATTGACCTAATGCTTAATAATGTATTATGAAATTTATCTTATTCTCCATTAGTATATATGACACCTAGAGAGGGGAAAAAACTATTACAATAATAAATATAATAATTATAACATTGTTATTCTGAGCCTTGAGAGGCATTAGCTATATTTGTATTTTCTTGTATAGGGACATTCTTTTCCATAACAAAACTCACTCTCATTGATCAAATACATAATGTTTCTATTCTAACATTGGTGCAAAGATAAGTGAATATCAACCAAACAATTTTTTTTTTAAATATGAAAAGATCTTTAATAATTATAAATCTTTAAAAATTTAGAAAGAGATTCTCTGGATTGTTAACTAAACTAGCAAGGCACTTGGTGAAGTTAAATCAACTATCACCAATTCACTTATCTTGCTACCAATCAAGGTCTAAAGGACTTGAGTGCTTAATTAATAAAGTATGAGCATGGATCCTCTGCAATATATAATCTACATCACATAATATTATGAAGGATTCGATGACCATCATAAAAAGATGACTATCAAATAAAACGGTCTTACATGTTATACATGATACATGCCTCTTGATAACCATCCACTTCTTGATAGCAGTTATTGAGCACTACACTTTGAGATGCAAGCTGCTCACCATAACCACAAAGCATTGATAATACCAATAGGAGAAAGTCTTTGTAAACCATGCTTAGTGGAGAAACAATATACCGCATAATTTGATTGGGTTATGTAAACTTTGCTTTTCAATGCACATTCTTTTAAAAAAAATATGGCATCCCGTGGCTTGCATTATGATATCCATGTATCATAAGTCCAAGGAATTTTTCATCATTAAAAAATTTAAAAATTTTAAATGATAAAAATATCTTCGATTTTATGACATCCTATGAACAGGATTATGATATCCTATTCATAAAGGATGTCATAAGAAAAATATATTTTTATCATTCAAACATATATTTAATGCCTACGGTTAATTTTTTCGTTGAAAATTTTGAATAATGAAAATATCCTTTTTTTATAATACTCCTTTGTGAACAGAGTATCAAACTCTGTTCACATGATATCATAAGATTGAGAATATCTTTGATGTGTCCATCATCCATCCCTCTAAAGCGGAATGAATGCTTCGCTAGTGCGGTCGTCACGAGCTCTGACTTGGGAATCGTGTAGGAACTGGGCTTTTTTTTGGTTTTTTTTTGAATAGTGTTCGGGTGCGATAGAGATGATGGCAGGCAACAGCAAACAGTGACCGGAGGCTGGTAAGGGGGATCAGAAGGAAGGGGGAAGGGGATGATGACCGGACGTGGGCTAAGGTGGTGCAGGGAGCTCCTCAGAGCTCATCGTGGATGTCTCATTGGATCTCACCAGAGGAGATTAAGCAGCTCCAAGATTACTTCTCGAGTGCGTTGGAGCTACTGGCGACGATCTTGGAAGCCTCGCGTCGTCGGTGGGAGGGACTGGCGGTTATAGTCTGGAGTTTGGGGTGACGTTTCTGATGGAATGGATCTCCAAGGAAGTCCAATCCAAGCTGACTTTGGATTATGATCCTGAGGTATTTTCGTTAATCGAAGATCATCTTGTCGTTTGGCTCAAGATGGAGAGGGACTGTAAAATGGTGAAGTCCGATGGGCCTTGGTTCGTTAGAGGACAACTGCTGGCAATGGAAGGGACTTTATGTTGGAGAGAAGGGTCATCTAGAAAATGGTGGTCAGGCTCCATCTTCTCGGCCTTCTGCTAGAATATTGGGAGTTGAAGGCGATCATGGTGGTGGTGGTGCGGGCGGGCCAAGCACTCTTCGTGGATAGCTTCATGGACAACCTGAAGAGAGATAGATGTGAGCAAACCACTCAAGCCTGGAGTGCTGATTCATGGGATAAAGGGAGATTTTTGGCAACAGTTCATCTTAAAAAATCTACCGCTTATTTGCTTCAAATGTGGAAGAATGGGCCATGAAGAAGATGGATGCAAGTTCGAAGAGGCGGTGCGGCCGGCTGCTGCTGCCACTTCTCAGCCGGGCATAGCCTCAGTGCATGTTGACCAGGGGAAGTCAGACACTGCTCCAGTAGAGGTGTCGATGATGGAGGGGAAGGAAGGGGAAGCTTTGGTTCGACTGATGTTTGATTCATGGTTGGTCACAAACTAGGTTCGTCAGCCTTGACCGGTTAGGGCTCTAGTGAAGGTGAGGAGGGAGCTTGGCAAGGTAAAGGTATCCAACTCAGACCGTACTTCTTCCTTCCCGCCACTCTCTTCACCAATTGTTATCCCATCTTCTCCGAGCTCACCGCCAGATTCTGATGGCTGGCAAAAGCCAACTAAGTTGGCCCATCGCCGGTCACCGGGAGCGAGCTTTGGGGACTACTCTGGGGATGGGGATGCTACTCATAGGGGCTTTGGCTCGTTAGGCCTGTTGGGGGACTGTATGGAGTTGGGCCCTATGGAGGAGGCCAGCCCACGAGACCGGTAGATGGTGGACTACGGGACTCTCTCTTTGAAGTGCATTCATAGCCCACCGAAGTAGCATGTTCCTAGCCCGAGGCCGTCGGTTAGCCCCTCTCCTCTGGTTTCTGAAGTAGGGGTCTCTACTTCAATAAAAGTATGCTCCTCTGAACCTTGTATGGAAGGGGATAAGGGGGGAAAGGATTGGATAGTGCTACCTCTTCTCAGCATGTTACTGAGACTTCCGGTATGGCTCGGGGGAAATCGGCATCTCTGGCCATTGTTGTTGTCGAAGGGATTGCAGAGACCTCTAGTGGAATTGTTGGGAGCTCTATGGAAGTAGGCTAAGATGGGTATGCTGGGAAGGGAGGCAGTGAGATGAAGCAAGGATTGGGTAACCAGGGAATACAAGTATTGGCTTTGAAGGGATCTCGAGGGGCTACGGGCGGTCTGGGGAAGCGAGGTGGAGGTTGTCAGTCAAAGAGGGAACTTAAATTTCATCCTGGAAAACAATCAGTAGTAAGATTGATGTCCCTGCGAGCTTGAAGGTCAATCCAACTCCACCAAGAGGTGATGGGGAGGGTACCGAACAGATGGGGCATGAGGATGTTGTGGGGAAACTGAAGGTGGCTTTGTTTACTGCAGGTGAGGTTGGGGGGGTGGAGGATGAGGAGCAGTGTATGGGGAGTGAACCTGGACAGTTGAAGGACTGTCCTAAAGATTGTTAATTTTTTGTTATGAAGACTCTTGTATGGAATGTGAGGGGGGTAGGTAAACCTTCATTTTATTCTATTTTTGGTGGAATTTGCCAGTTACATCATCCTGTTATTTGCATCTTATTAGAGACTAGACTTGGAGGGCCCAGTTTGGATCGTATTCGTCGACAGTTTTCGAAGGACTGGGGGTTCTATGCTATAGATTCTCAAGGCCTGTCGGGAGGTATCATGGTGGTTTGGGATCCTGGAGTGGTCAGAATTGATGTGTTTCATAGATACTCTCAGCATGCAGCCTTGGTTGTGACTGAAGCTCAAGGGCCGACGTGGCTGTTATATGGCATCTATGTGAGTACGAACTATAGGGAGAGGACCCTCTGGAATGAAGTTTCAGCTTTGATTGATTAGGGTATCCCTACGATGGTAGTAGATGACTTTAATTGTGTGACATGTGCGGAGGATAAGAGAGGTGGAAGACACTTTACCCAGGACACGGCCTCGAGGGAGTTTTCTCACTTTTTGGACTCCAATGGGTTGTTGGACTTGGGATTTATAGGGCCCCGGTACACTTGGTATAATAATAGGCCAGGAGGAGCTAGGTTGTGGGAGAGGATCAATAGAGCCTTTGCTACACCTAACTAGCTTAATATCTTCCCTGAGCACCTTACTCACTATCTCGACCGGATTGTCTCTGACCATTGCCCTATCCTTCTGTCCACCACTTTGAGGACCCCTGCTCACTCATCCTTCAGATTTGAGAGATTCTAGTTATCTTATCCTAGATCATGGGATGTTGTCAAGGAGGTGTGGAAAATGCCAGTGCATGGGGATATCAAGTATCGGGTTTCTCATAGATTAGAGCTTTAGAGGTGCAGGTTGTTGAGGTGGAATAGAGAGGAGGTTGGGAACATCTTCCTTAAATTGGAGGTTGAGGAGCGGCATATTCATGATTTTTAGGAGGAGGAGAGGGATGGTGGTTTGCAGGACAACGATTTGGCCTATCTTTGGAGGCATCTCTCCATGCATCATGCACTGCTCAGTTAGCAGGAGGTGTTATGGAGGCAAAAATCCAGGGTTCAGTGGTTGAAGGAAAGGGATCTCAATACTTGCTTCTTCCATCATGCCACTCAAATTCGTAGACACAAGAATCGAATTAGAGCTTTGCGGGATGCTAAGGGAAATTGGGTGGAGGAGGAGGAAGCTCTTAGAGGAAAGATTACTTGTTTTTCAGGTCTAGGTGGACGGATTCCACTCATACTGATTCCACCTTTGCTGTTCCCCCCTGAGGTCTTGGTGTCTTACTGGCAAACTTGTGACCTCCTTTCCCCTGTATCTAAAGCTGAAGTCACTTTAGTGATTTGGTCAATGGAGGAGAATAAAGCCTCTGATCCTGATGGTTTCCCTCTGTTTTTCAAGAGATACTGGAGTATCATCTATTGTGATGTTATTGCAGCAGTGCAAGACTTCTTTTTGTTTGGTCAGATGCCTGAATGTTGGAAGCAAACCTTTGTGACTCTTATTCCTAAATGCAATGATGCTTGTGAACCCTCCTACTTTAGGCCGATCAGTTTATGTATCACCCTGTACAAGCTGTGTGCTAAACTGATGGCCAATAGAATGAAGATAGTTCTTCCACATTTTATCTGTTCTGAGCAGGGTGCCTTCATTGGAGTTTGATCTATATCTGACAATATTTTGTTAGGCCAGGAATTCATGTTTGACCTCTGCAGAGCTTCGGTTAGGTAGGCCCTGATGGCTATCAAACTCGACATGGAGAGGGCTTATGACCGTATGCAGTGGAGTTTCCTGGAGAAGGCTCTGACTGATTTTTACTTTCATCCTATATAGATTTTCAGGATTATGGATTGTGTCATCAGACCTTCTTTCTCTATCCTTATCAATGGCTCTCCCTCGGAGTTCTTTTAGTCAACTATTGGACTTCGACAAGGTTGTCCTCTATCCCCGTATTTATTTATCATCTGTGCTGACTTTCTCTCGCGAGCCTTGCGGGAGATGGTTAGGAAGTTAGCTATTCATCCATACCTGGCCACTCCTTCAGCCCCTCCCATCTTGCATTTATTATTTGCAGATGATTGTTTGCTTCTGAGTAGGGCCTCACCAGCCATGGCACAATGCTTCAGGAGTATTCTTCATTACTATTGTTTATCTTCGGGACAGAGAGTCAATCTATAGAAGTCTGAGGTTCATTTCTCTCCTAAAATCCCTGCTGCTCGTCATCATCTCATTAAGAGTATTCTTGGGATTCAGGAGAAAGAAGATGTATTGCACTACTTAGGGATTCCTATTACTGGGGGCAAGCTCTGCATTAGGGATTGTGCTGTGCTCATCAAGACTATTCATGACAGAGTGGAATGATAGCAGGGCCGCGCACTGTCAGCGATGGAGAGGATTGTGCTGATTAGGTCGGTCCTTACTTCCATTCCGATATATATGATGTCTAATGCTGTTGTTCCTAAATCGATGATCCTTTATTTGGAGCAGGTCCTTCGAGCTTTCTTATGGAGATCAACTACTGCTTCTCAGACGGTTCATCTGTTGGGGTGGCATGCTGTGTGTCAGCCTGTTTCTCAGGGAAGATTGGGCATTCATTCCCTTCTGGTCATGAGAGATGCTCTGTTAGCCAGACATGCTGCTCGTCTGTTCCTTTGCCCGAGTTCCATGTGGTCAACCATTATGAGAGAGAGATATGGGCTTCCTTTAGGTTCTCCTCAGGGGAACCATCTCTCTGCTCATCACCACTCTACTATCTGGAGGGAGGTTGTGTTGCGAACTCCAGACATCCTGGATCACATGAGATGGGTTGTTGGTGATAGTAGGCTCATTCATTTTATGGCTGATCCATGGATTTCGAAGATTGCTCTGGATAGGTGGCCTACCTTTCTTTCTATGGATGTCCCTGACTCTATTTCTGTTATGAATCTTCTCTTTCCTAGGCAATCCAAGTGGAACCCAGATTTGATGACTCAAGTTTTTGGTCTGATTTTAGGCCTAAGGGTCCTATCCATTGCTCTCCTAGTATATCCCACTGCTGATCTTAGAGTGTGGGATCCTCCGCCCTCCCGAAGGTCCCTTTGGTTGATCTGTATGCTATTTATAGCCCTGTGCAGCTGGATGGCCTTCAGGCAACATGGATTTGGTTTCTTGGAGTTCATCATAGGGTGAGACTTTTCATTTGGAAAGTAGCTTGGCATCGACTTCCGACACGGGCTTTCCTTTCTTCGAGAGGCCTTCAGCTACCTTTCTCTTGTCCGATTTACATTGGGGTTGATGAATTTCTTGTGCATCTTCTCTTCTTGTGTCTGAAGGCTTGGAAGGTTTGGAGCTTGGCAGGCTTTCGCAGACTGTTTCCTTTCATTAAGGAAGCTGTGGAGTCCTTCCTCCACATGCTACATTCCAGACTGTTTGACCCTAGCTCCACTGTTCTGGCTTACTTGGCATATCACATCTGGCTTGCCTGGAATGAGATGGTCTTTTCCTCTTCTAGAGCTACGGCTAGGATGATTGTTGAGAGAGCTAGGGCCCACGCCAGGGAGTTCTGTAGCTTGAATGTGGGGAATGGGGAGATCTGGGGTTCTGACTCTGCTCGCAGAGCATCCCGCTGGATCTTTATTTCTTGGAAACCCCCTCATCCGATGTTTGCCATAGTTAGCTTTGATGGAAGTGTTAGGGGTAGGCGTGGTGGTGGCGCCTTTGTTATCCGGGCTTCTGGTTTTGGATTCCTTGCGGCTGGGAGGAGTCACCTTATCGACCCGACAACGCCCATGGCTGAGCTTCAGGGGGCATGGGTTGGTATCCACTATGCCATCACATCCCTTCACTTGGAGCGGCTCATTATCGAGGGTGACTCTATGACGGTCATCTCCTGGATCAGGTAGGCCTTCAGCTCCCCCTCTGCTCACCCTCTTATTTGTGATTTTGTGAGGATGCTGCAGAGGTGTACTGGAATAGTGGTCCGGCATGTTTATAAGGAAGCCAGTACGGTGGCTGATTGGGTGGCTTCCTATGTGGCTAATCACTCAGGAGATGTTCTTTGGTCTTGTATGGGAGAGGTTCCCCCTTTCTTTAGGGATATCATTTTGGCTGATGATTTTCGTTGTATTTATTCTAGACTCATGAATTAAAAGTTCAGCTTTATCAAAAAAAAATTTAATTTTTTTCAACAATGAAAATATCTCTCGATCTTATGATACGAAAATGTCATAACGTAGTGGGATGCTATAATTTAATAAAAAGGTGTATTTTCATTATTAAAAATTTTAATAAAAAGATAAAGTTTCTTGTATTAAACATGCATTGAAAAATAAAAATCACGTAATCCTTTAAGCTATTTTAATAAACTCGTTAGAATTACTGATATATCTCTCATATACATACATACATACATACACACACACACACACACACATATATATATATATATATATATATATATATATATATATATATATATATATATATATATATATATATATATATATATATGTTGCTGCGTCTTTTCTCGGACCGGGCTCGATCGGCTAGTTCAGCAATGCGCTCCTCCATGTATAGAATTTTGCTGGTATAGTCCCTCAAGGCTTCAGCATGGTGCCGGTCACCGTTGGGGACGGAGTCAACGAAGGAGAGTGAGGCTGATCTCGCCCTCTTCCCGTCAGCGCGAACCCCAAAAACCTTCGGGGCTCCAGAACGGCATGGAAGAGAGGCTGAGGGGCTTCTTACCGCCGGCTCCCCTCAGCAATAGGTTGGTAGTTGGTGCCAGATGCAGCAGGTGGCTGCTGCCGGTTGTTAGCTGCCTCCTTGAGATGTTGAACTGCAGTAGTGAGCGTATCAATGCGGTTCAAAAGTGTCTGGAACTGTTGTAACCCCATAGTGATGGTGGGCTCGGCGACGGTGGCAGCGGCGGTGGCGTCGTTTTCCCTGAGAGGTCCTTCAGACCTGGATAGGGAGTGATCTCTCTTGGTGGAGGTGTTCTGGGCTTTTTCCTTCGCCATTGCAGGACTAAATAGATGAGTTCCTCCTTTTAGAGAAGAGACAGCACGGCCTTTCCTTTAGCACCAATATGTTGCCGTGTCTTCTCCCGGACCGGGCTCGATCGGCTATGATGGAGTGCTCCTCTCCCGATGCCTGCGACAAAGTCCCCGAGGGCCGGTGGTGCTACGACGAGGGACACTCCGATACTTAAGTTAGCGAGAGCTTGAGGGCAATAGAATGGATGAATCAGATGGAGATATTGAATGGAAAGGGAAGAGAGTACTTAGCCCCGAAACGAGGTCCCCCGTTTACCTTATATAGATGTGGAATACTGCCAAATTCTGTTAGGGGATAGGTGAAGAATGTCCGATTTGCCCCTAGGAGAATCAGGGTAAGGGCTAGGTGGCACCAGGACGTAACCACGTCGCGATGTTCGATGTAATAGAATTCTGGTACCAGTTGGAAGGGACTTCTGGAGCCTTCGAGTCACTTCTGGAGTGGGAATGAGTCGGTCGGACTTTGCCAAAAGGGATCCGGTCGAACCCAACAGAAGTGGGTCGGTCGGTCGTCCGAGGGAAAGCATCCGTCAGGCTTTCTGGAGGGGTAAACCGGCCGATCAACTGAAAGAGAGGTCCGAACGACCCTTTTCCGTCGAGGTCCGGTCGGCTTACCCCTTTAGAAAGCCCGACGGATGCTTTCCCTTGGACGGCCGACCGACCCACTTCTGTTGGGTTCGATCGGATCCCTCTTGGCAATGTCCACCCGACTCATTCCCACTCCAGAAGCGACTTGAAGGCTCCAGAAGCCCCTTACAGCTGGTACCAGAATTTTGTTATAACGGACATCGCGACGTGGTCAGGTCCTGGTGCCACCTGGCCCTTATCCCGATTCTCTTAGGGGCAAATCGGACATTATTTGTTTATCCCCTAACAGAATTTGGCAGTATTCCATACCTATATAAGGTAAACGGGGGACCTCGTTTCGGGACTAAGTACTCTCTTCCCTTTCCATTCAATATCTCTATCTGATTCCTCCATTCTGTTGCCCTCAAGCTCTCGCTAATTTAAGCATCGGAGTATCTCCCACCAGAGCACCATCGGCCCTCTGGAATTTTATTGCAGGTATCGGGAGAGGAGCTCTTCCAGTATAACCGATCGAGCCCGGTCCGGAAAAAGACACGGCAATAATATATACATACATATATATATATATAATCCACTTGGTCTCACGAAGAATTAGTCGTACTAACAGATGTGAGCCCTACATGCAACCGTGTAATTTGACACCCAACCCAAATATACTACACTGGCAGCACAGAGGAACCCATCTAAGAAAGCTGAGTCTCGTGGGTTCCACCGTAGAAAGACTTCCCCCTTTTAAGAGTCGCTGCGGTCGACTCCAAGTCCAACCGCGCCCATGGAAACTTAAACGAAAAGGACACAGAATATTGGCAACATGGAAAATAGAAAGAGAGCAAAGACCTGAAGAGTCTCTTAGCCTTGACTTGAAGACTTTTTAGAGAGAATAAAAAATATGAGGATCGCACTAAAAAGATAATAAATGGCGACAGCCATGATCAGTAACATCCAGAAATGGAAGACTCTGGACTCACTGCTCTCCTCCAATGATTTCCAATTAATAGTTAGATTCATAGACCATACATAGGCCACAAAGATCTCCACCAATCATGGCAAATCAACAAAGTCTAGTGAAGGAATGATGAATAGGTGTCATCTAACCATGGGTCATCAGAGAAATCCATTAGCTGCTGGTATGATGATTTAAACTGTCAAGCCATCCATTCATCCGTCCGCTGATTGTGGCAACCAGCTAGAAGTGGGGTCCATCAATTAGATGGGCATCCGAGACAAGGATGGACGCCATTAGAGACTTGGATGGCATTCAAATGATGATGAGAGAGTTTGTAATATTTGTGATGCTTGCTGCAGTCATGAAGCAAATATAATGAGAGATCATGGCGCACCATCGACATGCAAAGGTGGCTTGAAAGTGAGAAGAATCAACCCGTGCTTCAGGCTTTAGATAATGCACCAACATTAACCTGTGGAGGCTAATTAAATGCCATGATGAGAAAAAATCAAATATTGGAAGGATTCCATGGAACGAATTAATGTTTGGAGATGACTGATGGCTTGGTCGCTGGTAAAAATTCTGGTCTCCAATTCTACTATGAATTTGGGTCAAATTAAGCCTCCTGAGGATCTGGGAGGGGTAGGTCCAAGCTGATCATGGACTGGACTTGATCACTAGCTAAGACCACTCTGAAAGTTGAACTTGGACGAAATATGAAATTTTGAATTTTTTCTTAGGCCATAAGAAGTTCAACCGGTCAAATTATATATCTTGGCCCTGCATCCCAGCTTGTTTTAATTAATGATAATACTTCATTAACTGTATTGTATTCTTTAATTTCTTAATTTTCTTATTCGTCTATGCACCAAGAATTGCCGTCAAGTAATGTTACCTTGCTGCAGGTGTTGTTGCAATTAGTGTTAAGCATTAACAAACTAGAGAACAAAGGTTTGTACCGAAAATATTGGGGGATTAATTTGAAGAAACAACAAATCCACTTCATTTTCATTTTTTTGCAAAAATTGGTTACTGTTTTAATCCACCACAAAATATATCGACGCTCGCATATATTTTGGTGATGCATGCATCATTCAGGTTAGTGCGTACGTAAAAATATTTTTATATAAAATTATTTTATAGGGTAATTGATCTGCATTCAGTCTGCAATATATGAACAAGTTATATATCTTGTAGATGAAATGCACTCTCGATCATAGAACGTATCTGCTAATTTTTCTCCCTTTCTTAGCTAAAATGAGCATCCATCACAAAATGATTTTTTTCGAGAACGAAAATCTTAACTGATCAGTAATTTGTAAAACTGATTAACTCCATCTGTATAGGTTTGGTTACTTGTTATTTTGCCTGATATTTACTTTGTTACGTTACGTGTCTCGAAAGGGATTCTTCTTATCTTGCCATTCATAAATGAACGTGTATTATTGAAAAAATCCAAAATTTTCTCCATCGATCAATTAATTATTTCACCATTTTATATTTAATTATTTGACCGTTTTGCTTTTAATTATTTAATCATCGAAGTTTTTAATGATTTGACGGTTAAAGTTTTAATTATTTGATTGTTGGAATTTTAATTATTTGACCATTGGATCTTTGAATAATTTAATCATCAGACTTTTAATTTTTGACAGTTGGGTTTTTTATTGCAGCTTTAATAGGCCAATTAAAATCCAAATGATCAGATTTTAAATGGCTATAAAAAGATTATCTTCGAGACTTAAAGAGATGGGTTTTGTTTTATGTTTTCATATTCTCTCTTTTTTTTTCTCTAGTATTTTCTCCTTCAAATCTTTCTTGTTTCAAAGTTAATTTACTGGGTGCTGAATGAGTCTCCATCAATCTCTTCCACGATCATGCTTGTAGGCGAAGGAATCCCGGTCGTATCTTGAGATAGTGTTTCCGATAATTCTTGCATGAGGGATGGAAATATGCCTTAGGATAGTGTCCCGCATGCTTCCAGATTTGATTTTATTTTATTAATGATTTTAAGTATTGTATAATTATATATATGTATATTAAAAAACTTTGTTAGTTTATTTAATCACATCCATAATTTTTAAAGTCACGTCCTAACAATCTAAGGCATATTACAAGATTGTGATTAAAGATTTTTTTTCAAGCATATTCAATAATAAAGACTTTAATTATTTATGAACCTTGTTTCACTTCAATGGATTTGATTTAATCAATCCAATCAGGTGGCTGGGATAGACTATATTTGGATAATATGGTTTGATGGTAGGGAAATTCTTTAATATAGCTTCTACTAGCTTTTAATTTCAGTTTGGAGTGTAAATATATTGTTTGAATTAGGTCATCTACTGTTGCATCATTCTGTTCGCCTTGACAGGAAATTTTATATTTGATAGTATTATCTATAGTTCTAAATAACTAAATTAGTTTATGCTACATGGATCTTGTTATACTTTTATTCTTCGTTAATAATTTCACTAACTTCTAGGAAATATACAAGTATATCTTTGGAAAAATAATACTAATGCTATTTTGGGTACCAAGATTATAAGAGAGAGAAAAAAAGAAGGCTAACAATGAGTCTCCTTTGCAAAATTGGATGGTTTCACTTTCTAGAGTTAAGGCTATAATAGTTATAACATATTGAAGTTATTGAATTTCAATTTGTCTCGAAGTTTGTACATAATTCTTTTATAGGTTATGATTATTCACTGTCAAAACAAAATAAGTAGCAATCCAAATTATTGTGATAAAACCTATTAGTTTTACATACAAAGTTGTTTTAGTTGATATGTAAATATTGATTTTCTTAGTGTCTTTAGGAGCATTTTAGCCTATGTTGAAAGGGATTGTTGAGATCATACTAGTTAGTTTTTATGGAATCCAAACTCAACACCCTGTAAAGAAGATCCGGTAGTTGTTCTGCTTCATATTTCACCAAATTTATCATTTATCTTGATTTTCATTAGTATATCACTTTGCAATATCAATTTTCATCGCTCTTATGAACATTTGTGTCTCCGAATCAGTTATGAGCTTGGGAGAGAGATAGAAGGGATAATAAAGAGATGAATTATATCTCATCCATAGACCATCGTCGTGGAGCTGCGCCTGTCTAGATGATTGAAAGATAAGTGTTTTGTTAAAACCAATCTGGATGGTCAAATAAATAAGGTGTGAAAATAGTATGAACATAAATTAGAGCCTCTCTAATTCTGATTTATGGATTTTGTATGTGCCAGTAAATATTTGCATATTCAGGTGTGAGGTTTAATTCATGAGATATACCTTCAAGTTTATTGTTTTCCAATGCTAGTTGGCCTCATGTGTTTTGGACCTAGTAATTGAAGAAATCTTTTAGTAAGTGGCATACTCCAACTATTATATATAGTTTTCTTCCCCTGTTATATCTGTTCTAACTTAGAATGTATTCCTTCATCACAAGAATCAAGATTTCTAATGTTCATAATACTTGATATGTTTGTAATCTGCAGTATTAACTTTATATTTTTATGTTATCTTCTTCCAGATAGCCTGGGTAAGGCTTATTCTTATGTCTGTGAGTTTTATATCTTGAGTTTAGAATTATACATCATGTAATTACATTGATTAGAAACTAAATACTTATGTGATCTTTTTTCTTTCTGTATTTTTAGTTATATGCATATCTATTCTGAATCATGTATTTCCTTAAATAATTATTTTTTTTTTAAAAAAAAGTTGAACATTTTTTCCGTTGTCCTTGTTGTTGTTTGGTAGACTTCTCCAGTTTTTTACTATAAGAAAGCATCGAGTATTTCTTTAAAATGATCTTTTACCGATCCTAAATTTACTGGTCCGGGCTTAAATATTTTGTTATTTGAGATGCACTATTTAGGAAACAAATTATCATTTATTCTTTGATTCGATTTTTTTTAAAAAAATTGATAGCTGAATGTTATTGCTTATTGGGCGTTTCACTGATATTTTTTTTACTCATAAAGGCAAGGAATTTGTTATTGACAGGCTGTTTGTTCTGTGGGCCACTGTTCTAAATATTTTGCTTTTTTTAATGCTATTGTCATGGTTTACACTACAATTTCTGCCTTATTTTTGGTAACTTCCTAGTTATTATGTAATATTAAAGAATTTTAGTTCCATGGTACTTTTGTTAAATGTCAATAAGAATGGGTTTGGATTATAGCATGCAAGTGTAGCATATTAACCATGCTACATTTTTTGCAAAAGTGCCATCTAAACTTTGATAATTTAGGTAGTCACCATCTATACTTTAATGTTGTTTAATTCTTTTTCTTAGCTAGAATTATTTTTTGTTTGCTTTCTCATGTTGGATTTTCTTGATTTAATTGATTATTTAATTGAATTCTTCATCTTAGGGGCTCATTGAGTTTTTTTATGCTTTTAATAAGTAGTTTTTGTATGCAATGGTTACAATCTTAAATTTGATACTCAAATTATCCAAACTGAGCATTATTCTACCATGATTGATATGATCATAAGGCATATGCTTTTACATAATATCGTTATATAGACAAAATCTTCTAATCTACTATAGCAAGGACATGTAGCAAGAAATTTAGGATAATTCTTGCATCTATTATTCTTTTGTGCAGGTATGAGGGTCAAGTTATTAATTAGACAACTATTTTCACTTTCGATATAAATGACTTTTATGATGATGACTGTAATTGAGCTAGTTATTTTGTAAAGTGGCAACACAATGCTTACAATCGAAGATAGAGTATATTTATTTCAAATTCTAGATATTGTAAATAAAATATTCAACTAATTTGTCTCAGAATATGCAATAATAGCATAGTTTAGATTTACTTAATGCTAATTCATTTTACATCAATTATTTCTAAAGGTTGCTCACAGGTATATAATTATATAGTCACAAGAAAGGTACGATGATCGTTGCAATATTTGTTATTTGAATTTCTTGAGTTTTAATATGTTAATATTCATGTAAAATTAATCATCAATTTATTTATATCTAGTTTTGCATATATTCATTATCATGACTATGAGTTATGATGTATCTCACAATTTATGATGAAAGATTCTTATATCAGTATATCTTACTAAAGGCTTAAATAGGACTAAGATCCTAAAATCATTAAGAGGAATGATACTTAGCATATAAAGGACTTTCCAGCAATGGAAACCCAATCTCTATGATAGGAGATCCCTTGAAGGAAGTTTAATATGGTAACAACAAGCTGATTGGTTGGTCAGTGAGCATATATATTTATGTGATATAGGAGTCATAAACTCCATCTTATTTCTATGGTGATTAGTGCTTCTATGTAGTGGTTATGAAGAGTTTATCTCTGAATCAGATACGAGGTATTTTTCGAGATGTGATACTACACATATCTTTGAAGAGGCTTACCTATATGAGAATATCCGTACATGGCCACAGCTACAGACATTGACAATCTTTAAAAGCTTTCATGAAAAATCAAGATACATGTATAAGACCATTAATGCACAGACTTACAATGGAGAGTTTTATATTATATATGTGGTAGTTGAAGTCAGGATCAAAGAAATGTAGTTCAAAACCTGGTTCACTTTGATTCCTTCAGATAGAAACTATTCATAAAGTACGGTTAAAGTCACCTTATCGATTGAATATTATAAGTACCCAGAAACTTATATTTTACTATTTTTAGAAATTTTGAGTTTTAAAGAGGATTATTGGAAAAATCTAAAAAAAATTTTACCAATCAATTAATTATTTGATCATTTTATTTTTAATTATTTGACCATTGAAGTTTTTAATGATTTGACCATTAGACTTTTTAATGATTTGACCATTGGAGTTATAATTATTTAATCGTTGGATCTTTTAATAATTAACCGTTGAGCTTTTAATTTTCGATCATTGGACTTCTTATTACATGTTCTAATATGCTAATAAAAATTTAAACAATTAGATTTTTTATAGCTATAAAAAGACCATCTTGGAGGCCTAAAAAGATGGGTTTTGTTTTATATTTTCATATTCTCTTTTTTTTTTCTCTAGTATTCTCTCCTCAGACTCTTTCTTGTTTCAAAGTTATTTTACTGGATGTTGAAAGAGTCTCCATCAATCTCTTCCATGATCGTGCTTGTTGGCGAAGAAATCACGATCTTATCTTGGGATAGTATTTCCGATAATTCTCTCATAAGGGATAGAAATGTCTTAGAATAGTGCATCGTTTGCTTCCGGATTTAATTTTTATTTTTTTAGCAATTTCAAGTAAGTATTATACAATTTATATATATATATATATAAAAAACTTTGTTAGTTTATTTAATCGCATCCATAGTTTTTTAAAGTCATGTTCTAATACGTATCTCATTTCAGAATAGAACGTACAATTTCAATAATCTAATAAGTATCAAGGGATTGCCGTGAACCCAAGCCAAGTAGAGAGGTTGGATCGAACCCGAGGTGATGGAGAACATTCGATGGGATATGTGCTGCCCGTGGGATATCCCTCTGGATGCTAGAGCTAAGACATGCAAAAAAAAGTTCGGCTCTTAGAATAGAAAAGAGCTAAAAGAAAAGAGAAAGTATTTGTGGGTGTTGGGATATGGTGAAATTGACCTGTTTACGCTGACCTATGGAAAGCCTGGAATTGAAATAGGCAGATCAATGCCCAATAAGCACAGATATGATCAAAGCCCAAATATGATTGTTGGGATACGACGAAATTGATCTGTTTATACTGATCTATTGAAGATCTGAAGTTGAAATTTACCGATCAACACTTGAAAGGCATGAATATGATCAATGCCTCTTCCTAGAGGTTTAAAGCTGATCAACGTTCTACAAGCATAAGACTGACTTATTTTCAAGTAATTGATTAATTTTAATAAAGGATAAAACTTATTAATATTTATGTAGTTCAGGAGCTGACCAACCATGGAGGAGCCGATCAACCATGGAGGAGCCGATCAACTATGAAGGAGTCGATTAACTATGGAGAAAAACTGATTAATATGGACAACTTTGATTGCACGTGCTTACATCCTGGATTAACCGTTTCACAGCCGGATGCCAGCTGTAAGCAGTTAATTCCCTAGCCTATAAATACTCACGGGCGCGATGATGAAGGGACTTCTGCTATTCATTCTTTTCCACACACTTCTTTATCTAGCCTTCCTTCAGATCGCATCTGTTCCAGTTCGGACGCCATCAACAAGCTTGAGAGCTCCTTCGACACCAAATGATCCAAGAGGAAGATGGGAGGAAGCTAGATCAAATCAATTTGATCTGATTTTTCTTTAACTCAAGCTTGTTGTATTTTGTTTGGACATAACAGTGGGTTATTGAATGAATTTACTTGAGGTTCACCCCTTCACTATTTATAAGGATGGACTTTACCATGTTTGGTAGTTGTTTCCGGAAAGCATGCAAGAATCGCAGCGAGAGAATCGCGTCACACATTCGGAACGCAGGATGTCCTGATTCCAATCTTATCTAGCTACTAACTAAATCTAGAGTTGCTGGAGCTTGGAGGTCAGAAGGAAATCATTCGATATATAGGGTATTTTTGAGGTAGAGGTCAATGAGCCCGAGGCCTACGTTGGCATGGTTACCCAATCCAAGGTGGAGGTTAGCAAGTTTGAGGTTCTAGTCGGACTTGTTTTGGATATGCATTGATCAAATATGAGATAGAAGTTTGCCGCTAAGGTGGTAGAGCAGTTGGTAGGTATTTATGCCCGTCTCTCTCCGGTCACGAGTTCGAGCCATGATCATGCGGATGACTCGATTAAATCCAGGATTTCTCCTGGAGCACGTGATCGGGATGGTGGAAGAGCACTTTACTCCGGTACCTTAGTAGTGTCAGGTTGATGTACTCATCGAAAGGTGGGGAGAGTATGCGAAACGTGCGGCTCGTATCGAACATAGTCTGACAAGAATAGGGCTCGAAGAGGATAGCTACAACTGGGATTCATCCCCCTTTCCTTTTTGCTTTATCAAAAATAAAAAAAAAGAGATAGAGGTTAGTCGTTCCAAGGTCCAGATTAGACTCGATAAGGATGGATGCCCATGACAATAACCAAAACATTTAGAAACTATGCAACTACCCTTTTAGTTTGCAGCAAGAGATATTCTTGCCCGGCCTCAAACAAATAAGCTCTTAACTAATCTATATAATTTATCATATATAACTAAAATAGTATCACCTGGATTCAATAGTTGCTAAGTATCAATTTTTTCTAATCTTTTTTCTTACTAAAACTTATATCTTCTATATAACAATATAATACAGTATGTAAAAGTTAATTAATGTATGTTTGTATTGGTAATAGTTAAATCTCATTTTAGTTGAAGCAACGGGGCAATGCAAGTGGTTCTATGCCTCTATCTCATCTGATCCGGAGAATACAAAACTTTTATTTTGAACAGAGAGGATGGTGTTCCATCAGTGAAAGGATCCTTTTCTTACTAGAAAATTCAAAAATCTCTACCTACGACTTTGATCTTTTAGTATAACTAAAATTATTACTAACTAATTAATTAATTAATATTTTGTAAAAAATATTTAAAATATATTAAATATCAAAATTGTTATATTTCCGTGATCACGTTAGCAGGTACCATACACTCTGACGTGGTGCACGTTCAGTAAGCAAGGTGTACTAAGTACAGCCATGCAAACATGTTTTTGGTGTCTCTTTCCATTCCACATATATATATATATATATATATATATATATATACAATTCCAAATAAAGGCATAAAATCTCTAGATGCCATTAATAGTATCAGGAATCAATTTTTCCTATGCCCAACACTGTTTGACAAGTAATTAATAGCAAAATGGCCAATATAATATTCAAAGGTTAATTAATTACTAGCTGTGGGCCAGTAACATTGATTGGATGACCACTTTCATTTGAGGTAGATTTCAAAAATGACGGTTTAATAATGTTAAAAAAAATGCTTTAGAGTTTAACAACGTAAACATTCATTGACTCGTGTAGAATGGAAAAGCTAATTCCTAGCAAATTAGCCATTTTTTCATGTACCACCACCCCTTGTTTAATCAAGTTGAAGTTAGTTCATGGGCAGTCAAGTGTGAAACCAACTTGCTTCTTTTCCCTTCTTGATCCTTTTTCTTCTCGGAAGAAAGATAAGAAAATTAAGTCTGATCAATATTTGTTGAAACTTTTAAAAGTAAATGGCAAAGGTAAAATTTGTACCTTTTACTAATATTAAAAGACTTAGATCCCGTCTGGCATTGTTGTAGGTAATAAATATTTTGTCTATAAAGCTTTAATTTGGACAGTACGTCCAGCTTTAATTTCAACAATAGATTTTTTAATAAAAAGTTATTTATCGCTTGATAATTTTATATATTTCTAAAATACTATGAAACTCTAATATCTATTTCGTAATCAAAAAAAAAAAAAATGATTTTTTTTAGTATCAAAAAATGATAATATATTTGTACCATAAAAAATTATTATCATATAACATTCTTAATTCATAAATCATTTATTTTGTATATTTAATCAAATAATACAATAAATAATAGATTCTAGATTTATTATAAAGCATAATAATAAATATATAAAATTGTGATATAATAATAATATTATAATATGTAATAACATGATATTATTGTAATATAATAATAATGATCGATGATGATTATATTATATGGTATTATTATAGTGTCATGTAACCTAATATAATTTATTATAATAATAACAACATATTATATTACTATTAAAAATTGTTATTAGAAAGTACTGTTAACTTATAAATTATTTATAAATTATTTTTTTAAAAAAAAAAATGTTACCAGGACTTGAGTCGATCGACGTCCCTCATCTAAAAAGAAGGTTGTTTGGCATATTTTTAGTAGAACTTTTATTCAAAGGCTCCAAGGACTTCTTTTTCCGGTGGACCTTTTTTAATTTTTGGAAGAACCAAAAAAGCTGTTTTTAAATTTTTACCAAATATCTCAAAATCAAATCTAAAAAGATTAATTTCTTGTTTCTTATAAGGATATTTTACCTCAATGCCCATCCCATTTGGCTTGAAGTGAGTTGGGCTACAAAGGCTATCTCACAATCCTTAATTTCCTAATTAACCAGGTGCATAAGCCAGTGCAACTGCACTCTTGGATCTGTAAAGAATTATAGGAAGCTTTGTCCCATTTTCCTATAGGTTGGGGAGGAGTTGGAAGCCATTCTTATATAGTCAAACTAGAAAGATTATGCTTTGATTCCAAATGCTTGACAGGTGGTTACAATTAAAAGGCTTAAATATTCATAAAATGTTGTATTCATATTTTTTTGGCATTAGATTGTTATAAAAGGTAAGGTTTATCGAGATATGTTGCCTATATATCATGCATTAGTAGATTTCTTGAGCCATTTTAAAATGGAAGCTTTGATATTTTAAGAGGCTAATGAGATAATTAAAACAGATCAATTCTCATAGAGGGTCCTCCATTACCTATACATAGTTATCTATGTTTTAGTTATCTTAATTAAAACTTAGCTTACATGAATTCTTGAAAGCCTCTTTTTTCTTAAAATTTATTTAATTTATGTAACCCTTCTGATCTTATCGGATCTTTTCTTTCTTTTTTTTCTTTTCATTTTCTCCCAAATTAAGCTATAAATTAGTGTTACCAGTGTTTTGCTCCCAAACGCCCGCAGCCGCTTGCCCAGCCCATGACGCACGCACGCGAACGCGCGTGGGCTCAGCCCAGCGCGTTGCGGCAGTCGCGCGGAGTGTTTCCGCGCGCATTTCATACGGCGCACATTTCTTCCCTTTGGTCCACAGCATGGCGAGTTCTCGGCCATCCAATCGCACGATCGGACGGCCACGGTTTGATCTGGCATTGAGGCAGTGTTTTGCATGGATTGTGGCTTGATTTGAGCAGTTGATTTTTTATCTGATGACCTGGAATATTTTTGGAAGGCATTGGACTTGTTTTAGGTCTATTTTGACACAGTTTCCAATGGTTTTTAAAAGCCATAGAGACACCCTGCGACACAAGATGCCGAAATATTTTTCTGAGATGCAATAGAGAGCTGCAGAAGGTCCAGAAAAATATTGAAGACAATCCAGAGAGCAAATAAAATAACAGAGAATCCACGACAGGATTTGGCGAGCTAGATGCCTGGTATTCTATGATCTCTCCTGTTTTCTTCTTCCCTTTCAATTTGTTTGCCTCTTTGTGATTAATCTGCAATTATTATTGGGATATTTGTATTTCTTTTGTGCCCAATTTTTGGGGGCAGATTATAGTGGATTACTCCTTCCTCTGTGTGGATATAGGCAAATTTGCCAACCACGTTAAATCTCGTATTTCCTTCTGATTTGATATCTGCCTGTGTGATTGGTAAATTGCTAAAATGAGTAAACATGAATTAATTGGAAGCCTAAACCGGTTCAATCCGCTGCGCACATCCCAACAATTGGTATCAGAGCACTGGGATGGCATCTAACGGGCAACCAAGTTCTTCTATGGCTCCTGAGGCAATTATTTTTCATTCTACTACCTTTAGGCATGAGGTGGCGATATTTGATGACGCAAGTGATTTTGCACTATGGAAGGTGAGAATGAAATATCTGCTGGTCAATGAGGGTGTGTCAATAGCCCTCAAAGGTATGGATGCAATTCCAAGTAATACAGAAGCTATAAAAGAGGAGATGAATGAGAGAGCACTTGGGACTTTGTTTTCGGGACTAAGTGATAAAGTTCTCCGCAATGTGGTGGATCTTGTTATAGCTAAAAGTGTATAGAAAAAATTAGACACTTTGTATATGCCAAAATCTCTTACAAATAGGTTATATTTGAGGGGCAAGCTACACACATTCCGTATGACGGAAGGGATTTTACTCAATGATCACTTGGATGATTATAATAAGCTCCTGCTCGATTTGGTGAATATTGGTATTAATGTTGATGAGGAAGACAAGGCTTTGATCCTGATTTATTCTTTGTCTAAGTCCTATGAAAGTATTACTACTACCATGCTCTATGGAAAAGAGACTATAAGTCTTGATGAGGTTGAAGCCACTTTGTTATCCAATGAGCTCAGGTTGAAAGTACAGTTGGAGCATCAAGCTCCAAATCCGATATAAGGACTTATTGTCAGAGGTAGAGATGAGCAAAGAACAGGTGGACAAGGTAGAAACAAGTCCAAGACAAGATCAAAGTCTATGTCTAAAAGACCGAGTTTGCCATTACTGCAAGAAGTCAGGCCACTGGAAAAATCAGTGTAGACTTCTACAGTCCAAGAAAGAGAAGGAATAGAAAGAAAAATGAACAATCCCAGATTCGGCATCAGTTGCAGTTACTTCAACAATTACAGCAGTGTTGCAGATGACGCAGTATTTATAGCTGCATGCAGTGTCAGTCAAGCTGATACCTGGATCATGGGCTCTGGAGCATCTTTCCACATGACACCCCATAAAAAATGGTTTACTTCTTTTAGATCCTATGGTGGAGGCTTTGTTCTTCTTGGAGATGATGCTATCTGTAAAGTGGAAGGAATTGGTATAGTTCAGATCAAATCTCATGCAAATACTGTGGTGACTTTGGATGATGTCAGATATGTTCTCCGATTGAAAAGAAATCTTCTCTCGATAAATGCTCTTGATATTGCAGGTTTTGAGGGCAGATGGGATAGAGGATCTATTACAATTAGTAAAGGTGCATTGACTTTGTTAAGAGGTAAATTGAGTGGCACTCTTTATTATTTGGATGGCACTACAGTAGTTTGTGAGACTTCTTCAGCACATTCCTCTATTGTTCAATTGACATAGTTATGGTATCAAAGATTGGACCACGTGTCAGATAAAGGTTTATAGGAGCTGAGCAGACGTGGTCTGCTAGGAGGTCAGAAAGTTGGTGCACTTGGATTCTGTGAGCATTGCATATTTGGAAAACAACACAGAGTCAGCTTTACTTCAGGCGTGTACAGGACAGCATGTATATTGGATTACATTCATTCTGACCTATGGGGACCTGCCCCAGTTACATCCAAGGGTGGATCTAGATATTTGCTCCCAAATGCTCGTGGCCACTTGCCCAGCCCATGATGCACGTGCGCGAACGTGCGTGGGCTCGGCCAAGCGCGTTGCGGCAGTCGTATGGCGAGTTCTCGGCCGTCCGATCGCGCGATCGGACGACCACGGTTTGATCTGGCATTGAAGCAGTGTTTTGCACGGATTGTGGCTCGATTTGAGCCGTTGATTTTTTATTTGATGGCCTGGGATATTTTTGAAAGGTATTGGACTTGTTTTAGGTCTCTTTTGACACAGTTTCGATAATTTTTAAAAACCATAGAGACACCCTACGACACAAGACGCCGAAATATTTTTCTGAGATGCAATAGAGAGCTACAGAAGGTCCAGAAAAATATTGAAGACGATCCAGAGAGCAAATAAAATAACAGAGAATCCACGACAGGATTTGGTGAGGCTAGAGGCCTGGTATTCTGTGATCTCTTCTGTTTTCTTCTTCCCTTTCGATTTGTTTGTCTCTTTGTGATTAATCTGTAATTATTATTGAGATATTTGTATTTCTTTTGTTCCCAATTTTGGGGGCAAATTATAGTGAATTGCTCCTTCCTCTGTGTGGATGTAGGCAAATTTGCCGAACCACGTTAAATCTCGTATTTCCTTCTGATTTGATATCTGCCTGTGTGATTAGTAAATTGCTAAAGTAAGTAA
Organism: Areca catechu; assembly: GCA_021397845.1. Taxonomy (NCBI): domain Eukaryota; kingdom Viridiplantae; phylum Streptophyta; class Magnoliopsida; order Arecales; family Arecaceae; genus Areca; species Areca catechu. Next base: position 148,307,814 of record CM038049.1, on the reverse strand, counting down.
ATAAGAATTAATTGGAAGCTTAAACCGGTTCAATCCACTGCACACATTCCAACAATTAGGAAGACACTGACCTTGTCTTCTTTAATCAATGATGAAATGGCAACATATGTAGGGTGAGTGGCACTCTATTAATTGATTTGTCTATCCACCTCAGCAAAGTTAATATCTAGTTATATGTTTGCTTGCTATTTTACGTGCAATTCTTGCATTGCTAGCATCCTACATTCAATCTCCTGCACACAATTAGACCATTCTTATCACATGGTTATGCCTATTCTAGATACAAATCTTTTTCTTTGGAAAACAAAAGGGATAGGAAAGATAAATTCGATGTAACTACCTCTGCAGGCCCCCACCCCATCAGAAAATGTTCGATTTAAGGTGCTAGATTTTTGCAGCCTTTTTCCATCTAAGTGTGAGTACGTCTCACTCATCCGGTTATATGTTTGCTTGCTATTTTACGTGCAATTCTTGCATTGCTAGCATCTTACATTCAATCTCCTGCACATAATTAGACCATTCTTATCACATGGTTATGCCTATTCTAGATACAAAATCTTTTTCTTTGGAAAACAAAAGGGATAGGGAAGATAAATTCAATGTAACTACCCCTGCAGGCCCCCACCCCATCAGAAAATGTTCGATTCAATGTGCTAGATTTTCGCAGCCTTTTTTCATCTAAGTGTGAGTACGTCTCACTCATCCAATCGATTCAAGGTGCTAGATTTTCGTAGCCTTTTTTCATCTAAGTGTGAGTACGTCTCACTCATCCAACTGTATCCAATCGATTCAAGGTGCTAGATTTTCGTAGCATTTTTCCATCTGAGTGTGAGTACGTCTCACTCATCCAACCGTTACGGGCCTCAGAGGATAATTCCTGAATTTAATCGAGTTTTCCACATAATCATGCCTCGAATCCGTGACCTGTTGATTGTAAGGCAAGATCCTAACTAGTTAGACTACCGCCTTGATAGTTAGATACAAAATCTTTACATATTGTATATGCTTATGCACAGAGATTGATCATAAAATGGTCATCCAAACTAAGGAAATAAAATAGTTTAGTCAAATATAGATCATAAAAAAATTGCAGTCCATCCATCCGGTGGAACTCAATTTTGTTATCCGTCTCTATTTTGTTATTTATGCAGCAATTATGCTTGCAAAAAAAAAAAAAAAAAAATGTGGACCTCAATCCTCTGCAATATTTGTGCATGACCTTATGCATGAACCATGTCTTGTTAGCTCTTAATGCATGTATATCATTCGGAATCAGTAACATTTGAAGATTGGATTCTTTTAAGTTTCCCCCGTTTTTTCTTAATTTGGACGAATTAATAACCGTTACAAAGGACTAGAAAACTCTCTCGGAACATCCCAACAACCAATACAAGATTAGCCCAATATCAATTTGCTGTCACAAAAAAAAAGGCAAAAAAATTTATTGGATAAGTTAGTTAATTCCCAGAGTAAGATTTGGCTGACTACTCCACTTCCAGGAAGCCAGAATCACCATATATCCACAAATAAGATTGGTCAAAAATAATATCCTTACATTATTATTCTCTCAATTAATTAAATCCCTGGAGTCCATCAGTGCTGCTTCTAAAGCAACAGGCAAGCATACACATTTGGACCCTTCACGTCTCCTTCCAAACGGCACTGTCACGCTACATCATCCTTGATTACCCCATGATTTGTAGAATATTTTTTTCAAAGCCCACCTCAGCCTTCCGCTAACCCCGTCACCCCTGCACGAAATATAATGCATCACTGCTCCCCCGAATAATTAATCAAACCATTAATTAATGCTCCCCCCAAAAAAACCTTATCCTTATATATCCGTAATCTCCAATAAGCTTATATCTATTTAATTAAATGCCGTTCCTCCATTGTTTGAAACGGTCATTTCTTTAGCCCCGATAAAAATCACAAAAAATATCTTAAATAGTGAGGGAAACCCAACAGCACCTTCCTCCCATCTCTACCCGTCCTTTTACGGGGCTTGAGAGTCCCATGACTCTTTGAGAGTCCACCCCATTCGTTCCTTCGTTCAAAAAAAAAGAAAAAGAAAAAGAAAAAAGTGTGGGCCCATTCATCATCCTCCCTTGACCGAGCTTCCTCCTCTACATATAAACACCTGGAGCCTCTCCCAAGGGAATCACAAGAGAGAGGCTGGGAGGAGCTAACTTTGGGTGCAGTATTGGATACTTAGAAACATCAAGGTGCAGGATTAATGGAGGGAGGCGGAGGTGGAGGCGGATCAGAGCTGGACCTCCCGGGATTTCGGTTCCACCCCACCGAAGAGGAGCTCCTCGATTTCTACCTCCGGCGAGTGGTCTTTGGCAAGAAGCTCAACTTCGACATCATCGGCACCATCAATCTCTACCGCTACGATCCCTGGGAACTCCCAGGTACATACGATATATATATATATATATTTTTTCTTCTGAAGTTAATATAAGATATGGTAATATATAAACATAGATATATGTGTACGTATAAGTTTTGGTGATTTTTATGTGGCAGGGCTGGCGAAGATAGGGGAGAGGGAGTGGTATTTTTTCGTGCCGAGGGACAGGAAGGGTGGGAACGGGGGGAGGCCGAACCGGACGACGGAGAGGGGGTTCTGGAAGGCGACCGGGTCGGACCGCCAGATCCGGAGCGCGGCGGACCCCAAGCGGCTCATCGGCCTGAAGAAGACGCTCGTCTTCTACCAGGGCCGGGCCCCACGCGGCACCAAGACCGACTGGGTCATGAACGAATATCGCCTCCCCGACAACCCCTATTCCATCACCAATTCCCTTCCTCCCAGGGTACGTACCACCACCACGTATTTCGCATACATGCATACATACGTGTATGTATGTATGTATGTATTTCTGTGTATATATATATATATATACTCATTCTATGTATCAAGATCGATGATACTCTTAATATTTTTTATAATAAGAAATAAGGGAAGACTTGAGGTCAACCCGTGGCGATCGAGAAGACCTGCACACCAGTTTTTGTTCCCTTGGAAAGGGATACATCAACGTGGGCCAAATGGTTTGGCTTCTTTTTATTATTATTATTATTAGTAAACAAAAGGGACGCGGGATAAATCCGGTATACTTATTCCTGCAGACTCCCATCCTATAAAATAATATATATATATATATATATATATATATATATATTCGATCCAAGACACTAAATAATGATTTGGCTTTGAAAATAGCATGAAGTTTTCATCCATTTTATGTTGGAGGGCTATCTAAATATTTTGAAAAATTATAAAATTTTTTTATATTTTAATATTTTAATGTATGTACGGTCATGTGCCATAAAATAGGTGAAATCGAACCATGCATAGCATCCTACGGTAGAGGATCCGTTCCCCAAGTTTACTATATTAGAGTGCAATGCATATGAAAAGAAACGATGATAAAATTTGTTTAGAAAATGGACGATGGAATGTTTTGTTATTCTCGAGTCTTTGTGGGAACTGAAGAAAGAAATAAGGTTGTTTGATGGTAGAAGTAAGCTGGTTATGTGCCCGAATTGTGCAGGAGGATATAGTACTGTGCAAAATCTATAGGAAGGCAACATCATTGAAGGAGTTGGAGCAGAGAGCAGCCATGGAAGAAGACACGAGAGCGTCGCAAGGATGCATGTCCGTGGCGGATAATGCGTCGTCCGATGATCAAGAAAATTATCAGAGTTCATCGATGCCTTTGGATCACAATGGAGATTCAAAGAAGATGAAAGAAGAGATGCAGAAGGAGATGGAAGTCACTTCCACTTCCGTTCGACAAGTGAATCTACCAGAGATTCAGGTTCCAAAGAACAGCTTGGATTGGATGCAGGATCCTTTCTCGTCTCAGATGCGTAGCCCATGGCTAGACCAATGGTCTCCATATGCCAATTTACTCAACTTCTAAATGCTAAGCTGCTCAGAAGTTTGTGTGTATAAAGAAGGAATATTGGAATTAATAGCATATCTAGCTATCAGCATATATCAAAAGGCAGGAGTGTGCAGATATATCTTTTTTTTTAAAAAAAAATAATAATTTCTTGCTTTATTTGTTTCAATGAAGAGATAGCTGGGTAGTGAAAGCTCTCTCTCTTATTTCTCAAGGAGCAGGGATGAGAGAAAAGACTGAATTATCGTTTTGGTTGATGTTAGTATGTGAATAAAAAAGTTGTTATAGCTGATGGAATTTGTATTTTGGTGTTGCTTTAAAGGATTTATATATAGTTGAAGGACGTACTCATTGTGAACCATGTATTGTTTACCAAAAAACAACGAAGTTTCTAAATCAGGGTTGGTAGTTTTGTTCAATAATATAATCATCCAACACGGTACCAAGTGACTCATCATGCGTTCAAGGAGCTAATATGTGTATGGCATTGCATGTTAGATCTACTTTGTTGGACATTTCATGCATTCCAAGCATGACAATTAATGGTACGCTGTTGGAGATGATCAAATCCAACATGTGTACCTTGTACACAGAAAGTGATTTCGGTTGTAATATATATATGTTAGGAACAAAGGATCTTGCATAGAAAACTAAAACAGCAGATAAGCCACAAAAGAATTAAAGAAAAAAAAAGTAGAGAAAAAGTACAAAAAATTTATGAGTTTTGGATGGTAATCTATCATTTTTACATCATCAAACAAGACCTCTACTATAATCTTTTATTGATTATAGTAGAAAATAATTACAAGGAAAAAATAACCTCTAATCTCTCACCTTTCTCTCTCTCTCTCTCTAATGAAAACAAGGTTATAAAATCTAAATCACAACAATATAAGAAAAAAATCACAAAGAGTTAAACTATTTCTTAGATTCTTGCTTATTAAAGTTGAGGGTAATATATATATATATATTATATATATATATATATATATTATATATATATAGACAAGGGCTATATATATATATATAATATATATAACTTTTATTATATTTGATAAGGACTAGAATTATTATCCTTTTTAGACAAGGACTATACATATTCTTATAATTCTTGTGGGACGTGGCTTCATCAATTAATATATCTTTCACTTGAAGATGTACACGTGTAATTAGCAAAACACTAGCCAAAGATTTTGCCAATCACTACTCATCACATAGATCCAAGTTTGAAAATTTTTTACTTCAATTAAACTTCTCTCGAGTTACAATCTTCATCAGTATATCCATTGGTTTCACATCTATGTAGATTTTCAATAATAATACCTGACTATCCTCCACTATATTTTGCATAATGTGAAAATGAACATTAATGTGCTTTGTACAAAAGTAAAAAGTTAGATTCTTCGCTGAGTATACAGTACTTTGACTATCACAATGCAACTCTAATATATTCAATTTCACCTTAAGCTCTCTAAGAAATCACCCAAGCCATATAGCTTCTTTGCAAGTATGTATAGTTACAATATAGTCTATCTTTATCATGGATAAACCCACAATTGACTATGACTTTAACTCCCAATTTATAGCACTGCATATTATTGAGAAAAATATCCCAATGCAGAATACTTTCTATTTCTATCTCCAGCAAAATCTGCATCAATAAAGCCAACACACTTCAAATCCATAGGCCCATATATAACATAGTGAATACTTAGAAGTACCCTTTAGATGCCTTAGGATCCACTTCATTGATGTCCAATTATCATTGCCAAGATTTGCCTTGTACCAACTGACTGCTTCGATTGCATGTATAATGTTGAGTCTCGTGCACATCATAGCGAATATTAGGCTCCTTATTATTGATGAATATGGTACTCGATCGAGCCACATTTGTCTTCTCCTTTTCAGTATTGGATGATTGCTCCAAAGATAATTTTATATGGATAGAAAAGGGGGTACTTACTGGTTTTGCATTATGTATATTGAAGTATTGTAGAACCTTCTTCATATAGGTCTTTTGGATCAACTAGATCTTTTTATCCTATCTCTCTCATAGTACCTTCATACCAATAATTTGACTCAGAGCTCTCAAATCCTTTATATCAAACTTTTCAGTAATAAAGCTTTGAATGTAGATAAACAATACTTGCCATTACTTATTATAATTATATCATTCACATATAATAGCAAGATACAGAAACACCATCATCATAATTGTAGAAATATATACAATAGTTAACCTCTAATCCATAAAAATCAAAGCTTAAAATAAAGAATCAAATCACCTATACCAATACCTTGGCACTTGTTTCAATCCATATAGCGACTTGTTCAACCAACAAACCAAACTCTCTTTTTTTTTTTAATAAAGCTTTTAGGCTATGTCATATAAATCTCTTCCTCGATGTCATTATGCAAGAAAGTAGTTTTGATGTTTAACCGCTCAAACTCTAAGCCCAAGATTGTCATGATTGTTAGCACAACTTTGATAACAATAAGATGAACAATTGGAGAGAAAATCTCATCAAAGTCGATAGTTGGTTTTTTAGCATAGTCTTTGACTACCGTCTTACCTTAAACTTCTTAATATTCTCTCAGATTCCTTCTTCAATTTGTACACCTAGCAACATCCAATTACTTTCCATCCTATAGTTAGCTCAACAAGCTCGTAAATTTTGTTTTTCTGCAAGAATTCTATCTCCTCCTCTATAGTATATCACCATCTATCTGAATAGGTGGACTCACAAGCCTCTTAGTAGGAAGTAGGCTGATGTTTCTCTACCAAAGCAATATAAGCACTAACAATATTAGTCTTAGACCTAAAAGACGAGATATGATCATCGTACCTTGCAAATGATCTAATGACCATCCTAGAATGCCTCGAATCAATTAGTGTCTTGATATATGTACTATCCTTGTAAGGTGAATAAGAAGTCTCCCGTCCGTGTTTGTCATCTACCACTCTATCATCAAGCTACACATCATTGGAAGCACTATGCTCTATTGAGATTTTTTTCTTTTCTTATAATGTAACAATTCCACAAAAATAATCTTTATTATAAATAACATCTCAACTAATAATAACCTTATGAATAGTAGGATCTCATAATTTATATCTTTTAATTCCTTTCATATAGCAAAAAAATATGTATCTCTTAGAGTTCATGTCAAGTTTGATTAATTTCTTTCTTGGAATCCAAACATAAGCAATACAACCAAACACACGGAGAAAAAAATAATTGAGAGGTTTGCTAGACCAAACCTCTTCAAGAATTTTTAACCCAAGAGAGACTATAGGTGATGTGTTTACCAAAAAATAAGTTGTGTTTATAGCTTCAACCTAAAATCGCTTGTCAAGCCTTATTGTACTTAGCATGTTTCTAGAATATTCTACGAGAGTCATGTTCATTCTCTCAATAATACCATTCTACTATGGTATTCCAAGAAATATCAAATGCCACTTGATCCCATGTTCATTGTAAAAAGCTTCATATTTCTTTGAACAAAATTCTCCTTCATTATTAATACGGAGTTCAACCCAAGCTTTGAAAATATTAAACTTTTCAAATACATCTAATTTTCTCTTGAGCAAATAAACCCATGATCTTTTGAGAATAGTTATTAATAAAAATAACAAAGTAAGAATTATCATCCAAAAAAATTGCAGAAGCTTCTAAAATATTAAAATGAATCAACTCAAGAAAATTCCTACTTCTACTATGAGATAAAGCAAAAGAAAATTACACCACTTTTCAAACAAATAATTTTCTCAGAAACTCAAAGAAACAAACTTATAACTAGAAAGAAGATTTCTGTTAGAAAGTACTTGAAGGTAGGCAACCTAAAAGAAGGGATGAGTTAGATTTTTCAAAAATTAAAATAAGTTATGCTCAATTAAAGTATATTAAGTGAGTGTGTAGTGAAAGCAATGAATCAAATAATAAATATGCAGAAATACATGGGAGCAAAATGGAAAGCAACAAAATTACGCACAAACATGAAGGTTTTATAGTAGTTCAATTTCAAACTCAATACTTATATCCACTCTCCAAATTCTCTCTATAGCATGATTGTTTTACTTAGACTCATAATTAAACTCAGTTGATTCCCCAAGCTACTCCTAAGCTTGAACAAAAAATACAATCCAATTCAAAGCTTGGATAGACTTTTTCTTTAAGTTTCAATTCTAATTGAAACTTGTTATAACAAAAATATAATAAAAATTAAGAATCCTAAACCAAAGCTCCCAAAGAGCAAATAAAAATAGACGTTGAAGCGCAAGTGAATGTCATAGAGGAGGTTTGATAGTTAATGCATTTTTCTTTTTCTTGGAACCTTTTGAAAACTCAAGTATGGTGGTTGGGAAATAATTACATTCCCTTAAATAAATACTTAATATCCTGTATTTTCTCTTGGTTTTCCTTCTTCTCTACTTTTTTTTAATATGCTTGATATACATTTAAAACACCTAGAAGATCCAAAAATAGGTTTTTATCCATCGAAAGGCTGAAACTACTTGTTGGAGAAGTTCTATATACTTCTGCAACTTCTTTAGAACTAGCTATTAAGTTATCAAGCTTAATGGAGTTGATTCGGATCAATTTTGAGTCAACTCAAAGTTGACTTGGGATCAACTTGGGCTAACATGGGGTTGAGCCGGGAATAGATTGATTTTGGTACCTCTTTGTCTTGTTTGTGAGAGTCAACTTAGCTGAACTTGAGGTCGATGAAAAGTTAATTTGGAGTTCTCTAAGTCTGAGAGAGTTGGCTTGAAAACAAGCTAAAAATGAAGCTCTTTATTTTGCCCCGAAAGAGTTGACCCCTAAAAATTTGGGATTAACTTGTAGTTATATACCACTTGAATTCTTGCATATTAGAATTGTCTCTTTAAAATTTGGGATCGACTCTTAACTTCGGCCTCTATTTTTCTTACAATATAACTCCCCAAATTTGCTTTTCTAGACCTCCAATTCTTTAAATTACTTTGACATTCTTGAATCAATTTAGCCTCCTAAAACCTTAATTTCTCGATATACACTTCAATAAATTATTAATTCTATAATGTACTCAAATAATTTATATTTATTAAAATTACTTTTTTTTAGATCATCGCATCCTAACATCCAAGATTTGTTAAAAAATCTTTGTTGTTTAAGAACAAACCAGCAAGCCTATTATTTGAATTGCCATCGTAGCTTCCAAATTTTTCCTGGTATATGCAACATTATATTTAATTATATATTTTGTGAAATATGAATTATATTATTATTATTATTATTTGAAAATGCATCTAACTATTTGGCTATATTAATAAAATTATATGAATTAGAAGACCAATTTTTCAACTCGAGCTTCTAAAACTAGTTTTGTAGAGCAGACTTCTATAACTCAACACATCGGATAAAATACCTACTGAAGTTGCCTCTGGAACTGCAAGTCAGCAGCTTCCCTGTTTTATTCTAACAACTCCAATTAATCAATCTTCTTCATGAATCCTTGCGAGACAAAATCTCATATAAATTTCTAACTAGAGACCCAAAGATAACTTTAACAGAGGACTAGAAATCTTCACATAAGGTTGGTATTAGATTCGATGAAACTATCTAATGCCCAGGATTTTAAAGCAAGATCTGGTAGTACCTCACCACATTATCTTTTTAAATAAAGGTGCACATCCATAAAGTTTCATCACATAATAATCAAGTGTATGATGAGAGACAGTCACAAAAAGGTGGCTTGGCTTTATGTTAGATTATGGAATTAGAATGTAGAAGTGTTGATCAAGCAAGGCCTATGATAGAAGCAACTATTTAGGTGTTGGGTATTCTAAACCGGTTGCCAGAAATTTTTTCTTACCATCTCCAAACGCTGCATTCTAAATTGTTCGCCAGAATAATTGAAAGAGGGTGCTGGAGGAATGGCCATCATATAATCAGCAGATCAGAGTCATGAAGAAGAGCATCCAAAACGCATGCCAATTGTTAAAGGTAACACCTTTTCTATAAAATAGGAGCAACGGATAAGGTTGGAACTATTGCAATGGATAATTTGAATAAAGAAACAAATCTTAAGCTATTGCCATGAATTATTTGAATATAGAAAAAAAAATCTTAAACTATTGCTGTGAACTGTTTGACTATATAAACAAATCATAAATTATTACTGTGAATTAGTTGTATATAAAAACAAATATTAAACTGTTGTTGTGTAGTGGGTGATGATTTAGTACCCATAGCTCTATTTTTGCTTAGAGGAGAGTCCATGTTTCAAATCTTTGATGATGCATCTTAATCAACTGTATAGTTTATTTTGGATGAGCACGATCATCCCCCCCTATTAGATATTTTTAAAATATAAGAAATATAAGAAATATAATATTATTTTAAATTAAACCAACCAACGGTTATGGCGTTCGGTTGACTAGCGTCCTTTCGGAGAAAAGTTTTAAAAAAAAATAGCAGCGCTGCACGGCTTGAAGTCATCCTGCATTTAGTTTTCTTCTTCTTCTTGTTTCTCTTCTTTTTGCTCAAACACACCCTCCATAATCAAAAGAATAATAATAATAATAATAAATAAAAATCTTAACTAGTCTTCCCAAATGCCTAATCCTTTTATTTTATCTACAAAATGTAGTTTCTATCCATGACATTATAAAAATCAAAGTGCTGAATTCAGCCACTGAGACTCTCATTCCTTGCGCCAAACATATTTTTTGCAGACAATTGAAATTTGTACAAGAAATAAAATTGGATCTCAGCATAAGAATCCACCCCAAAAAAAAGGGAAACAAATGAAGTAAAACAGAGCATGCTCATTTAAGGCCTAGAATGAGCTTCCCTCCAACATCTAGCAAAGACTAGGGAAAAACCACATAAGACTTGAGGCATTTTTTGAACTCTTCTCCGACCAAACCGATGGCAGGACATGACTGCTGCCATCGTTCATGTTGAACACCTCAATCTGATGAACATCACTTGGTTCATTATGCAGGTCAGTACTACGATTAAAATAAATATAATCCTCTTTACAAAAAAAATAGGATTATTTTCGATGCTAAAATAGATATTTTTTTGATGCTTTAAAGCATCGCTAAAAAACCACCCGACGCATTAAAAAACATCGTAAAAGCATCGGGAATGCAAGAGTGGAGATCATTTTTCCTGACGCATCCTATTCCCGATGCTTTAGAGCATCGAAAAAAACTCAACGCTTTTGAAAAAAGTCAAGAAAAAGTATCGAGAATAAAGTTATTCCCGATACTTTTAAAGTATCGGGAATAACTCTGGTATTAGGTTATTCCCGATGCTTTAAAGTATTAAAAATTCTATTTTTTTAAAAAATAAAATAATTATTTTATAATTTAAAAAATTTGTACAATATTTTTTTTACCTGTATAATGCAATAATAATAAATATTTTTTTCTCATTGCATACATTCTTTATACATCAAAATATAAATTCAAATATAAAATTCATTATGATCAAATATAATAAAATTTGTTACACATATGTATGTTTAACAAAATTAAAAAATACACGAAATACAATAATAAAAAGTCGAAATCAATAATCTGCAGGAGGTAGGTCGTCACTCTGTCCGTGAGGATCTGATGCTCCAGAAGTCTATATAAAAAATATTTAAAATATTTAATTTATAAAACTATGAATGATAATATATTACATAAATTATTGATTTAATATAAAAATATATATTTGATATCATATATATGTATCTGACGTGGAATATACATTTTATGACATATGTAAGCCACTCTATATGCTCTCTCATGCTCTCCATCGCTGCTCTATCGGCGTCACGGCTCTGTCGTATCTCCTCTATCTTCTCCTCGAGTCTGTGAATACGTGCATCCTGAACGGTCTTTGTAGCCTCACATGTATGTCTACTGATCGTAGATAACTGAGTAGGGGTGACTCCAACTCCATAGCCCTTCACTCGACCGTAGCATTTCGGGCCCATCAACTCTGTAAATACCTCGGTCTTGATGCGACTATTTTGCGTAGATGCTATAGAATCATCAACATGCTCCACAATAAGAGCTGTAGCTCTTTCCTGTATTAATTTAAAAAATTAGTTAGATCTTAAAGACTAACAAAATCAAATTTAAATTATTGCATGAAATAAATTATAATAAAAACTTACACATATATCCCTCGACTCATCGTTGACAAAAGTGTCGTCATGATGAGTATGAGTCATCCGGTAAAACTTCACCTGACCGGGTTCCCTCCCATGCTCATCCATCTACAAGATAAATAATAATTTTAAGCAAATAATTCAAACAAATTTAAAAATTATTTAAGTATCATGATATGTATATGTATCGTGATACATCATCCACGATACATATATGTATCGCAATACATCATCCGCGATATATATATATCGTGATACATCGTCCATGATACATATATGTATCACGATACATCGTTCGCGATATATATATATACCGTGATACATATATGTACCGCAGTACATATATGTACCGCCGTACATATATGTACCGTGATATATATATACCGCGATATATCATCTGCGATATATATATGAATCTATTACCCAGCGAAGCAACCCAAGAGAGGGGATAAATTATGTTTTAAAATTTTTTTGCAATGATTTAGACAAGTATGTGCCAATTCTAATACAATGAAGGTGCTAGTGATTCAAGTATATGTATGCTTGAAGATATGCAGCGAAATTAATAAAATAAATACAGAATAAATAAGAACAAATAACGAGAGAGAGCAAGCAACCATAAACATAAAAATATATAGTGGTTCGATGCACACCAAAGCACCTACATCCACTTTCCAAGATCCACTTGGAAATTTCACTATAATCTCACTTGATTACAGCCAATTAGTTCTTCGAGCTCACTAATCACAATCCTTTGGTTTTTGCTAGGCTCATCAAAATCTTTTTGATTTTCTTAAGGCTAACCAAAAACCTAGTTGATTTTCTAGACTCACCAATTATCTAAGTTAGTTTTCAAGGCTCACCAACAACCAAATCACTAGCTTCAATTCCCTTGAACTAGGAACAACAAAATTTTCAAGTACAAGGATAAAATACAATAAGCTTTCAATAATAAAAGTAAATATCTCTTTGAAGCTCTTTGATTGCTGTTGAAAATGCTTGTCTTCAAGTTATTGAAGCCTTAAATAATGCTTAAGAAATGGACTTGAATGCTCCTTGAATGCTCTTGAATGCTTGAAGGCTCAACTTCACTTAAAAGTAATGAACTCTTAATGGATAATCAATAAAATCTCATTAGTTGCTTCCCTCTTGAGTTTGGTCCACTTTAAATACTTTCTATGCCTTAAATGATCATTTTTAACCATTGAAGAGGTGAAAATAACCATTGGGATGAAAAGGACCAATTCTGTACTTCAAAAAACTAGCCATTACTGTTTACCCAAAACTTCAAGTATCGACACTTCAGGTCATGAGTCAACATCTTGAGTCGACACTTCACTTCCATGAATCGATACTAGTTCAAAAAAGTCTTCTGAAGCTCTCTGGAATGCACTGGTCGACGATACTTCTTCTGGTGAGTCGACACTTTGAGTCGACACTTTATCTTTATGAGTCGACACTTAAGAAAAGTCTTGAATTCGGCATGTTCTGTATCATTTTTGTCTCAGGCCTTGAGTCGACACATAAGTTGATACTTGAGCTTTATAAGTCGACACTTCATGCATGCCATCTGAAACTTCTTCTGCGTATCAGCTCAAGCTTCTATGAGTCGACACTATGAGTCGATACTTTACTTCCATGAGTTGACACTTGGCTGAAACTTTCCTGAAACTCTACTGAAACTTTTCCAAACTAAGATTTAAACCCTTCAAGATTATTCTTATGTACCAAAGTCTATTTAACTTGAAATTTTATCCATAAAACTGACTTCTTCAACAAGATGACAAGTAGCTTAAACTTTCAACATGTGAGTACTCTGTTCTAATAAACATACTTTTAATATATAATTAGTCTCAAATATACTTAAATATTTTGTTATTCATCAAAATTAAGACAGAAGTCAATAATCTCCCCCTCTTTGATGATGACAAAACCTTTAAGTATATACTCATAGTAATCTCAAAAAGATTTGTAATAAGTATCAGAGCATCAATAAAAGATTTGCAATATAGTGCATTTGGCTTTAAGTAATGGAGTTAGTGATTGTAAATATCAGAATTGTAGCTATACTATATCAGAGCTATAATTATAATGTATCAGAGTTGGAAATTGAAATAAATCAAAGTTGTATACTTATACTAGCTGTTCTCATTTTGTATCAGAGCTTAAAAGGAATTTGAAAGATAAGAATTAGAACAAAATAGATTAAATCATAAAGAGTATCCAGGCATGAAACATGTCGGAGCACATTAGAGCAAATAATATACTAAAAAGATGGAAAGTATCAAAGCAAAATTGTTAGAGCATGAGCAGTATTAAAGTATGAAAACCGATAGTACCAGAGTATATTAAAAAAATAAGTATAAGAAGTATCAGAGCATAAAAACTAGAATAAATAAGAATAATAAGAGTGATAGAGCATAGAATTTAGAAGTATTGATCCAAAGTGATAGATCAAAATACTCCCCCTCAATATATAATATGACAACTATTTTTCAAAAAGAGATTTTTGAAGAATTTTCAAAAAATTACCACTTTGGTACTATTCTCTCTCTCCCCCTTACCCATTGCTTCCTTCTTTGCTTAATTCATTAAGGATGTCAAAAATTCTCCCAAATACTATTTCTCATTAATTTTTTATTATATCACATTCTCCATTTCTCTCATTAATTCTCCTCCTTTTTGTCATCATTAAAAAGGTAAGAAGAAGAACCAGATAATCATAACATATTGTATTAAAGTAAGAGTGCACACAAATAAAATATGAAAAAGCCAATATATATAAAATTTCAGGAATTTGATATATTAGATACAAAATTTGATACACATAATAGAGGACTAGTACAGACACAAGTACACTAAACATAAAGAGCACTGAAATACAGACTAACTAACATACAGACCAATCCTAAGGGGTACTTTTCTCATCAGAGGAAGATCCGATCTCAAGAATAATCAGCCCGGTAACCCTAGAAGGTTGGGGTCGTGGCCACATCGACCAAAGATCTGAAAGTCTGGTCCGGATAGGTCTGGGTGCATCACCACGGTCTCATCTTCTGCGTCTGGTATATGCTCTTCCTCTAGCTGGTGCTGAAGAGGAGGAGGTAACATCAGGAGCAGGAGCATCAACTATGACGGAATCAATAGCTATATCAGTGATCAAAGGTGTACCATCAAAAATGGGTCCTAAAACAAGAACATGGAAACTAGGTGTATAAAACCCTAGTTCCCAGATCAAAGAGGATGTGGAAGGAACTAGTGGAGTCCTAGTGGGAATACTAAGAATAGGAGTCGGTAAGTCAATAGAAGTGTCAAATAGATCAAAATGAAGAATAGGTGCAGAAACAAAAGTATCAGGTGGGTTAGGAATGGTGGGTGAGCTGGATAGGACTGGTGTCTAGATAGATGATCTAGGAGGATCTGGTACAGGAGTCCTCGATACATCCTCAGCAACATCCGGCTCGGGCTCTGCCATATAATTTGCAACATCAAACTCTATGAAAGAGTCATCCTAGCCATCTCCTGTGTCTGGTGCTGGGTGTCTAGTGCTGGAGCTGGAGGTGCTAGCAGTGCTGACGGGGAATCTGATGATGGAGGTGAAGGTGCTATGGCAAAAGACAACCTTTCAAGCACGGCCAGAATAGCTGAAATACCATCTCTCAACCCCTGATGACCTGCCCTCATCTTGAATGCATGCCATCAACTCGCTGTCTGATGATCATAACCTCAGTCTCCAAGCGAGTCATCCTCTCCTCCATACTATCTCCAATAGTTGGCACCTCAGGATGTACCGGAATGGAAGGCTAAAGCTGAGTATCAAGAATGTCTCTCTATGGCTCAGATGGCCCTACCTCATCAGTAAAAATCTGCTCCTCCTCAGCGGCATCCTCATCATCCACATCTGCGATCTGTCCAGATATCCATCATCTTCACTGACCTCTATACGAATGATATCCCATCCTATGTAACAGATCGCTGACCGGATCGCTGATTCCCACTATCGGCCCCTTCGCCGGGCTGAGCTCCCCGATACCAATGGGGTCGCCCGTCGAAGACAGGCTCCGTCTTCCGCCAGGTCGGTCCCTGCCAAGTCGGACGCCTAGGTCGGAGCCGAGCTCAAGTCCCACCAGAGGCAAACCTTCCGAGCCCAAGGTCGGGCCCCGTGGTCCGGAATTGAACTCAAGCCTCCTCCGCCACGTGGCGCCCCTTCAAGGCCAGGTCCCATGAGCTGGGCGCGCCTCATCCACCTCTGCCGGCCCGAGCTCGGTCAAAGATGGGCCCTCCCTTGGCCTGGAACCAAGCTCGGCCCTCCTCCGCACAACTGAGCCGCAACGAGGCGGGTCGGCTGCAAGCGGGCCCCATCTTCCCAGCTCGGCCCTCAGCATAAATCGAAGTACCAACCGCCAAAGAAGCCGCGCCTCTCCTCCGAAGATAGTGGCGGGCCCCCCAAGGACCGTACAGCAGCACCCGCCACATCGCCATAAATGCCCACGGTCGTCGCCCACACTAGAAAGAAAGGAAGCTCACATCAACGCGCCACACCCTCTGCCGACTTGCTGTACAAACGAAGAAAAGATCCATCCAAAGAGCACGAGTCCCGAGACTGGCGGCACGACAGTCGAGGTCCTACTAGGCTTCCAGGAAGGGCAAACAGAAGGAATGTCAGAGGCATATCGAAGCTTCTCCAACTACCCAATCAAGGAGGCGTCCCGTCTACGGCACGGTACCTCATCGTACCAGCCTGACAGCACGGGAGAACCCCAAGGCAAGCCAAAGTGGAAGACTCAGCCAGAGTAAAAAAGAGAGAGGTAACAACAACAAAAGAAGGGGGGAGAGTGGAGATATTTTTTCACTTCCAAGCAAGAACAACACAACCACCACAAAGAGAAAGAAGAGAGGGGGGAGAGGCCATAGAGAAGGGCAAGACCACCTCGGCCACAACATCTCCCAGCTCGCTCACACTCTCATACACTCCACACACTCCTCCTAGCATGGAGCTCATCTAGAGGGGCTCGACCAGGAGAATTTGTTCCCCTGGATCGTCACTGACTTGACTGTCGGAGTACCCCCGCCGAAATCCTCGGCCCGGATCACTGACGTTGGCTGTCTTGCAGGTTCCGAGGCACCGGAGGCATCCCTGACGGGCAAATGCGTACCACCCGACACCATCAGCAGCTACGGGGCATGACGATCCGGGCGGCAACAGATTGGCGCGCCAGGAAGGGGGGCTACAAAACGACACTTGATCCAGTTCAGGCCCCGTTTAGCTAGTCCATTGGGAGGATGGTGACCACCAGGGCAAGGGAAACTTCTTCCAGCCATGCAAGGCATCCCCTTCTCACGGAAACCCGCATGGACCGAAGATGGAAGTACCTGTCCCGGTTCAACCGCCCCCACTGGAGATCCAGCTGACCGCACTTGCCCAGCCGATGCATACTCTCACTGCGGCAGTGCGCCAGCTCCAGCATCAGCATTAGCATCGGTCCCTGGCTCCCACCAGCAGCCAGAGAACCCCGCAGCACCCCGTGACAGCCTGCATTCCTTCCACGGGAGGCCTTCACAGCCGCAGGCAGCTACAGACCCTCGGGGTACCCACCTAGCCCCGATGAAGCGACGGCGGGCCAGCTCCACTGATGAAGAAAGTTGCTCACCGCACCTTGTCCGGGGGGCACCTAAATCTCGCCAAGGCCGGAAGGGCAAAGCCCCTCGCCGTGGGCACTGCGCGTCCGCGTCAGCTTCACCGCCCCCCTTAGCGGAGGGGTCCACAGATGAAGCCATCAGGCGCATGGCAGAGAAGTGCATGGAGGAGCATGAGCTGCAAGATGGCAGAGTTTGCTCGCCGGTTCACCAACCTGCCCGGAACCGCTAGCGAGCCAGCGGGCTATGATGCCCATCCTCCTTTCTCCAAGGAGATCCAGGTAGAGCCAATTCCTCTCCAGTTCTGCATATCGCAGGTGGATCCTTATGACGGGATCACCGACCCCCTGGACCACCTGGAAAGTTACCGGGCCCTCATGAGGGTCCAGGGGGCCACTGACGCTCTCTTGTGCGTCACCTTTCCTGCTACCCTTCGGAAAGCTGCTTGAGTATGGTTCACCCGCCTCGAGCCGGAAAGCATCAATTCTTTTGTCCAGCTGGGACAGAAGTTCGTGGCCCATTTTGATGCATGTCGGAAGGTGCCACGTGAAGCAGACAGCCTCTTCTCCATCAGGCAGCAAGACCGTGAGCTGCTATAAGACTATGTGGCTTGCTTCAAGGCCGCTGCATTGGAGATCTACAGCCTGGAGGAGCCGATGGCGATGCTGGCTCTAAAGCGAGGGCTCAGGACTTCCCGACTGACCTACTCGCTTGACAAGAAGCCCCCGAAGACCTACACTGAGCTGCTCTTCTAGGCCTACTGAGGGAAGCCACTGAGGGGGTCGGCACACACCGAGGTGCCTGGCGCGTGAAGGCCGGGACCGCCAGCTTAGAGCTTCTGATCGGCACCAAGGCCAAGGAACACTTCCGTCCCTCCGGGTAACTTCACTCCCCTTCTCATCCCTAAAACGAAGATCCTTATGGAGATCGAGGGCGAGACCTATCTGGGGCGTCCTGCATCGTTGAAGCCATCCTTCACCCGAGATAAGACGAATTACTGTCGCTTCCACCATGACCACGGCCACGACATCGAGGAATGTCACAATCTCAAGTGGGAGATCGAAGAGCTCATCAAGAGAGGCTACCTCGGAAAGTATGTGGGGGGAAGAACTCGGCCAGAGTCCCAGGCGCTCGTTGCTCTCTCGCCAGCTCCAGCCATCGACAACCATCCCACCGAGAAGTCGATGGGCATGATCTCCTGGGGAACCGAGCGCGCATCCAAGAGGACCAGGGGGTAGGGAACTCTGAGAATGTACTCCCCTTTATGAGGGAAGGGGAAAATGGGGAGAAAAATATAAACAATGATGTTGTGGTCGTTGAGATGATGATCGCAAAGCATCCTGTAAAGCACATCATGGTAGATAGTGGAAGCTCTACGGATATACTTTTCTACGATGCTTTCTCCCGGATGAATCTCTCCCCTACTCAGCTCAAGCCAGTATACACTCCCCTTGTTGGTTTCATGGGGGACTCCACAAGAGTGGAGGGAGAAATCACTCTCCCAGTTACTGCCGGGACCCCACCTCGGCAGAGCACCGTCATGATAACGTTCACGGTTGTCAGGCTTCCTTCGCCTTACAACACGATCTTGGGCTAACTTGGGCTCAACCTCCTCGACGCTGTCGTCTCTACCAGGAGGTTACTCGTGCAATTCTCAACCCCTTGTGGTGTGGGGGAGATGAGGGGAGCGCCCCAGCCAGTGCAGCACTGTTTCCAAACCCTTCCCGGGGCCCGGGTGCCCGAGGAGGGCTCCAAGGCAGATGAGCTCGACCAGAGGGTTCAGGACCCCAGAGGAGGCCCGGTCGAGCGCTTGCTTCCTTACTAGCTCTGGACTGACTAGACGAAGATCGTGCAGATCGGAGCCCAGCTGCCCGAGGAGGAGAAAGCTCCACTGTTGGAATTCTTGAGGGCAAATACGGACGTGTTCGCCTGGATGGTAGCTGACATGCCAGGTATTCCCCCTGAAGTCATTACCCACAAACTTAATGTTGATCCAAAGTGCAGGCAGGTTCGACAGAAGAAGAGAAGCTTCTCCCCAGAAAGGCAAGCGGCTATCAATGAGGAGGTTAAGAAACTCCTCGCCACCGGCTTTGTCCAAGAAGTACAGTATCCGAGCTGGCTGGCGAACGTGGTGATGGTGAAGAAGAACAACGACAAGTGGAGGATCGATGTAGACTACACCGACTTCAACAAGGCATGCCCGAAGGACAGCTTCCCTCTACCAAGGATAGATCAGTTGGTGGATGCCACTTCAGGGCATAGGCTGCTCTCCTTCATGGATATATTTTTCGGGTATAATCAGATCCGGATGCACCCGGGAGACGAGGAGCACACCGCCTTCATCACTGACCGGGGACGTACTGCTATAGAATGATGCCCTTTGGCCTAAAGAATGCTGGGTTCACATACCAACGTCTGGTCAATAAGGTCTTTAAGGACCAGATTGGTAGAAATGTGCAAGTGTACATAGATGACATGCTAGTCATGAGCAAACCGAGCTCGGACCACATTGCTGACCTCACTGAAGCCTTCCACAGTCTCCGGAAGCACCAGATGAAGCTCAACCTAGTGAAGTGCGCCTTCGGGGTGGCGGCCGGGAAATTTCTTGGCTTCATGGTCACCTAGAGAGACATCGAGGTGAATCCGGAGAAGGTCCAGGCAATCCTCGACATGGAGCATCCAACATCCAAGAAGCAGGTCCAGTGCCTGACAGGGAGAGTCACAGCCCTGAGCCGGTTCATCTCGAGGTCGGCTGACCGCTGCCTCCCTTTCTTCAAGGCGTTGCACAAGATGCATGACTTTACCTGGACCGAGGAATGCAAAGTAGCCTTTGAAGAGCTGAAGGAGTTCCTGACCTCCCCACCTTTGCTGTCTAGACCCAAAGAAGGAGAAGAGCTTCTGCTCTATCTGGCGGCCACACCAGGGGCCGTCAGCTCGGTCCTTGTCTGTACAGACCAGGACGGATCCCAGAAGCCGGTGTACTACACCAGCAAAATACTCCATGATGCGGAGATCAGGTATACCTGCTCCGAAAAACTCATTTTTGTACTAATAATGTCTGCTAAGCATCTCAGGCCCTATTTCCAAGCGCATCCCATCGTGGTTGTGACTGATCAGCCACTGAGGACCACACTGAGCCACCCCGAGACTTCCGGAAGGTTGGCCAAGTGGTCCCTAATGCTGAGTGAGTACGACATCACGTACCGGCCGAGATCATCGCAGAAGGCCCAAGTCCTGGCCGACTTCGTGGTTGAATGTACAAGGCTTCCCGAGGAACCAGATCAGATGGTCCTGGAGAGCCAAGCTGAGCCCGGCCCGTTGGAGGACCCTTGGGTCCTCCACATGGACGGCGCCTCCAATTCTTGTGGGAGCGGAGCAGGCCTCATCCTTGCCAATTCCGATGGAGTGGTGACGGAGTGTGCACTTCGCTTCAAGTTCCCCGCTATAAATAACCAGGCGGAGTACGAGGTGCTCCTTGACGGCCTGAAGTATCCCGTGAGCTGGGCACACAGAACCTCAAGGTCTTCACTGACTCCCAACTGGTTGCCGGACAAGTCTCTGGAGAGTACGAGGCCCGAGATCCCCAAATGATGAAGTACCTAGAGAAGGTCCGTTCGAGTGCGGCAGGCTTTCGTTACTTTCGCATTTTCCACATTCCTCATGGAGAAAATGCTCGCGCGGACGCACTGTCAAGGCTCGCCACCCTGCCGGACTCATCCCTGGGGTGTGCCTACGTCGAGTATCTCAAGAGCCCAAGCTATGAAAGCCTCGAGGAGGTGCAACAAGCAGCCCCCGAGCCGAGCTGGATGGACAAGTACGTCAAGTACATCTAGGACGGCCTACTACCGGAAGACCACAAGGAAGCTGGCCTCATCAGAAGGAAGGCCACCCGCTTCATCTTGATGGATGGCCAGCTCTACCGCCAATCTTATTCCTACCCCCTCCTGAAGTTCCTCAGGCCCACGGAGGCAGCCTTCGTGCTCCAAGAGATACACGAGGGCCTCTGTGGGAAACATGTAGGAGGGAGGACTCTGGCGTACAAGGCACTCCGCCAGGGATACTTTTGGGAAACGATGAGGGAGGACGTCGCTGACTTCGTCAAGAAGTGTGACAAGTGCCAGTGCCATTCCCACATCCAGCACTTGCCAGCTGCACCGATCTCCCATTTGTCGTCTCCTTGGCCTTTCGCACAATAGGGGATGGACATCCTGGGATCGTTCCCCACCGCACCTGGACAGCGGAAGTTCCTACTAGTGGTGATAGACTACTTCACCAAGTGGGTCGAGGCGGAGCCGCTAGCTCGAATTATGGAGGCCAATGTCCGACAATTCTTCTGGAAGACTATCATCTGCCGTTTCGGACTCCCCAATTGCGTCATCACCGATAATGGGCAACAGTTCGACAACCGAGAGTTCGAAGGATTCTGCGCCGAGCATGGGATCCAGCATCGGTTCACCTCGATCGCTCATCCCCAGACCAACGGTGAATACGAGGTGACAAACCGAACCATTCTCCAAGGACTCTGCACCAGGTTGGATCAGGCAAAGGGTAGGTGGGTAGAAGAACTTTCCAGTATCCTGTGGGCCTACCACACAACACCCAGAACGGCAACGGGCGAAACCCCCTTCAACCTTGCCTTTGGATCTGAAGCGATGATCCCAGTCGAGCTCGGCGTGCCCACACTCCGGGTGCAGCAATACGACGAGACCTAGAATTCAGCACGTCTCCTACTCAACCTCGATCTCCTAGAAGAGACAAAGCCCAGCTCTGGATGGCGGCCTATCGGCAACGGGTCGCTCGATATTACAATGCACGGGTGAAGCAGAAGGTTTTCCGACCTGGCGACCTGGTGCTACGCCGGGCATAAACATTCCAGCCTCGGGAGTGCGGCAAACTCTCCCCGAACTGGGAGGGCCCCTATAAAGTGGTCGAGGCCCTGTCGCAGGGGGCCTACTACCTAGAAGACTTGGACGGCGACAGGTTCCCCCGGACCTGGAACGCTTGTAATTTGAGAAGATACTATCAGTAATATAAGTATTCCCTCCATGAGAAATAAAGATTCCTTTCTGCAACACGATTTATCTGTCTTGCAGGAAACTCAAGCCACGAGCCCAGCTCCCCAGCATCAAAGACCGGATGACCCTCTGACACCAAAGACCGGACGACCCTCCGGCACCAGCGAGCCTAGCTCCCCGACATCAAAGACTGGATGAATCTCCAACACCAAAGACCGGACGACCCTCCGGCACCGGCGAGCCCAGCCCTCCGGCACCAAAGACCGGACGACCCTCCGGCACCGGCGAGCCCAGCTCCCCGGCATCAAAGACCGGATGACCCTCCGGCACCAAAGACCGGACGACCCTCCGGCACCGGCGAGCCAAGCTCTCCGACACCAAAGACCGGATGACCCTCCGGCACCGGCGAGCCCACCTCCCTGGCATCAAAGATCGGACGACCCTCCAGCACCGGCGAGCCCAGCTTCCTGGCATCAAAGACTAGACGACCCTCCGGCACCGGCGAGAACAGCTCCCCGGCAAAGGACCTGGGAAGCCCCCAGGCATTCAATATCCCCGAGCCCAACTCTAGGATGCCTGCTCAAGACCGGAGCTCAGACATCCGGCCAAGGGCACCTCCGAGTCACGAAGCTCGCCATCATCAACGTCCCCGAGCCCAGCTCCAGGATGCCTGCTCAAGACCGGAGCTCAGACCTCCTGCCAAGGGCACCTCCGAGCCACGAAGCTCGCCATCATCAACGTCCCCGAGCCCAGCTCCAAGATGCCAGCTCAAGACCGGAGCTCAAACCTTCGCCCAAGGGCACCTTCGAGCCATGAAGCTCACCATCATCAACATCCCCGAGCCCAGCTCCAAGATGCCTGCTCAAGACTGGAGCTCAGACCTCCAGCCAAGGGCACCTTCGAGCCACGCAGCTCGTCATCATCAACATCCCCGAGCCCAGCTCCAGGATGTCCATCAAAGACCGGATGACCCTCCGACACCAAGACCTGGGAAGCCCCCGGGCACCGACGAGCCTAGCTCCTCGGCAACCAAGCCCGGAGAAAAGTCCTTCGGCATGAAGACCTGGAAAGCCCCCAAGCACCGACGAGCCTAGCTCCTCGGCAACAAAGCCCGGAGAAAAGTCCTCCGGCACGAAGACCTAGGAAGCCCCCAGGCACCGGCGAGCCTAGCTCCCCAACATCAAAGATCGGATGACCCTCTGGCACCGAAGACCGGATGACCCTCCGGCACCGGCGAGCCCAGCTCCCCGGCAAAGGACCTGAGAAGCCCCCAGGCATTCAACGTCCCCGAGCCCGACTCCAGGATGCTAACCTAAGATCGGAGCTCAGATCTCCGGCCACGGGAATCTCCTCAGCTATCATCATCTTTGAGCCCAGCTTCAAGGCGCCATCTCAAGTCATCGAAGTCCTTAAGCCCAGCTCTAGGATACCAATCCGAGACTGGAGCTCAGACCTCCGGTCAAGGAAACCTTTGAATCAAGCAGCTCTCAATCTTAAACATCTCCAAGCCCAGCTCTAGGATGCCAAGAGACCACCAAGCAACTCTCAATCTCAAACGCTCCCGAGCCCAGCTCCAAAGCCCTCGAGCCCGAAGATCAGCTCTCCGCTCGACCCGTCATCGAGTCCGAATGCGAGACTCGAGCCTATACAAGGAGAATGCTTCCGAGCCTAGCTCTGAAGCCCGCGAGCCCAGAGATCAGCTCTCCGCTCGACCTGTCCTCGAGTCCGAATGCTAGACTCGAGCCCTTTTCAAGATGAAGCACCCTTCCTCAAAAAAAAAAAACAAAACAACAAAGACAACAACATTTACATAAGGAAGAGTGGAGAAGTTGTTGATCAAGAGGATTTTTCATTACGTTAGAAAGGCATTACATTATCTCCCGCGCCCCGACATGCCGGACGGCCTGGTCCAAAAGAAAGAAAAAACATCACAAAAAGGAAGGGAGAAACCCTGCAAAGTGGGAGCCCATTCTACTGCACCTACTCCTTCCCCGGAGGCCGCACAGTAGTAACCTCTCCCTCCTCCACCTCTACAGCTAAAGAGATTTCAGGTGCGGCCCCGATCGAAGGGATCGGATCAACCACAGCTATCGTCGGAGGTGGCTCGGTCACCTGGGGAGGCTTTGAAGGCAGCCATCGCGATCGCAACATCCCTCCTCGCACCCTCCACTTTGCTCCTCGCTTCGGCCGCCAAGTTTTCGGCGCGCTCGGCCTGGCGGGCTGCCACCGCCATTCCCTTCTGAGGACCTCGGTGGCATGGCTGGCGGCCGGGGCCTTCTTCTTGGCCTCAGCGGCCCTCTTCTCCATGGCCGCCACCTTCCTTTCTGACTCGGCTCGGAGCTCCTTCAACCGGGCCCTCTTTGATTCGAGCTCGCTTTCGTGCTCCTTCTTCGCCCTAGCCTCCTGGACGTCCTTGCTCTTGGACGTCCTTGCTCTTCTCTCTCACTTCAACCCATAGAGATTCGAGCTCAGTCAGCCACTCCTTCTCCCCTTTTGCCCAATTCCGGTAGAAGTCCCGGATAAGGAGCAGATCCCTACCTTGCTGTATTAAAGAAAGCATGTTAATTATCCAATAAAAAAGGAGCTCGGGAAAGACAAAAAAGGGGA
This sequence comes from Areca catechu, assembly GCA_021397845.1. NCBI lineage: Eukaryota > Viridiplantae > Streptophyta > Magnoliopsida > Arecales > Arecaceae > Areca > Areca catechu. The sequence goes on along the minus strand of CM038049.1, from coordinate 148,282,490 downwards.
CGAGAAGAAACTTACAGCATAGAGATTCGCGAACATCGAACAGACGACGTCACCCAGAAGCCTCCCGTTCCCATCTCGCCGATCGCAGGACTAGACGGAGAAGTCCATCATCCGCTCGGCAAGGCTGGGATCCTTCACCAGAGAGACATTTGGCCCTAGCCTGAACAGGACCCTTCGGTAGTCTCTATCTCTTGTCCCCGCTTGCTCGGTCTCTTCGGCAATGGAGGGCATCTTCGTGGCCAGCTGCGAGCTTGGCGCCACCTTGGGCTGCGACGGGGGCGCCGGCCTCGCTTCCCTCTACCCCCCTTCCTCCTCAAGCACAACGACTTCAGGGGGAGGGAACCCCGGTCTGGCGGTAGCGGCCGCTGACCTGGCCGAGTGACCACCTCGGGCTCAGGCACGGGACCCTGATCCCGCTGCCCCGAGGTCGCCTGGACGGGCTCGGCTACCCTCTTTCACCTCCGCTCGGTGATCGATGCATCTACCGCGGCATGCACCGGTAGCGGGCCTTCATCAACGTGAGCCTGCTTCGAAGTGGGCCTGCCAGCCTTGGCAGCTTGCTCCTGCTCCTCAGAGAAGGACAGCAGCTTGTCCATCGAAAATTTCATATCTGCACCACAAAAGACAAGGTCAGCCCTAAGCAAAAAAAAAAAAAGAAAGAAGAAGAAAAAAGAGGAAGAAAAATAAATCAGAAACGAGAAGGGGGTGGTCAAGTCAAACTCACCGACTCCCGCGTCGAGCTGACCCCGGCCTCACGAAGATTCTGCTCCGACAACAAGACCTCCAGAGAAGGGATCTCAGCCGATCTGAGTAGGTCATACATGTTGAGGTCGACAGCTTCGATCGAGGAGTTCCTATTCGGAGATCGATATGGGTCGCTCCAAACCCAGTCGATCCCCTCTACTGAGGCAAAAAAGAACCTACTCTTTCATCCTTTGATGGAAGAGGGGAGCACAAACCTGATGCCCCGATGGCGAGAAGAAAGGGACCACCACCCGTCTTCGGTAGGGTGACATTTCAGGGTGAAGAAGGCCCTGAACAAGAAAAAACAGGCAACAACCCCATGGAAGTGGCATAGAACGATGAAGCAGAATATCGTCCTGACGGTGTTGGGGACCAACTGGACAGGAACAAGCCAGTAGTTGGCCAAGAATAAAAGGAAAAAAGGATGTACAGGGAAGCGGAGACCCCCGGCGAAGGTCTCCTCATAGAAGGCGATCTGCCGAGGGTCACTGGAGGTAACCTGCTCCCCAGGATGAGGGATGGAGAGCTGGATGGACTCGGGGATGCCATAAGCTTCCCGGATAGACATAAGGTCTTCAGCAGTAATCATCGAAGTGATCCCTCCGGGACCTGTCAACCGAGAAGGCTCAGGCTCAGGAAGGGAAGCAGAAGCAGAAGTAGAAGTGGAAGTAGAAGCAGGAGCAGGAAGGAGAGCCAAGCGGGGAGGAGGAGAAGACCTGGGTTCCCTAATGGACACCAGGCCATGGTAAGGTCTTCTACTGAACTCATACCTCGCCGCCTCCATCTCCTCGTTGGAAGAAGAGGGAGTCTTCGACCGGGAAGGTCCGGCCTAAGCTTGGCACGAGGGATGGAAGTTTGGGCCGAAGCGGTCCATGGAAGAAAAAGAAGGACATAACAACTCCTAAATGACGAGAAGGAGGAAGCGAGTGGAGGAAGACCTACGGCGACTTCTAACGAGCGAAAAGGGAGAGCTAACCTGCAAAAGCTTAAGGAAGACGCCAACAGCCGGAGAAGAAGAAGAGGAAGGCTCCTGTATGACTCCGGGCACGAAGAGTTTGAAAAAAGGTATGTTTCGAAAGGACTCACCCATCCATTCGAGACAACCTGTGCCCGACCGTACCGTTACAGCTTCCCTAAGAGTCGTGCCACGTGTCGCAGATCAACGAGGCCAACACCCCCATCCAACCACGGTCGCTCCAACTTTCGTGCCCGCCATAACTGCTCCCAAGACGTGGCCACACGACGCCCTCGCATAGGATCGAAGGACCACCGAGCAAGGCACCGTCGATATCGGTAATTATTGCACCATATTTTCCCACCTTTCCACGTCAGCGCTATAGCTACTCCCTTCGACCCGAGCATCGCGCGACAACGGGCCTCAGAAGTGGGGGGCAAATGATGTGACCGGATCGCTGACGTGGAGCCCTCATTGGGCGCCACGCTGGATTCCCACTATCGGCCCCTTCGTCGAGCCGAGCTCCCCGATGCCAATGGGGCTACCTGTCGAAGACAGGCTCCATCCTCCACCGGTCGGTCCCTGCCAAGTCGGACGCCTAGATCGGAGCCGAGCTCAAGTCCCACCAGAGGCAGACCTTCCGAGCCCGAGGTCAGGCCCCGTGGTCTAGAGTTGAGCTCAAGCCTCCTCCGCCACGTGGTGCCCCTTCAAGACCAGGTCCCCTGAGCTGGGCGTGCCTCATCCACCTCTGCCGGCCCAAGCTCGGTCAAAGATGGGCCCTCCCTTGGCATGAAACCGAGCTCGGCCCTCCTCCGCACAGCCGAGCCGCGACGAGGCGAGTCCACTGCAAGTGGGCCCCATCTTCCTAGCTCGGCCCTCAGCATAAATCGAAGTACCAACTGCCAAAGAAGCCATGCCTCTCCTCCGAAGATGGTGGCGGGCCCCCCGAGGACCGTACAGCAGCACCCGCCACGTCGCCATAAATATCCACGGCCATCGCCCACACCAGAAAGAAAGGAAGTTCACATCAACGCGCCACACCCTCTGTCGACTTGCTGTACAAACGAAGAAAAGACCCATCTGAAGAGCACGAGTCCCGAGACTAGCTGCATACAGTCGAGGTCCTACCAGGCTTCCAGGAAGGGCAAACAGAAGGAATGTCAGAGGCATATCGAAGCTTCTCCAACTATCCAATCAAGGAGGCATCCCGTCTACGGCACGATACCTCATCGTACCAGCTTGACAGTACGGGAGAACCCTGAGGCTTGCCAAAGTCGAAGACTCAGCCAGAGTAAAAAAGAGAGAGGTAACAACAACAAAAAAAGGGGGGGAAAGGGGAGATATTTTTTCCATTCCAAGCAAGAACAACACAACCACCACAAAAAGAAAGAAGAGAGGGGGAAGAGGCCAGAGAGGAGGGCAAGACCACCTCGGCCACCACATCTCCCAGCTTGCTCACACTCTCATACACTCTACACACTCCTCCTAGCGTGGAGCTCATCTAGAGGGGCTTGACCAAGAGGATCTGTTCCCCTGGATCATCACTGACTTGACCGTCGGAGTGCCCCCGTCGGAATCCCCAGCCCGGATCAATGACATTGGCTGTCTTGCAGGTTCTGAGGCACCGGAGGCATCCCCGGCGGGCGAATGTGTACCACCCGACACCATCAGCAGCTACGGGCCACGATGATCCAGGTGGTGACAGTAACGATCGCTCATCGTAGATGTCTGTGTTAAGTAACTGTCTGCATGGTTCTCTATCTACGATGGCATCGTATGCTCTGAAAAGGATGGTCAAACCCATGCCATACGGCAAGCACAGCCTCCTGCTAGTAGCAGCCTCGGTCATCTGGTGTACCATAAGAATTGGGAAGCTGACAGGAGTCCGTTGAATCAATGATACCATAACCAGTAGCTCTCGCTCTATGATGAAGTCAAAATATCCGATCTTCGGCAGAAGGATCCGGGCGATGATGTAATGTAACAGTCTCATCTCCGGTGAGAGTCGGGAGGCTATCACTGTGGCTCCCTCTATAAGATCATCAGTCTCAAAAAAATATCTCAATCCATTCATCCCGTCCACCAAAGAATCAGCTGCGGTGCCCCTCATGGGGATCTCCTAAGCCCTACTCAGAATCTCAGCTATGAATGGAATCTCTGTCCCTCAGATCTCAGCAACCTAGCAGTCTGCTCCTCTAGCCAATGTACCATAGAACTCTCTAATCAGGCCAGGATAAAATCTCTTAAACAATGAGCAGAAGTGGGCCAGCCCAGCATCTCTCAACCAATCTCCAATGCAAAAGTGGTGCCGGTCCATGAAATCGAAATCAACTCGCCGTCCTCCAACTATGACCTTGGACGCCATCCTATCTGCTGCATGGGCGGTCGATCTAACAGGAATCTTTGGCTGAACTGGGGGCTCCTCTAGTGCTGGATCCTCATGGCATGCCTTTGTGCGCCACTCAGTGTCCTGAGTAGACTGACGATGTCTCCTGACAACTTGCTTCTTAGGACCCATCTCTAGAAAGAAAATAGGATAGAAACAATGTAGGGCAAAATGGATCGAGATTTCACTGTAAAGCCATGAGAAAATAGGAGAAACAATGAAAGAACGGGGAAGAAACAACTTCAAACAGTGAATCGGGCAGTTTAAATAGTAATCAGAGAGATGTGGAGGCCAGAAAACTATTTTTGGGGTGAGTCGGCTCACAGAATAGGAAGAAATTAGGGAGAAAATGATTGGTTTTCCCTATTTGTTCTCAGGTTCCCGCCGTTCAAGTGTCGACACTTGGAGGTGTCAACACTTCGAAGTATCGACACTTCGATAAAATTTTGAAAAAAAAAAAAAAAAAACATAGAAAATCATATAAATTAATTTTAAAAGACTGTGAATGATTGATCATGATTTTCAAGGATATTTGATCAAAAAATTTTCAATTAGAATTTGAAAAGTCATAAAGATATTGACATTTAATTATAAAGATTAATAACCCTTAATTCCCTTCTAATCATACAGAACCGATCTTCATTAAGTGGCTTGGTCAGTATATCAGCCAATTGTATTTCAGTGCAAACAAATTCAAACATAATATCATTATTTTGAACATGATCTCTAATAAAATGATATTTAATTTTAATGTGCTTACTTCTAGAGTATTGAACAGGATTTTTAGTTAAGTTTATGGCATTAGTATTGTCATATTTTATTGGTGTCTTAGTTAATTTAATGCCAAAATCATCAAGTTGTTGCTTAATCCATAAGATTTGAGCACAACAACTTCCAATTACAATATATTCACCTCAGCTATAGATAGTGCAATTGAATTTTATTTATTGCTAACCATGAGATTAAGTTAACTCCAAAAAATTGTTAAGTTCCAGAAATACTTTTTCTATCTAACTTACAGCTAGCAAAATCAGCATCAAGATATGTAATCAAATCAATAGTTGAATCGTAGAGTACCACAGACCAATATCAACAATGCCAGATAAATATCTAAGTATGCATTTAACAGCCAATAAATTTGATTCTTTAGGCTCAGACTGATATCTAGCATACATGCATATGCTAAACATAATATCTGGTCTAGTAGCAGTTAAGTACGGTAGTGATCTAATAATGCCTCTATAAAATCTTTGATCAATTTTCTTACCAGACTCATCTTTGTCAAGCTTACATGAAGGGCTCATAGGTGTGCCGATAGGCGTAGTCTTCTCCATCCTTAACTTTTTCAAGATCTCCTTTGTATATTTAGCTAGGTTAATGAAGATCCCTTCACTTGTTTGTTTAATTTGGAGTCCGAGGAAGTAGCTTAATTCTTCCATCATGCTCATCTCGAACTCTCCCTACATTAGCTTTGCAAAATCTTGATAAAGAAATTCATTAGTGGTACCAAAGATATCATCAACATAGATCTGTACTGTTAGAAGATTATCAACCTTTTTCTTTAAAAACAATGTAGTATCAACATGACCTCTAGTAAAATTATTTTCAATCAAAAATTTATTTAGTCTTTCATACCATGCACGGGGGGCTTGCTTTGAACCATAAAGTACTTTGTGTAATTTGAAAATATGATTAGGATGTGAATAATTTTCAAAGCCAGGTAGTTGTTTAACAAAATTTTTTTCAGTAATATATCCATTTAAAAATATACTTTTAACATCCATTTAAAATAGTCTGAAATCTATAAAAATGCAAATGCTAAAAGTAATCTAATAGCTTCAAGTCTAGCTACTAGAGCAAAGGTTTCATCAAAATCAATTCCTTCTTCTTGATTATAATCCTTAGCTACTAGTCTAGCATTGTTTCTAATAACTATTTTATTTTCATCTAATTTATTTCTATATACCTATTTTGTACCAATTATGAAAGCATTAGTTGGTCTTTCTATTAGTGTCCAAACATTATTTTTTTCAAATTGATTTAGTTTCTCTTGCATAGCAATTATCTAATTATGGTCCTTTTCAGCTTCTTCAAAATATTTAGGTTCAATTTGTGAGACAAAAGTAATGTAATCATATTCATTTCTAATAGAGGATCTAGTTCTTACCCTTCTCGATGGATCACCTAAGATTAATTCCTTAGGATGTCCATGAGCATACCTTCATTATTTTGATAGATCCTTTGATGAAGATCTGGTGGCTTCTTCTTCATTTTTCTTATTTCGATCTTCTTCACCCTCTTTGGTAGGGGAATCATCCAAGGTCAGCTTCTTTAGTCCTTCAATACATGCATACTCATTAGAAGCATCCTCTTTTCTAGAGGATTTGTTAGTAGATTCTTCAAATATTACATGCATAGACTCTTCAACAACAAGTATTCTTTCATTATAAATCCTGTATGCCTTGCTGGATGTAGAGTATCCTAAAAAGATACCTTCATCTGACTTGGCATCAAATTTGTATAGATTATCTTTTCCATTATTCAAAATAAAACATCGACAACCAAAAATCCAAAAATATTTTAAAGTAAATTTCTTTCTTTCCAAAACTCATAAGGTGTTTTCTTTAAAATTGGTCAAATTAAAACACGGTTTAAAATATAACAGGCAGTATTAACAGCTTCTGTCCAAAAATATCTACGTAAATCATTTTCACAAAGCATTGTGCGTATAATTTCTTCTAAAGTATGATTTTTTTCTTTCTACTACCCCATTTTGTTGAGATATTATAGGTGCAGAAAAATTATGCTCAATTTTTTTTTATTATAAAAATTTTCAAAATCTTAATTTTTAAATGCAGTACCATGGTCACTTCGAATATAAATAACTGAAGTACCTTTTTTATTTAAAACTTTTCGATAAAACTTCATGAAAGCCGGAAAGAATCCATCTTTATGTGCTAAAAATAAAAGCTATGTAAATCAAGAAAAATCATCCATTATGGCTAATCCATATCTTTTGCCTCCTAGGCTTGTAATCCTAGTTAATCCAAAAAGATCCATATGAAGTAGTTCTGGTGGCCTAGAAGTTGAAACCATTCTTTTAGTTTTCAAAGATATTCTTGTTTGTTTTCCAAATTGACAAGTTTCATATATTTTATATTTTTTAAAACTAAGTTTTGGTAAATCTTTTACTAAATCCTTTTTACATAATTTATAAAGTAGATGCATGCTTGCATGACCTAACCTACGATGCCAAAGCCAACTAGTCTTATTAATTATGGAATTCATTGCAACTGGGCATTCACCATCATGTAAAGATAAATTGTCAAAGTCAACAAGATAGATATTGCCATGCATATTTCCAATGAATTTCACTCCATTATTATCAGGACTAGAAACCATGTAAAAAGATGATTCAAAAACTATTTTAAATCATTTATCACAAAACTGACTAATACTAAGTAGATTATGCTTTAATCATTCAATTAATAAAACATTATCAATAAATGTAGAAGGAGAGATATAAACGTTATCGATACCAATGATTTTTCCTTTATCATTATCTCCGAAAGTTACACTTCCTCCATTTAGTGTCTCAAGAGATGTGAACTGCTTTACATCTCCTGTCATGCATCTTGAGCAACCACTGTCAAGATACCATAGTCTTTTTTTTCTTTGGTTGCAAGACATACCTGCAAAATAAATTAAGTTTTCATTTTAGGTATCCAAGCCATCTTGAATATTTTAGGATTAGTACTAAAAGTGGTTCATTTTGAAATCCAAACCTTTCTAGAATTATTTATTTTTCTCAAGTCACATTGATATGCTTTATGCTCAAACTTCTTACAACTAAAGCATGTAACATTAGATGATGTGGAAACAAAGAAATTTTTGAAAAATTTTTGTTTCTTTTGCTGCTTATAACCAAGTCATGCTTTATCAAATATAGCTCTTTGATTGTTTAATAATAAATTTAACTTTGCAAAACTATAAGTAAATTTTTTAACAAAAGATTTAACTTTGTCAAGTTCATCTTTAAATTTCTTATTTTATACCTCAAGGTCTTTGTTTTTCTTTAGAAGTTTATTATTTGTAAGAACAACCTTGAGACTTTTCAAAATCTCTATTTTCATAAATAAAGCATTCTTTTATTTTGCTAAAACATTTATCTTAGTTTTCAAATCATTATTTTCTTTGTAAGATTGGTGTTTTCATGAGAAAATGAATCAGCATGCTTTTTCAACTTGTTATTCTCAATTTTTAATAATTTGTATTCATGCATGAGTTCATCAAATGCATCTCTAAGTTCATCAAAAGTAAAATCAATTTTAAATTCATATTATACCTCATTTTCTTGAGCCATCAGGCAAAGATTGACTACTTCTGATTGTTCTTCGTCTGAGCTGGAGTCTTCACCGTCACTCCATGTAGCCATCATTACCTTCTTTCTAAACTTCTTTTTGGATTTTTTTAGGAGAGGACAATTAGCCTTAAAGTGTCCCAGCTTCTTGCATTCGAAGTAAATTGGTTGATCCTTCTCCTTCTCTTTTTCTTTTTATTTTACATTTTCCTTGCTAGGCTGAGGCTTCTTTTAGTAGGGAATTTTTTTCTTCCTCATAAATTTTCTAAATTTTCTTTCTATAAGTGCCTCTTCATCGTCATTTTCTCCTTCCTCAGAACTTCACTTGAAGGTTCATCTGGTATAGTGGATTTGAATGCTATCTGCCTTTTCTTTATATCTGCATCCACTGCCTTTTGCTTCATGTTCAACTCATAAGTCATGAGTGAATCAATAAGTTGCTCCAAAGAAAATATCTCAATATCTTTGGCCTCTTGAATTGTTGTTACTTTCGGATTCCAAGATGTTGGCAATGACCTGAGAATTTTATTTACAAGGTCAGCATTAGATATAATCTTTCCTAGACTTCTCATATCATTTATAATATTAGTAAATCTAGTATACATTTAGTAATAGACTCATTGGGCTCCATTTGAAACATCTCATATGTATGTACAAGCATATTACCTTTAATATTTTTCACTTGATTGGCACCCTCATGAGTAACATTAAGTGTATCCCATATTTTTTTTTGTAGATGTGCATATAAAAATCCTATTAAATTCACTAGGATCAAATGCACAATAAAGCAAATTCATTGCCTTAGCATTAAGCTCGGATTGCTTAATGTTATTTTCATCCCAATCCTCTTCAAGTTTTGGAATGGAAACGCCATTAACAATGATTGAAGAAATATGTGGACCTTTATCAACTATTTTTCATAAATTGTAATCTATAGAATGCATATGAATTTGTATGCATGTCTTCCAATACGTATAATTTATGCCATTAAAATAAGGTGGTATGTTAGAGGCTTGTCCCTCAATAATACTAGAACCTAAAGGGGCTACCATAGATCTTTAACTCTAGGCGGTTAGACCTATAAGTTGAGCACGTGGCTCTGATACCACTTGTTGCCCAACAAAGTAATCCAAGAGTGGGATGAATTAGATTTTAAAAACTTTTTGCAATGATTTAGACAAGTATGTGCCAATTCTAATACAATGAAGGTGCTAATGATTCAAGTATATGTGTGCTTGAAGATATGTAGCGAAATTAATAAAATAAATATAGAATAAATAAGAACAAATAATGAGAGAGAGCAAGCAACCACAAACACAAAGATATATGATGGTTCGGTGCATACCAAAGCACCTACATCCATTCCTCAAGATCCACTTAGAAATTTTATTATAATCTTACTTGATTATAACCGATTAGTTTTCCGGGCTCACTAATCACAACCCTTTGGTTTTCACAAGGCTCATCAAAAACTTCTTTGGTTTTCTCAAGGCTAACCAAAAATCTAGTTGGTTTTCCGAGCTCACTAACAATCTAAGTTGATTTTCAAGGCTCACCAGCAACCAAATCACTAGCTTCAATTTCTTTGAAGCTAGGAACAACAAAATTTTCAAGTATAAGAAAAAAATACAATAAGCTTTCAATAATAAAAGCAAATATTTCTTTAAAGCTCTTTGATTGCTGTTGAAGATGCTTGTCTTCAAGTTGTTGAAGCCTTAAATGATGCTTGAGGAATGAACTTGAATGCTCTTGAATGCTTGAAGGCTCAACTTCACTTAACCGTTGGAGAGGTGAAAATAGCTATTGGGGGCAAAAGGACCAATTATGTGCTTAAAAAAACTAGCCATTTTTGTTCATACAGAACTTCAAGTGTCGACACTTTAGGTCATGAATCGACATTTCACTTCCATGAGTCGACACTAGTTCAAAAAAATCTTTTGAAGCTCTTTAGAATACACTGGTACGTCGACACTTTTTCTAGTAAGTCGACACTTTATCTTTATAAGTCGACCTTGAGGAAAGTCTTGAATTCAGCATGTTCTGCATCATTTTTGTCCCAGACCTTGAGTCGACCCTTGAGTTAACACATGAGTCGACACTTGAGCTTCATGAGTCGACACTTCATGCATGCCATCTGAAACTTCTTCTGTGTATCAGCTCAAGCTTCTGTGAGTCGACACTTTACTTTCATGAATCGATACTTAGCTAAAACTTTTCTGAAACTTTGCTGAAACTTTTTCAAACTTAAGATTTGAACTCTTCAAGATTATTCTTATATACCAGGTCCATTTAACTTGAATTTTCATCCATAAAACTGATTTCTTCAACAAGATGACAAGCAGCTTAAACTTTCAACATGTGAGTACCCTGTTCTGATAAACATATTTTTAATATAATTAGTACTCAAATATACTTAAGCATTTTGTTATTCATCAGAATTAAGACAGGAGTCAACAGTATCACGATACATTTTCCACGATATATAAAATCAGTTTCATTAAAATATATAAATACTTTAATATTAAAAATATAAACATATAGTTTATTTCTTCTTTTATTTTTTAGTTATGCGATCTTGAATTAGTGGTGCTATATGTATCACCATGTAAGAAAGGATCACCTTCCTTTTGCCACTATGTAAGAAAGGATCACCTTTCCTTTCTTTCACGGATCCATCCTTAACCAAGAAAAAGGGTTACAATAAATATTTGCAAACAGAAAATCACAATTAATCCGGTTCATGTGTGAACCGGAAATTCTATTCTCTCATTTTATAGACAATTTGTTATTTTTTATTAAATCTATGACTTATTGGGCTTGTCTTTTTTTTTTTGGTTAAAGGGCTTGTCTTTAAAAAGAAATTTAAATAAAGCGATAAACCTGTTCGGTAACCACGTATCTCACGGAAACGACGGAGCTCTCATTCCAACACACGTGTCATATAACTCATCTCCACGTCGCGTGACACGGCTGCACGTGTCCTCTTTCTGCCATCCTTCTTTACGCTGAAACTGCCACCTCCAATCAACCCAAACGCTAATGCAGAAAGGATTATTAGCTCTCAGCCGGAAAAAATCTCTAGAAACGATCCACAGAACAAGCAAAGTATGGAAAAGTTCGTACCGAACGAGAAGGAAATGGAGGAGCAGCAAAGAGCCAGAGAATGGGAGAAGGAAGGCGAGTGGAAGGCCGCGACCCAACCGCCGCACATCTCCGAGATGAAGCCCGTCACCAACGAGGCCTACGGCGGAGGCCTCTACGGCACCGACGACACGTGGGAACCGGGGAGGAAGCCGGAGGGGCCGCGGGCCAGCGAGACACAGAGTGCGGACGGGCCGCTGGAGCCTGTACCTGCGCCCAAGCACAAGCCGCCGCCGTCCACCGGTGACCGTGACGTGGATATCACCGGGCAAGCTTATATCCAGTAGCCAATAACGGTTATATATCATTTTTGTTTTTATTTTTTTAATATGTTCCTTCTTTTTTCCCGCCCCTTTGAATGGTCTGGGTTTCCTCATTGGGCCTTCCGTGTTCTGAGATGGCATGTTGGAAAGAATCGATGACGTTTTATTGTTGAATGGTGATGGTGTATTATGGTTTCTTTTTTTCTTGTGCTTTTTTTTTTTTTTTGCCAATACGTTTTTTTCTGGTGCTTTAAAATGACCTTATATTGTTATCAAAAAAAAAAAAAGCCTTATGTGTCTCTTTTGGTAAGTCATTTAATTATATATATATGAATATATAACTAACCTACGAATAAGCTATTGTTATATCATTATTTCGTTCCTGTTATGGCTGCTGCCATATACTGGAACCGTAGTGGTTACATAATCTTTTCATTGATTATTAGATGATGTTATTTTTGTTTCAGATTTAGGGATGTCAATATGGATGCATACCGGAATACTTTATCCATCCCCATATCGAATGGAATAGTTTTAACTGAAACTAAATAGGGATAATTTTGATGATAAATTTAAAAATTAGACATTGTTTGATTTCAGAAACCAAATCCTACAGGAACTCGGACCTACCTGATATTTAATATCTTAATATTTTTTATATTTAATATAAATTCAAATTATTAACTCTAACAGAATGGTTAATTATGTTCTTATTTGTGGATATATTTATTAGATGGGTATAAATTATATATGAAAATTATGGATGATATCTTTAATTTAATTATTTATATGTGAAAATTTTGAAGTGAATTCAAAAAGTTATATAGTTTTCGGTTTCAGATTTATCATTTTTTAATGATAGTTATGGTTTTTTATTTCAAAAATTATTTAATTTTAATTTTGATTTTGGGGGCAGTGGATTTTAATTTTAGTTTTGACTTTAGTTTTTAACTATCCAATCCACCTGATATCTCTATTTAAATTTTGTTGTGGCAACTACTTCCTTGAGGAATAGACGAGTTGTCAACTAAGCAGGAGGTGACTAAGTTAGCAACCACATCGAGCAACTATGGCATCCAATCTGGGAGACTATAAGTAAAGACAAGCTCAACTAATATGATATCCCTTCCCGTATACTAATCGAGTAACTACTCAGACCCGACTAACTATCATGATAAACTTAGTCAGATATGTTGAGATGCAGTATCAAGGCTATTACAGTTAATGGCAAGCAATGTGTATTGATGCCTAGAGTTCGCGACACTCAACTATGCGGTATGGACAGAATAAACATGTATCCTAACAAGAAGCTATTACTCTAATTGAAAGATATTAGATTCTTAATATAATTTATGATCTTACCGGAAAAAACTTATCTCCAACTAGAAAGTATTAGCCTTAATGGAAAAAGGTTATGATCAATCGAAGGAGGTTTACCTCCTAACAAAAATCAGTTATCCTAAATAACTATAAATAGATAAGAGGGGATTTCCAACAAGTAATACTTTACCATCCATGCTCATGCCGATACACTCTCTCGTCATTTTTTCATGATTCCACCGTTGTCCAAATACTTCACTAACTTTAATGTCAGGGGGTCCCCGGTTGAAAATCATCGGTCAAGAGACTTCTCTTGTAGAAAGCACGAATCACTTGGAGCTCATCTTATCAGAGAAGGTTGTGAGACTGCATGACACCAATAAAGTTCTAGGAGTAAGGATTTATCAATAATAGATTGACATGCCAAGTAGGGGATAGAAGATTCAGGAGTCAAGGGATTCATGGTGAAGATCGAAGTACAAAATGCCTCCACCAGCCATACCGAATGCTCTTGACACTGTAAAGAATATCCCAGCTAAGCGATGGAGCCCATCGCTCTACCATCTCCCCAGCCGGTGAACCAGCAACACCTACTTGCCATTCTAGTGTAGCAGGTGTGGACACCAACCACAGTGATACAAGGTCTGCAGCAGGCGACTGTCAACCAGCAACAAGCCATAGTAAAGCGGCAACAGCAAGAAATTTCCACCTTTTTCATTGCTACCATAGACCCAGTCAGTACATGGTCTTCCCACGGGAGATCTTCACATTGACTAATTTTCCATCATTAGCAGTCCCTGTCACTATGGCGAGCAAGCCCCTAGCACGAAAAGCAATGACAAGGAAGAGAGCAAAAATGAAAGAAGCATCCCCATTCTTTGCCTAAATCTTTCCAAGAGGGATTTACTTATAAAGTTTTTCGGCAATTTATCGACTATCGACTCGATACTATGATTGTAAACTATGAAAAATCGACTACCAACTTGTAAATCTCCATGGAGGAAGTAGAGGCCCGATGGAGTTCAACATCCATCCTCCTTTCTCCTAACAAATTATGGAGCAACTGATTCCTATTCGATTCATAATGTCTCAATTGGGGCCATATGATGGCACTATTGATCTGCTGAACTACTTAATGAGCTCCAAGTCTCTTATAATGATTTAAGGTACTATCGATGTTTTGCTCTACTTAGCCTTTCCAGCCACTCTTTAGAAAGCGGTCCAAGCCTGGTACCTGAGCCAAGTGCATCCACTCCTTCAGATAACTAGAGAAATAATTTGTAGCCTACTTCAATTCCAGCCAAAGAATGCCACAAGATACTGATAGCCTCTTTTCAGTTCATTGGTAGGATGGGAAGTCACTAAAGGATTACATAGCTCATTTCAAAGTGGTCATGCTGGAGGTCCACCACCTGGATGAGTTTGTGACCATGTTGGCTATGAAGAGAGGACTGTGCCCTTCCCAATTTACTTACTCACCGGATAAGATGTATCTCAAGTCTTATTTAGAACCGCTGACGTGCACTCATAAATACTTTTGCACAAAGGAAGGTGTGCTTACTCAGCATGAAGCTGATGGGAGATCGAAGAAGAAATAGGTCTGAGAAGGATCGAGTAGAAGTCAAACCTGACTCGTCACGCTGAATAAGTTCCCAACTGAAGGGCTCAGCTGATAAATTTGATAACTACACTCTTCTCTTGGCCTTCAAACTAAAATTCTTATAGAAATAGAAGGAAAAAATATTTGTAGAGGTCTTGCCCGATGAAAGCTTCATCAACCTCACGTAATAAGAGTAAATATTGCTACTTCCACCAAGATCATGATCATGATACGGAAGAATATATCCAATTGAGGAATGAGATTGAGGATCTTATTCGGCATGATTATCTTAGAAAGTATGTCCACGAAGGAGGAGCTCAACCTGATGCCCAAAATCCTGACCAATAGCAAACTGAAGCAGAGATCAACAATCAACCGAAGCAGAGATCAATAATCAACTGAGGGCTGGAATGGTTAATATGATTTTTCGAGGGACACGATCTTGGAGGTTATAGCACTCCTTAAAGAGGTAGAGATGGTGGTGATAATGTAATTTCATTTTTTGATGATGACTTGGTTGGAGTTCAAACTCTGCATGATGATGCTATTGTTATATTAATGACAATACCAAACTATGATATAAAAAGAGTATTAATGGATAATGGAAGCTTTACAGATGTATTATTTTATGATGCATTCTTTCAAATGAAATTATCTAAAATTCAATTAAGAAGAATCTCAACTCCTTTAGTCAATTTCTTTGAAGACTTGGTTGGGGTTGAAGGCAAGATTACTCTTCCATCACATCAGGAAGCCCATCCCAATAAAGCATAGTCAATATTACATTTATAGTTGTTCGGGTGCTTTTGGCATGCCATGTTATTCTTGGATAGACAGGATTGAATCGACTGGATGTACTTGTCTTAACCCGATGTCTCCTCGTTCACTTTTTAATAAGGGATGGAGTCAGAGAAATGCATGGAGATCAATAACTAGCCTAGTAGTACTTTATAATGGCAACCAAAGTTTAAAAGACCAATGAAATTCTAACAATCGATCAACTAGATCAAAGAGAACCAAAAAAAGGGATGAACCAGCCAAACAAATGGTCTCCCTTCCACTGAAGGAAGAAGATCTTTCAAAATTTGTATAAGTAGGAGCTCTATTGCTCAAAGAAGAAAAGAACTGACTATTGAAGTTCCTGCAGTGTAACGCTGACATCTTTGCTTGATCGGTATTAAACATGCTGGAAATTCTACCATAAGTTATCACTTATAAGCTGAATGTTAATCCAAAATATGAGCTAGTCTAGTAGAAGAAAAGAAAATTTTCTCCTAAAAAATAGAAGGCCATTGATAAGGAAGTCAATAAACTCATAATTGTTGGGTTTATTTGAGAAGCTCATTATCTCGACTGGTTGACCAATATTGTTATAATCAAAGAGGTTAATAAAAAATGATGGATCTGCATTAACTATATCAATCTCAATAAGACATGATCGAAGTTTTCCACTATCAAAGATTTACTAACTTGTTGATGCAACTATCAGGCAAAGTTGCTTAGCTTTATGGATGATTTTCTGACCACAATGAAATCGAGATGGCTCTCAATGATGAAGAAAACACAACCTTCATAATTGAAAAATATATTTATAACAATTGTTATAAGTAATACCTTTTGGTTTGAAAAATGCAGGGACAACCTATCAATGACTAATTAATAAGGTCTTCAAAGATCAGATTAAATACAACATGGATGTTTATGTCAACAACATACTCATCAAAAGCTCTGAATAATCTAACCATATCAAAGACTTAGAAGAAGCCTTTGCTACTCTCTGTCATAATGAAATAAAGCTAAATTCAAGCAAGTACACTTTTGATGTGACCATGGGCAAGTTTTCTAGACTCCTAGTCACCAGGTGAGGCATCAATGCAAATTTGGAGAAGATATAGATGATTATTGACATACAGTATCCAACCTCCAAGAAGAAAATACAGTAATTAACCGAATGCATTGCAGTACTTAGTTTATCTCAAGATCTGCTGAGCGATGTTTACCTTTCTTTAAAGTTTTATAGCAGATGCACAACTTTACTTGGATGAAGAAATGCCAACAAGCTTTCGAAGAATTGAAGAATTTCTTAGATTTCTATCATTACTTTTATGCCTAAAGTGGGAGAGGAGTTGCATCTGTGTTACTGCATCTTCTGAAGTGGTGGGCTCGGTACTTATTTGGGTGGATGATAAAGGAGCTCAAAAGCCTATTTATTTCACTAGTCAAGTTCTCCACGATACTGAGACCAGGTACTCTAAACCTAAAAATATTAGTTATCACTAATCATTTCTACATAGCATCTTAGGCCATATTTTCAAACACATATTTGTAGTCTTAAGTAACTAACCACTCAAAGCCATTCTACATTGATTGGATACTTCCACGAGAATGACCAAATGGACCATCAAACTCAATAAGTTTGATATTTTTGCTACCAATCAAAATGATCTATGAAAGTCCAAATCCTGGTCAACTTTCTTATGAATGCACATGGTCAGAAGACAAGCCTGATAAAGAGCCTATCAAGCAATTTGATCCAGAGACAATGTGGATCCTCCACGTGGATGGAGCCTCAAATTTTCAAAGAAATGGAGCTGGACTAATTTTGACAAACTCGGAATGAGCGGTTGCCAATTATGCACTCTATTTCTTATTCACAGCAACTAACAATCAAGCCGAATATAAAGCCTTGCTAATTGGGTTAAAGATTATCAAAGAACTTAGGATAAGAAGCCTAAGGGTCTTTATTGACTCTCAATTGATAGCTGGTTGAGTCACTAGTAAATACAAAGCTCAAGACTCGACTATGGTCAAGTACCTTAACAAGCTATGAACTTTTACGTCTACCTTAGAGCACTTTAGCATATTTCATATACCAAGATGAGAAAATGTTCGGACAAATATACTTTCTTGATTGGCAACTTTGGCTGACAACTCCCTTGGTCGAACTTATATTGAATACCTAGAGGCACCCCTATCAATGATAATATAAAAGAAGTCTAGCAGGTCAATCATTAGCCTAGCTAGTAGACCCTTTGGCCAAGTTTTGAGCAAAAGGAGTCCTACTAGACAATCCCTTAGAAGCAAAGCAACTAAAGTAGAAAGCTTCTTAGTATATGCTGTTGGATGGTTAACTCTATAAAAGGTCTTTCTTTTTTTCTTACTCAAGTGCTTATGGCCCACTGAAGTTGACTACGCACTTCAAAAAATCCATGAAGAAATTTGTAGAAATTATCTAGGGAGCAGGTCAGCTACAAAGCTTTAAGGCAGGGATACTACTAGCCTATAATGCAAGAAGACAGCATGGATCTTGTTTGAAGGTGTGATCAATGCCCTTTGCCCAGTGAGGTATGGCCTTACTTGGTCCATTTCTCCTAGAACAGGTCAAAGAAAATTTTCATCATTACCATTGGTATTTTACCAAATGGATGGAGGAAGAATCCTTGTCTCACATCAATGAGAGCAAAGTCAAAGATTCTTTTCAAAATTTATCATATGCTTATTTGGGCTTCCGCATATTATTATCACCGATAATGGATGATGGTTTGATAATCAAGCCTCTAATGAATTCTGTGCTGAACTCTATATTCACATCAGTTCACATTTGGCGAAATACTCAATTAAACAGGAAACAAAAGTCACAAATCAAACAATTCTATAAGAACGGGGCCAGTGGTACCTTTTTTGCAAAGACATATATTGTGAGCACCTTCTAGTGACAACATATCCAATTGGAAATTCTAACTTTTTGTGGAATCTGAAGCTTCCAAATAACTTTACTTAAATGGAATATGTGCCTCTAATGCAGAAGGAAGTGGTAATACCCATTGGTGAAAACGGTATCATTCCTTTAATGTGGTAGGTTGGTGAAATGGTTAGGAGTTTCTAACCCTAAAAGCTCTCGAGCAAAGGAAGAGCGAAGTGGGAAATTAGAGAGATTGAATTGTACCTGAGCTAATATGCCGATATGATGACATATTTCCAAATTTGACCAGTTTCCAATATATTGAGGTTCAATTTTATCATGCAAAGAGGAAATTGCCATTGCTATATATCCAACAACATGACACGAAGCTTTCGGAAATGTCCTCCAAAATAATCGACAACAATTCAAATTCCTGGTCTATGGCTAACACTTCTCGAGATGTGATAAAAAAAAAGACTTATATGGTAGATTTTTTTTAAAAATAATATAAATTTAATAAATATTTATCAAATTAGGTGTTTGGTAATTATTTATCAAATTAGGTATTTCAAATCAAACGTGGCAGCCAAATAGACACGTGGAAAGTTTCAATCGACACCTGGCCTCCCTTGATCTAAAATTGTCTTTGGCAAAGACAATTTTAACCCCAACAAATTATTTTTACTCTCATTTAGATTATATATATATATATTTTATAATTAATAATAAAACTAACATAATTCAAAATTATATATTAAATTAAAATGACTAGTATATGAAACTTAATATGTTAATTTTTGAGTTTATTAATTAATTACATTAATTGAAAATAATTTAATATATATTGTTATTAATAATGTTATGATTATCATTCCGAGTCCGGGCGCGTCCCGCGTCTCCATGTACCATGCCCATCACCCATGGTATGCCCCCACGCCCTCGTGAGCCCTACATCATGCTGTGGCATTGTAAACGACCGGTCATCCTACCTCGCGCCAATGCACGATCGATGCCCTTCGGTAGACCGTGCCTTGCCCCGGCCCACATGCCCGTCATATCGTGTTTGAAATACATGCCTCATTGCCGCTCGTGGCCCGTGCCCGGTCGTGCTGTAGCCAATGGTGCCCGCACGCATGGAATATGTGTCTCCACCGCCATGTATTGACTCCAGTCATGATTTTGATGATTGACAAAATATTTAAGTATATATGAGTACTAATTGTATGTTTTAGTATGTTCATAAGATCTTAATACTCATCCATGTTGAATGAAGAAATACATGTTTTCAGTTGAAGAATGTCCTTAAATTAATGAAAAATCAAGTACATGGACTTTGGAATTGATATGGAAGAACTTGAAGAGGCTAAAAATTAATTTTGGAGAAGTTTCAGCACTGGCACGCCAAGTGTTAATACCTGAAAATCCAAGTGCTGCCACCTAAAATTCAAGTATGACACCAGAAAATTCAAGTACTGACACTTGAAATCCAAGTACCGACACTTGAAATCCAAGTACTGACACTTGAAATCCAATTGCTGATACCTAAAATTCAAGTGCTGACAATTGGGGACCAAGTGTCGACACTTGGAGGTCAAGTGTCGACACTTGCTGTAACGGCTAGTCTTCTAAAAGCTACAGAACTTCCCCAACTTACTTCAAACGGCAAGTTTTTTATCCTCAACGGTCATAAACGATCATTTATGATTTGGAGAGCTATATAAACATCAAAAATCAAATTGGGAAGCAATCCTTTGGTGAGATCATTAAATATCCTTCAAGGATTCAACAGTTGAGTGGTTCAAGCCTTCAAGCTTCAAAAGATAAGAGTGCATCCAAGTTTACATCATCAAGCTGCAATCAAAGGCTTCAGCAACTTGAAGACAAGATCTTCATCGATATTCAAAGAGCTTCAAAGAGATATTTGCTTTATTTTAGAAAGCTTTTATTGTACTCTTTTCATATTGTTCTTACATTGCTTATTAAGATTTTTGGTGAGCCTTGGAAAACCAAAGAGATTTTTGGTGAGCCTTGGAAAACTAATTAGGTTCTTGGTTAGCCTGCAAAATCAAGGAAAGTTGTTGGTGAGCCAAAGGTATAAAACCAACTAGGGTTTAACTTGTGAGCTCGAAAACAAAATAAGTTGTAAATATTGTTGGTAAGCCTAGGTGACAAAACCAACTTGGATTTTAATTAGTGAGCCCGTAAAACAAATCAACTGTAATCTTGGTGATTATAGTTGAATTTCCAAGGAAAACTTGGAAAGTGGATGTAGGTGCCTTGGAGTGCACCGAACCACTCTACATTATTGTGTTTGTGCTTGCTTCTTTATTGCTTATTTACTTTTGTGCATTTACTTTATTAATTTCGTTGTATATTATTTTGAAGCACACAAACACTTTGGCAAAATACAAGCACTTGAATTGAATTAGCACATACTTATTTAGTTTATTGCAAATAGTTTTAAAAGACCCAATTCACTCCCCTCTTAGGTTGCATCATCTCTGGGCAACAAGTGGTATCAGAGTCCGGAACCCAAAATTATTGGTATCTAAATCTTGTGCTTTACAAAGAATCCAACGGTTTTGAGTTAAAAATCATGACAACCCTTGTAGGTATTAGTGTTAGACCACCATTTTTCAATGGCACAAATTACATATTTTGGAAAACTCGCATGCGTATCTATATTCAATTTATTAGTTATCATCTTTGAAAAATTATAGTTAATGGTCCCCATATTTCTTTCATTTTGGTTAATGGCATTTCTATCCTAAAGCTCGAAGAGGATTGGAATGAATATGACATTAGGCAATCTGAATTTAATGCTAAAACAATGAATTTGCTTTATTGTGCATTGGACTTTAATGAATTTAATAGGATCTCCACATGCACATTGGCGAAGGAAATATGGGATACACTTGAGATTACTCATGAGATTACTCTTCAAGTGAAGAATACTAAAATAATTTGCTTGTACATTCTTTTGAAATCTTTGAAATGATGCACTATGAATCTATATCTGATATGTATACTAGATTTATGACTATTATTAATGAATTGAAAAGTCTTAGCAAAGTCTATACTAATGCTGATTTGGTTAATGAAATTCTTAGATCTTTGCCAATATTATGGGATTCAAAGGTGATGGCGATCCAAGAAGCTAAAGATGTAGAAACATTACCTTTGGAGGAGCTTATTGGTTTATTCATGACCCATGAGTGAATTTATGGCAAAAGGAAGTAGTGCTGATCAAGAGTAAAAGAGATAATAGCCCTCAAGGCCAAAAGAAAATTCAAGACAATGATGGCAACTTGGAGCGATAGCGAAGATTCAAGTTCGGAAGAAAAAAGAAAAAATTACCCATCTTTGCTTCTTAGTAAATGAGGAAGAGGTATATTCTAAAAATGATTATGATTTACCTTTGATGAATTATATGATGCATTAATGATCTTGTGCATGAATACAAAGTATTAAAAATTGAGCACAAGAAATTAAAAGGACATGCAGATTCTTTTTTTCTTGAGAACACCAATATTGCCAATAAAAATAATGATTTAAATACCAAGATTGATGTTTTGGAAAATGAAAAGAATAATTTTTCTAAAGAAAAAGAAGTTTTAGAAATAGAAAATTTTGATTTGAAAGAATTATGCAATAAGTTTTTAATGAGAAAAATATTTTATTAAATAAATAGAAATTCAAAAAAGATCTAAGATTTTTGTATCAAATAATAAGCTTTTTAAAAAAAATAAAAATCTTGAGTTGAAAAATAAGAATTTCTTTGTCGCTATTTCTTCCAATATTACTTGCTTTAATTATGAAGAATTGGGATTAATGCATATCCTTGTAGATTAAAAAAAATTTGGATTCTAAAAGGAATCATATTTACTAATCCTAAGGACCAAGAAAGTTTGGGTACCAAATTGTCCACTTAGTATGTTTTGCAGGAATGTCTTGCAACCCAACATGAAAAAAGTTTTTGAAAAGTGGGCGTACAAGATAATTTAAAGAAGTAGACCAACTATATTTTGGACAAATGGTAAAGGAAGGATTATATATATAGGTAAATTCTAAATATTTCCTTCCATAATTGAAAATGTAGTTGAATAATTATTATAAATGTTGCATCAATTACTTTGAAAAATTATTTTAAATTATTAAATTAGAATCAAGTTTAGACTTATAGTCATTGGTTGTAATTATGAACTTTTTGATATGATGAATTTCATGCTATCATGATTAAACTTGTGATTATGAGACATTCACTTGATTTTGATTAATGTATCTTAAATTACTTCATTAAAAATATTTTAAAGATGCATATTGCTTTGAAAATTATTTCAATTGATTAATTAGAATCAAGTTTAGACTAATAGTCATTTGTTGTGATCATGAACCTTTGTTTTGATGGATTTAATGCTCTCATGATTAAACTTGTGATTATTAAACTCTCAATTGATTTTGATTAATATAGCTTAAACTATTTCAAGTGAAATGTTATGATTGTGTGTTTTCATTTTTGACATCTATGCTTAAGTTAGAAATAATTTGGATCAAGTATAAAACTGGTAGTTAAGGTTATATTTAAGAAGAATGTATGTACATTGATAAACCCTTAATCCATAACTAGATTTGATATCATATTACTTTTAGCATTTATATGGATATCAAATCATTTCAAATAAATTTGAAATCATGCTAAAAGTATTTAAATAATCAATCTCTTTTTTTTGAAAATCTTGTATATCTTAAAAATTTAAATCTTTGATTTCAGACTTAGTATTTATGTTCATATATCAAATTGTCTGAAATTATGATACTTGTGCTTTCATGTTTTATTCCTCAATGAATGTATATTTTTAAGGAAAATAATATTTAGGGGAGCATCCAAAGTTTTGTTGTCATGTATGATGCTTTGAATATTTTTTTGATATCATGCTTTACTTATATTGCTTTGATACTCCTCCTTGTTTTCAAATCTAATCCTTTAAGGGGAGTTACATTCAATTAGTATCAAGATTTATTAAGAATCTTAAAGAAGAAGAGCTCCTGGTAACTGCTTCGGATTGGGTTAGTCACCATGGCCGTTTGTTCATAGAAGCTAAGTAGGGTTTAATGACCCTCTCTTCCCATTTACTGGGGTCTCTTATGATGTGTTAGGGTGCCGCTGTGGCCTTATCCCATGAATAAGTAAGGTGAATGGATAATATACTATAAAGCTAATATATATGAATTATTTATTGCATGTGCATGTCATTTTTGTGGTATGATGTTAATTAGTATCATATTTAATTGGTATCATGATTAATTGATTTCATTTATTGATTTTGATGATCTACTTGCTATTCTTTCCACCTTCATTCCCATTTTTGTATTGCCTTTCATCCTTTTTCATGATGACAAAAAAGGGGAGGAAAATGTTAAGTATGAAATGGAAAGATATGATAAACATGAAAAATTATATGAGAAATGAAAGAAAGTGCAAAAGGAAGAGAAGAAAACAAAATATTATAATCTTAAGGGAAGAATTAGTAAGGGGGAGAAAATTTGAAAATTTTGCATACTTTGAAAAATGTTTTGTATCATATTTTGAGGGGGAGCTTGATACTAATTGATTTTGAGCTTACATGTTTATCTTATTATTAATCTTTTAAGCTTACCCTATTTTATACTTAAAAGTTTTGTCATCATCAAAAAGGGGGAGATTGTTAACTCTAGTCTTGATTTTGATGATTGACAAAATATTTAAGTATATATGAGTACTAATTGTATGTTTTAGTATGTTCATCAGATCTTAGTACTCATCCATGTTGAATGAAGAAATAGATGTTTTCAGTTGAAGAATGACTTTAAATTAATAGAAAATCAAGAACATGGATTTTCGAATTGATATGGAAGAACTTACAGAGGCTAAAAATTAATTTTGGAGAAGTTTCAGCACTAGCACGCCAAGTGTTAATACCTGAAAATCCAAGTGCTGACACCTGAAATTCAAGTGTTGATACTTGAAAATCCAAGTGCTGACACTTGAAATCTAAGTGTTGATACCTGAAATTCAAGTGCTGACACTTGGAAACTAAGTATCGATACCTGGGAACCAAGTGTCGACACCTGGAGGTCAGGTGTTGATACTTGCTATAACGGCTAGTTTTCTAAAAGCTACAGAACTTCTCCAACTTGCTTCAAACGGCTAGTTTTTTATCCCCAACGGTCATAAACGGTTATCTATAGTTTGGAGAGCAATATAAACATAAAAAATCAAATGGAAAAGCAATCCTTTGGTGAGATCATTGAATATCCTTCAAAGATTCAAGAGTTGAGTGGTTCAAGCCTTCAAGATTCCAAAGATAAGAGAGTGCACCCAAGTTCACATCATCAAGCTGCAATCAAAGGCTTCAACAACTTGAAGACAAGATCTTCATCGATATTCAAAGAGCTTCAAAGAGATATTTGCTTTATTTTAAAAAATTTTTATGGTACTCTTTTTATATTGTTCTTACATTTCTTATTAAGGTTTTTGGTGAGTCTTGGAAAATCAATTAGGTTCTTGATTAGCCTGCAAAACCAAGGAAGGTTGTTGATAAGCCAAAGGTATAAAACCAACTAGGGTTTAACTTGTAAGCCCGAAGACAAAACAAGTTGTGAAGGTTGTTGGTGAGCCTAGGTGACAAAACCAACTTGGGTTTTGATTAGTGAGCCATAAAAACTAAGCAACTGTAATCTTGGTGATTATAGTGAAATTTCCAAGGAAAACTTGAGAAGTGAATGTAGGTGCCTTGGAGTGCATCGAACTACTATACATTCTTGTATTTGTGCTTGCTTCTTTATTGCTTATTTACTCTTGTGCATTTACTTTATTAATTTCGTTGCATATTATTTTGAAGCACAAAAATACTTTGGCAAAACATATGCACTTGAATTGAATTAGCACATACTTATTTAGTTTATTATAAATAGTTTTGAAAGACCCAATTCACCCTCCCTCTTGTGTTGCATCATCTCTGGGCAACACCATGGCATGCTTTAGCATCAAACACATGCATCAACCATCCTAACATTCTTTTTTACATTAAAATATGTTATTCAATAATTATTAAATTATTATCAAAAACTCAGTATGTAGATTTAAAGTTTTTATTACAAAATGTAGATTATGAATTTGCAAATATGTGTTGTATAGTTAATATAAAATATATATTGTTATCGCCAAGATTGTCGTGGCCCGTAGCTGCTGTCAACGCCGGAGTGCGCTCCCTTCGCTGCCTGGCCATTCGATGGTCTTGGACCTGTAAAACAGGAGTTAGTGACCTGGGCCTGGATTTCCGGCGGGGGCACTTCGATGGTCAAGTCAGTGACAATCCAGGAAAACAGATCCTCGTAGTCGAGCCCCTCTTGATGGACTCCATGCTAGGAGGAGTGAGTGAGGTGAGAATGGGATGCAAGTGTGCCGGGGGAAGAGTGGCCTAGCTAGAAGGATTCTCTGTGTGGCCTTTCCGCCGCCCTTGCTTGAACTTGCTTGTGGTGCCCTGCTCTTTGGTTGAGCTTGCACTTGTATTTTTGGTACATTGCATGTTACCTCCTTTGTCTTGCTTCCTTCGAGCTTTGTAATCTAGGTTACTGTTGGGTGCTCATCTTGGGATCTTCGCCGGGCTGTCAGGCGCGTGGGGCGGTGTCCCAAGGTGCCTTTCCCAATTCATGATAAGGGAAGCTGTCATGTATTCTGACATTTTCTCTGGTCGCCTCATTCTGGGAAACCTGGCAGTATCTCGATTGGCAGGCCGTCACCTCTGGAATTCAAATCTCGTGGTTGACTTCCTCTTTTATATGGTTCAGGTGGTTGGTGAGGAGCATGGCGCCTCGATTAACGAGCCTCTCCCCTTTCTGGTGTAACTGGTGGCCGTAGGCAGTCATTGTGGTCTGGCGGGTATCTCAGTGTGATCCTCGGGTGGCTTGTCGATGTCTTGAGATGACGGTGCTGTCGCTTGGTTCGTCGGTGCTTACATCTGAGTTGGGGGCTGAGCTGGGAAGGCGGTGCTCAACTCTGTCTTGGGTACCCCGAGCTCACAGGATCGCCATAGTGGAGGAGGGCAGAGCGCAGGCCCGGTCCAGAGGGCTCGACCTCAGAGAGGCTCCACGTGGTGGAGGGCTGAGCTCGACTCTGATCACGGGGCTCGATCTTTGAGGGGCTCGCTCAAGAGGGCAGAGTGCGGGCTCGTCCATAGGGCTCGACCTCGGAGAGGCTCCACGTGGCGGAGGAGGGCTAAGCTTAACTTCGACCACGGGGCTCGATCTTCGAGGGGCTCACTCAGGAGGGCAGAGTGCGGGCCCGGTCCAGAGGGCTCAACCTCGGAGAGGCTCCACGTGGCGGAGGAGGGCTAAGTTTGACTTTGATCACGGGGCTCAATTTTCGAGGGGATCGCTTAGGAGGGCAGAGCGCGGGCCTAGACCAGATGGCTTGACCTCGAAGAGGGGCTTGATCTGAAGGGCATCGCTCGGCTCCGGCCTTGGCATCCCGGGCTCGCGGTTCTGACCTGGCGGAGGATGGAGCTCGGCTTCGACAGGCGGTCCTGTTGTCTTGGGGGAGCCCAACCTGGTAAAGGAGTCCGAGCAGGGAAACTGACGCGGTGTCTAGCACGATGGCTTTCCCTGACATGGCATCTGACAGCCATCCCATGTCAGCAATCTTGCCACATCATTTGCCCCCCACTCCCGAGGCTCGTTCGTGCGCAGTGCTTGGGCCGAAGGAAGTAATTGCGATGCTGACGTGGAAAGGTGAACATCTATCACAATGATGGCCATGATTGCTAGCGCTCCGCGGAGTGGTCCTTCAAGCCAGGCGGGGGTGCCATTGGCCACGTTCGAGAAGAAATTAATGTTAGCACATAATTCAGAGCGGTCGGGATGCCTTTTTCATCGATGGCTGGCACATGGCATGAATCCGCTGGCGGAAACGTCATAACAGTACGAATGCGCCGGGTCACTTTGAAATGAAAAGAAGTTCTTACCCAGAACATCCATTCGTTTTGAATTCTCCGCACCCACAGCAGTATCCAAGCCTTCTCCTTTCTCCTAGTTGCCTCAGGTCTTCTAAGAAACAAGGTTAGTTCCTCTCTTCCTCCTCCTTTATCAGAGTAGGGTCCTTTCTTCGAGTCTAGGGTTTTCCTCGAGTCGAGTCCGTCCCTTCATCCTCTTCTTCAAGTCCTTTGCTTCTTCTTTCTTTGGGGATGTCTTGCTTTGGCCCGAGCTTCCGCCCCTCCACCAACCAAGGTGAGGTTGGTCCTTCGGAGCGGAGGCCAGGGTCTCCTTCTTCTTCCGGTGAGGAGGAGGATGCGACTCGTTTCGAGTTCAGCAGGAGGCGCCCTCCTGGTTCAGTACTCATCAGGGAACCAGGGTCCGGTCCTTCTCACCCTTCTCATCCTCCTTTTTCTGAACTTGCTCCTGAGTCCGTCCGATCCACAGGTCTTGGTGGGGTCACCTTGACGATCACCGTCGAGGAACTGGGGACCATTCGGGATGTCTATGGCATCATGCACTCTGTTTGGCTCTTGATCCCTCGTCCAGGAGAACAGGTCACTTCTAGTGGCCCGGGCCGTATTGCTTTTTATGAGGAGACCTTCTCTGGGGGTCTCCGCTTTCCCTTCCATCCGTTCTTCAGGTCAGTTCTGAATAACTACCGTTTGGTCCATGCTCAATTAGTACCAAACACCATTAGGGTTATCTTTTCTTTTGTTGTGCTCTGTCACCTGCACAGGTTTGTTGCCCGGTTATCTCTGTTCAGGGCTTTCTTTGCCCTGAAGCGCCACCCGACTGAGGACGGGTGGTGGTCTTGTCTTCCTGCCCGAAGGGCATTAGGTTTGAGCTCCCCTCTTCCATTAAGGGATGGAAGAGTAAGTTTTTTTTTGCCACGGTTGAGGGGGTCGATTGGATCTGAAGTGACCCGGACCAGTCTCCCAACCAAAATTCTGTGGTCAATGCGGCTGACCAGGATGACTACGAGCAGCTCCGCACTGCCCAGATACCTTCTCTCGAGGTTCTGTTGTCATAGCAGAAACTCTCCGAAGCTAGGATCGACCCGACGAGTGGGTTGGGTGAGTTCGACCTAAACCTTTCTTCTTCTCCATTTTTTTATACTCCTTACATTGCCTTCTATGGGCTCTGACTGTTATATGACTTGCATGCAGGCATGATTTTTACGGAGAGCGACCTGCTGGCGATCACCTGGAAGAGGCCGCCAACCGGGCTGGTCGAGGAGCCTCCGTCGAGACGGGTCCAGGGCGAGAGCGCATCTGTGGCCGCTCCCGCCGCGATGGTCGACCCAAGTCGACGAGAGATTGAAGCTACTCTTGCCGCACCTGCTGGCTAGAGTTCGGGGGTGACTGAAGCTTCTCCTGCACCATTGGAGAGGGCAGCGTCTGTGGCACTGGGGCCAGTCCAGCGGGTTGTTCGAAAGATTCCAGAGCGGCATGGCTGACATGGGATGACCCCCGCCACGTAGCTCAAGGTGGTCGTCCGGGCAAGGGCTGCAGTTGCTACCGCAGCATCCCCCAGTCCCCCAAGCCCAGCTATGACAGAGGTCAAGGATAGGGAGGTCCGAGCCGAGGCCGAGCTCGTGATTGAGGCGCCGCCTGCAAGGGTGTCGGGTCCCCAGCCTGCCCCCGGAGGCCCCGCCACTGGTGGGGCAAGGGCACCTATCCCCGGAGAGAGCAGAAGGGAGGAGGCACGGCACCGACTTTCGTTCAAGATGGGGCCGGAGAGTTCTTTTCTCCGGAGCCCCACACTGGCCGAGCGTATGATGGACTTTTCAATCTAGCCATGTGATCGGTAGGAGATGGCCGAGCTGCGGCTAGTGATGTGCTTAGCGCCATCTTCCCCCAGCTCTACTCGGTGAGTTGCTTCACTTCTCTTTTTCTCCTTCTTTCTTTCTTTCTTTTTTTTTGTTAACTCTTTCCATGGTGCAGATCGGTTCTAAGGCCCTCTTCATCAGGGACTGCTATCGAAACTGGCAGCACAGTGAACAGTAGCAAGCAGCTAAGATTGAATCACTGAAGGCCGATTTAAAGGAGAGGGCCGGGGCGAACGGAGCGCTTGAGCAAAAGGTCAAGGACCTGGAGAAGCAACTCGCCGACACTGAGGGGCGAGTGAAGAAACTCCTGGAGGGTCTTGACTTGGAGTGGAGTCGCTAAATGAAGAATGCTGATGAGCTCTCCCTTGCTGAGAAGAAGCTGAGGTGGTACCATGCCGAGGCCGATCGGCACAAGGAGACCACTCAGTCCGCTCAGGCGAGTTGAAGATAGAAAGGGAGAAGTTGGCCATGGCTGAGAGGGCGGTAGAGGTGGCGGCCAAGTCAGCGGAGGTGGCCAGGGTGGAGGCCACCGAGGTGAGGAGAAGCGCTGGAGAGGCTATGGCCAGGTACAGAGCCTTGGAGGAGTTCATCGTTGAGATTCATCAAACAGTGTCGGATTCCTTCTTCAAAGGTTTTATGTACCTACACGGCCAAATTTAGGGATTCGTCCCTGATGAGGGCCGCAGCCACCTCAACTACCCTCATGCCTCGGATACGGAGTCTGGCCAAGAGGTGGTCGTTGAAGAAGCTGTGGCCCCCGAGCCTTCCCTGCCGGTCGAGGTTGAGACTGGGTCACCCGAGGCCGGAGCCATTCAGTCAGAGGTTCCCGGAGATGGCGCCTCGTAGCCTCAAGGTCCAGCCGGGGTGGAGTAGTTTCCTTTCTTGTTTTTCTTTTTTGTACTTGGTATGGGTCACCTGGCATGTCGGGGACCCGAAGATGTTTGTAGCTGACCTTTGTTAATAAAATGAGGATTTTCCTGCCATCTGTTCCTGGGCATCGCCTAACTTTTCTCTCTCTCTCCTCACCTTCTCTCTTTCTTTCTTTTTTTTTTGAAATGAGTGGCAAGGTCGGAGAGGAGGGTTTCACCTTGTCTAGGATTTGGTCCCCAGGCTTCAGCGTCGGCGAGTCGAGCACAGGGTTTTGGCAGTTAAGAGCAGCTGGGCTCAAAGACTTCTAGGCCGGAGAGCTGGGCCCTGATCCAAGGTGCCTGAGGGTTAGGCTCAGGACTTGAATGCCTTGGAGCTAGGCTCGAGGCCTTCTTGGCCGGAGAGCTGGGCCCCGGTCCAAGGGTTGCCTGAGAGCTGGGCTCAGGTCTTGGTATCTCAGAGCTAGGCTCGAAGACCTTCTTGACCAGAGAGCTGGACCTCGGTCAAAGGATTGTCTGAGAGCTGGGCTCAAGTCTTGTCTTGGAGCTTGGCTCGAAGACTTGCCATCCGGAGAGCTGGGCCCTGGGTCTTGTTCTCTGAAAGCTGGCCCAGGTTTTGGCATCTCGGAGCTGGGCTCGAAGACGTTGATGATTTGAGAGCAGCTTGGCTCGAAGATCCCTTGGCCGGAGAGCTGGGCCCCGGTCTTGGATTGCCTGAGAGCTGGGCTCAGGTCTTGGTGTCTCGGAGCTAGGCTCGAAGACGTTGATGATTTGAGAGCAGCTTGGCTCGAAGATCCCTTGGCCGGAGAGCTGGGCCTCGGTCTTGGGTTGCCTGGGAGCTGGGCTCAGGTCTTGGCATCTCGGAGCTGGGCTCGAAGACGTTGATGATTTGAGAGCAGCTTGGCTCGAAGATTTCTTAGCTGGAGAGCTGGGCCCCGGTCTTGGGTTGCCTGAGAACTGGGCTCAGGTCTTGACATCTCGGAGCTGGGCTCGAAGATGTTGATGATTTAAGAGCAGCTTGGCTTGAAGATCCCTTGGCTAGAGAGCTGGGCCCCAGTCTTATGTTGCCTGAGAACTGGGCTCAGGTCTTGGCATCTCGGAGCTGGGCTCGAAGACGTTGATGATTTGAGATCAGCTTGGCTCGAAGATCCCTTGGTCGGAGAGCTGGGCCCCGGTCTTGGATTGCTTGAGAAATGGGCTCAGGTCTTGGCGCCTCGGAGCTGGGCTCGAAGATGATGATTTCAGAGCAACTTGGCTCAGAGATCCCTTGGCCGGAGAGCTGGGCCCCGGTCTTGGGTTGCCTGAGAACTGGGCTCAGGTCTTGGCGCCTCAGAGCTGGGCTCGAAGACATTGATGATTTGAGAGCAGCTTGGCTCGAAGATCCCTTGGCCGGAGAGCTGGGCTCCGATCTTGGGTTGCCTGAGAACTGTGCTCAAGTCTTAGCACCTTGGAGCTGGGCTCGAAGACGTTGATGATTTGAGAGCAGCTTGGCTTGGAGATCCCTTGGCCGGAGAGCTGGGCCCCGATCTTGGGTTGCCTGAGAGTTGGGCTCAGGTCTTGGCATCTCGGAGCTGGGCTCGAAGACGTCTTGGAGGTTTTCCTGCAAGGCAGACAGACACTCGCACAAGAGAAAAACCTTATTATTATTATTGGGGGAAAGCCTTACATTATTGATAGTATCTTCGCAGATTGCAGGCGTTTCATGTTCAAGGGAACCTGACACCGTCAAGATCCTCGAGGTAATAGGCTCCCTGTGTGAGAGCTTCAGCCACCTTATAAGGGCCCTCCCAGTTCGGTGAGAGTTTACCGCACTTTCGAGGTTGAGATGCTTCTTCCCGGCGTAGCACCAAGTCTCCGGGTCTGAAAGCTTTTGGCCTGACCCCGGCATTGTAGTACCGGGCTACTCGTTGCCGGTATGCTGTCATCCGTAGCCGGGCTTTATCCCTTGTTTCTTCAAAGAGATCCAGGTTGAGTAGGAGGTGTGCTAAGTTCCGTGCCTCATCATATTGCTGCACTCGTAGTGTGGGCACGCCGAGCTCAACCGGGATGATCGCCTCGGCGTCGAAAACAAGGTTGAAGGGCATCTCGTCAGTTGCCGTTCTGGGCATTGTTTGGTAGGCCCACGGAATGCTTGGGAGTTCTTCCATCCACCTGCCCTTGGCTTGGTACAGCCTGGTTCTGAGCCCTTGAAGGATGGTTTGATTAGTCACCTCGGCTTCCCCGTTTGTTTGGGGATGAGCTACCGAGGTAAATCGATGTTGGATGCCGTGTTCGACGTAGAACCCTTCGAACTTCGGATTGTCGAACTGTAACCCGTTGTCAGTGATGATACAATGGGGGAGCGCCAAGCGGCAAATAATGGACTTCCAGAAGAATTGACAGACATTGGCTTCCGTGATCCGGGCCAGTGGTTCTGCCTCGACCCACTTGGTGAAGTAGTCGATCGCCACCAACAAGAATCTTCGCTGCCCTGGTGCAGGGGGAAACGGCCCCAAGATGCCCATCCCCCACTGGAAAAAAGGCCAAGGGGCTGAGAGGTGGGAGATCGACGCCACCAGCTGGTGCTGTATGTGAGCGTGGTGTTGGTATTTGTCGCACCTTTTAACGAAGTCGATGGTATCCTTTCTCATAGTCTCTCAGAAGTACCCCTGGTGAAAAGCTTTGTAAGCCATCATTCTCCCTCCCACATGGTTCCCGCAGAGGCCTTCGTGTATCTCCTGGAGCACGAAGGTTGCCTCTACGGGCCCGAGGCACTTCAGAAGTGGGTAGGAGTAAGATCGACGGTAGAGCTGGCCCTCCATCAGAACGAACCAGGAGGCCTTCTTGACGAGGGCTGCTTCTATGTGGTCCTCGGGTAGGGAGCCATCGGTGATGTACCTGACGTACCTATCCATCCAGCTCGGCTCGAGGGTGACTTGATGCACCTCCTCTAAGCCTTCGTAGCTTGGATTTTCGAGGTACTCAACGTAGGCACATCCCAGCGATGAATCCGATAGGGTCACGAGTCTAGATAGTGCATCCGTGCATGCATTCTCCATACGGGGGATATGGAAGATGCTGAAGCATCGAAAGCTTGCCATGCTCAAGCATACCTGCTCTAGGTACTTCATCATCTGGGGGTCCCTAGCTTCATACTTTCTGAAGGCTTGTCCGACAACCAGTTAGAAGTCGGTGAAGACTTTTAGATTTTGCACACCCAACTCGCGGGAGACTCTTAGACCCGCGAGGAGTGCCTCGTACTCCACCTGGTTGTTTGTCGCGGTGAATTTGAAATGGAGGGCGCATTCTGTCACAACCTCATCACTGTTGGTGAGGATGAGGCCCGCTCTGCTCCTGTCGGAATTGGATGCGCCATCCACGTGGAGAATACAAGGCTCCTCCCCTGGTTCGAGCTCCGTTATTGTCTGCTCTAGCTCCTCGGCAAACCCGGTGCACTCGACTACGAAGTCAGCTAGAACTTGGGCCTTTTGCGAGGATCTTGGCTGGTACACTAAGTCGAACTCGCTGAGCAGTAGGGACTACTTGGCCAATCTCCCAGAAGTCTCGGGGTGGCTGAGTATGGTCCTCAGCAGCTGATCCGTCATGACCACTATCGGGTGCGCTTGGAAGTAGGGCCCGAGGCGCTTAGCAGACATTATTAGTGCAAAAATGAGTTTCTTGGAGCGAGTATACCTGATCTTCGTATCGCGAAAGATTTTGCTGGTGTAGTA
Source organism: Areca catechu (assembly GCA_021397845.1). NCBI lineage: Eukaryota > Viridiplantae > Streptophyta > Magnoliopsida > Arecales > Arecaceae > Areca > Areca catechu. The sequence continues at coordinate 148,248,623 of CM038049.1, read as the reverse complement.
TACCGGTTTTTGAGACTTGTCCTCATCTGCGCAGATTAGAACTGAGCTGACGGCCCCAAGCATAATCGCCAGATAGAGCAGGAGCTCCTCCCCCTCTTCCGGTCTGGAGATAAATGGTGGAGAGGCGAGAAATTTCTTCAGCTCCTCAAAGGCTGTCCTGCACTCTTCCGTTCAGACGAAGTCGTGTATCTTGCACAGCGCCTTGAAGAATGGAAGGCAAAGGTCAGCTGACCTCGAGATGAACCGGCTCAGGGCGGCAATACACCTCGTTAGGCGCTGGACCTGCTTCTTGGAGGTCGGGTGCTCCATGTCGACGATCGCCTGGACCTTCTCTGGATTCGCTTCGATGCCTCTCTGGGTGACCATGAAGTGAGGAACTTTCCTGTCGCCACTTCCGAAGGCGCACTTCGCTGGATTCAGCTTCAGCTGGTGCTATCGTAGATTATGGAAGGATTCGGCGAGGTCAGCGATATGGCTCGAGCTCGGCTTGCTCATGACGAGCTTGTCATCCATATATACTTGCATGTTCCGGCCAATTTGGTCCTTAAAGACCTTATTGACTAGATGCTGGTACATGGCTCCTGCATTCTTCAGATCGAAGGGCATCATCCTGTAACAGTATGTCCCTTGGTCGGTGATGAAGGCGGTGTGCTTCTCGTCCTCCGGGTGCATATGAATCTGGTTGTATCCAGAGAATGTTCCGGCCAATTTGGTCCTCCGGGTGCATATGGATCTGGCTCACTCAGGAGGGCAGAGTGCGGGCTCGGTCCAGAGGGCTCGGCCTTGAAGAGGCTCCACGTGGCGGAGAAGGGCTGAGCTCGACTCCGACCATGGGGCTCGATCTTCGAGAGGTTCGCTCAGGAGGGCAGAGCATGGGCCTGGACCAGATGGCTCGACCTCGAGGAGGGGCTCGATCTGGAGGGCGCCACTCGGCTCCGGCCTAGGTGTCCCGGGCTCGCGGGTCCGACCTGGCAGAGGACAGAGCTCGGCTTCGACAGGCGGTCCCGTTGTCCTGGAGGAGCCCTGCCCGGCGAAGGAGTCCAAGCAGGGGAACTGATGCGGCGTCTGGCACAGCGGCTTTCCCTGACGTGGCGTCTGATAGCAACCCCACGTCAGCAGTCTTGCCACATCATATATTATAAAAATTTAAAAATAAAATTAATGTATTTAAATATATTATGTATTATGATGATAGAAATAATAAAATAATAATTAAGTAATATTTATTCTATGTTATGAATTTGATAAATTAATTATTAAATGACATTATTTGTAAACAATGTAGAATATATTATTATTAGATATTATAATATAATATCAGTTAAAGTCTAGATAATTTATTATATAAAAATTATAATAAATAATTAATCTAAAGAACTTTTTCCATCCTCTTCTATCTCTTTAAATAATTAACAATTATTAATATATAAAACATAAATATATTGAAATATATGATAAGCTTGCGATAAAAAATTATCATTATAAATTAAAATTTATGATATTTATTATTAAAAAATTAAAAATAATTAAAAAATAAAAATATTATTTGTTAAAAATAATTAGGGATTTTAATTTTTAAACGAGAGTAAAAAATTCGTTGGGCTGAAACGTTTTTGCAAAAGATAATTTTAGTTGAATTTAAAATCGTCTTTGTCAAATAAATTTCTCAATGAAATTATATTTGCCAAAGTCGATTTCAGGTTGGAATGATCAGGTGTTGATTGAAATCTTTCACGTGTCCATTTGCCATGTTTGATCTAAAATATCTAGTTTGATAAATATATTATCAAATACCTAATTTAATAAATATTTATTAAATTTATATTATTTTTTAAAAAAATCTCTTGTCATGAGATCAAAGAATTCATCGCTCGATTTTGATTCCATTAGAAAACAACCACTTTCTTCTATACGACCATGCCATATGTACCTCGTGACTCGAATTCATGGTCAAAATCTTATCCATTCCAAGAAAGGTGATGATGGGGGAGTGAAAGGAAGTTTGCACCAGTAGGTCCATCATACCATTCCCACCTCCCAACCGGGAATCCACCGTTTGCACGCCCCCCTCCCCCACAAGGGCTCCACCACGCGGCACGATTCAAGCCACCCTTCTCCTTTCAGCTGACGTAGTAAATCCTCGGCCGCTCGCGTCCCCCCAACTAGGTGCTCCTCCACGTAAGCTATAATTTTTAGTTATAATATTTTTTAATTAATATTATTTTTAATTAAATTATTATTCATTTTAAATTAATATTATTTTTATATAATTAATTAATATTATTTTTAATTAATATTATCTTAAAATAATATAATAATTAATATTATCAAAAAATAATATATAAAATTTTAATTAATACTAATTTATTTTTTATTATTTATTTATTTAAAATTAAAATTTATTAATTTTATTTAAAAAATAATAATATTTATAAAATTATAAAAAAAAAATTTGGTTTTGAACTCGTCGTTGGAGAGTCGAATTCAAAACTGTATTCATCTTCCTGTAAGGCGAATTCAACATCACGTCTATTTATTACATATCACATCAAATTTTAAAATTAAATAAAAAAAATTAATTTATAAGAATTTTGTTTTTTCAAAAGACAAATTCAATTTCATCCTTCGAAAAAATGAACTTAGATGTCCCGTCACCACCCGATCGAAATCATTTATTTCGATAAATATATCCCGAAACACCTATTTTGATAATTTTTTATTTAAAAAATATTATTTTAAAAAAATTCGTGAAAGCAGTTATTTTATTTATCCAACCAAGAAATTTGAAACCATTCACCTGGATCAGCTACCCAGCCTACTGGAAGGCCACCGCAAACATCAAATAAAAGTTCGACACGTAAAACAAAAAAAAAAAACCAAACTCGAAATACGTGGCACGTAACAACCGCTCATGTACAAATTATTGTGGGAGCTGCCGCCTGATGATCACGTGACTTGACGACCCGGTGACTGGCGTGAACAATTTCCGTGTCTCCGGCCGAAAGTTTGAAGAAAAGAATTCTAGATTTCCGCCGTGATCTAACGTGCTTCCTCTACCCCACCAAAATATAGCTTAACCGCGATCCACCACCGGACGGTCATGACTGCGCCACGTGTCACGCCTACTAGACCCGCCCCAGCCGAAGCGCCGAAGCAGGTTACACCTCCACACCCGTGGGCCCCACTCTCGCCTCACGTGTATGGTTTGGCTACGCCACCCTAGCGCGGGCCCCGCCCCCCTTCGCCCCATCTCCACCACCACCTCCAGCCGTAGAGCCTTCGGAGCGCGGTCGCCCCAACACCGCTTAGCCATCGCGCAGATCGGCGAGACGCGAGCCCGTCGCTTTCGTTCTCGGATGCTCGACCTTTAACATACCCCCTTCGTTTGGTCTCCAAAAGTATTCTCCTCTCCTTTCCCTCCCTTTTCGCCCACAAAAATCGCTGCTTTAAACTCCCCATTCCCCCCAACTTCTTCTTTGTTCAACGACTCCTCCCTTCTACCAACTCTATAAAGCTAGGGTTTTCCTCCCCTCTTGCTCTTCTCGTTTCTTCTCTTCTTGGGATGAGAGATGGCGGCGAGGTCGAGAGGGCTGGCAGCACCGCCGTTCGGCCTGAAGATCAAGTGGATTTCAGCGTCTCCTCTGCCGCGGCCGCTCCATGGATTGGGATTCAGAAGGGAATGGCCGGGAGGAGGGGTTTGGTGCTGCTGTGGCGATGCCGAGTTCCGGAAGCTTGGAAAGGGGACGAATGCCGCCTCCGAGAAGGCCGAGGTGTGGTGGCTTGAGCCGAGGAAGAGCTCCCGGAGAGTATGCGTGAAAGCGTTGCCCGCTGTTCCCTTCCGTTCGCTTCGGTATGCACCGATGCTTCTTTGATCTGATTGGTTTTCTGCTTTGGATGCTGGAATCACCATACTTTAATCAATTTTGGATCTTTGAAATTTAAAAGCCTTCATCTTGTCTGAGTTATTTGGTTCATTGTCCTGTGCTGGTTCATAATAATTATAGACTGATTGGTTCTTTTCTTATAATGGCGTCGGCTGTGGTTATTGGTCAAATTGGATGGATTGAGATGTACTGGAAACTGAATTGTTACTTTGAAAGCTTATGCTTAGTTTGGTTGGATTCAAGTTTCAATGTGTAAAATGTTAGTGGAATATGTATGTGTGCTGCTGAGTATTAAGGCTGTATTCTTAACGACTATATGGATTGGTGACAGTATACAGTGGTAAACTGCAAGCTCTGTAGGCTCGATGCTAAGGTTCGGGTAAACACTCATAACTCTGTGGGATGATACACTAATCTTGTCCGTCCCCACAATACACTGAAAAATATTACTGATCAAATTTTTGGTTTCTGCTATCTACTTCCAGACTGGGGATGCACCTGGTGGAGATGGGTTATATTTTTGATAAGGTGGAGATGGTTATATTGACCTGGTTTATTAAACAAGTGTGTCACTGAGGGTGGTTGTGCTATGGAACCTATGCTCCTGCAATTTAGTTTACACAACAAAGATCACAGAACAAGCCTTACCATAATGTGCAAAATCATCTATCAATATTATGAAGTCCAACAAGATTACACATCAACTATGATTACTAAATATAATTTATGCATCAGCTTGAAATGTAAAAGCTAAAAATAAAATAGTTTTCAATTAACCATATGAAGTGTATCATGCACGTGTAAAAACTAATCTTTGATGAAGAAGTTCCATACTTCAAATATGAATTGTAATAGAATACAAGTTGTAAACTAGGCAAGTGGAAAATTATTGTCTATTTTCTTGTGAGAATTTCATCAAACACTTTTAGAATGAGTGGCTGGTAGCAGTTATTTGTCTTGGCATTAGATGATATACTGTTTAGTACATCCTGATGTGGATTAAGTGTATTAATAAAATAAATAGGGATTTTAGATTATACATGTTGGGAATCTATCATATCAAGCTATCATATTTATAGAACAACTTCTGGATATTTGCATGTCAACTCCTATAATTATCTTCATTGTTGCAAATTCTTTTTTAAAATTAAGAAGTATTTTCCAATAGGAATATTTAAAGAAGGCACTTTATGCTTTAAAGAAGACATTTAGAAGTATACTTAGAAAAGTATTGGTGAGGGAAGAGGATTCCGAGAGAAGGCACTCAATGAAAAGAATAAATGCCAAGAAAGGCATTATTGGAATTGGCATCCATGCCGGTTGGCTAGTGGGATGGTGTGGTATGCCTCTGTGCTGTACTGTCCTGGTGTGAATTGATAGGCAAATTGGAAGGGAAGGGGGAGGGAGAGAGGGAGAAGGAAGGAGAGGAAAGAGAGATAGATAGATAGAATAGATAGATAGATAGATAGAGAGAGAGAGGCCTCTCCTTCCCTCCCTTGCCCCTATTTCAGCTGCCACTAGCCACTCTCTCTCTCTCTTCCCCTCCCCCCTCTCCCCTTCTGCCTATTCTTGATTTAGAAGCCGGAACCATCTTGATCCACCATAGGTACGGTTCGATATGCCCCGAACCAGGTTGTTTGGGATAGTTTCACCGACATTGGTAAATACCTTAGGCACCCGATCTCAATTAGAGTGGCCTAATCCAACAAGGAAAAGAACATGGTTGCCTCTCCATTTAGGACTTAATTGCTCCTCTGCTTAACTATTAAGGGTAGAATTGTCTATACACAGCTTTATGTTTTAGAGGGGTTAGTATTGCAAATACTAATCTTGTTAGGGTTTGTAAGTAAGATTATTTAAGGTTGCATATGCAAAATTCAACGTTATTTGAAAAATTTAGAATTTAACAAGTACAATTTAATATGATTGAGTTTTATCATTAAAGTCAATTTTCTTTATGTTTCCTGTTTCTTGTTTTGGGGGGTCTGTTACATTGCTAATATCAGACTTCTCATGATAAAGCATAATCAAGTTTTCATTGGTGACAACACTCATATGGTGCGAAAGGTCTTCTTTGAAGCTGCTTCTTTTAAATCAAGAAATGTGCCAAACTCAACATTCCCTATGGATTCATCATTTTTTTTTTGACTTTTCTTCAATTTCTTACTAGAACATGAGATTATTCCATCAACTTCATGAACAGATTCAGATAAACAATTATCATCTAAATCAACAGCAGCCTTTCCACGTTAAGTTATGAACTCTCTGTTCAAGACATTGTTACCTAACCTTGCTTCTAGATGTTTTTGCAATTTTGTGTGGGTGTATGTATGTATATATACACACTGCTCAACTTAGACATGAGTGAGCTATAACCCATTGTTTGTATGTTTGTACGGTCATTGCCCAATAGTTTTTTGCATTGCATTCTTGAATTCCAGCTGACATATTTTTCTCAACTGAATGGTATCGAAGTCATAAGATTTCTGATGTAGGTGCATCCTTTAGTTTGATAAGGCTGCAAACAAAAGTCCAACAATTCCGACCTAATTTTCTACTTTATTTGATGGAGAATTGTTCAGGAGGTCTGGTTTCTGAATTATCTTTCTTTCATTAGTTGTTGGGTTTTGATAGGAAAGTATTTAACAATTTTACTGTTTACAACCTTGTAGCACAAACAATACATGCTATAGTAACTGTTATCAGCATATAGTGGTTTTCCTATTTTATTTGCAGAGTGCTAATTAGACTAGGCAATGTTCTGGTTGGTTACTAACCTTTATAAGAGGGTTACTGCTGGCTGTTAGGGTCTGTTCCTTTGGAGTTGATTTTGAAGAGGATGGTAAGGACAAGGCCTGGTATGGCTGTTTCCCTTCCTCTGTTGTTCTTCACAACCACAGCCACCTACCCCTGCACCCCACCCGAAAACAGAAAAAAGAAAAATCCTCATCCTGTTTTAAAATCTTTTCTTTTATTATTGTTTATGTTATGTTTTAATTCAGTGGGCTTTAAAAAGAAACAGGACTAAGAAGAAGAAAGGAAGATTTATTCTTCTTCCCCCCTGTGGTATGGTGTCTTTAACTGTTGAACTTAGTAAATCAGATCTGTGCTAGGATTAGATTTAAACTCTTCTAAAATTTAATTTCATTGTTCCTTTGATCTCTTGATAACCCCTAAACAGATGGAGTTTAGTTGACATCGGGTAGAATCAGATTTATGTTTTCTTTCCCTCCCCCTCAATTTCTGAAATCTGTGTGCTGTTTCATGAACTTATACACCTAACCCCTTTAGGCCTTGGTTTTGGATTATCGAAACCCTAGAAGCCCTTCTCTTAGTTCTTTAAAACCTGAAGCCATCCATTTCAAGGGCCACCATTGCATATAAGCAACTCTAGCATCTAGTGTCCTACATCAGTTGCAAAAAGGGCCAAGCTGAAAGCTTAAAAGTACTTATATGTGAGTTTTGAAACCATCGATTTGGTCCCCACCATAGTATGTGATTGTCATGAAAAGATCTATGAGATGTTAGCTGCACACCATAATTTGTTAACTACTACTTTGGCTGTTCTTTATATTATCTGACCTATATTTCCACAGTGCGAGCATTGTCTTTTCCTAATTAAGATTTTGTTGGTTAGGCGACTTGATCTTACATTGATGCTATCCAATTTTCTGAATAATGTATTTTTTCAATGAATTTTGCTATTCTCTAACAGGGCCTCAAGATTAGAATATAAAAAGTGCACATTAATTTAATGAACTTCTATAATTAATGGACACTGTGACACTACATAAGAAGGAATATGAGGACAACAATTTACATACTTGACTTGAAAAAATGTCAGTCTTAATTAATAAAAATTGTGAGTCTAGTTTGAACTATTATTTGACAAGTTGACTTCCAAATTTGTAGGTCACAGAGGCTCTCCAAACAAAAAGACTTCTATCCTTGCTGCAGTTCAAGAAACTCTGGTCCTCAGTCTCGTGATACTCCACCAAAGAGAGGTGTGTTCTATTGCCAAGTAATTTAGCTGATAATATTTATACGAATTTGTTAAAAAGGCTCCAAAACTATGGTATATGCTTTCATGTAGGGAATTGGTTCCAGCGAGAGCCATTTATGCATAAGCCAGCAACATTTTTGTGCCATATTTTTTTTGTCAAAGGAAAAGCTCCACGGATTGTTGCTACACTAATTAAATTTCTACTTCTATCACTTGTAGTTTCTAAGGAAATACATTTGCTTCTTTGACATCTTCCTTATAGACACTGGTATTGCTAGTGAGAAGGAATGGGGGATCAACCTGCTAGATGAAAAGGTTGTCGAGTCTGGCACAAATGAAGATGGTAGTACATGGCACCGGGAAAGTGGAGAAGATCTTGGTGATAATGGATACAGACATCGTTGGGCTAGGATGGGAGGCCAATCTTGTGATGGTTCCTCAGAATGGAAAGAAACTGTATGTTTTTTCTACTATGCTATTTTGACCATTTCCCAAATGAAAGTAGTTTTAATTACATATTCTTTGCCTAGTGAGCAACAATGTGGCAATTATGTTAACTGACGACATATTGATTTATCTTTTAAAAGTTTTTTTTTTAAAGCATGAACCATAATGTTTTTGACCCTTTCAAATGACATGAAATTTAATATTTCTATTTTGGCATACATGGCATTAATGTTGTTTTGTCAGTTTTTGCCTATCGAAACATTCAAGGAGTCATCAAATAGGAAACCATACAAATTTTCTTTTTAAATTTTCCTACAATGCATAAATTCTTCTTTTATCATTTGACTGACACCTGTTTTCTCCTAGAAGGATATTAACTCCTTTTAAAGCTTATATAATGATTTTGCGATTTATGCTTCTCTTGTATAGATGGTGGCGTGCTTACCACCTTGGTGACTTTGACATGTGTGTATGGCTCAAACTAATGTTGGAGTTAATCATAGCCAAAACTGGAGCCTTCTAGAAGTGACTTGGTAATTGGATCTTTCTCAATACCTTGATAGAAAACATCCACGCTGATTGTTCTGCTGCACAGTTTATTGAATTCAGCAGCTAAAGAGCTAACATCAGCATCCGGACAGTCCTGAAGCATCACTGGATTTTAAATTTTGTTTGAAGGTTTTTCTTGATTATTAACTTGTCTTTTTAGGTAGTGCCCAATTGTCAATTTGGCAGGTCAGTTCTCTGCAGTTGCCAGAGTATTCAAATTCGCTGTTGCAGCTTGATCTCTCTCATCATTGGACCACCAAATTTGGATTGGAGGTAGAGGTGTTAATCAAGTTTAGTCGGGTATGGGTTGGGTCAAAAAATTGTTAACCCGAACCCAATCTGTTTATTAAATAGGTCAAAAATTTAGATCTGAATCCAATCTATTTATTAAACAAGTAATCCAATCTGACCCATATAATTTGTTTATTAAATCGGTCAAGTCAGGTTTAAATGAGTTAAACATGTTAAGTGTGTCTTTAATGGGTTAACTGGGTTAAGCGGGTTAGGTTAAATAAGACATATATAGGTTAAGCAGGTTTTAAACATGTTAAATAGGTCTTAAACATGTTAAATAGGTTAAGCAGGTTACCTGACTTGACCTGACTTGAATATTAAATGGATTAAATGGGTCAAATATCAGAAACCCAAATCGGACCCAAAATATTAAATATGTGGAATGGGTCGACCTATTTATGATACGAACCCGTTTAGCCCAAACCGAAACCTGCTTATGGCAGGTTGAACATGGTTTAGGTTGACGGGTCAGGTCATATTTTGCCAGCCTTAATTGTAGATCCCTCTCTAGTTGGTGAATCATCCCATATGATATTCATAAGTTTTCTGACTAGAGAGATGGACCTGAACTAGACTGGCTGTCTATTTAATCTAGCTATTCATTTTAGCCAGCCCAATGTTTGTGTGCATGTTTTCAGTGCTGAAATTTACCATTTGAGTGCTTTCTCATCAAATTAGTCTGTTGTTGTAGTGAATAGGATTCAAATTCTTCTTGGCTTTTATGTCAGCTTTCCTATCTGTCTCCCCTTTTGATCTTAAAGGACTTTTTTTCTATCATCTTTATTATTCTGCTACATTTGATTTCATTTAGGTTCTCTCAGTTTGGATGTTGTTGCGGCGTCTTCTCCCGGACCGGGCTCGGTCAGCTACGCTGGAGCGTTCCTTTCCCGGTATCTGCAACAAAGTCCCCAAGGACCGGTGGTGCTCCGGCGGGGGACACTCCGATGCTTAAGTTAGCTGGAGCTTAAAGGCAACAGGATGGAGAAATTGAATGGAGAAGGAATTGAGTACTTAGCTCCAAAATGAGACCCCCCGTCTACCTTATATAGGTGTTGAATACGGCCAAATTTTGTTAGGGGACGGGTTGAGAATATCTGATTTGCCCCCAAGAGAATTAGAATAGTGGCCAGATGGCACTAGGATGAGGCCATGTCGTGGTGTCCGTTGTAACAGAATTCTGGTACCAGCTGGAAGGAGCTTCTGGAGTCTTTGAGTTACTTCCGGAGCTGGAGTGAGTCGGTCAGACTTCGACAAAGGGAGAACCAGTCGGTCCCACCAGAAGTGGGTCGATCGATCAGACTTTTGATGGAATAGGTCCGACAAACCCTGGCAGAAGTGGGTCGTTCGGACCTCTTCTTCGGTGGGTCGGCCGGTCGGACTTTTGATGGAATAGGTCCGACGGACCTCAGCAGGAACGGACTAGCTTGGCTCCAACAGGAGTGGGTTAGCTGTTCGACCGGAGGGTCGCTAGCTCCGGTTCACCTCAGAAAAAGCCGGTTGAGTACAACAGTTGCCCCCTGCTCCTGACCTTTGAGGGGGCACGTGACCTCGATAGGTCGCGCCCTTCCTCGAGACAACCGCAAGCTCGATCAGGAACGTTGTGTCTGATCGCGTCGAATCTTCCACAATCGGTGTCAGGGATAGGTGTCGACCCCGCATTGGGGGCGTGGGAGCAGTAGTTAATGCAAAGGAGGCGTCATGATGAGGGGCCAGGTTAGCCTGCGCAACGGTGGAATGCAAGGATGAGCCGCGCAACGTGGCAGCATCTGAGCGGTCGACGTCACTCCTGGGGTAATCTTTTTGCCGTTAATCCGGCCTTCACGCGGATCGCCGCCTGCCAATTCCCATCAACTAGTCGCCTCGACTCCAGCAGCGTGGAGAATCGCACCAAGCGATGGGACGGTTACGATGCCCGCGGAGTGAAGGAAGGCATCCCTCCGGAGACCTATAAAAGGGGGGGCAAGGTGCTCAGGAAGGACTTCTTGCTGTCACTGCGCTCCGCGAGAGAAAGAGAGCTTGTCCCTCCTCCACGATTTCCAGCCTTCTAGTAACCCAGCCTCAGGTTAGTCCCCCCGTCTTTCTTCTTCCTTTAAATTAATGGCATTCGGTAGTCGTGGTCCGATCCATAGACGTAGGGAACCAGGTCCGAGTGAAATCCAGTCGGTGATGACCTGGGATCGGGTTGAAAACCTTAGGGCGGTGTATGGCATTCCCTCGACTTTACACCTTTCCGTTCCAGGCCGAGAGGGGAGAGCGAACAATCCCTTAGGACCAGGAAACCTTCCGGTGTACGAAGCCCACATCAAGGCCGGCCTGAGATTTCCATTGCACCCTTTTTTCGTAGAAGTCTTTAACTTCTACAGAGTAACTCCAGCGCAGCTGACCCCGAATAGCATTCGGGCAATCTGCTGCTTCATAGTACTATGTCGTAAAGCTGAGACCGAGCCTAGGTTGTCTCTTTTTGGTAATTTCTTTTTTTTGAAGGACTTTAGGAGCTAGGAATGGTGGATGTTCTGTTCCCGTCCTGGCCGAAGGATCTCGAAGTGCCTTCCGTCGGCCATCCATGGATGGAAGGCCAAATTTTTCTTTGTAGACAGCCTTCATCCCTGGAGTTTCGAGCCACTGTGGAGAGAGCCGAGGCCAAGGCTCCGCGAGGGGAGGGCGATACTGATGGCCGACCAGGCCAGCTTCGCTAAGATAGAGGGGGTCGGCCCGACCATGGTGTATGAACTGCTCGAGGAAGACGTTCTTCATCAGGCAAGGGTCAGCCGCCAGAGATTCCTAGGTAGGAAGAAGGGAGCGGTCGCGGTCGATTTATCCTCTTCCCGCATTCATTTCATTAACTTCATTGCTTCCCTTCTTCTCACTCACCTTGATCTTTCTTTGGAACAGGAAGAGGGATGAAGATTGACAGAGCAAAGGTGGTTCAACGGGCGGTGAGGAAGAGGGCCGCCCTGGTAGCAGAATCGACCGCTGAAAGGCAGAAGAAGAGGCGGGTGGAGGAACAGCCTGCGCCTGTTGTGGATGTGGACTCCGATGAGGATGCTGCCCCTCTGACGGAGGTATTGGCAATGAAGGCGCTAGGGTCTTCAACTCCTGCCGAGCGGTCGGTCGCCCGATCGGAGCAGGAACAATCGGAGTTATCCAACATGACGGCGGCTTCAGCCCCAGCACTTGCCGAACCGATAGAAGCGGTCTCCCCCATAGACAAAGGGAAGGGGACGGCCGAAGGAGTCCGTTAGGAGGCGCATCAGCGTTGGCATGCTCTGAACAACGCGAGGAGGGCGCGGAGTCTGCTCAGAGGGGCGATGACGGACGCTGACTGGGAGTTGTCGATCCAAAGGAACCTGAGGACATGGTGAAGGATTCCTACTGCGATCTCATGAGGGTAAGGCATCTATTTCGCGTCCCTGTGCTTTTCCTTTTACTTTTCTTGTGCAAGATTAACCCAGTATTTCGCTTGCAGCTCCTCCATGGAATTTCCTTGATAGATGACGGCTTAGGTCAGCTGCTCTTTGTGGCCAAAACCACAGCCAAGAAGATCCAGGAATCAGAGACGGCCCAAGCGGCAGCAGAGGCATCTCTGACGGCTATAGAGGAGAGGCTGTTGGCCACTCAGGCTGAAGTTGAGTCATCGAGGGAGGCATCGAGGGACCTCCAGAATTAGCTAGCCAACCGGGAGGCTAGACTGAAGAAGAAGAAGGCGAAAGTTAACTCCCTCGTCCGTCGACTAAAGGAGGAGGAAGAACGGTTCATCGAGGCCGACAAAAGGGCCCAGGCTGAGAAGGCATCAGCAGCAAAGTGGGCGAGCCAGCTGAGTGAGGCCAAGAAGCTGGCGACGGAACAGGCTCGTGACGCCATAGCAACATACAAGGCCTCCGCGAACTTTACCGAGGAAGTGGAAGAAGCAGCATCGGAGTTCTACTCAGAGGGCTACGATGATTGCTTGAAGAAGGTGGCTGGAATCTACCCAGGACTTGACTTATCTGGCGCTTAGCTGAGCGGACCAGCCGAGGGAGAGGAACACCCGACTGATGGCGGGGCCGAACCCCAGGTTGAAAGCGGTGCAGAAGAGGTTAGGGCTGATGCCCCAGTTGAGGCTGATGTGGGGACGGCGGATGTCCCAGTGGAAGCTCCAACTGTATCGAGTGGGGCCGAAGTCGAGGCCCCTGCTGTACCTCCGGTGGGTCAGACCTAAGGTGTTTGTGAAGGTCTAACCCTCTTTTGTAAAGAGTCCTTTTTGATATAATAGAAGAACCTTTTCTTGTCATTTCTTGTATGTGTTTTTGCGTATATAAAGTCTGTTATGTTGACTGAAGCTCTTTCTTTTCAAAAATTTTCAAAGTATTTCCGGTCGGCTTGATAGGACCGTAAGCTTTTCGAAATAGCTGCTAGACAGTAGCTTAATCCGAACCTAAACACTTGGAAATATTTCCAAGTGTTAGTCTGTTGGCTCGTCTGATCCCGGAACCTAGAGAATGGCTGCTGGACAGTAGCTCGGTCCGAACCTAGACACTTAGAAATTTTTCTAAGTGTTGATCCGTTGGCTCGTCCAAACTTAAAGCTAGATCTCCATGTGGATCGTTTCGAAACTGTCGCCGACCGGGGTCGAACTTTCGGGAGTGGGCTGCCCTAGAGCCTTTGCCGACCGGGGTCGGACTTTTGGAAGTGGGCTGCCCTAGAGCCTTTGCCGACCGGGGTCGGACTTTTGGAAGTGGGCTGCCCTAGAGCCTTTGCCGATCGGGGTCGGACTTTCGGAAGTGGATTGCCTTAGAGCCTTTGCCGACCGGGGTCGGACATTCGGAAGTGGTTCATAGAAGTTGTAGACTTCATTGATAATACTTGCGAAGGTTGTCTACATTCCATGGACGTGCTATTTGCCATCCATCCAAATATTCGAGTCGGTAGGTTCTGGCTCGAATTACTTCAACGACTTGATAAGGGCATTCCCAATTGGGGGAGAGTTTTCCTTGCTCGGTCGGTCTTGAAATCTCCATCCTCCGCAAGACCAGATCTCTGACCCGGAAAGTTTGTACTTTGACCCGTGATTTGTAATATCTGGCCATCTTCTGACGGTAGGCCGCTATCTTCAAGCTTGTCCGGAGTCTGGTTTCTTCAAGTAAATCTAGGTCAGCCCTCCGTCGCTTTGAGTTGGTCGGCTCCGCGAAGTGATCAATCCGCAGGAATTGTAAAGAGCCTTCCACGGGGATGACTGCTTCACTTCCGTAGGTCATGTTGAATGGAGTCTCCCTGGTCGCCACTCGGGCGGTTGTCCGATAAGCCCAGAGCACTGAGTGAAGTTCTTCTACCCAAAGTCTTTTAGCGTCATTCTGTCGAGTCTTCAGTCCATGTAGGATGGTCCTATTAGTGACTTCGGCTTCTCTATTAGACTGAGGGTGGCCGACTGACGTGAGCCGATGGGAGATGTGATATTACTGGCAGAAGTCCCGGAACTTAGGGTTGTCAAACTGTCTTCCGTTGTCAGTGATGATCGTTCGTGAAATGCCGAAACGGAAGATGATGTAATTCCGGACAAAGTTTTCCACCTTGGCCTCTATGATCTGCGCCAGTGGTTCAACCTCCACTCATTTGGTGAAGTAATCAATGGTCACAATAAGAAATTTACGCTGGCCGGATGCCGGAGGGAAGGGTCCCAGGATATCCATCTCCCACTATGCGAATGGCCAAGGTGCAGTGAGCAGAGTCAGTTGGCTGGCGGGCCTTCTTTGAATATTAGAATACCTTTGATACGCATCGCATCTTCTGACGAAGTCTGACGCATCCTTCTGAATTGTAGGCCAATAGTATCCCTGCCGGATGATCTTGTAAGCCAGGGATCTTCCTTCGAGGTGATCGCCGTAGATGCCTTCATGTACTTCTCTGAGTGCATAGTCTGCATCAGTCAGCCCCAAACATTTCAGCAGCGGTTGTAAGAACGATCGCTTATAGAGGATGCTGTCAAGGACGATGTATTTAGAAGCCGTCAGCGTACACGCTTGGCTTCGGTCGGATCTTCCGGAAGAGTCCCTTTGACCAGGAATGTAAGAATTGATTCCATCCAAGAATCTTCCTGTTCCACTTGGTGGACCTCGGTCGGCTCTTCAGTAATACTTGGACGCTGCAGGTGCTCCACAAAAGTTCGGTCGGAGGTATTGGTAGCAGCCGTGGCCAATCGTGATAAAGCATCCGCCCGGGAGTTCTGCAGTAGAGGTATATGGAGGATATCGAAGAATTTAAATCGAGATACGAGGCTTTGTGCCTTCTTCAAGTATTTGGCCAGGGTCGGCTCTCTTGCTTCGAATTCGCCCCTTACTTGATTTACTACCAGCTGTGAGTCGGAGAAGGCCCTGATTCGGCCAATGCCAATTCATTAGCAATTCTCAGTCGTGCGAGAAGGGCTTCATACTCGGCCTGGTTATTTGACAACTGAAATGAAAAGTGCAGAGCATACTCCAAGCTTTCTCCGTCCGGGTCGGCTAAGATCAGGCCGGCCCCGCAGCCAATAAGGTTGGACGCTCCATCCACATGAAGGGTCCAAGCAGGCTCGGCTTCGTCGATGGCGTCGGCTTCAGGTGCCCTAGCCATTTGAGAGGATGCTCCCTGCTTCCAGGTACATTCTGCAATGAAGTCAGCAATTACTTGAGCCTTCAAAGCAGTTCGGGATTGGAAGGAGATGTCGAACTCGCCAAGTTTGACGGCTCACTTGGCGAGCCGACCGGAGGTGTCCGGGCTCCGAAGGATCGTCTTAAGGGGTTGATCAGTCAGCACGACGATCGGATGCACCTGGAAGTACGGTCAAAGTCGTTTGGCCGCTACAACCAAAGAATAGACTAGCTTCTGCATTTTAGGATACCTTGTTTCGGCATCATGGAGAACTTTACTAATGTAGTAGACAGGTTTCTGCTGACCATCTTCTCTTACTCGCACGAGGACGGAGCTGACCGCCTCGTCCGATGCTGACAGGTAGAGATACAAAGGCTCACCCTCTGTTGGTTTGGCCAGCAACGGAGGGTTCTTCAAATACTCTTTCAAAGCTTCAAAAGCTGACCGACACTCGTTGTCCAGTGGAAACGGTCAGACTGGTGCAATATCTTGAAAAATGGCAAGGATTTCTCAGCCGACCGGGAGATGAAACGGCTGAGAGAAGCTATCCGGCCTGTAAGCTCTTACACTTGCTTCTTGTTGGTCGGATGTCCCATTTCAATAACAGCTCTGATCTTGTCAGGATTGACTTCGATTCCTCTTTGTGTGACCAAGAAGCCGAGGAACTTTCCCAAAGTCATCCCAAAACTGCACTTGGCAGGATTCAGCTTCATCCGATGGCGTCTTAGTGCGTCAAAGGATTCCTGCAAGTCCTTGATGTGGTTGGCCCTGTGGAGGCTCTTGACTATCATATCATCTACATACGCCTCCATGTTTCTCCCGAGCTGCCCTTCGAAGACCCGGTTGATTAAACTTTGGAAAGTGGCACCGGCATTCTTCAGACCGAAGGGCATCATCTTATAACAGTACAAACCCTTGTCGGTGACAAAGTCCGTCTTCTCCTCATCGTCCGGATGCATCTTGATTTGGTTGTAGCCGGAGAAGGCATCCATGAAGCTTAGAAGCTGATGGCCGGCCGTGGCATCCACCAGCCGATCAATCTTCGGCAGGGGGAAGCTGTCCTTCGGACAAGCCTTGTTGAGGTTGGTATAGTTCACACAGATCCTCCACTTCTCATTAGCCCTTTTTCACTATCACAATATTTGCTAGCCATTCAGGGTAATGGGCTTTCCTAATGAAGCCAGCGTCAGAGAGCTTCTTTACTTTTTCATCAATAGCCCTCTGCCTTTCGGCAACAAAGCTCATCTTTTTTTGTCGGACAGGCCTGTAAGTTGGATCCACCTTAAGCTGGTGAGTGATGACATCCGACGGAATGCCCGGCATGTTCGACGCCGACCAGGCGAAGACGTCGGCATTACTCCTCAAGAAGTCGATCAGCTCCAACTTAACATCTTCGCTGAGGGTACTTCCAATTTGGAAGACTTTGGTTGGGTCGTCCTCCCGGAGGGGAACAAATAGGATTTTTTCATCTGGCTGACCGTGGCCGTTGACTTCGGCCCTTGGATCAAGTTACTCTAGAGCAGGACGGCCATCCGATTGTCGGTCTTGAATAGTTAGGCATTGTCTAGCCATCCTACGATCTCCCCTCATAACTCGACCCCATTCCTGGTCGGAAACCTCACCAACAAATTGTAAGTGGATACAATGGCCCGAAACCTGTTGAGGGCCGGTCGGCCTAAAATGGCATTGTAGGCCAAGGTCGTACGTACGACCACAAAGTTGATGGGAAGAGTTTTCTGAAAAGGCTCCGTCCCAATTATCACAGGCAGGGTTATTTCCCCTTCAACTCCGATGGAGTTTCCTCCGAAGCCCGTCAGCGGTATGGGGGACTCTTGCAGTCTTGACCGAGGCAGGTTCATTCTTACAAAAGCATCATACAATAATACCTCCGTGGAGCTTCCATTATCTATAAGAATCCTTTTTACATCGTAGTTGGCAATTACTGCCGACACGCATACAGGATCATTTTCAGAAACATGGGATTCCAGGAGGTCTTCGTCGGAGAAGGTGATTGCATTGGAGCCCTTTGACCTCTTGACAATGTCCAGGTCCTCTTCATACCTCCAGTCGGACCGTCGATGCAGCATACCGACATCCCCACCGGTCGGGCGCTGGTTGGGAAGCTCTGCCTCCTCCGGAGGGTCTCTAGCAGTTGAGGCTTCGACCAGATCCCAGCGGGGTCGGACCTACTTGTGTAGGTACCCCTCTTGATGAGGTCTTCAATGATATCCTTCAGCTGGATGCACTCTTTAGTGTTGTGCCCATGGTCCCGATGGAACCGGCAGTATTTATCTTTATTTTTGGATGCAGAGGGGCCCCTCATCGGACGAGGCCTTTGCAGGAAGGTCTCGTTCTCGATCTCCAGGAGGATCTTCTCCCTCGAAAGGGAGAGGGGCGCATAGGTCTCGAACCTCCTGGGGAAGTCCTTCGGCTTCGGACTTCGGCGTTGGGCGGACCAGTTGCCATCGCTGGGAGGTCGGACTTCAGGAGTCTTGTCACTCCGCTTCCTGAGAGCCGACCTCCCTTCAGCCTGGCGTCGGCTCGCCGTTTGTTCTTGTGCCAGGGCGTATTTCTGCGCCCTGGTCAGCAGCTCGGAGTAGCTAGTCGAAAATTTCTTGTCCAGGGAGAAAGTGAGTCTGGACGAGCGCAGACCTCTTTTGAAGGCCGACATAGCCACATCTTCGTTCAGGTCCAGCATCTCCATGGCCGTTGAGTTGAAACGGGCTATGTAATCCCGGAGCGTCTCCCCCTCCTTTTGCAGTACGAGGAAGAGACAGTCGGTGTTCCTTGGAGTCCGACTAGAGGTCCTGAAATGGGAAAGAAAAAGGTTTTCAAGTTGAAGGAAAGAGTGGATCGTACCTGGTCGGATGGCGGAGAACCACATCTGAGCGGTCTTCTTCAGGGTTGCTTGGAAGGCAATGCAATGGAGGGCGTCGGAGGTGCCCTATACCATCATGTGGGCCTTATAGGTGCCAAGATGGTCCAGTGGGTCGGTGGTATTGTCGTAGGGGTCCACCTGTGAAATTTTGAAGTGATGATGGATCGTCTCCCCCAGGATTTAGGCAGAGAAAGGCGGGCGTGAGTCATATGGCTACCGCCCTTCAGCTTTCTGCCGATCAACAATTTTGGCGATGCACTCTTTCATGCGCAAAATCTTGCTGGTATAGTCCATAGGAGCTTCAGCAAAGTGCCGAACGTCATGAGGGACGGAGTCAGCAAAAGAAGGTGAGGCCGACCTCGCCCTCTTCTTGTCAGCACGGGTCCCCAAGGACCTTCGGGGCTCTAGAACAACGTGGGAAAGATGTTGAAGGACCTCCTGCGGTTGGCTTCCCCCAGCAGCAGGCTGACGGTCGGTGCAAGACACTGCAGGTGGCTGCTGCTGGTTGTTGGCCGCTTCCTTGAGGTGTTGAACCGCAGTAGTGAGCGTGTCAATGCGGTTCAAGAGCGTCTGGAACTGTTGTAGTCCCAGGGTGATAGTGGGCTTGGCGATGGCGGCGGTGGTGGCGGCGTCATTCTCCCTGAGAGGTCCTTCAGACCTGGACAGGGAGTGACCCCTCCTAGTGGAGGTGTTCTGGGCTCTTCCTTTTGCCATTATCAGACTCGGTAAACAGATTCCTCCTTTTAGAGAATGGAAGAAATGGTCCTGGATCGAAGGTTCAGCGGCCCTCCTTCTAGCGCCAATCTGTTGCGGCGTCTTCTTCCGGACCGGGCTCGGTCGGCTACGCTGGAGTGCTCCTTTTCCGGTACCTGCAACAAAGTCCCCATGGGCCAGTGGTGCTCCGGCGGGGAACACTCCGATGCTTAAGTTAGCTGGAGCTTAAAGGTAACAGGATGGAGGAATTGAATGGAGAAGGAAGAGAGTACTTAGCTCCAAAATGAGGCCCCCCGTCTACCTTATATAGGTGTTGAATGCGGCCAAATTCTGTTAGGGGACGGGTTGAGAATATCCGATTTGCCCCTAGGAGAATCAGAATAATGGCCAGGTGGCACTAGGACGAGGCCACGTCGTGGTGTCCGTTCTAACAGAATTCTGGTACCAGCTGGAAGGAGCTTCTGGAGTCTTTGAGTTACTTCCGGAGCTGGAGTGAGTCGGTCAGATTTCGACAAAGGGAGAACCAGTCGGTCCCACCAGAAGTGGGTCGATCGGTTGGACTTTTGATGGAATATGTCCGACGGACCCTGACGGAAGTGGGTCGTTCGGACCTCTTCTTTGGTGGGTCGGCCGGTCGGACTTTTGATAGAATAGGTCCGACGGACCTCAGCAGGAACGGACCAGCCTGGCTCCAACAGGAGTGGGTCAGCTGTTCGACCGGAGGGTCGCTAGCTCCGGTTCATCTCAGAAAAAGCCGGTTGAGTACAACAGGTGTGTTTCTGGATCTAGGTGGAGGGGTTTAAATAACTTGTCTTTATCTATTTTTTTTGTTCTCCTCAATGTACACCAAGTTTTTGATTATTTGTTACCATGTCTAATCAATCTAATTTTATGTATGACTGTGAAGCATGAAGGACTATTAAACTGTCTTATCTGAGGCCCATTTTGTGAAGTATTTTTTTTGGCTACATGAGATATTGATGGCACAAATCCTGAATTTTCAATTTAAGAGCGCTGAAAGGCCATACGTGAATGGAACTTGGTTAATAAAATTATTACGCCCTTTTGTCTTGGATCATTATTTCTGTTCCTCTGCTTTGATCATTTTCTGAAGTGCATACCCATGTATGATCACCTGGCAAGATTCTATGTTCAGTCTGGTGACATGCTGGTGTCAGTTGATAGGGGAGTGATTGCATGCAGGGGTGATTACAACATACAGGCATGTTGTTCAATGATACAGGATCACTAGTAGTAGCCTTAAATGCATAAATGTGGTCTCCATACAGTATACATGTTACACCTGAATTAATCTGTGTTGGTAGATTCTTTCACAGTTGTGACTTTCCTTTCTCCGTCCTGCTTGGTTGAGATTCTTTATATCATCTAGCATTCTATCCTAGCTACACCATAAACTGATGCTTCTATCTTGGACTCCCCTACTTGCACCAATGAAACTCCCGTATCAGTTACACATTAGGACAGTCTCAAGACTCTCAACCAATAAGATTAATACTTCAGGGTGCTTCTTGGATCTTTATGTTATCCAAGTTCCCAAACTTGACGTGGACCTTTTTATGGTTGTCAACTTGCACATAATTTTAACCTCTCTCATCTCTCTCTCTCTCTCTCACTCACTCTCTCTCTCTCTCTCTGTCTTGTGTGCATGCATGCATTTGTGCTTATTGGGATAGGCTGTAGACCAGGGTTGTCAAGGCGGCTAGGGGCCTTTATTGCCTTGGTGATCAAGTGGATCGCCTAGTGAACATGGCAACCAATTTTAGAAGAAGACCAAAAAAAAAAAAAAAAACATAATACAGATAAATCTTTTTCAGATCATACGCCCAAAAAAATCAAACTACTAGTGCATAATAGGAGATAAGATTAATCAAAATCAAATGATCTTTTCATTGCATGTGAGTCCCCCAAGTCAGATATAACTATAGGAGTGACAAATACTAAGGAAAGCAATCAAAACAAATAAAATTAGAGAAAAATAATGGGATAGGCTGTGGACCAAAGTTATCAAGGTTGTTGGGTGGTCCCTAGTGGCCTGTACTGCCTTGGTGATCAGGTAGATCACCTAATGATCTAGGCCTATTTTAGAAAAAGGCAAAAGGAGCAAAAATTGTCATAACATAATGCAATTAAATCTTTTTTAGATCAGGCATAAAAAAATTTGTTAAACTAATATAGCATGATAGGGGATATTGGGATAACATTAGTCAAAACTAGATGATCATGTCCTTGCATGTGAATCCACCAAATCAAATATAAGATTGACAAATGATGAGAAAAGCAATCAAAACAAACAAAATTAGAGAAAAATAAATGAAATAATGTTGGAGTGGAAAGTATCGATTGAGGATTAGGGGTGGAAAATCACCCTAAAGGAGAGGGATTAAAAGAGAGAATAGGGGGATTAGGAGAAGGAAGGGGGATGAGGTAGATGGGGAACAACAATGGAATGGCTGGGTTTTTTAGTGGGGAGGAAGTGATGGTCGATGGCTATGGTGGGAGGTGGTCAATGGTAGTGAGGTGATGGTGATGCTTGGAAAGAGGGGCACTAGCGGGGCTGTTGCATGGGGAAGAGAGAAATGGAGGGGATCACAAAAGAGAAGAAGAAAATTGGGGTGTTACCATGGCTCATAGTGGTTGAGATTGGCTGGATCAGGATGGAGTCAACTTTACCATTCAAATCCTAGAGGACATGTTCTAGGGCTGCATTTTAGAGTTGGAAGGTGCATGGGATAATCAGTTTCCTCTTGTGGAGTTTGTCTACAATGGTAGTTGTCAAGAAAGCATTCGGATGGCTTCTTTAAAGGTATTGTCTGGCAGGTACTGCAAGTCCCCTATCTTCTAGAATAATTTTGATGCGAAGAAATTATTGGGACCTGTGATAGTACGGCAAACTGTGGAAAAGGTTCAGCTGATAAGGAGCAACTCCATACTGCTTAGAGCAGGTAGAAAAGATATGTAGATAACAGAAGGGGCGAGCTAGAATTTCAAGTTGAAGACCATGCTTTCTTGAAGATGTCTCCTAATAAGGGTGTGATGAGGTCCCGATATAGTCAAGTCTAGCTGAGTTCTAGAAATATGTGTCCATTCAAAATTCTTGGAAGAATGAGCATATTGGTTAGCATTACCAATTGCCCTATCTGGAGCACATAATGTGTTTCATGCATCAATGTAGAGGAAGTAGGGGTCGGGCCCTAGCCATATAGTAGAGTTTGGGCTAATGTAGCTTCAAGAGGATTTAACCTATGAAGAGCATTTGATATGGATTTTAGATAGGATTTAGCAATTTTGAGAAGTCACACCATTCTTTATATCGAGATTCAATGTGGCAATTGCATCTTGAGAGAGGTTATTTCGAAGCTTGATGATAAGATGAGGACCAAGTATCCTCATCTTTTTGAAGATTCAGGTATGTCTTGAGAATAAAATTCTTTCAAGGAGGCAAGGATTTTAAAGTATGTAAATTGTAAAGGCATATGTTTAGTCCCCAATTGGATGCATTGAGATGATCTTGGATAGAGATTTTGACTACTTATATAAAGCCAAGGAACCTAACTAATACCTTTTGGCTAGTCTTTTTATATAAGGTCCCGAGTTATTACAAATGATATCAAAATAGACCCAAGTCACGCCCCATGGGAACACTGCATCACGGGTTCATTTAGGGATGACCATGATTGATTCTGGTGTTTTAATTGGGTTTTATTTGATTTAGATTTTTAGCCTACTAAGGATGCTGGGGTTTAAACGGGAGAGTATGTGCGGACCTATGTGGCTATATGGGTGTATGTTTAGTCCAAGGTCCACTGAACCGGTACTGGGACCCGTACCGGTCAGCGGGCGGTACGGTACGGTCCGTACCATACTGTACCATAAGATGTACCGGCGTGCCAAATTAAATAAAAAAATAATCTTTCTTTCCCCCTCTCACTGAACCGACCCGAACCGGGCTGAACAGAGCCGAACCGGGCGGTTTCGTACCGTACTGGTACCGTACCGTTTTTGTTTTTGTCAATGGTCCAGTGTCCGGACCGTTTTTCGGTGGCGAACCGTACCGGCTCTTGGCCGATACGGTACGGAACGCCCCGTACCGGGCGGTACGGGACGGTTCCGGGAACCCTGGTTTAGTCCCATATTTGTTATGTATCGCGGAGATCTTGGATACTTATATAAGGCCAAATAATCTAAATAGTACTTTTCAGCTAGCCTCTTTTGGGTGAAGCCTTGAATGTTACAAAATTCAATAGGGGAGAGACAGAAAAATCTGAAAGGAGAAGAAAAAAGATAGAAAAGGGAAAGAAGATGAAAATATTTAGAGAAGGGAAAGTAAAAGGAGAGAAAAGAGGGAAAAACTGAGCTAAGAAGAAGAGCAAGAACTAGAGAAAAAATAAAAGAATAAAAAGATGGAAATTAAGAAGGGAGAAGAATTAGGGGGAAATAAAGATCATTCAGGAGACAGAGAGGGGAAGAGATTGTATGAGTGAGATGAGATTATAAATTAGGAAAAGTATAACATAACTTGAGTTGTCATTTTCAGGCTCATATATCTTATCAAGTCACAAACATTGAACAGTAATATAAAGGGTTAAGTGTAATGCCAAAATGAAGGGGTTAAAGTAACATTTATATCTTATATGCCTAATTGGCTATTGCCGAGGTGGTTTGGCCTAGGCGGTGATTTTGACAACCTGCTATAGACTAGAAGTTCTTGAATCCATCAGCCATTCACTTTTTCACAGAATTTTCTGTAGTCTCATATTTGTTCCCATCTAATCTTATGGTAGTTCAGGGTTATAATATTTCTAAATGGCTTCAATAAGTATCCGATCGGTGGCATTGTAGGTATAGTTGCACCTATTACCTTGATTACTTGCATAGGATGTAAACTAGCTAAGCAGAAACCTTCCTCAATAGTTGTTCAACTTGGTCTCCTTCATTATATTAGCATTATGTTATATGAGTATAAGCTCCTAATATAACCCATAATGATGCCTTCAGCTTTTAGACAGGTAATGAGAGATTGATTTATCTTGACAATCTCTTCTTAGCATGGTATGGAGCAAGGATCGCTGAACCGGTACCGGGGGCCGTACCGGTCAGCTGATGGTATGATACGGTACGCTTTGTACCGTATCGTACCGGTACAGTATTGGTAATAAAATATGAGCTGAAAAAAAATCTTTCTCCCCTTTTTCAAACAAAAATCGCTGAACCAAAGCTGAACCGGACCCGAACCGAGCCAAACGAGCCCGAACCAGAGTATACCGGGCGGTATGGTACGGTACCATATTGTACCATACCGTACGGAAAAAATAATTTTTTTTTTTTTTTTAATGGTCCGGCTCCCCGAACCGTTTTATATGGCTGAACCGTACCAGCTCTTGGCCGGTACGGCACGAACGTCCCGTATCGGGCGGTATGGGACGGTTTCGGGTTCCATGGTATGGAGCATGCAAATGGGATATGGCATAATAATATGATTTTTAGGGATAATTGTGAAAATTAGGACAGGGCACAGCTGGGGTATGTTATATGTATATACACAGTATGTATGTATATATATACAAAATTAGGACAGGACATGCAGATGCATATGTATGTACATATTTCAGCATATGTATTCATGTGCACATGGACATACATAAGTGCAAAAAATATTTACATGTCATGATGGCTTATGAGGATAATATAGTCCATACTCTGATCAATAACATCAAAATCACAAACTTTAATGGGGGAAGGCATCCTCCACCATGTCCATTATTAATAGTTCAATATTCATCAGAAATAACAAAAAAGAAATCTTCTCCCTCATTCTCAGAGGTGTCCAGGAAGTATACCAAGCATATTCAATGG
Organism: Areca catechu; assembly: GCA_021397845.1. Classification (NCBI taxonomy): domain Eukaryota; kingdom Viridiplantae; phylum Streptophyta; class Magnoliopsida; order Arecales; family Arecaceae; genus Areca; species Areca catechu. The sequence continues at coordinate 148,223,377 of CM038049.1, read as the reverse complement.
AAATATTTGGAGCTTTTTAGGTATTTTAATAAATAGGATACTTGAAATAAGTATGGCATATATCTAAGCTATACCCAATAAGCACCTCTATCTGAATATTTGTTGGATGTGGAAACACCATGTAGTTTGAACTTTGAAGCATATGTGTGTCCTAGTTAGTTTGTTAAAATCTATGTGCAATGATTGATGAGTATCAAATGACTTAACAAGCACGTGGTGACTCGAGAAGTTTAGATTGTAATCTCTAGCTATTGGCCTGAGATTCAAGCCATAGGTACAGGGGGAACTACTTATTATCTTTGATAATCATTTTAATTAGTGCTCGCCAAAAGATGGGTGCTTTGTTTTAAATATACGAATATTTTAAATTTAATGTGTTCATGTTTGGGATAATAGTAGTTCCTAATTTAGAAGATTTTATTGTGATTGTTAGATAAAGGTCAACTCCACTTGGGTTTCCTTTTCCAAAGGGGAGACCCATATTTTCCCCGTGCCTTCTTTCCAACAAGGGAAGGTGATTGGTCTTCATTCTCCTATAGGCAATTATAAACAGATGTGCAAACTTTTTGGCCATGCTACCAGCAACAATTTTAGAGTATCTTCTTTTAGAACTTTCTCCCTATATTTCCTTGGTGGAAGTAAACTAGTCTACTTTAGGTCAGCTTCCATACTTATTAGCATCCAAGCATGTACAATGAGAAAAAGCAAAGGCATTAATTAGGCTCATCAGAATTTGTTCCTATGTTTTAAAGCATTATATCTATGAACCATTATGTGACTGAAATGAAATTATTGTTCTTTCCATGATCACTAACTCAGGGGAATGCATTCACTTGTCTTTCTTGATCTGCTTGACAGTGGTGGGAGAAAAGTGATTGGACCGGGTACAAGGAGTTAGGTATGTATTTACTTAGAGATTAGTAACTTCTGCCAATGAATTCATTGAATCAAACCAAAATATGTTTGAATTTAGTTGATGTACATCCATCAAATTTGCCCAATAAATTTTACTTCTAGCTTCTCATAGGACATTGTCAAACATGTCTCTTTTCATCCATACCTTTATCCTAGGTGCTGAGAAATCTGGAAAAAATGCTGAAGGAGATTCGTGGTGGGAAACATGGCAAGAAGTTTTGTACCAAGATGAATGGAGGTAAAATCTCTAACAGCATTGCTTTGATAAACTAATATTTGTTCATCTCTGTGTGCACAGTATGAAAAATACAGAAATACATTCTCTCTTATAACAATTAGAAACTTGGAATCTGGGATAACCAAGTGTTTCAAAAACTGAACCAGTTATTGAAGTGACAATTATAAACTAGGAGTGTGATGTGAAATGATCAGAACAAATAATATTTGAAAAGAATTAAAATCATTAATATAAAATTACATTTTCTTATAAAGGTTATATCCTTGAGGCCACGTATATCCTCATTAATAAAGCAGATAAGGTGATTTATATCGATTGGTGCAATAATTCAGATGAGGATTCTCATATCCTTGACGTTAACTTGTACCACTTGGCCTGGGTTTATATATATCCGCACTAATAATTCAAATGAGACCAAATATCATTTAGCTGGACTTCCACACATATCCTGACAATAGTTCAACTGGGGTCAAATATACTACCTGGCTGGAGCTCCATATCTAGTTTTCTATGATGATGCTTTCTTTTTTGATTTGGCAATCAATTACAATTTCTGTAGGATGTTAGAAAGCTTCAATGCAAAATAAAGTAAAAGAGTTTCTGTCAGCAACATATTTTAAACTCAGAACACATGCATACAAGTTCAAATATATCTATTGAAAAAGGTCATATGATATATTTTCGTATAGAAGCCAAATCATAAGTTTAAATGAACATAAAACTTAAGTTTCAATAAATAATACATCAAGAACTGCCGACCATGGAGTCAGAATTAAAATAAAATCCAAAGTTTTGGAAATAATTATGAGGTTTAAAACTTTGAAACATAACCAAATTCAAATTGATACAAAATTTAGAAGACAACAAGAAACCCTAATTTTTGGAAAATGACTAAAGTTTAGAGTTTCGAAAACGATACATAGACTTGCAACTGATTACGAGGTTGAAAAGCAGAAATTTTATTTTATATATTTTTTTAGGACAGAGTACATAAATTAAATTCAAGAAAGTTGGTAGGGGTACTCTCAGAGGAGTCTTAAATTTTAGAAAAGATGTATGTGTTTTAGAATTTCAATATAACCTAAGCTAGAGAGGCATGTAAGATTCATAAAGACAAAAATTATAATTTGAGATGCATGGAGAAGTTACAGTATAAAGGAATACCCATAAAATCCTTATCCAAGCTTCTTTTCATCATTTTCCCTTCTTTCTGTTAAAAGTCTATGCACATTTTCTTTTCTGTCCTTTGCCTGTCCTTATGGCTTCTTTATAAGCATGGCAGAGCAGTTCACTAGATCAGATCTGACTAGTCTAGTTTCCCTGGGTTAGTCAAGTAGTTCCATTAGGTACCATGACCGTGTAGGCAGATTTTAAAGATAGGTATAAAGAGATTATTAAGTAGAGACAATAGATTATGAGACCGACCTTATTTACAATGAGTATCATTTAACCAAATTTCCTATTATTCTTCTTATTTTTTATTTAGTTAAGATATTCTATGTAAATGAGGAATTACCCTATATTGGAGTCCAAAGAAATACTTAAAAATTGAACTATAAGAATAAACAATTGACTTTCTAGTTCAAGAACAAAAATCCCAATGTTAAGGTTTAGGCTAAAATAGTGACTAATCAACACAGCACATCACCAAAATGATTCTTTTTCACATTTATATACAGACACGTGTTTTCTTATCTACTAGCTGATTGTTAAAATGAATATGTAGGAGACTCCTAAGATGTAAATACTAGAAACTTTTTTGTTGCAGTAAATTGATGACAAGTGGAGAGATCGGTCAATCTAACTATGTATGAAAAATTATAGGTGAAAATATGCCAGCATAAAGGAATCCAATGTAAGCTAGGTGATGTATACTTCCCCCAAAAAAGAAGAAAATAGGATGGGAGTATGTGGCCAAAAGCAACAAGAAGAGCAAGAACCATATGGGAGAAATAGGATCAGAATCCAATTAAAATGGAGCGGAAGATAGACCAAATGCCATAGTATGGTTCTGCAGTCAATAGCTCTCAGGGCTTTTGACTTATGGACCAAAGGGTATACTAGAAGAAAATCTGGATTTGAATGACCACAAAGATGCACACTGGTATAGCATGCTTGGTGATTGAATAAGATAAATCCAATCACATTTAATATGTAAAATTAGCAAGTAGAAGATCTAATGTAAAGATGTATTTAGTTATCATTGCTAATATAAATCCATAGCTTTAGGGAAGAACAGCCAGGAAGGTTAAAGTTCTTAAAATTGAATTTTCTTATTCAGTGAATTTTCTAATTATTTATGGCAAAATTTAGTGCTAGACTTTATTATAATTAAGCTAAAGAGAATTTAAGGCAAGAAATCTCCACTTTTGTATACATTTTATTTTTTTTTTAAGTCCTGGCTATAAAGAAATACAAATGCATTTTGTATATAACATGCCTAAGTCGGATATGAATTCTCTAGTCAAAGTAATTCTTGATTTGGACAAGGTGTCCTGATTTTTTCTGTTGATTTCTGAAAAAGGCCATTTCTTTTTGTATTGACTATTTTTGTTGCTAGTCCGATGTAGGTCCATGGAAAGATGCTTCTTCGGACACATTAGCTCCTCTTGTCCCTTTGTATGTGTCAGTCCATTGTTTTGGTCACCTAGACAGCATAATTCTTGCCCACCTCCTCTATCACAGTTGTCCATGAATCTAAGGATGTACTGATGGTTTTGGACACATGCAGTACAAACTTATGGAAGATGATTTCTCTGTTGCAACAGACATGTAGTTGATTTGGCTTATCCTCATCAATGTAGTTACTCTATTATATTTGAAGTTGATGATCCACATCCTGATCTTCATAATCTCCTCCTTAATGTAGGTACCAGAAATCTCCTAAAGTATAGGAGGCTTGGCAACTAGCCTGGCCAGGTTGATCATGGACCAGAAATGTGTTTTTGATGCCATGAACAAAGGGATGTTGCTGAAGTAAAGCTACTTTGCTATGAAGCTGCCAATCCCCTTCCCCTCCTTTCAGTAGTCATCTATTCTATTTTTCTTCAATGCTAAATGTGGACATCTATGATATATAGGCCACCCTTGTGCTTCTTAGACATTGTTGAATGTACTGAATATTCACTTGATTGAGCTGCCAACTAAAGTAGATTAACTCTTAGACAAGCCATTAGGCCACCTCTTCTAGCAGCCCCAAGTAGCCGCTTCTTACTCTGGCGGTCCAAATTGTGTCCTGTACTTTTTCACATCCTCCCAAACATATTGGCATGTGTTGAAATGCTTGTACAAAAGCTCTAATCTTGGCTTCCATCATACTCTCCACATTCTTAAAGAGATTGGTTATTTACCTACGATGCTCTCCAACAAAAATAGACCTGCTGCTTGGCTGTCTTATTTTATTTTGTTGAATTAAGCAATCCTTCACTGGTATGATTTCATTTAGCACCCTACACTTGTTCACCTAAAAGTAGTCACTAGTAATATGCTTTTTTAATTTATCAACTCTGCCAACTTAATTGACCAAATCACAACAATTGCACTGCCACTAGTGTCAACTCTTCCCAATTTGCATCCTTCATTGCCTAATCGAGTCAATATAATAACCAAGTCTGCACCTATCATCCACGTTCACATCCTTTAATTAGATTTTCTTTTACATGTGTTATCTTTGTAGATTTTTGACTAGAAGGATATCTATGTAGCTTATGCTTTCTAGTTTGAGGCTTATACCTCCCCTTCGAGGCTGAAACTTCACCTTTAATCCACATGTCTAGATACTTGTTATACAAGCTTGTATTGTAGTCTTTTGGTTCTTTATATGAATAAGCTAAATTATACAAGCTAGTATTGTAGTCTTTTGGTCCTTTATATGAAGAAACTGCAGAACATGATTTAGTTGGGTATGGATCTAGTTTTCCCACCTTGTAGTTATCTTATTCCAATACTATTACTAGCCAATTAAACCCAAATACATAAGCTAATAAGGGCCATATATTTGGCTAATAATCCCCCTCACTTGTGGCCTGGATCAAACACTTGGAGGGATAGCTAAGTCAAGCAAGGTTCGTTGGACCAGTATCGAGGCTTGTATCAGCCAATGACTAGTTCGGTATGGTACTGGTGCACACTGTATCGAGCCAAGATGTACTGCAACCAAGGGGAGGGAGAGGGAGAAGGAGGAGAGAGAGGGACAAAGGCATACCTCGTTGCTGGCTATGATGGAACCCTAACCCTAGCTGTGGAGTTGTCATCATTGTGGAACCCTAATCCTAGATGGCCTTGTTATTGTTGAGCCATCGTCTTCCATACCTCGTTGCTGGCTATGATGGAACCCTAACCCTAGCTGTGGAGTTGTCATCATTGTGGAACCCTAATCCTAGATGGCCTTGTTATTGTTGAGCCATCGTCTTCATGGAGCATCAAGTGAGAGGGGAGGGAAGGAAGATTGAGAAGAGAAATGGGAGAGAGGGAGAAGAGGAATGGGAGAGAGGGAGAGGAGAACTGAGAGAGAGGGGGGATAGAAGAATCGAGAGAGAGGGAGAGGATTGGGACTTCGGGAGGGGTTTTTATAAAATATCAGTTTAGTTCTAAATCTAGATTGACTAGCCATACCATGTTCCAATAACCAACCGATCTAATTTAGTACATCCCAAATCGCTCAATTCAGGATGGTTCAATATAGGATCGCTGAACCGGTACCAAGACCCGTACCAATTGCTGGTCGGTATGGTATGGTACTGCGATCTATATCGGTTATTGTGAAAATTATATTAAAAGCCCCCACATGGTTATAGTATTTGATCGAATCGGACCCAAACCGGGCCTAACCTAGCCAAAACGCACAGTTCAAGGCTGAACCGTACCATTTCAATCTGATTTGAGGCTTTTTCGAATGGTTTGAGATTTGGACCGTTTTTCATGGCCGAACCTTGCTGGTTCTTGGCTCATACGGTTTAGTACGCCCCGAATCGGGTGGTTTGGTCCGGTTGGAAAACCTTGGTTCATTGGCCCTTGATGTCAAGACAAACCAAATTCTTACATTGAGGAAAGGGTTAACAAGTTATATGAGGCTAATAAATACACAATAACATTATCAAATACAAACAATTTGAAGAACCGAAAAAGACTGTTTTTCTGTGTTATTATCTCTCCTTCTGTTGTTTTCTTTTTGTATTTCCTTCCCACATGGCATGATCACCCTATAGGGAACAATACAAACTTGTGATGGGTGGAGGCCCTTTGGTGTCCTCACTCTAGGAAAATTGTTGATGGTTTGATGGAAGCCTTAAAGAACCAGTAGATACCAGCTTGGGAAAAAAAAGTTTGCAAGAAATGAGCAAGCTAGGGAAGTCTAACTTTGCCCGACTTTTTTGCTGGTGCAGAATGAGTTCAGCATTTGAACATTGTGTTCATTCAGAATCTGGCTGCTCCCAGAAAGTTCTATATTTCAGTGGCATGTGATGATGCCTCTATAGGATGGGTGTTTCCTGGTAATTCCCATGCAAAGGTCAAGGAAGGTTTCTCTTTTCCTCAATAATTATTTCGGGTGCCATTTCTTGAGGTTTTAAAACAGTATATAAATCATGTCAAAGTTTATCAGTAGTTTGTGCCACTAATTATCTTAAGAATTTCTGTCTGATTTGTTAAAATACAAATTCCTGTGATATCTAAAACAAAGAAATTTTGTTTTCTCATTCCCAAATTCTACTAAAGTTGCATCCATAAGATGATACTGATGATTAATCTTTTCAATGTAGAATTAGGTTTGACTTTTGAGAATTATTGCTAATTTAGTCTTAATTCCACCACCTCTTCTATAGTTTAGTTTACATCTTAAGATTCATTTAATAATTTTTGTTGTAATTCTAATATATTATTTTATAATCATGAAAAACTTGTATTAAAATGTGCATTTTATGCATGTCGTGTTTCAGTCAAATCCCACTTTGAACTGGAAAGACATCATCCAAAGAAAACATCATCTTAAATTCTTCATAACCTTTCATACTTCGATCAATTGCACTTGATCCTGAAGCATTCTCGTTCTTAAGCTTTGTTAGAATGATCTTATGTCATGCAAATTGCTGAAGACCAGTTGTGAATTGCACCTTGCTACCCACTTTAGCAGAAAAGTGGGGGGGGCGGGGGGGTATGCTTTTACTCAATCTTGCAGGCCTTTATGGATTTTGTTGTATGTGATACAAATGTGCAAATTAAGAAACAAAATAAGGCAAAAAATTTTTGATTTTGATACCCAAATTTTCTTGGAGAAATATTTTTCATGGCCGTATATTATGAGACTGTTCCATTTTACCATGATATGTTAGCACATGAAATGCTAGATGCTTTTTGATAGGTTCCCAAGTTAATGCCAGTGAAATGCTATTGCCTGTTCATATTAAGCTATAATTATTATGTCATCCTGATTGCAGTAATCTTGCAAGAATAGAGAGGAGTGCACAGAAGCAAGCAAAATCGGGCACAGAAAATGCTGGATGGTATGAGAACTGGTAAGAAATGTCTCAAGTGTATAATTATAACATGCATCTTCACATTCAGTTTGCTCTCTTCAATCACTGAATGGTTGTAAAGTGAAAGTATTTTTGCATTATTTCTAGGTGGGAAAAATATGATGCAAAAGGTTCAACAGAGAAAAAAGCGTATAAGTATGGCAGACTGAATGAGCAATCCTGGTGGGAAAAGTGGGGAGAATATTATGATGGAAGAGGATTTGTAGCTAAATGGTTTGCTCATGTTTCTACCTCCTGCTTATTGGATAAAAATTCTTTGTGGCAATACTTCAGTGTTGAAACTTCAGACCTGTTCTGTGATCATGAAATATCAGTAGTTCTATAAATGGCCGTAATCAGTATCTTTTAAATATTCCATGCCAGAACAAACTAATTTTTCCAACTAAGTTCCCCTCTTCATTTTCAAGAATATACATGCAATACATTGAGACTGCTTTATCTTTGAAGTTGTATTCATTCTTAAGGGGCTTAATAGATGGTGACCTTGTAATTCCATTTATTATCTTAATAAATGGCGGGCTTAGGCCCTCCCTTCCCCTTGAAAAGAAAAGAAATTGCATCCACTTAGGTTTTTGAAGAGCATTTCAAATGTATGAAAATGGCTTGTCACTCAGGGGGAGTTATATGGAAGTGTGCTAACCATGTGAGACATGAGCAATAAAAGAGAGTAAAAAAATGATATGATAGAAGCACATGGTTCAGATTTTGGGTTTTAACTTTTAGTGAAATATAAGCTAAGAGAAATTCAACAAAAGGATAACGAGTGCTTCTAGAGTTTTTAAAATAATGATGATAGTTCTAATTTCCCCTGCCCCTCTCCCCACACACACACATAAAAGAGCTTAGATAAATCTTTCATTACGTTCATAAGTTTCTACAGAACTTCTTCAGACTGTCATCCAAAATGCAACTCTAACTTTCAAGCTAAAGATCAAAAAATCGCAACATGGTAAATTATTTGAAGAATTTTGGTTATCCCAGGATGTAGTGTACTACACATTCTTTTGTTATTATCCTTAAAAATCATATTAGAAAATCTTATTAGTTGACCATCCTTGAAGAGAAAAATAATCACTTTGTTGGTAATTGTTTTAGGTTCTACCATTCTCATCTTTTGTTGTCTAGCATCTGATAATTTTTCCATTCTGAATTTGTCCTATAAAAAATAATATCTTCATCTTTCTTATGCTTGTTCATCTACTGCAACCCTCTTGTCCATATTAATCTAAAATGCCATCAATTTTTCTATGCTATTTATTGAGAAGCATTGCACAAACTAATGGTCCATTTGACTGGATAATTTAGTTTTGCTAGATGTGCATGTGGGTGAAGTCAGATTCGAAGCTGCACAACCTTAAAATAGTTTTGACTATGGCATCTGTTATATATAACTTAAATGGAGGCTCTATTTGTGTTGAGCTCTCCATTTGTCACATGTATACTAATATTAATGACAGGATTTGGCTGGCCATTGTTAAATTTATTCTTGTGTCCACTCAAATTGTTTGTATGGGATTTAAATCCTTCTATCATTCCAAATGAACATTAAGAAGGTGAAAGCCATATATTCATTAAATTAGTGGGATAAGAGAGTTGGTACTGAAATTGTAAACAAATAATTGCAGGATATAGAATAATTGTTTTTTATTTTTTTATATAAACATTATAAGTAAGGTTCGCCATCTCGGTATTAGGCACTATATCGATATGTTATTAGATTGGTACGGTATGTCGGTATGATATGGTACTATGTGGTATAGTATGCACCTCATACCAAGACAGCTTTTGATCCTCTTTTTGCACTTTATCACTACCCAAAACTCAGTGGTATGGGTTAGCATGGTATGGTATACATCCTAGTTTTAGGTGATATGGGACGGTTTTGCTCAGTTTGGACCAATATGGACCAAATCGGGTTATGTTCTAAATTAAACCTCGGACTATATCTGTACCTTACCAATATAGGTATGGCATGAATTGTTAAGGGTCGATAAGGGTTGGTACTGTAGACCTTGATTGTAACCAAGATTTTCTGAACTGTCCCGAACCACTTGGTTTAGGGCATACCATACCATACCGGCCAAGAACCGGTATGGTTCAGTCCTAAAAAACAGTTCGGGACCCGAATCATAAAAAATGACCTAAATCGGACTGGTACAGGACGATTTGGATCGGTACGGTCCGGTTTAGTCCGGTTCGGGCTTGGTTCGGCTCGGTTCGGGTCCGGTTCAGCGATTTTTGCTTGAGAGGGAGGAGGAAGATAGTTTTTCTCAATTCACCAAGGCCATACATGTATCGGTACGGTACCGTATGGTACGATATCGTACCGGACTGGTATGGGCCTCGGTACCGGTTCAACGATCCTTGATTGTAACACTTAGAAAAGAATTTATTTGACAACTGAAATTAATATCTAACATTCAGAATTTATTTAATATGATATAACAATGGTATATAATAAAAGAACATATATAAAATGCATATATTTTTAATTTGTTACAAAATAATTTATTTAATATTATATATAACAATTACATGTGCATAATTTATTTTTAACTCAAAATCAAGCCAATTCACACATCCATGCCTTGAGATTTAGTATAATCTATACTTTAGCTTGGACATATGTAATTTACTCCATGGCTTCAGATAACAGTTATTACAATGTCGTAATAACATCATGATGGTTTACAGGCTTACATAATGTATTAAATATAGTTTGTTACACCACCATAGTGCTACATAATGTTTTAGATCTATTTCCAATGTATTAACCCAACACATCCATTCAAGTCAGGTAGAGTCAAAACCCAAATTATGGTCCAGTCCAAATCTTTAAGTAATATTCTTAGACCAAGTCAATGCTGGTTATGCTTATGCTAATTCTGCAATACACGTTAATTAGGGATTCAAGCCTTGGTTTGGGACCCATAATAGGAACCATGCATCCAGTTTGGATTGAGTTTAACTGAGCATAGATTGCACTTTTAAAGTAGGTTTGCATTAGCATTTCAGATTAGGCATTGCATCTCCATGATATGGTAAAGACCTGATATGGTCAGAGTTTGTTACCATTTCTGATAACTTGTATGATGCAATGTATATTAACACTCTGTTATGAACTTATGATAATAATATAAATTTCTGATGATCTGAGATGATCAAAGGATTATTTACTAATGTAGCACTAAGTAACAGTTTGTAACTTAAAGATGAATGCAATTCCCTAGATCAAGCTTTATCTTGTTTCCTCTTTCTGAAAAGTTTAGGAGAGTCTTACAGAACTTGACCCTTAGTTTTTTGCATTTCATCCTCATAAATGTTTCACAAACCATATGATCTTCTAGGTGTCATGGCACTTGTTCTTAAAGATGCTTGAACAAAATAAACTAAGTTGATGAACCTTCCAAGTCTTTTTTAGCTAATGGGTATTGGGTACAGTAGGCTATAAAAGGGACAAGACTGGTTGATTTGCATTGATTTTTTCCTTCTTATTGCACATATTTTTGGGTCTCCTATGCTACCCCTGAATAGTTTGTTTTATTACAATGTGCCAAATCATGCAATTTTTTTTTTAATCATGATTCATACATCTTAAAATATGGGTTGATTTGAATTTGATGTGTTTTGATGAGTAGGTCATAAGAAAACACAGTATCATGCTTAGGTTAAAAACCACTAGAGCAAATGATCTTTGGTTTCTGCTTCCAAGAATTTTTGTGGTGTAGATCATATATTCAATTGTTTGGATCTTTAATTTGAATGGTCCATCATTGATTTTGAATTGCTACATCTTATATGAACAATTTAACATTTAGTGTGTAGTCCAACTCACACTGCATGTGTGCAGGTTAAATTTCTTGTGTCTATGCTTGTGAAACTCCAAAAATAGTTTAATATTTTATTATCTAAAATACACAACTTGTAAAATTTAAATAAATCAATCAATTAGTTATATCAACACAGTAGAACTTGCATGTAGATAATGCCAGTTAAATTTTGCTTACCATTTTATAATTTTGTTCCTCTTTCAGCTGTTATGTTATGTCATGAAATAGTTGAAGCACGAGTACTATAATATCTCAAGAATTACCTTGTTATGGCAATATAACCTTGCATAGATGCACTGAAAGGTGTGGCAATCTGTTAGGTCATGATATACTACAAATTTTATGGCATATCATCACTAGGGAGTCTTGGCATATATTCTTTCACCTAGTAACTGTTGTATTATAAAGTTGTTGGTCAAGTCTTATATCATCTATGTTTGGATCTATGGATCATGGGTGTTGCAGACTTGATTGCTAGTCTTAGTAGAAGAGGGAAAATGGAACATGGAAAAAATTGAAAAGAACATGCTGGAGTGCATGTATTCATTTGGATCATGGGAGCAACTCTTAACACAAATCAGAAGGTATATTTTGAAATACTATAAGTATATATGTTGACAACTAATATTTGTGCATATTTTGGGCATAAAATAAATTTGGAGACTACTAGTTTCTTGCAAAGCTAAGTCATTTTAGAAGTTAACAATTGCTAGGTCTCTTTGGACATGGGAGTAGAGCAAGCCTTTTCGCACCAATAAGTTTGCTCCATTATAACCTAGGTGTCAAGGATTCCAAACATGGAAATAACCTTTTCATACAATAGGGTAAAGCTGCATACATTTGATCCTCCCTGGTCCCTCCAATGACGGGAATCTCATGCACTAGGACGTCTTTCAAATATAGAAGCAAAGTTTGCGATACCAGTCAATATTGTACCATACTAGACATACTATACCGTACCGATACCAAATTAGTATGCAGTCTTGTACCGTACTTATACTTGATATGCCTCACCATCTTATATCGTGCCATGTAGCAATATTGTAATAGGATGGTTTCAGTATTGCTCTGGTACCAACCTTGCATAGGAGTCTTGAGGATTTATAATGAGCATAACAAGTAGAAACTAGAGTGCATTTTTGACATACATGGACCGAATCCTTGTGTATTATAGGTAAGCTAATGGTGTATTTTGGGTATAAATAAGGTGAAAGTTTGTGTTTTTTGGGTGAAGAGTGAAGGTTTTCCCATGGAAGAGATATTGGCACTTTATATATTTTTTTTGTATGTGTTTGTGTATATATACATACATATATCCGTGTGTGTACCTAAGTATTTTTATATATATGTAATGTATGCGTTTGTTTATATGCAGATATAATGTCTGTATATCATTGTATATTAAATCTTTATATGTATATATACACATAAATTTGTATATATTCTTCTCCTTTCGCTCCTTGTTTTTTCTGACAAATGCAAAAAATTATTAGGCTAAAGTTGAAAAACTATACAGGTTTTAGGGCAATAAGAATTAGAAGTCTGAAGTCATTATTTAATATTCTGTTAGCAAGTTCAGGTAGTATGTGTAGCAACAAAGGTTAAAATCAGGTGCCACAGCCAACCCAATATTCTTTTGTACTCTTATTGCTATTATAAGAATATTGGTATCTTCACATTTCGTTACATTCATAGGAGATTCTCTTGAGGAGGATCTGCAGATTATTCAAATATATTAAAGATTGTATTTTGTGCCTGTAAACTGGAAAGTTCTATTTTTGTGACCTTAAATAATGAGAATTTTTTTTGGTGGATAAATAGTAATATCGTTTGTATTTCTCATGAGATATTCTGACTTGATGAATTGTGTCAGGAGATTATATTCCCGGTTGTTCTACAGATCTAAATTTTATTTTCAGATCTGCAGCTTAGTATCTCTTTTTTCCACAGGACTGATAAATGGGCGGAAACTGAGTTAGGTACCAAATGGGGAGACAAATGGGAGGAGAGGTTTTTTGCTGGAATAGGTTCACGACAAGGGGAGACATGGCATGTATCTCCCACTGGCCAACGTAAGTTTGGTCCTTTATTATTATTAGGCCATATAAACCTTTGTGCTTCATATTCGGCTATGCAATGTTATGCTGTGAACACAACTCGTTGACATTAAATGAGTAAAATCATGTTTTAATGAGCATAAGTCATTATAGAACTTTATATTTCCAACTATGAGTTAAACAGATACTTTATGACATTTCCTTGTTGTGTTTGGAAATGGCTCCTATTTATTTGAGAACCATTTATATCATTAAACAATTGGAATTGGAAAGTAACAATTGACTAATTACTTTCCTCTCAATCTGAACACTAGACACTTTTGCGAATGAGGAAATATGCCAATTTAAATGTGGAACTACGTGAAAATAGTCGTGCACATACTTTAAGAGAGAAAGTCTGCCAAACTAAATACATAAACATGGAACACCCAAAACCCTACCTTATCTTCCTCTTTTTCTTCTTTCATTTATCATTTTCCTTCTTTTTTTTTCATCTAAACTATTTCCAAGTCTGGGGGGTTTCAAAGTGATGCTTATTGGTTGCTTGAGCTCAAACTACAATCATTGAAGTAACCATGCCTAACAACCAGCCTTTCAAGTTTAATGGCAGGTCCCCTCTCTTGCTCAGACAGGCTTAAGGTAGAAATTTGTTGCCATTGTTAAGGGCTTTGCATTATGTGGACAATGGTTGCACGGATGTACTAATTGTCCTTGGGCCCTTCTTGACATATTGCCAAGAAGACCTGAGTTAACTTGCCATATTGCCAAATACCATTTTAGTAGGAGAAGACCTGAGTTAACTTGCAACATTCACATTTCATAAACATGTAATAATTGGTTTTTTATGGCTTTAGAACTTTATTAACATCCAGAAACACCTCTTACTGCAGTTTGGGTGATTAACAGTGTTTTTGTGGTTTGTTCAATCTTCATCCTTTCTCATTTTCTCGTTTATGCACCCAGACCTCTATTTACCATTCCGTTCTAATTGAAAATTTTCTCGTTAGGATTTCTAGTCAAGGATGGTTTTCCATCTTTCTTATTCAGGCCTTTATAAGGAGAAAATACAGAAGAATAAAGGTGGATTGGACGAACAAACATACCAAGCTAGAAACCAGCCTCTTTTTGATTCTCTCTCTTCCTTTTTTTGACAGTCCTTATGAGGACCCCATCTTAAGAAATAGGTGAATAGCTTCTATATATTTGCAAAGCAAGAGCCTGTCTCTTTTGTTTTCATAGTAGGAAAACCAAGGCTCCTTTTGGGAAGGGCTTTATGATTATCCAATAGTCTAAAGTCTACACCAAATGCTGGTGACATCACCTATAGTTCATAAATGAGTTATTTAAATAAACACCCGTCATTATATGAATTTATTAAAGAGAGATTATATCAACCTAGAGTGTGCCACAATGGCTTGTGATGGTGCGAAGTGATCAAGCATAATTCCTATCATGTTTTCTGAGATGATCTCTAATCTGTAATAGTCTTTTCTTCTTTTTGTTCACTGATTTTACTAATATAAGACAAGTACTTTGATCTCACCAAACTTCCATGTAGTATCCTGGGTCATCTTCCTACTCAACCAAGCCCATCTCCATTGATAGTTTGTCCTCCAAGTCCTCTCAAATCAAATTTGTTGGTCCCATTTCTTGATTGCTTTAATCAGTTTTATCAAATTGTTAATCCACTGTTCCTACAATAATGAGCTTTGAAATCTTTTCGTAACCCAAAACCTTCTAGCCCCCCTTGGTACTAAGCTTCTTGTTGCAGGAGTGTTTTGCAATTAATGGTCCAAATTTTGTTGACTTGAAGATCTCTAGTTTTGGTTCTTATTTTAAAGTTGAAAGTAGGGCAAAAGAGCTTTTTTTCTCTAGGGTTTTATTAACAAGTATATATAATACAGGATCTCCATATAGAGCAATCACAAGCCAACAATAATATAACCCAACTACCATAAAGAATCCCTATTGTATATGGAACAATGCTAAATCTATCCTAACATCCCCCGGCAAGCTCAACAACCTTGGCATAAAGGTGAAGATTGGAGCGCAAAGTCGAAAATCAAGAAGTTGACAAAGGTTTTGTGAAGATATCAGCAAGTTGCTTGTCAGAAGAGATGAACCAAATCCAAATCACCCGATTGAACTTTTTCCTGCAAGATGTGATGATCAAGTTCAATGTGCTTCATATGAACATGTAAAACATGATTTACAGCAAGATATGTAGTGCTATAATTATCACAATAGATGCAAATAGAGCGTCATAAGGGGACTCCAAGATCACAAAGTAGACGACAGATCCAAACTATCTCGGCAAGTATGTAGGTCACAGAGCGATAATGCACTTCAAAACTAGAGTGGGAAATTGTAGGCTGCTTCTTAGCCAACTACAAGATAAGATTAGGTCCAAGAAATATGCAATACCCTGAAGTGGACCTCTGTGTATCTAGACAACCAGCCCAATCAACATCTGAAAAGGCAACGAGTGATGGATTTAGGTAGCAGGAGAGAAATGCCGTAGGTCAATATCCCACGAAGATACCAAAGATGTTTAACAACTTGCATGTGTGGCTTGCAAGGTGCATAGAGGTACTGAGCAACTGTATTAATAGGATATGAGATGTTTGGTCTTGTGAAGAGAGATATTGTAAAGCACCGACCATTTGACAATGGGTACAGGGATCTTCAAGAGGATGTCCTTCATGAGCCGAGAGACGAGTACTCGAAGAGTGGAGTGGAAATTGACTTCTAGTAAGAAATCCATAACCGTCAAGCAATTGATGCACATATTTTTATTGAGTTGGATGAAGGCCCAAGGGTGAGTAATTGACTTCAATGCCTAAAAAAATAATTTAAAGATCCCAGGTCCATTGCAAATTCTCATTGTAAAAAGTGCCTATAAGAGCCTTTAAAAGAGATAAGGAGCTTCCAGTAATGATATTATCGACATACAAGAGAAGGGTGAGAGCAAGGTTCCCGGTATTGATATCGGAATCCGTACCGGTGGCTGGCCGGTATGGTACAGTATCGGTACCGTACTGTACCGACATTCGGTACGATCGGCACGTCCAATTCTTTTTTGTTTTGATCTTTTTAGAGTTTATTAAATATTTTTAGGTTTAAATGTTTGTTGATGCTAATTGATGTTTGTATTACTTCAAAATACTACAAAATACTGTCTAGCTTTTAGTCATGATATATTATTTTTTAAAAAAAAATTATAAAGTAAGATTATCAGCAATTAATTAAAGTGAAAGGTGAAATATAAACATAATTACATACTAATAAAATCGATATGGATTTTAATATCAATACCTGTATGGTTCAGCTATTAAAATCGATACGGCATTAAAAAAATAAAAAAATTAATTCCATATCGGTACAGTATCGTACCAGTATGTACCGTTCGGTTTAGCCCGGTTCGGGTTCAGTTTGGGTTTGGTTCAGCAATCCTTGCTTGAAAGGAGGGAGAAAGATTGTTTTTCTTTAAAATAATATTTGTACACATGCCGGTACGGTATGGTACGGACCGTACCATACTGATCGCTGACCGGTACAGGTCCCAGTACCGGTTCAGCGATCCTTGGGATCAAGTATCGATATCCATAAATATCGGAATCATTAATATATTCCATAGAAAGATTAGTAAATTTTTCTAACCAGGCAGCATGATAATCCTGTAAGCTCATCCTAAGAGGTATGCATGATGATTGTAACTTGTTGTAGATCCCTCGTCGAGGTCTTGACTCAGAGGTATCCAGAGACTAATGATATAGTTGTACAGGGCCTATCCAAATATATCGGTAGCAAAATCAGATTCGTAAGATGCTCCGGGCTGTATGGGATAATAACTACTAGAAGATAATATCTCAGATGCATCAGATCCATATTCATATGGATCACAAGCTATCAGTATCTACGGGTAAGAGGATCTAGAATACAAGGATCCTGATATATCCATGGATCACTCTACGTGCAAGATCTGTAGCTGCATCGTATCTTGAACAATCTCATGGAGCCTATCGTCTATATGGAATCGTATTACCACGGGCTTACCAATTGGCGCACCATGGTCTGTATCCCATGTGGCATGAATAAATTGCAACTCACCAATGAATCGAAGATGAATAGCCAACCGCGTCTCCTGCCCTCTGGCCCCTCCCTGATCACTAGATTCTTCACAATCTGAAGAAGCAATAGCACTACTCTCTAGTATTTGAATCTGAATGAATTGAGTATTCCAGTGAAGATGCAATTGCCTTTCCTTTTTCTCTCTGGATCGAATAGATGGCGGGGAGGGATGATGTGATGTATCTGCTGGAGCCCTGTAAAGAATATTACTTGTTGCCTATTGTTTAACATCCATTTCAGTCTCGTTAGGTACAAAACTGGCTGATCAAGGAAGCAATCCTGGCTTATCAAGATCTGGCTCCTGCTGCTGATTTACGACCCATCCAATCATCGGATCTTTATTCTCATCAACCTAATTACTTGCAGTAGGATCGGAGTATTTCAGTTCAACTTCCTCAATGCATTTAGTTTCAACCTTAAATTATAGTGTACATGTATAAAATCGTTGAGGCATTTCTATTTATGACGGTTCCTTTGCTTGGAGTGGATAAGGCCGAAGGTAGACCAGTTGTGCTCACATCCACTAATTGACACCGTTTGGAAGAGAATCTTGACAGCAAAATTTTTTAAATATTTTGCTGATCCATCAAAATGCATACACCATTCAGCTGCAAAAGATATTAAATCATTTAAAACTTCAAATTCAACAAAATTTAAAAATCAATTTAAATTTAATATTAGTACCTACCAGGATTCATTTTTAATTTATTTCTGATGGCTATATTGGATTCAAAAGAATGTGCCCTTTCTAAGAAATTTTGTTTAGAAAAAAATTATTGTTTTCGTGTGTTACTTGTTGAAGTAGTGCTAATAAAAATCGCTCAATAATGTCAACCTAAATTGTTCTAGGCACATATCTATGATATCTGGATTAAACTCCATCTTATATATAACATTGTGTAGTGCAGACATAAGCTGTTTATCCATGGTAATGTTCGGTATGGAGACTAGAATTTCAGATTCAGATGGTAAGCTGTACATATATTTTAAGAATTAGTCAAGTATACTTATACAAATATAATTGAATTTAAAATTTTAGAGCATTTAGCCTATCTACTAGATGCAAATCTGAATTTATTGGATAACTCCACTGTCTATCAATGATCCGGATATATTTATTAGCATATGGTGGATCTGTCTCTTGGATTTTTTCTTTATCCTTTCCATCATGTAATAAAGGAAGTCCATCTAAACATATCTCTCAGAGTCCATGGCCCGAAGTATCTCATATAGAGACTTAATAGCTTTCACTATCCTTTTGGCCTGTTGCCATAATGTCTGTCTCGTTACTAAATTCTTCATGGTGCTTCCTTCATTATCACTCGTAGTCGAATCAGAGACTTCAGTTCAACTTCCTCCTGAATGCATTTTAGCCTTAACTTTAAATTATAGTATATATATACAAGATTGTTGAGGTCAAGGATCGCTAAACCGGTACCGGGACCCGTACCAGTCAACTACCGGTATGTGTACAGAGGATAAAAAAATGATAAAAATTTTCTTCCTCCCTCTCAAGCAAAGAATATTAAATCAGACCTGAACTAGACCCGAACCGAGCCAAACTGAGCCCGAACCGGGCGGTACGGTACGGTACAGTACTGTATCGTACGGATTTTATTTTTTAATTTTTTTTAATGGTCCGGGGTGAGGACCGTTTTTTATGTGAATCGCACCAGCTCTTGGCTGGTATGGTACGGTATGCCCCGTACCGGGCGGTACGGGACGGTATTGCAAACCCTGGTTGAGGTGTTTCTATTTTAGACAGTTTTTTTACTTAGAGTGGATAAGATCGAAGGTTGATTAGTTGCACTTACATCCACTTGATAACACCATCTGGAAGAGGATTTTAATAGCAAATTTTTTTAATTTTTTGCAAATCCACTAAAATATACCCATCATTTAGCTGCAAAAGATCAAAATCATTGAAAACTTCAGATTCAGCAAAATCAAAAATCATTTTGAATTTGATATTAAACTTATTAGTACCCTACCAGAATTTATCTTTGATTTATTTCTGATCGCTACATTAGATCCAAATAAATCCGTGCCCTTCTAAATATTTGTCAATAAAAAAAAAATTGTTATCATGTGTTAGTTGTTGAGGTTCCAATTAATAAAAACCACTCTATACATAGTCATAATTTCTTCTTGTTTTTTCATTTTTCATAAATTTAAAAAAAAGGAGAAAGAGGGAAGAGGATGGATCTACGTATCTTTAATCGGCATTTTTTTATGTTTTTCTTACGTTTTTCTCGAGTTGTATGAATTAGAATGGGTTGGATAGTGAAAAATAAGCTTTTCTATGAAACTGAGTCTCTTGAGCTCTTAGTCACATTAAAATCCCTTTCATATAGCTAGTGTTTGACCTGAACCGGGTCGAAATCATGGTTCAGGGCTGAACCGTATTATTTTGATCCGGTTTTGGAGTGCTTCGGACAGTCTAGGGGTCCGGATAGTTTTTCATGATCTAACCATCTCGATTCTTGGCTGATATGGTATGGTATGGCTTGAATCGGATAATTTGGTGTAGTTCGGAAAATCCTTGTTTAAGAGTAGGTGCAACCAGGGATCACCCAATCGGTCGGTTTGGGCCATACCGAACTGGTCGGTTTGGGTCGTACCAAACTAGATTGGCCACTAATCGGCATGGTTCGGTCTATTTTTTTGGTTCCTCCCCCATTCCGTACAAAATTTAGTTAAATTGCATATGAACCAGGCCAAACTAGATTCGAACCGGCCACAAACTGCTCGTTTCAGCCAGTTCGATTAATTTGGACCTGGTTCAGGTTTGGATCGGGTGTACTATAATAGGGGTGGGGTGTCGAATCTTTTATGTAGCTGAGAGCTCTCAGACTTTCAATTTGACAAAAATAGTAAAGGTATTCGGAAAGCTTTATTCTCCCTTTTAAGCCATCCAAATAACCAGAAAATCAAGAGAAAACATCAATTCAAGATATGCAAATCCTTTTCCTTCTCTCTTTCTCCCTCTCCTCTCTTTTTTTAATTTTAGGATATATTGTAGATCTATGAAAGATCTACACAATGATACTAAGATTATTATTTTTTGTTAAGTCTATAATTTTTAAAATAAATTTTTTTGAGATTAAAAATTAATAAAAATAAAATAAATTATTAAAAAATTATAAAAATAGATTTATGCTTTAGGATCCATGGAGAAATATTCTCGGGACGGTATCATTGGAGTTGTAAATGGTGTAATATAAAATCAAGAGTGGTGAGGTAATCAGGTTGAAGCAGTACTTGGTTGATGGTTATTTTGACGTATCTGCGTGCTGATAGTGTCCATAAGAGGTTCTTCAATTTATGAAGAAGCATTTTGCTAATTTTGAAACAGAAAAGATAAAAATATTAAAGAAGGTAAAGGTGGACCGTCGAGCCGTAGAATCATCTTATCGCTCTAGAGTGTTGGAAGGAGCATCTACTCTTGATGAGGAGGTATAGATCGAGACTGCCATTCAGGCGAGTACATCAAATTGATACCACCTGGCGAGGCTATAGCTATGCTTTAAAAACAGAGCAAAAGAAGGTTCAAATAGAGCACAAGTGCGAGCATACGAATTGAAAATTTTGGAAGAGAAGTGGAACCGGAGATATTGCTATTTTTGGTAGTTCGCTTTCCAAATTTATTTTTGAAGAGCCCATCTGAAAGGGGAAATGCCAGCTGGTTGCTCTTTCCTACATAGAAATGCCAGCCGGTTGCTTTGCCCTACATATAGCACGATGTCAAAATCCGGGTCTCCTCTGCTTTCCACCACTAGATGAGAGGCGAGCATTCCAATTCGAGGTAGAGCCTTCTCTCATCTCTTTCTCTATCCCCTTCACTTTTCTCTCTTTCATCTCTGGCATTTTTGTTCAATCCATCTTCCATCCATTGTCTAATTATGCCCAGGTACTTGTTTTGTATCTATTTTGGATCAAGAAATTAGCGGTTTGGAATTCTAGGTTTTGAATAGGATCTCTTTTTTTCTTTTAGAATCTCTTTTATTTATACAAGAGAAATTTGGTTCATGATCGAAATCAAAATTGGAATATTATTTGAATACAAGGAAAGAGTAGGGATTGGGTTTTGAGATATTAGGGCATTTTCATTTTCTCCTAGAATTGGAATGGGAATTGGATTTCCTCCAACCAAATGGTAGGAATGAAAGTCACTCATTTCCATTCCCATTCCAAACTCCAACTCTCTTAGTCAAATATACCTAGGAATTTTTCATGAATGAGGATCCATAAGCTGATCTCAAGTAATTGGGATGAGGATTGATGTTAATGGTTTTGATGTCTGTGAAATAATAAAAAAATAAAGAAATATAGTAAGAAAATATTTTACCTCTTGAAGGCTTAAATTGCTAGATCTAGGAAAATTACCTTAATGGATTAAATATCATTTCCTTAAGTATCTCGGTCATATTTTTTATCACAAAATGAAAAGAAAACAATTACCACAACCTAAATTGCCTTTCACCTTTTATTATTTTATGTTGTTTTTCTTCTTTTCCGTAGGATCTTGAATCTCCGAGACAGTCCTTCGGATAAAACTCTTATAGTTTTAACATAAAAAAAACTTTTAACATCTATTTGGATCTCAAAACAACTAAAAAATTATTAAAAAATAATTTAATATCAAACAAAATCCAAAAAATAAAAAAAGTTTTTGGCATGTCAATTTGAACCAGTACGTCATACTGTACCATGAGTCAGTACGGTATGGTATCGATACGGTATGGTATCGATACCAGTACTGTACCAGCCGACCATCGGTATAGGTCCCGGTACCGGTACTGAGAACCTTGGGTGCAACAGTCTTGGAGGATGTTCGTTTGGTATAGACTTAGAGCTCTTTCTGACCAGCATCTACGATATAGTTCTCATTTTTAACCTATATGGCATCAAGATTCAAGTTGGTAAGAAATTGAGTTAAAGACTTAGGTGTTAGTGAAACAAATAGGGTGAGCCGGTCGGTACAAGAAGTATTAGAACTATTAGCAGTAGAGATATGGGTGAAATTGAAATGAAATATTGCATTAATAGTAGGATTCTCACCTAATAAAAGTGGATTAGAAAGAAAATTTTGAAACAAGTGAAAATTTGAAACAATAGAAATGTGCGGAAGATCGAAAATTTGGAGAGATATGGAAAGACTTTCAACAAATGTATCATGCCTAGAAATGAAAATTTTTTCAATGCTTGGATATAGGCAATGAAACCCTTTATGCTTATCTGAGTCCCAAGAATACATAAGTGATCGGGGAGAGCTTATGATTAGCAATATTGTATAGACCGAGATAACACAGGCATCCAAAATCTTTTACAAGTTGCAAGTTAGAAGGACACAAGCAGGCAAAATATTATATGGTGATTTTCCTTTCAAAACAATAAGTGAATGAGTGAATGAGTACGATTTACAAGAAAAATAGCAGTTTGAATAGCCTCTATCCAAAAAACGAGGAGGCATACAAGCTTGATAAAGAAGACTTCTGATAATTTAAATAAATGCCTATGTTTCCTCTCGGCAATACCATTTTATTGTGGTGTGTGAGGACAAGAGAATCTGTGAAAAATTCCGGTTTTTGAACATAGAAAATTTTTCATTTACGTTCTCCTTATCGTGTTAGATTGAAAAATTTTTATTTTGCTATGAAAGATATTTTCAATCATTGCCTAAAATTATAAAAATCTTTCAAAAATCTCATGTTTAAATTTTAAAAGATAAAGCCAAGAATATCGTGAGTAATCATCCACAAATATTACATAATACTTATAGCTGGAAATAGAATGAACAGGTGCCCGCCATACATTAGAATGAACAAGTTAAAAAAAAAATGATTTAGAATCATGAAAAGAGAGTTCTACATGTTTTTCTATATTATAGGCATTACAAATAGATAATTTAATTTTAAAAGAACCATCAGAAACAACTTTGTTCTCTTTAATAAATTTAGAAAGAACAGTAAAATTGGGATGACCTATCTATGCCAAATATGCCCCCTAAACCTAAATGAAATAAAGGCCAACTATTGCTTATTCCGTATACTTGCAGCTTTAGAAGAAATAGGATAGAGTGAAGTTCTCGAACTATGGCATCTGAGAAGCTCTTTCCCTGCTTCCATGTCCTCTACAGAAAAACCAGAAAAGTCAAATTCGAAAAGAGAATTATTATCATGGCAAAATTAACAAACAGAAAGTAAATTTCTTTTAATAGAGGGAACAATGAGAACATTTTTGAAAGCAAATGAGTTGGAAGAAGTATTCAACTATGTTTCACCTATTTGAGTAATATTAAGTAAATTTTCATTACTAACTAAATTTTTTTCTTGTCTAGTATAAGATTTAGAAAAAGAGAGAATGCCAGGATTAGTAATCATATGATTAGATGCCCCGTTATCTAGATACCAAACTTCCTCATCGGGCTCAAGAAGCCTCATAGCAATGAAAGTTTGGGAAATGTTATCTATAATGAAAGTGTGGTTGAAGCATTGCCTGCATTGAAGAGCAAAATGATTAAACTTTTCATAGATCTGGCAGTGTGCTAGACCGTGGAGCATAGGGATGTTGGTTAGGTTGAGTAGGTTGAGAAAAAGACCGAGGATGTGAGTATGTTCCATGGTATCCACGACCGGGATTTGAATTGTATCTGCCATGCTATCGTCGGCCTTTGCAAAAACTATCCCTACGGCCTTTGCGATTACCTCTACCACAATTTGCATAAAGGGCTTCACCTTCGGTGATGGAATTAGGTGGTGTCGTCAAGTCGGTGCAATGCTGAACTTCTGTTTCTTTTTGCATAAGGAGTGGTCGAAGTTGCTCAAAGGTAGGTTTCTTCGAATATGTGTTTGAGGCATTTACAAATTCTCTATATTCCTTTGGTAGTTCCAGAAGAATAGTTACAACCAAATTGTGATCCAACTCAGATTCACCCTGAAGGGCATATCTATCGATTTAACTTTTTGCATATATTCACTCATAACCATTAATACTTTCTTGATACTTCATAACTTAGACTTTAGAGTTTAGAGAAAAGATCGTAGAGGCAGTCTTGTCAAGAAAGTATGCCTCAATGATTTTCCATGCATCATGGGCTATTTTGCGTGAACTAGATATGATCATTTGCAATTAGGGTTGTGGGCCGGCCCGAAAGCCCATTATTTGGAACTGGGCTGGGCCAGCTCAATAAACTTCGGGCCGGCCTGAAATTGGTTCAGGCTACGGACGAAATTTTAAGCATATTGGACTAGTCTTAGGGCTGTAAAATAGAGTCCATTTAATTTTTGGACCAAAGGGATGCCCGGATTTGGTTTAAAAATTTTTAAAATATAGTATTTGGGCCGGCCCAATGCGCTTTGGGCCGGCCCATTTCCAGCCCTATTTGCAATATACTAAGAGACAGTAGCATAAATCCAGGAAAGAAAGTTGGTATCTATCTTCTTCCAAACTAAGTACTCAGAATTTACAATTATTTTCTTATTAGTTGTTTCAATAGTCTGAAGAGGAATAATATCAGTTCCATCTACATGTGAAGTAACCCTAAAACTTTCTAAGACATTTAGAAAACTTGTTTCCATACCAATTATGTTGTATCTTTGAGGTATAATGGTGTGAGAGTTTTGATGTTAACAACGAGTAGTATTGAGGTAAAGAAAGACATGTTTGCCATTGAGAAAAAAGAACCACCACTACAAGAAGAAAGAAGTAGAGATGAGATCAGAAGATACCAATGGAAGATCACTTCCCTGCTAAAGAGAGACCAGATGATACCAAGTGCCTTAGGAAGGACCAAGCGACTCAAAGGAGAGGCCGAACAACACCAGGGAAGATGGAGTAGCAGTAGGAAAAACTGAGCAACACTAGGGGAAAAAAAGGAAGAGTCGCTAGAGTACTTGAGACCAAGTAGAGGAGAAGATCATCTATGAAAGAAGGCGAGGTTTCGATGATTGGTAGCTGTGGATCAATATTCCTTAGTTTAAGGTTCCTAATCTGATACCATGAAAGAAGGGCAAAAGAGCTTTTGTTTCTCTAGGGTTTCCTTTATAAGTATATATAATACAGAATCTCCATATAGGGCAATCACATGCGGTAATAATATGTCCCAACTACCATAAAGAACCCCCTACCATATATGAAGCAATATTAAATCTATCCTAACAAAAGTCACTAAGGTATTCCTTTAATTTGTTTGGAGATATCAGTAATAGCCAATCAAGGCTGTTTTGTGAGATCTTGAAGTCCATTAAATGGAGTAAAGGAGTCTAATTAATAAGTCAAGGCAGTGTTCGCGGTACCGTCCCATACCGCCCGATACGGGGCGTACCGTACCGGTGGTACGTCCCGTACCGGCCAAGAGCC
This sequence comes from Areca catechu, assembly GCA_021397845.1. Classification (NCBI taxonomy): domain Eukaryota; kingdom Viridiplantae; phylum Streptophyta; class Magnoliopsida; order Arecales; family Arecaceae; genus Areca; species Areca catechu. The sequence goes on along the minus strand of CM038049.1, from coordinate 148,197,312 downwards.
GGCACGGTTCGCCACCAAAAAACGGTCCGGACACTGGACCGTTGAAAAAAATTTAAAATTTTTTTTTGTACCGGTACGGTATGGAACAGTACTGGTACCGGTACGAACCGCCCGGTTCGGGTCGGTTCAGGCTCGGTTCAGCCCAGTTCGGCCCGGTTCGGGTCGGTTCGTGGTCGGTTCAGTGAGAGGGGGAGAGAGATTATTTTTTTTTAAAATTTGGCAGCCGGTACAAGTGCCGGTACGGTATGGTACGGACCGTACCATACCGTACCGCCCGTTGACCGGTACTGGTCCCGGTATCGGTTCAGCGGACCTTGAGTCAAGGGATTGGTCACTATGCTCATCACTATAGTGTGGACAATGGTGCTGTAGTATTGTGGTATAGCTTGGAGTTGATAAGTTATCTAGTTAATGGGATTTTAATCTTTTACCTATGTCATTTTATATTACAGGCCATCTATAATTGGTTTTACATTACTTCTGTATAAATTATTCTCTCAATATATTCTTTGAAGCATAAGTGTGAATTATTAGTTTCCTTGTCCTTATTTTTGTTTAGCTTCTATTGAAGCCCCCTTCAACCATGGCTGGTAATAAGACCAGGCCAACCTAGACCCAATGGGCCGAGCCGACTTGAGACCAAGCTAGGCTGAGTGTCATGGGCCATGGTTTGGACTTGGTCTTTCAATTTTAGGCCTACAAAGCCCTGAGCTTCATCTGGGCAAGCCGAAAACCAACTTGTAATCCAAAACTCCCTTTTTAAACTTTGCTTCCTCTTTCTCTTGTATATATGTGCCTCTCCTCTCTTCTCTTTCTCAATATTGAAATCCTAGCCCTATCCTGTTGAGGTTGCATCCTCGCTAAAGACCACTTCTACCTCTCTGGTAGCGGCCGTGCCAGTGCCAATGCCAAGTTGGTCAAACTCATTGTAGTCCACTTGGAGGCAGTGGCATTTAGCACCTCAGCATCCCCCAATTTGTCCGAAGTGAATTTCATTACCACTAGAAACTAGCCTCTATCTCCAGGTCTTCTGCATCAGTGCCCCCAAGGTTGATGAGCAGTGGATGGGAGGAGAGGCAGCGGTGATTGGTGGAGAGGATGAGCAGTGAGTGGCAGGCAGTGGAGCAACAAATGACCGGTACTAGAGGGGAGGCCATTTCTGCAGCTAGCGGTGGAGGGAAGGCCACTGGCTGAGCTGTGGAGGAGAGTCTATGTTGGGCAAGAGGCGGAGGTGAATTGATTATTTTTAACCCATTTGTTAATGTGGTGAGAGTTTGGGTGTTGGGTCCATGGTGCATGGGTCAAATAAGGTTTGGGGCTGCGGACCTTGTCGCCTTTTAGCTGTGCCACACCTAGGCCTTTTTTTTATCACATCATGTGGGTGTATGTTGGGCCCAAGCTAATTACCAAAATGACAAGACAAGCCTGGGCTTGAGGTGGGCTAGATTAAGCCCAACCTTCAACAAATAGATTCTAGTCCCTTACCCTCTCATGCAACATGTGGCCTTGGCAGACTGCATTACTACAATTTGATTATCCCAAATAGCATTTTCAGTCTTTACTTGCATTTCTGATCGATTGGTATATGTTCCTCTCCTTTATCTTCATTAGGACTTTCCTCATATTGCTTTCACAGCTACACCACGTTCTGTATAACTGCTACTCATGGTATCAAGCGAACTGAATGATATAAGATTATTCTGCATGGTGGAGCATGTTTGACCCTATTTCGAATGTATACTATGTATCAAAATCTTGTTTATTACTACCCCTATAACAGTAATCCCATAGCTTGAAGTAGCACCCTACTAAATGATATCTTCTTTCTTTTCTTTATAGGAATCAGTTTAATCATTTACTGAATAAATACATTATACAATAACAACTAATAAAACCTAAGTGCCTCTATGCTAGAGCCAATATGTATAGAAACTAAGGAAGCATCTAAATTGTCACTGTGGTCACTTCCCTATGATTATCATATCCATCAAACTCTAATGTTTGCATGTCCATATAGTAGATACTTTGCCTACTATGGTGTACTACTTTATAGTGTAATAACTCTAGAGCTCTTCTTTTTGTTCAATCTTGTATCTTGAGCATTTCTTCCTAGATCTTTGAGTTCAAATTCTCTTCCATTACATCACAACAATTGTTTAAAACCTGGTGATCCGGACCAAGCCACCATGGTGGTTGGGTCACCTGTTGGTCAACTGTCCAACTCCCCTTCTTACAAATCGATGTACATTTCCGGGGTGTGAACCAACCCCCAGTTGGTTTCTCTACATCTTCAACTCCAAAGACATTATCTTAGTGCCTTCTTCCAACGTTGGGCTGCACTGCCTCTGTTTTCTCACCAGATCCCCGCCTCACGTTGAATCGTACTGCTCCTTGTCAGACCTCTGCCTCCTCATGTTGAATTTTATCAGGACTCCACTATTCACTGGATTCCCACCACCCCATGCTGGATCTCTACCTTCTCGAATCATATTGGAGCTCCATTGCTTCATGTTGATCTCCTTGCCTTGATTCTCACTCGTGGTCTCTGTTTTCATTGGATCCTGCTACCTTCAGATGCTTCCACAGTTTCATGGGACAGCAGGTAAACAGTGAGGAAGGAGAATGCCAGGTTGAGAGAAAGAGAGAGTTATAACTTTTTAGGGAATGGAACGGGGAGAGAGAGGGAATGGGGGAGAGAGGGATCGTGCCTTTCCACTTTCCTTTTTTATTTGGATGACCCACATGGCTAGATATTGGTTTGACTTGTTTAGGTCAAGTGAGTCAACTGTTGGACCGACATGCTCAGTTAATTTTATGGCAATTCCAGGTTACTGGGTGACCCAACCAGCCAGCGTTTTCAGGTGATGGGTCAGGCGAGTCGACTCGGCTTAACCCATTCTGGATCACAAAACATTGATCTTAGCTGAACTTCATTTATCAATTTTATTTTTTCCTTGTCTCATTCGGCAGAAAACGTGCTATAACCTTCACTATCTTTTCCTATACATGAAAGTAATTGCATATGCTCATATGGAGGAAGCAAGGTAGAAAGCAATATACCAGTCTTTCTTTGCTTTGAAGTGCAATATACCTCCTCTTATGCTCAAATATAATTTATTTGTTGACTTTTCTTCTTGTAGAACTCTGACCCAAGGACTAAAAAGTTCATCATGAAATTGTACCTTGCATTGTCCATGAAACAAGGCTTTCCTGTGTTAACTATTTTCATTCCATCCTGTTTTTGTTATTATCAATCATTTTGACAATCATGGGTTTTTATTGCAGTGGTATGTAGTAGTTCTCGTTGCATGAGATGTCCTTTACAGTTCTGCCAATGGCCAATGTTGAATGTCTTGGAACTATCTCCATCCAACCAATAGGTGGTTCCCAACACTTCCCTATCAAAACTGATTCTTCTAAACTCTAAGCTCTAATATACGTTCTGTGATGCTCATGGGTCTCAAACTACAAATGTCTTTGTCATGGATTCAGAACTTTAATCCATCCCTTGGATTCTTCCAGTGGCAAACAAAGTGAAGAAATATTTCAGTAATAGTTAGGCAACTGAGTACAAGTACACAAGATAGCAGACATTAGATGCACATTGTTGACCAAGATGCCCGATTCCATGGTGGAGGAATTATATTTACTAATACTGTTAAGAAGAATCATATTTTCCCACTTATTATCAGTCGACCTTCTATGCATGAGAAACACACATATGATACAGGCAACATACCCACGAGCATGAGACTGGAACACTTTCACCCTTGCTCATCCCTTCCTCTTTCACAATGGAAAAACCTAACTAAACCAACTCAAGAGAATCAACTAAATGTGAGATCCGTCTACTATCTCTTGATTCCTCTAATTCAAGAGTAAGACATCTGCCACATGCCTGATGGACATATTAGCCCGCAATATAAAGGATTGCACATTTTTATCTTGCAAATATGCTTACTCTTCAAAGAGGCAACATAGTACAGAATCAATTGTGAAATTCCATTATTAGATATGAATTATAATGATGCTACGAAGAAGTTGAAACCAGAATATTGTGGTCCAGTTGTGGTGCCTGTTAAGAACTTACATTTCAAACTGTTTGCACCCTCTGAATGGTTCTTATTTTGGTTGCTTCATTTGCATGATTGGTATCTTGATATTCTGATCATGCATCTTGAACTTTTGTTTTTTTGTGGTACTGCTATTATAAAATAGTTGAAACCAGAATATTGTGGTCCTGTTGTGGTGCCTGTTAAGAACTTACATTTCAAATTGTTTCCACCCACTGAATAGCTTTTATTTTGTTTACTTCATTTGTATGATCAGTATCTTGATCTTCTAACCATGCCTCTTGAACTTTTTTTTTGTTCCTTATTTTTCAAGGTTGGTCAAGAACCTGGGGCGAAGAACACTTTGGAAATGGGTATATGCCCAAGATATGTTCTTATTTTGCATTTTTTAATGTTTTGCATCATTTATGGGCAGCTAATATATTTTGAGAACCCTTTAGTCTTGTTTGTGTATGAGAACTTGGAGAGCATACTTCATGTGAATTAATAGTTTGATTCAATCAATTATGCAGATAATTTTTATATCTTTGCTAAACTACCATCAAAATTCAATTCTGCCCAGAGATTAATTGATTTAAGCTTTTAATGAGTCTCTGCTTTAATAGATTGACAACGCATCTATAACTTATAATGATCTACTGATTAATGTCAACATTTGGAACCGTGTCATGCTTGGTCTTATGATTTCATTTCATGTAAGTGATTATCAATTTTTTTCTGGCAGTGATCATTTAAAGTTTAATATATGTATATATGGATGTTGTAAAGCTAAATATATTTCTTGCTTTCTAGTTGCTCACTGCAGGGACCTGTTTTCGTCAGAAAAGATTGAAATATTCAAGCCTCATCCTTGTTTGTTTGGAATTGGCTTCATAAATCTTGCCCTGTAATAATAAAGAGAGAACATTAAAGAATGAAAAGCATACAATACCATTAGCTTATCCGACAAATTTACGGATAACTTTATAGAACCATCAAAACTCATTAAAAGCTGTAAATGTCTTCTTGGCAAAAGCAGCCTATTATAGGGGATGTATGATGATTAAATGTCACGAGAACTAGTATTACAGAATTTTTTTTGTACAGCAGTTTTCCATCACTCTTGATAAAGTGTGCACCTCTAATTTTATATGTTCCAACAAGACTTTTCTATTATTATGAATGACACCAATCAAAATCAATGTGTTTTCCGTATATTAACTTGAAGAGGAGGTTTGCATGGTAACCTAGTTCTGAGAGTTTGATAAGCTTGAAGAAGTAGGTGCAAAGTTTGTCCAAAATTAGCGAAGTAAACCTGAAGTCTCTGCAGGTCTTCATATTTTAGCTGCCAGCTTATGAACAATAAAAATACTTATTGCTGATACATTGCATGTCAAATGAATGAGTAGTGCTACTGTTAATAATTTCACATGGAAAACTTTTACGAATCTTTCATGTAACTCATCCATTGAACTATCACTGACAGCTAGTACCTGACGTGGCACAGTGTGCAAACTTTTTGCATTAAGACTTCCATATCAGTTGGGCAAACTGTGTGTAATGTATCTGTTTTGCTTGTTGCATTTGCATTTTCCAACAGATATATTTAGTGCCATAGTTCCCCTTTTCTGTGTTAGCACAGGTTGATTCTTGAATGAGTTATTCAAACCAAGTGGATATCTTGACACCTGCAACCTTTTATGTTAGAGTTGCGTCAAAAAAAACTTTTATGTTACAGGAAAGTACATAAATATGGTAACAGCACAACAGGAGAAAGCTGGGATATTGTTGTCGATGAAGAAACCTATTATGAGTAAGATGGCTTTTTATATATTGCTGTAACTTTAATCATGCAATGTGACTTTGGTTGTTTTTATTAAAATTAACTCATGATCATATGCTTTACACATGGTAGGTTTCATTTGTTTTATCAACAAATGTTATAATGCTTACTTTCTTCTGAAGGGCTGAGCCTCATTATGGTTGGGCGGATGTTGTCGGCGACTCGACACAGTTGTTATCTATACAACCTCAAGAAAAGCCACCAGGTGGATACACTGGTCTTGATTTTGGATCATCGATGCCCGAAACAGATGATCCACCAGATAAACCCCCACCCCTCTACAGTGAAGAGTTTATTGTAGGTAGTCCTAATTTTTTATTGGACTCCAATTTTGTGCTCAAAGACCCTTCTTGTAGAAAAGATATTCCAAAACTCAATTCTTCAGTTCATCAGTTCATTTATTCATTGACATTTCCTTGGTGGCATTTCATCATTCTTATACTATGTAACTATTCGAGATTTCTAATGATTTTTTCTTGCTAGATCTTAAGAGTTAACCTAGTGTGGTTTAGTGTGACCCTGTTTGGTCTATTATCCCATAGAGAGAGCATTTTTTCTGAAGGGTATTACTTCAGGCATGCTCCAATGCTGGAATAATTCTACACAGATAAGAGCATGCTTAGCATTAATCGACTATGTGCTAGAGCTTTGATCTGATGCATGTCATGAGGGTCGAGTTCTGCTATGGTCCGGGCAGCTTAGATTGTTGTAAATCCTGACATAGATTAGAATCTTGAGTGATTTTTTTCCCCTTACATTATTTTTTTAAAGGACCGATTAAGTTGAAAATGTTACGTTAGGTCTGCCAGAGATTAGTCTTGCAAAATAAATTAGACTATGGGTCACAACTCAACTTGGGTCACGTCCCATTCTCGGTTGCTTTATATTTCTATTCCATAAAAAGAAAAATTAAATCTAGTAATTGGATAAGGACAGGGAAAGAGGTTGCAAGAAGTAGGGATGGCAACGGTCAGGGTCGGGTCAGTTAATATTCCATATGTTCTAATTAAAAATTTTATATCCATATTTACCTCATATTTGTCTTGGATTGGATTTGGTCAAGTGATGCAGGCCGGTTTAGGTTAAATAGTAAAATATGTAAAATTTATTTATTTTTAAATTATTTAGATAGGAAAGTTTTGAAAATTCTTAAAATAAATTATATCTCTTAATTTTTTTCTCAAAACAAAAAGAAAATCGGTTTCTGGAGCATGTGCAACTTGGTTGAAACATTCCTTTTATAAGTATAATGAATCAATTAGTTTTTTTTTAACTGTTTCTGGATGGTTGAGTAGGTTTTAATCATTCATGGGGTTGAGGGTTCAAATCTGCACCTCGTCTTTCGATAATCCAAAATGGATAAAATGAAGAAGCAACTGAGGCGGTAGCTTGATTATATGCTTTAAAATAGGAAAAATCTTATTTTTGAAGATAATAATTTGACATTGTCCATGATGTAGCACTTTGAAGACATGACTTAAAAGAACGGTATTGTATCTTTTCAAGCTTGATAAGTTGATTATGTTAGGATGACTTTCGGGCATTTGAATGTTTTCAAGGAACTAGTCGGATGATTTCAGGAATGGATATAATTAACTTCTTGATCTACAAAAGAAGATTTCGATATTAAAGAAATTGGTGGGATTTTTTAATGAGAAAAATTGCGATACTACATTGAGAGGATATAGTAAGAAAAAAATGAAAAGAGAACATGAGTATGCACGAGTCCCTTGGAGTTTCCCTCAACTCTTTATTTATAGAGATTTGAGGTTGAGTTGGCTAGGTGGTTATAATCATTTGTGATGTGGTTATACTGTTAAGAAAGTTTTTAAGTTGGTTAGACCATTAAGAGGTCAGTTTGTGATGTGGTTTATTAAGTGGTCTATTACATTTCATGATAACCATTTTACCAACCTTATTGTAACGTTCTAACAACTTTAAAATATCTACTTCATATCAGATGAAGCTATGAAACTTTATACCTAGCTCAGGTAAATGACCGGTATCTATCTAATAAGTAACATGTGCTTCAAATAAATGATCGGCTCCTGGTGGTCAGGCATCTTGTGCCTTGAATAAGTAATCGGCTCCTAGCTGTTTGGCATATCGTGCCTTGAATAAGTTATCGGCTCTTGGTCGTCTAGCATCTTGTGCCTTGAATAAGTGATCGGCTCCTAGCCATCTGGTACCCTATGTCTTGAATAAGTAATCAACTTCTGGCCATCTGGCACTTTGTGCCTTGAATAATTTATCATCTCCGCTCCTAGTCGAATACTTTCCTTCATACTTATAACTATTTATGATAGGTTGTCTATCCTGTAACAGTTGCTCCCCATTTTCGAGTTTGAGATGATTTGCTTAACTCAACTTGAAAATACAACGAAAAGACTCCATGAGCCTTTTGATAGGAAAGAAGATAAATTATTACTTTATGCATCACCATTTCGCTATATGACATTAAATGTGGCATGAACTTTTTACAAAAATAACCATTAGGTTAGGTAGCGGGCAATTCTCGAAATGATAATAATCCCTCGATCTGTAGGGCTTGCTTTCTAGCCAATAAGAATAGCCTACGTGTCAAGAAGGAAGTGGCCCACACCTTGAGCCAGGAATTGTGTGATGTGGTTGTCATCCAATGGTGAGATGATTTAATCTAAGCCATTGAGTACTATTATAATTATTGGTTCTGTCTCTTAATATAGATCCTTTACCTTCCTTGTTCTTTTGCTTTCATCTCCAAGAGAGCTAGCACGCGATCCTTCTTCAAATTTGGCTTATTTGCTCTAGAAGACCTAGGATCTTACTTTTCTCGGTAAGAGGCCTTCTTTCTTCCATAGTTTTTTGCTATGTAGTCATGGCCTCTAGAGTTAAGAAAGCCATAAGAAAAGTGAGGAGTTCAAGAATAGATCCCATCAAAGCTGTGGTAGATCCAAATCTAGTTGAGGGGCACCCAGCTCATCTTGTTGCTGTTGCAAGACCCCATAGGAGGGCCTCTTAAGGTCTTGATAAGGAAAAGTCCAACATTAAAGAAGAAGACCTTAGGAAGCTTAGGAATAAATATTTTATCCTTGATGACATCAGATTGACCGTTCTTGGCCTTGATGAACTGGTTTTGTCTCTTCTATTCGGGTGCATGGCTTTCTATGAGGGTGCATTCGATGTTGGGATTTGGTTCTCACTTCATTCTTTTATTAGGAATGTATTAGATTACTATAAGGTCACTCCAACCTAGTTTTTCTCGAATGGCTTCAAGATGATCATTAGTTTTATCCTTATCTATCACTTGGTAGGAATAGAGCCAAGCTATTCTTTGTTCTGAGCTATCTTCATGTTAAAATCCCACCCTTACGATAAGCATTGGTATTACTTTGCCTAAAGGCAATCTTGCAAACTTATAGAAGGCATCCCTTCTTTCATCCATGGATAGAAAAATAGGTTTTTCTTCCTTTTTTCCGATCAATTTAGGCATTAGGTCTTCTTGGGATAGAGCCTAGACCGAACTCAACTTTAATAAAACCCCTTTAGATGAAGATTTAGAGTATTACTACAAATTGCTCAATGTCGAGATCCCAGAGTTCAAATTCATCCTGACTGATCAAGCCTTGTATGATACGGGCATTAACTTGGTTGGTCCTTATAGTATGTTCAATCATTTTGGACTTTATTCTCTTCTTTCTTTTTTTACAATGTCATCAGACTTCACTGATCTCTTAACTATTACTTGGACTATCATGTCTATTGGGACGAAGATCGATGTAGAGAGATTACAGAAGGCTACAAAGAGAAAAGGGACAGATGCCACTTAGGAGATCAAAAGGAAGAAAATTAAACGATTTTCCCTATTGATGTCTTCCTCGAGTACCCCTGTATCAGGAAGTGGCCGATCTCCAGCACCAGTAAAGGGGCTTGTACCTACTCTGATGACCAGTCTGACCAGGTTATCGAAAATTATCCGACCACCACCTCCAATGATTAGCCTTGTAATGTTATCGGAGGTCACTCGACCACATCCCCCATTGCTGTTGAACAGTCCTCGGGTGCTCAAGGAGAGCACATTATTCCGAAAAATAGATTAAGGTTGAGTGATATCGGTCGTAAGAGTCCAAGGCTTGCTAAGTAGTTGCTGGAGATGATTCTCCTTCCCATTGACAAAGTAAAACAAGAAACAAATACACTTTTTCAAGTTTTTAGCAACAGCTATCTTGAATTTTTTCAGATAACTATCCTTTTATTTGGCTATTCTTTTCTTTTTTCTTTTTCTTTCTTTCTTTTTTAATCCTTTTACTTCTTTTCTTTTAACTTCTCTCCAATATCAGACATTTTAGGAATTTCCTTATCATATACAATGAGGTAAGGAGTGATTTATAGAGAAGGTTGTCGGCTTCCAGGAAAGTAGCTAAGAAGGTGGATGATTAGTTTGAAGCTGCCAATGTCCAGTCAAAGGGTACCAAGGCACAGGCTGATGCTATTGAGGCGTGGGCCAATACGATTGAGGCCCAGAAAATTGAACTAGAGATTACAACCTCCAATGAAATAAACAACCTGAAGGTTTCCCTCTCTGACACTAATAAGGAGATTAAAGTAAATCGAGTCTCCATTCAAAAACTCTGAGAGGAAAATGAGAGATTGGAGAAGGAGCTTGAAGAGGCCAAGAAGAAGGCTATAAAGAAATACAAGTTGATCGAGGACTTCTTAGATGACATCGTCAAAGAGTCGATCAATGTTTTTCACGAGGAATTCAAGGATTGCCACAGCAAGGTGAGGGAGCTTTTCCCAACAATTGATGTCACTCTCCTTATCCCAAGTATTCCCAACCCGACTATGGAGGAAGCAATAGAGGTACAAGATGCCGGTGTATCTACTGATCTCCCTCCTTCGACTATTTTCGAAGCTGTAATCGCTGCTAAGATGCTGGAAGCACTAGCGGATGCCTAGCCAGAAGCTTCAACTGACTAGGAGCAGAAGTATGAAGGCCTATTTTCTTGGACATGCTTTTTTTTAAACTTGTATTTCTCATGGATTTGAAGTAAAGAAATCTCTATGTTTGAATCAATATTCTCTTTTCTATTTTTTTAATACTTTAAATATATGCAAAAATATGGAATCACTTACCACATTTGCGGTAACTTGCTGACCATCATCATAGTAAGGCAGTCAATGTGCTGCTTGTGTCTAGGGAATAGCTTGGAATTCCTCCTAAAAACTTGGGAAAAGGGATCGACGAACCTTCAGGGATAGTAGATATGATAGAGAGTCCAATTGAAGGAGTAGTCAATGATCCTCCAAGATCTTCGATCAAGACACAGGTTGGGAGGAAGATATCCATTTATAAGGTGATGAAGATGGCACTTAAGATATCAAGAGATGATGCAAAGAGATTCCAAGCTATCACTAACAATACTGGCATATTCTTCTTGCCTTCGAACTTGGCTTCAATAGATGCATCTGAAAGGCAAAGAAGTTTTATCCGAATATACGTCCCAACTTTCTCACCTTGATATATTTATATTCCCAAACTTTGATAGAGAAAGTATTAGGGGGAGACCCATATACCTTTGTAGAGACTACTAGTGCTACTCTGGATGCTGGACTAGAGATAGCAACTTTTGGCCCCCCAGTAGAAGATGATCCCCCTTTGAAGGCTCCAAGCGATGAGAAGGGCAAGGATTCTAATTCTTCATTTACCAAACCTCTGAGGGCTCTGAGATCGAAAAGAAGAAAGACATAAATGTATATTTTCTTCCTTTCTTTTCTTTTTTTCTTTTTTTGTACCGATTAATACATAGAGATGAAGAATCCCTTTGGTATACTTTGTAAGAAATTTCTTGAAATTAACAAAAGAACTCTATTTCATTCATCTTCTATATTCTCATTTTTACTATTTCTATATGAAAAATATATGCTGCTCTTTGAGCTTTGAGGTATTTGTCTGAAATATTTATCTAAAATTCAAACAATCATTTTACTGCATTCCTTTGGTGAATCTTGTAGTTTTAAGTATATATGCTTCACAAAAACTTTTGCCGACCACTTTGGACAATATTAAGAATACCTGATTGAAAATTTAGGCAAGCTTGTGTCATTTATCCGATCATTTAAGAATACTCGATCACTTTGAGAATATCTGATCACTTTGAATAGATAAAATTGATTAGAAGTTTGGACAAACCTGTGTCATTTATCCGATCACTTAAAAATATCCGATCATTTTGAGAAATTTGATTGATTTGAATAGATGAAATTGATCATGAGTTTGGAGAAACCTATGCCCTCTACTCGATTACTTTGATAGAGAATATCCGATTGAAAATTTGGTTAAGCCTTATCCTCTACCCGATCACTTTGATAGAGAATAATGATCGGAAGTCTGAGCAAACCTATACCTTATATCTGATCACTTTGATAGAAAATATCTGATCGAAAGTTTAGACAAACATGTACTCTCTACCTGATCACTTTGATAGATAATAGCTGATTGAAAGTTTGGGCAAACATGTATTCTCTATCCGATTATCTTGATAGAGAATATTTGATTAGAAGTTTAGGCAAACCTGTATCCTCTACCCGATCACTTTGATAGAGATTACTTAATCAAAAGTTTGGACAAATTTGTATTCTTTTTTATATAAACGAGCGGCCACACAACTCTGGTGTAAGAGCTGCCTAAAAGATCAAGAAGAAGAAACCCCTGAAGAGGTAGAGGGATGTTGTCACTCTGGTTCCAGGATCAATCACCAGAATGCCGAGCAACAAAGGAGGCAACCTAGTCAGCTATATTATTTACCTCTTGATAGACATGTCTAACTGAAGCCATCCTAGGTAGCCCAAGGGAGCTCCGGATGTCACGAAGGAGAGGGTGGGCATCACAATGCTCCATTCTGCCCTGAATCCAACTAATAATAGTGGTAGAATCTATCTCAATGAAGATCCTCTCTGTATGTAGCTCCTGAGTAGCTCTCATGATACCTGTCCACGTAGTTCTGAGCTTAGATTCTGGGACTGAAGGCTCATGAAGAAAGAATCTCCCAGCCGCCAGAAGCTTGCCCTCAATATCCCGGATGATATACCTAGCACCACCAAGACACCACGGACACTACCATCAAAGTCACCTTGACGAACCCCAAAGGCGGGGGCTCCTAGAAAATATAGATAACCCTCAAAGTGATGGAAAAACTGCCATCAAAGTCACCTTGCCGAGACAGCATGGGAGTCCCAGGAATCCAAGATCGCAAGGGACGTAATAGTATCAAAGTGGTGATACTCCATCACCATGAACATGGCTCTCTGAAGAATCCGATGTGCCAGAGTGGTCACAGCCTCAAAAACCATGGCATTTCTGGTTAGCCAGATTTGATAGGCGATGTAGGCATAAAAGCGACCATCCTTAGCCAAACACTACTTGAGCATGTCGAGGAAGGAGCCCAACCATGGTCCATCATCCTCATCCCACGGCCATCTCGCAGCAAGCCTCCAAATTAGCCTCACTCTAGGACAACTCATAATGGCATGCTTGGTGGACTTATCCTCTAAGCCACAAATCGGACAAGACATTGGCATGTCCATACCTTTACGCCTGAGCAAAGTCATCATAGAGAGGCGATCCCAAGCCATCTTTCAAAAGAAGATGCACACTCTCGGATGAACGGGCAGTCTCCAGATTTAGTCCATCGTGATCCTCCTATCAAAAGGTCTCCCACACAAATCAGAAGGTGCTCGAAGGAACTTGGGGTAGCAAGAGTGACCCCAAACCCTCAGATATTGATAACAATGACTCGAAATCGGGATAGCAAGGATCTGATTCACCAACTGTCCCAAAGAGTCTGGTAATCTCCTAAATATTCCAAGTCCTGCCATCATCCGTCAGCAAGTCATAGACCTGAAGGTTGTCAACAATCTCCATGTTAATAAAGGTTGGCCACCTAGATAGAGGTAAGCTAGAGATCCAAGTATCCTGACTGATATCAATCATGGGCCTATGGCCAATCAAACATCTGACATGAGCCATCACAGTAAGACCACGGGCATAGATCTCCCTCCAGATAAAATAGCAGCCATGAGTGGTCTGAATCTAGAATACCTAACTCCAAGCACCATAGCGAGCCCTTATCACCTTGCTTCATAGATAATTGGACTGAAGAAGATATCTCACTGTATTTCTAGCGAGGAACACCTGTCTCCTGATAAAAGGGACTGGATCCCAAGGCCACCATCCCTGACTGACTGGCAGATAGTATCCCATGACACCAAGTGAACACCATATTATTGTGCCTGGAACTCCATAGAAAATTTTGGAAAAGTTGCTCTATCTCCGTCAAGCAGGAGCTAGGTAGCATAGTATTTGCCAGGAGATAAAAAGGAATAGAACTCAAAACAGTTTTGATGAAAGTGAGTCTGCCCATCATAGAAAGAGTAGTAGCCTGCCAACCCTCCAGATGATCGCGGACCTGTTGCACCATGGGTCTACACTCCATCCTCCGTAGCCTCCTGCTAGTCATAGGCACTTCAAGGTAAGTCAGGATCCCTGACTGCTCAGAAATCCCCAGTATATCCAGGATGGGCTATTTCGTCCGAGCCTTTATTCTGGGGTTGAAGATAACCATAGATTTCTGCAAATTAACTAACTGCCCAGATCCACGGCAGTAAGACTCTAAAATGGATGCAAAACATCTTTTATTTTGGAGTAAGGCATGCCCAATGAGAAGACAGTCGTCTGTAAATAGAAGATGAGAAAGAGGCTAGGCTCCAAGGGCAGGCCAGTAGGGTTCCAGTAATAACCTTTGGAGAATACTTTTTTTCGATCGTTTTGATAGAGAATACTTGATTACTTTGATAGAGAATACTTGATCACTTTGATAAAAATATCTGATCACTTTGATAGAGAATATCTGATCACTTTAATAGGAAATATCTAATCACTTTGATAGAAAATAGCTGATCGAAAGTTTAGACAAACATGCACCCTCAACTCGATCAGTTTGATAGGGAATACTTGATCGAAAGTTTGGACAAGCTTGTACAATCTACCTGATTACTTTGATAGAGAATATCTAATCACTTTGATAAAGAATAGCTAATCGAAAGTTTAGGTAAGCCCGTGCCTTCTACCTGATCACTTTAATAAAGAATACCTGATCAGAAGTTTGGACAAACTTATACCCTCTACCAGATCATTTTGATAGGGAATACCTGATTGAAAGATTAGACAAGCCTATATCCTCTACCTAATCACTTTGATAGAAATACCTGATCGAAAGTTTGGACAAGCCTATACTCTTTACTTGATCGCTTTGATAGAGAATATCTAATCAAAAGTTTGGGCAAGCCTATATCCTATATCTGATCTCTTTGATAGAAAATACCTGATCGAAAGTTTGGACAAACTATGTCCTCTATCTGATCATTTTGATAGAGAATACCTGATGAGAAGTTTGGACAAACCTATGTCTTCTACTCGATTACTTTGATAGAAAATACCTGATCAGAAGTTTGGATAAACCTGTATCTTCTACTCGATCACCTTGATAAAGAATATATGATTGGAGATTTGGGCAAACTTGTGCCCTCTACCCAATCACTTTGATAAAAAATACCTGATCAAAAGTTTGGACAAGCATGTACCCTCTATCCGATCACTTTAATAAGGAATAGAGAGATATCTTCTTGAAAGATAAGAATTAATTGATAATATTTTTTCAAATTATCAGAGTTTCATAATCTTGGAACTAGAGTCCCATCCAAAGTTTTTATGTTATTTGTCCATGTCTAATGACCTTTGATATTTTATAGGGCCCTTCCTAATTAGGTGTAAGTTTTTCTTGCTCTATTGGCTTTGAGATTTCAACTCATCGAAGGACTAGATCACCTTGTTAGAAGATTTTGGTTTTAATTTTGGAATTGTAGTATTGGGCAATCCTTTGTTTATAAGCTACCATCACGATACAGTCTTTTTCCTATGCTTCTTCTAGAAAGTTGAGGCCTACTAGTAATCTTTATTGATTGGAATCTTTATCATACTCCTTTATTCAATCGAAAACCAAACTGATCTTCAAAGAGATGACTACTTCTATCCCATAAGTCAATTTGAAAGGTATTTTGTCAGTTGGAACTCGAGGAGTTGTTCTATAGGACCAAAGAATGTTGTTCAACTCATCAACCTAAAGGCCTTTCATCTGATTAAGTTTGGATTTCAAGCCTTGAAGAATGGTCCGATTAGTTACTTCTACCTCCCTATTGGATTGCGGGTGCCCTACTGATATGAATATTTGTTCAATATATAGGTATGAGCAAAATTTTCAAATTTTTTTGCTATCAAATTGCCTTTTATTATCGAAGGTAATGTATTTGAACAATCTAAATTGGTAGATGATATATTTCCAGATGAAGTCTTGAACTTTTTCTAAGTTATCTGGGTTAAGAGTTAGCTTCCATCCATTTAGTAAAGTAGTTGATAACCACTAATAAGAACTTTTTTTGCCCAGTTGCCATTGAAAAAGGTCCAAGGATATCAATTTTCCACATATCAAATGGTCAAGGGACCAGAACCCGAGTGATCGATATAGATGGCTTTCTTTAGATATTAGCAAACTTATATCACCGACCATATTTTTAGATAATGTCTATAACATCTTATTAGATAGTAGGCCAGTAAAATTCTTGCTTGAAAACTTTGTAGGCTAATGTTCTTCCTTTGATATGACTGTCACAGATGCCTTCATGAATTTCTCAAAGAGCATATTCAGCTTCTAAAAGATACAAACATCGAAGTAGAGGCATTGTAAAGGATTTTTTAATAAAGTTTTCTATTTAAGAGGATGTACCATAGGGCTTGCCATTTGATTTCTTAGGTTTCTCTTTTATTTGTTGGAAGATCTCCTTTATTAAGGAATCTGACAATCTAGTTAATCTAGCTTAGCTTATATTCCACTCGTGCAATAATAGGAACTTCTTCTATACTGGAAGTTTTCAAATATTTGATAAAGACCGCTTTTGGAAGATTAGAGCAATCTAAAATGATGAGATGTGATAGAGCATCTATTCGGGCATTTTCAAATCTGGGTATCTGCTAGATTTCTGGAACTTTGAGATTTGAGGATAATTCTTTAATTATATAAAGATATCTAATCATGGTTGGCTCTTTATTTTCATAATCCTCTTGTACTTGTCTGATGATCAGTTATGAGTCAGAGAGGACTTTTATTTGATCGATATCAATCTTTTTGGTTATTTTTAAGCTAGTAATTAGAGTCTCATATTCAGCCCCATTATTAGTAGTGTGAAAACCAAATCTTAGGGCATACTCCATTACTACTCCATCAAGATTTGCAAGGATTAATCTAACTTCAATT
Organism: Areca catechu; assembly: GCA_021397845.1. Lineage (NCBI taxonomy): Eukaryota > Viridiplantae > Streptophyta > Magnoliopsida > Arecales > Arecaceae > Areca > Areca catechu. The sequence continues at coordinate 148,180,069 of CM038049.1, read as the reverse complement.
TTTTGGGCATTTGAGACACCATTGACATTTAGAACCCAAGAAGGAGTGGATGGCTTTTTCGATCTCTTTTCTATCCTTTTTTCATTAGGTATTGTGCACTTAATGATGAAGTTAGCAAGGACTTGAGCTTTCATGCTGAGATGAGGTTTGTATTCAACATCAAATTCTTTTAATTCGATGGCCCATTTGGCAACATGCCCTAATGTGTTTGGCCTTCGAACTTTGGATTTCAAAAGTTGATATATTAAAACAACCATAGTATGGGACTGAAAATATGATTAATTTTTTTTTGATATAGTGATAAGTGCATAAATCATCTTCTCGACCTTGATATATCTCACTTCTACATCCCTTAATATATTGTTGGTATAATAGACAAGCTTTTGTACACCTACATCTTCTCCCACCAAAACAGAGCTAATAATATCAGGAAAAATAGATAAGCAAATATAAAGTTGCTACCTTCTTTCGGTCTTGATAGCAATGGAGGAGAGCTAAGATATTTTTTAAAATCTTCATAAGCTGATTGGCAACTATCCAACCACTTAAAATTATTGGTATGTCTTATAATTTTGAAATATGGTAGATACTTTTCAGCTAATCGGGAGATAAACCAGCTAAGTAAAGCAATCCAACCAGTTAGGCATTGGACATCCTTTTTGAAGGCCCATGTAGGCAACCCAAGAGGGGGGTGAATTGGGTTTTATAAAACTTTTGTACTATTTAAAAGATGAACTAAAGCAAGTATATGCTAATGCAATTTAAGTGCTTGTGTATTTCAAATAAATGCAGTGGAAATAATGAAATAAAAGCATAAAGAAATCAATCACACAAACACAAAGATTTATAGTGGTTCGGTGCCAACCAAGCACCTACATCCACTCCCCAAGAACCCCTTGGGAATTCCACTAAGTTTGGTTTTATAACTTAGGCTTACCAACAACCTTTACAACTTATTTTGTTTTTGGGCTCACAAGTCAAACCCTAGTTGGTTTCAAGGCTCACCAACAACCAACCTTGGTTTTACGGGATGACCAAGAACCTAAACAACTTGTTTTGGCTTCGGGCTCACAAGTAAAACCCTAGTTGGTTTCAAGGCTCACCAACAACCACTCTGGTTTTCAAGGCTTACCAAAAACCTCTTTGGTTTTCCAAGGCTCACCAAAAATCTTAAGTAAAACAATGTAAGAGCAAGTATAAAAGAATACAATAAAAGCTTTCTAAAATAAAGCAAATATCTCTTTGAAGCCTGTTGAGAGTTGATGAAGATCTTGTCTTCAAGTTGATGAAGCCTTTGATTGATGCTTGAGGATGTGAACTTTGGATGCTTTCTTTGAAACTTGGAAGCTTGAAGGCTTGAACCACTCAACTCTTGAATCCTTAAAGAATATTCAAAAATCTCACCAAAGGATTACTTCTCCAATTGATTTTTGATGTTTATATAGCCTCCCAACACTTAAATGACTGTTTATAGCCGTTAAGGAGGAAAATATTACCGTTTGGAAGCAAGTTGGAGAAGTTCTGCAGCCCAGAAAACTAGCCGTTACTGTTCAAGTGTCGACACTTCACCTTCAGGTGTCGACACTTCAGTTTCAAGTGTCGACACTTCATTCTCCAGGTGTCGACACTTCACTTCCAAGTGTCGACACTTCAGCTCCAGGTGTCGATACTTGACTGAAAGTGCTTTCTGAAATTTTCTGTTTGTCTCAGGCCTTGAGTCGACACTTCACTCTTCAAGTGTCGACACTTGATCCTCAGGTGTCGACACTTCATTTCCAGGTGTCGACACTTGCCTGTGCCATTGCTGAAACATCTTCAAATTGAAACTTTAACCTCTTCAAGTTCTTCCATATTAATTCCAAAGTCCATATACTTGATTTTTCATTAATTTAAGGACTTTTTCAATTGAAATACAAGCATTTCTTCATTCAACATGGATGAGTACTAAGATCTGAGAAATATACTTAAAACATAATTAGTACTCATATATATTTAAACATTTTGTCAATCATCAAAATCAAGACCAGAGTCAACACTTTTTATTCCAAGGATGTTTCATTTCCAAAAGTGCTTGGATCTTTTAGGTATTGGCTTCAATTCCTCTTTAAGTCACTATGAAGCTTCAAAACTTTTCCAATATGATACTGAATGTGCACTTATTTGGATTGAGTTTCATTTGATACTACCTTAATTCATTAAAGGCTTCTTCCAAATCAACTGTGACAGTCAATTTTTGTACTCTTGACAATCATATCGTCTACATAGACTTCCATATTTCTTTTCATTTGATTCTTGAAGACTTTGTTAACCAGGGTAAATAGCTCCAGTATTCTTTAGTTCAAAGGTCATCATTTTGTAATAGTATAGCTCTCTTTTTGTAACAAAGGCTATTTTTTTTCATCTTCTTTGGCCATCCAGATCTAGTTATATCCTAAAAAAGTATCCATGAAGCTGAGTAATGTATGCCCGGATATAGAGTCTACTAGTTGATCAATTCTTGATAGATGATAGCTATTTTTTGGACAAGCTTTGTTAAGATCCGTGTAGTCTATGTGGATTCTTCATTTTCCATTTGCCTTCTTGATCATAACCACGTTGGTTATCCAATTTAGATAATGAGTTTTCTTAATGAAATTGGCCTTTAAAAGCTTGTCCACTTCTTCTTCAATGGCCTTTTACCTTTCTGGGATTTTTTTTTTTAATTGGGGATAGTGAGGGTCCATACTTAGTTTGTAGATAGTGAGAATATCCAGCATATCAGCAACTATCCAAGAGAAGATTCAGCGTTGGCTCGAAGGAAGAGAATCAGTCATTCTTTGACTTCAGGAGCTAAGAGAGATCCAATATGTATAGCTTTATCTGGATCATCTTCCAAGAGAATGCTTATTAACTACTTGGTAGGTTTTTCTCTATTTGTAGCTGTATCTTCTCTGACATCCAACTCATTCACCTATGGGGCCCTAATCTGTTTCAGGGTTTTGACAATTGCAAGGAAATACTATCTTGCTAGCATCTGATCTCCTTTAAACTTTCTGGATTCTTGCTTAGTTGAGAAGCGAATGAGCAAATGTAGGTAGAGACTACAGCCTTCAGTGCATTTAATCCTGGTCATTCAAGAATGGCATTATAAGCTAATGAAATTCGAACTACCAAAAAATTCAATTAGACTATTGCTTGTCTTGGTAGTTGGCTTGCAGTTATAAGTAAAAAGATTTTTCCTTCTATGATAACAGAGTTCCCAAAGAACCCAATAAGTGGAGTATACAGCTTCTTTAACCTTTCATATGATAGTTTCATTTTCTGGAAAGCATCATAAAATAAGATATCGACGAAACTTCGATTATCAACCAAGATTTTTTTTACATTATATTTAGCCATCGTCATTGAGATGACAACCATATCATTATGTGGGGTTTAGATCCTCCTTATATCATCATCAGAGAAGGTGATAATATTTTCACTTTAGAAAATGGTCAACTCTACTTGATGCCTCTTACTTGGTGGCTCCTCATCTTGTCTCCCTACCCTCCAGTCATGGGAGAAGCTTGAGATCATGCCAACTGTCTCCTTAGTTGATAAGTTGTCCAACTCGGCTCCATGCTCAAGGCATGTTGGAGAGGTCTCTTCTTTCTTTTAGCTATTAATGTACTTATTAAGGTAGCCCCTTTGGATCAGGTTCTCGATATTTTGCATTTTTTTGGTCAAACAAAAGGGATGGGAGGGATAAATCCCGGTGTAGCTACCCCCGCAGGCCCCCACCCCGCCAGGTAATGTTTGATTCGAGACACTTAGATTTTCGCAGTCTTTTCCCACCTAAAGATGGTATGTCAACCTGACACCACTAAGATACCGGCTAGTAGAATGGGGACAAAGAGGGAGACCCTATCCTCTTACCCACACCAACTATTGCGGGCCCCAGAAAAATTTTTGGATTTAATTGAGTCACTCACGGACCATGTCTCGAACCCAGGACCGGTTGGTAATGAGGCAAGGCCTCTACCAATCGGGCTGTCGTCTTAGTGGTTCGATATTTTGCTTTAACTGCTGACAGTCTTCCATATCATGACCATGATCCCTATGATAGATATAGTATTTGTTCTTGTATCTCTTCTTTGGTGGATCTCTCATGGATAATGGTCAGTGTAGAAAATTCTTGTTTTAGATCTCCATTAGGATCCGAGATCGAGAGATGGTTAAGGAGATATAGTTGACGAATTGCCAATCATGATAGCTTGGCTTTAAACTCTTTGTGGGTTTGGCAACTTCTAGTTGAAAGTGAGTTTCTTCCTTGCAAGGTTGTTCTTCTCGCTTCCCTTCTTTCCTTCATCCTTCTAGTAGAGGAACTATTTTTCTTCAACTTGAGCTTACTTTCTTGCTCGCTCAAGAAGTTTGGCATAACTTAAAAAAAAATTATCCAAGAAGAAACTCAGATGACTATTCCAGAGTCCTCGTTTCAAGGCTGATATAGCGGTGGACTCGTTGAGATCTCTAAGCTCCAGTGTGATTGCATTGAAGCGTGCCACATAACTCTGGAGTGTCTCTCCTTCTTCTTGCTTAATAGAGAAGAGACTCATTATTCTTTAGTGATGGTCAATGATTGTCGAAATGGATCACTAGCTAATTGTCTAGCTACTAGAAAGAGTGGATAGACCTAGACAGCAGGCTTGAAAACCATATTCTGGTAGCTTTCTTTAAAGTGCCAAGAAAGCCAAGTACAATAAGGTATCAGATGCACCTTGAAGCCTTATGAGAGCTTTGTATCCCTCTGGATAGTCAACAAGATCGGTAAAGTCATCATAGGATTCGACTAATAGTATCATGAACTGGTAAAGAATCAACTTATTCATAATTTCCTCGAATAAAGGAGACTAAGTGTTAAAGTCTTGGAAATTATTCTAGTAGCGATCTTCTATATAGATTTCTCTAAGTTTAGCTTTCAGCTCCTAGACTTTCTTTTCGATATCATCCTCATATTAAGAACGATGATTCGAAAGGTATATTGGAGTCGAATCCTCTTGGAAATCCTCTAAAGGTGTGATGGCAGTGGTTTCTTTCTTTTTGAGGAGGAATTGATCATTGGATTTCTTCCTCTCTACGGGAAGGTTGATGACTTCTATCACCTCCACTAGACTAATATCGATGGTTCTACTAAGATGATTCAGCAGGTAGAGCAGAAAACCACATAGTAGATTATTGAAAAAAATGAATCGCACTTGCCAGCAGTTGGACTTGCTTAGCTAGAGTGTCTATTCTTGGATCCATAATAAGAATAGGTTAAGGATTTCTTACCTCAACGTCTACTGCATTGAAAGAATTTCGAGAAGATCATCATTGGAAAGTAGAGTTGAGTGGTCTTCCTTTTGTTATTTTCTTGAATGATTTGGGCAATGCCCTTCCTCTAGTACCAGTCTATTGCTGTACCTCTCAAGCTTGATAGGCTGATTATATCGTAATAGCTTTCGAGCTTCGAGGATCTTTAAGAAACTGACTAATGACTTTAGGAGTAATACGACCAGCTCCTTGACTTGCAAAAAAAATCTTCAACATTAAAAAAATTGATGGGATTTCTCCAATGAAAGGCCCTTTGATATTTTATTCAGCTTTGAAAGAAAAATAGTAAAATTAAAATGGAGAGAGAGTGAGTGCACATGAGAGAGTTCCTTAAAGTTTTTCTCAACCCTCTACTTGTAAAGATTTGGAGTCGAGTTGGTTAATCAGTTATAATCATTTATGAGATGGTTACACTATTATGAAAGTTAATAGGTTAGTTGATCGTTAAGATATCAACTTATAAAGTAGTTTATTAAATGGTCTGTTACATTTCTTAATAACCATTTTACCAACTTTATTGTAATGGTTCTAATGACTTTAAGATATGTGCTTCATATTAGATGAAATTATAATACTTTGTACCTAGTTCAGATAAGTGGTTGATACAAGTTCGATAAGTAACCTTTGTTTCATATAAGTGATTGACCTTGACCGTCAGGCACCCTATGCTTTGAATAAATGATCGACTCCTGCGCATCTAGCATCCTATGTTTTAAATAAGTGATCGGCTTCTGGTTGTTAAATATTCTATACCTTGAATAAGTAATCAAATCTTGACCATCTAGCATGCTGTGCCTTAAATAAATGATTGACTTCTAACCATCAAGCGATCGGTGTCTTGAATAAATGATTAGCTCTTGATCGATTATTTTTCTTCATACTTATAGCTGCTTATAACAAGTTGTCTACCCTATAACAAATGGTTAAGATTTTGAAGATGTTATACTTCACTTGATCTGGGATTGAGAAATGGCTGTGCAACGGCTACAAAGACAATGCGGAATCATTAGTGGAGACTGGTTGGAAATCAACATGGCGAACTTCTGCTAATTATATTTAGTAACCTTGAGGCGTGTTTATTTGTTTCTGTACCGGAAAAGGGACTTCATCTCACACTTAATCACAATGTATTAAAAAATCTGGAACCTAAAAAACAAGGAGTCATCATTTTAATCAATGATAGTTAATTTCACAAACAGATTTCTTGTAACAAGTTTTGCTAATTTTATACTCCAAGTAAATTATTACTTGTTGGTGTCTCTGTTCTTGTTAGTGAAAAACCATATTGGTTCACAGCAACTTGACTCAAGTCATAGGAAAGGTATCTTGGCCTAGAGTTGACATCAGGGCATCTCATTCCATTACATACATATGTATACACACTTGTAGAATCTACATTTAGGAAGCATTTCAACAGCAAATTTCTACGCAATTTCATTAACATACCTGAGATGGTACCAGTCGAGATAGATTTACCAGATCAGCAAACAGGTACATACTTTTTTTTTTCTTTCCAGCAATGCCTAATATATTCCTGATTCAGTCACAAGCATATGCCTGCAGCGATGGAAACACAATATGCTCATGTTTTTTGTGATATTAGAGGCATGCCAACTCATTTTTGAATAAAAGAATCATATGACAGGAAGAACATGCACAAATATAACAAGAAGCCAACCAAAAACAACACATGTTTAGCAACACGAATAGGGATTGTTGCCAAAATTGATAAAAAACTTGATGTTCTTCAACTGTTTCTAAACAACTGCAAGTAACCCAACCTCACTGCAACGCCGCATCAAATTTACAGACAAATACATATGAAAGAAAAAATAAAACAACACGAACGAAATTTACCAGCAAATGACAGATTCCTTCGAACAGAAAAAAGAAAAATTGTTTCAGCAATGTACATCAAAGTTCAGCAGTATCCAAGCAGATCTAAAATGTTGCTTTGATTCTGAAATCAGGATGAAATACCGTACAGTTCTATATGCAGTGGTATTGCGGTGCCTTTCCCTGTAAAGCAAAACATAAAGAATATCATGTCAGTAAAAAATATGGATAAAAAAGAAAGAACAAAATAATATTAAGAATAAGAATAAGAATAATAGTAATAATAACATAAGCCTTGATATTAGAATCTGGCCTTCATGGGCTAGGAACAGGTGTAGAGACATTTCTAATATAGGAAGCATTAGATGGCCTATCAATGAAATAGGACCATGAGCATCTCATGGTTCTCTAGAAGGCCTAGATAGGAGACTTATTGCTAGTAGAGGGATGGCCAATTCAACATGCAGAAAAAGTCTCCAAGACTGGTCCTACTTAATATGAATATAAAGAATATAACCATTGACACATGAAAACCACACAATGAAAGGAAAAAAATGGAGATTTCAAGCTTCATGTTCTCTATTGTATTCTCATCTGCTTTATCTTATATTTACCTTTTTCTCTGATGAAAAAATACATTGCAATATGTTGAACAACGGAGCGGTTGTATGGAGAACGGTTGCTTGATGAGGCAAAGCTTTCAAAACACTAAAGAAATATGATAAAAGAATGGATCAAATGCAATGATCTGCTCAACAGACAACCAACTTTTTTAGTCTGAAAGCATTTCTTGCAAGTCTGGAACTTCTGATCTGATGAAGAGGTTATACTCCTGGTCTGTTCCATCGAGCGAGCTCTCTACAGGGGTATTTTCTCCATAATCAAAGTCCCTCCAATCAGACTCCTCATCACTAAAAAGATTGTGTGTTGGTTCCCAAATACTTCTAGTTGAATTAGGCTTCCCGTTTTCAATTCCAATCTTTGGCTGAGAGTGAGAAGTAGTTGCCAATTCTTCCTTGGAATTTTCGCATATACATGTTGAAGGATTTTCATGAAATTCTCCTCTACCAGGTCTAACCTCGTTGGGCTCCCCCATGAATCCCTTTTGACAAGTGCGGACCTTTGATGCAAATGCTTCCCAGGTCATGCTGGTTCGGTTCAGAAACACAGAGTACAGTTTCTTAGCATTCGGTCTTATGGTTCTCCTATGTCCAAAATATCTCCTACAAATTATAGAGCATATAAAATCAGGTGAATGGAAATCTTTTCTTTTTCCACTTTGAGCACAAAGCATGAAAATGGAAACTTACCTCCGACCAGCCAACATCCTAGCCATGTTCCCATTGTTGTTTGTTACAAATACATCGCTGCCATCACATACAATGAAGTCAAGGGCAGCCATGCGAGATGAAAATGCTGCAAACAGTGCCAACTCCTCCTTGCTTGCTAAAGTTTCTTTTGAATGAAAATTAGGAAAGAGTGCCTTCAGAGGTGCCAATGTCTCCTCTCCCTCATAGACCACACCGGATGCCACATAGATGTGAACATCTTTGCCAAATCCCAATGCTCTCAGCATGAGGGCTACTTCTTCCGGTGTTAGTGGACATTTGCCATGCCTGCGTTCCTTGTCTGGGTTGCTTGTCTGCCGACATATTATTAAAGTAACTAATTTCATCCAGATAGAGAGAATAATTCTTGAATAACACCTTCACTGAAAAAGGGGTACTGCAGCCTTACATGTAAGGTTTTCCACCTCTTGCGTATGGCACCAAATTCTGTCTTTTCCTTTTCTCCTCCTCCATAATAGCACCCGGAGAAGGCAAGCATATCAGGTTCAAATCTGCCACAACAGAAATTTTCATTCATCACATATCATTCAATATTAAATCCTTGGCTGCATAGAATTTTTAGAGGACCAGAATTGCATATAAATAGTAATGGATAAATAAAAATTTGAAGAAAAAAGGTTCTGCCGCAAATAGCTACTCTATTTTAGGATGATAGTAGTGTGACATGTAACACTTTTCTCATTTCTCTGACAAAATTGAGCAATTTAATGCATGTGCATGTTATCATTTAGTTTAAATAGAGAGGAAAACTTTTATCATACAATCACCTGTTTGTCATAGATTTTGTAGAGCAATTTCACAAAATTTTCATAGCGAAAAAATTATAAACATTGACCCGTAAATGTAAGGGAATGAGTAGTGATGTTGTCTGTATGAATGACTAAACCACTCATTCTTTGCTACTGAAAAGGAATGTCAGGTGGGGTATGACTCATAAGTTTCTTCAAAACTGTAATTTCTTGACAGCAGATGATTCTTTTTATTATTAATAGCACAATATATAAAATTGAAAGAACTGTCAAAATGGAGAAACATGTAGAGGAAAAAAGGAATAAATGGAAGAAAAAGAAAATTCAAGTGACATAAAGGTTGAAGAAAGATTAGTGGAGAAGTTTATTTGAAGATTTAGGAAATCTTAGAATCAGAAGGTTCACTGTTTGCTAGCAAGGGCAGGAGAAAGGAAAGGTTGATGATAAAGAAAGCACAAAAGAAAGCTTTCAAGTCTTACACTGGAAAAAACATGACATAGTTGACTCAAAAAATTCAACTTGCCTCATTCAGCTATCAGGTTTTACAATATCAAGGGAAAGGTGCAACTATGGCTCAGATACCAGCATTTGCAAGTGAAACTCAGAAAACTAAATATCTTCAGATTCTAGAAGATCTTATTGGGTTAAAACCTAAGAAGATCAGAGAAGGGACTAGGGCAAAATAGAGAATGAAAGGAGAATCAGGCAATGATGGATTAAATGTTGTTTACAATTAATATTTGGTGCAGGGAATGGAAACAGGATGATAACCTGTGAAATGGCTCCAATATCATTGTGCAGCGATCTCTGGTTCTAAGTGCAGAGCAGCTAAATCATTTGATGAGCTATGCCACAAATCTACATTGAACTGCTAACATAGGTCAACTCGTGACCACATCAAGAGCTTACCTCAGGTGAAGGGCAATAAAGTGCTTGCTTTTTGCCTTCATTCTCTGAATCAGCCTGTCACCCATTTCCTGTATAGGATCTGTAAATCTAAGGGCATGATAATTAACTCTGCATCTCAGCTTTTGAAGATCAATCTCCAACTTGTTTGAAAGCCTGTAGTCGAACTTGGTTAGCTGAACAATCTGCATCATCATGAAAGAAATATATTGGTTTTGTATGCATGCATATGCCCAAAAAGTAAGCAGGAACTTCTTTAACCATAGGATAGATTTAGATAGAAGAAACTAGGAAACCATACAGCAGTGAACTAAATCCAAGTGAAAAGGATCAAGAACGACATCAAAGTAAATTCTCAATTACAACAGCATTGCAACATGAAAGAAAAAGGGCATTAGCCACATACATTTGTATCCTTGATGTCTGTTTTTGTATCAGTGAAGACCCTATTTTCTGCAATACTTCGAAGTAATAAAGAGTTGCACCTTTAGAAGTTTAGCATAAAACACTTGCTCAGCCTTAACCAATAGCCTTAATCCATGATATAAGGTTTTGGCTTTATGGAGAAGTATGTGATTTACTAAAATTTGAAAAATGCATGAAGACTGGGTCTCAACATGATGACACCCCAACAAATGTGAACTTTAAATACAGGTAGAAAATATAAACAAGTCTCATGAACTATCACTTCAAATAATCTTTGATCATATTTAAACACATACTCAAAATCAGTTTGAGCAGATATTCTAAACTGAAAAAAGATTTAAAATTTCATGATTATATTTCCTAATCTGACATAATATGGCAAATGTAACAACTAAATACAAAACAGGTTCAATATATTCTGGTATACTGTTTCTTCATATGCTGCTCAAAATTTTCTCACTCAATTGCTCAGATGACCAATGCATCTGCAGAGATCAGCTCAAATTCCAATTATCCATAAAACATATGATCATGCCCCTTTACAAATGATACATAAGACTGGTCATTGCCTGTCCAGGGGGATGAGGGTACGCATCTAACTGAAATATAAAAAAACAGCTAGACCATGTGGTCTAGTATATGCTCATCCTACAAAATTTCCAACAAGAATATATCATGCATCATCTATGATATTGGTTCAGCTTAAATATAGCATGCATCATCTATGATATTGGTTCAGCTTATGTAACATAAGATTTAAAGTAAACCATAGTATCATACTCATATGATGAAGTATGAGTTGAGTCCATGGGTATATCAAGTTTTCAACCAAATTGCCACTATTTTTTCAAGATAAGTTTTCCAAAAAATATTCCATTGGAATTATAGGGAAAATATTGAAGAAATTATGTCTAGTTGATCAACCACCTCTCCCCACTTATCTATTATTGATGTTTCTCTTCCAAACTCTTATTTCATCCATCTCAATTTGATTGTTGATTAATCTCAAACCTTCCAGTCTAACTGTCTATTTGCACATGGCTATATAGCAATACAAGAAAAGGACCACCTTATCTACCAATTGACCAGAATATCATAATGTTCATACAGAGCCTAGATATTATGGATAAGAGATGCCAGCCACAAGAAATGACAATAACTTAGTTCCACTTATGTTCATGATAGAATGTTTTCTGTGAGAGAAAAAAACAATTATGCTTATGTTAGGACATCGAGCTAGCTGAACTGGAAGAAGCTTACCATGGAGAAAAATGTTGCTATTAAATCTGTATATAAGAAACAAATTACGATTAGTATTTTGTATTTTGAAATACAAAATAACTATTAGTGTCATCCTTAAATAACTGCATCGCCTTAGGATGCTGGGATGCTTCCATTGAACTTATTGCGGATCTATCTCATGCAATATACCAAAACAGAAAGCCAACATTATGACAATGCAACTGATGGTAAAGCTTCATTAGGTCTGATCCTTCACTAATCCAGAACATGAGTAAAGAAAACATAATATTTTATAGGGCTTCACACATACAGCTTGCATTTGTCTCTGTTGCTCACTAACAAAGCTAAAATATTGTGAAGTCAATGAAACAGTTATGACAAACTCATGTCAAAGAAACTAAAAGCAAGAATCTGAATATATCTACCATATATATTAAAACTCACATGCTTTTTCAAAAGTACAGGTAAGACTCGAGCTTCATAGCATGTTGGTGCGCACTTCCTTGGAACACGCATTTTGTAAGGAGTTCCAATTACTTTTCCACCCTTTTTTGGCAGCTGTTTTATAATTTTAACATCCTTTGAGAGAGAGGATATGAACCAGTCAACATCAAAGATTTCGGCAAAATCACTGCACAACAGAATCATAAACCAATGCACAAAATGTATTCAGTGTACATGTTTGATGACTTGATTTATTAGTGCTTCATTTGCTTCAGAAGTTAGAATGAACAGTATTTAGAGCAAACCTAGCATCCTTCCAGAATGATTTCTGATCCAGCTTAGGAACAACAAGTGTTGCATTCAAAATGCGTGCTGCAACAACAGCATCTGTTATCTGAAACAACCAGAAGTAGCAGCAAAGTTTCCATCAGTAATCTTATGCTCATGTTTTGGATATTGACCCAATGGAAGAGCAGAACAGGAACTAAAGCAGAATATTTTGGTGATGGCTAAAATGTAATATGAAAACCTTTTAGGACTCTACCCAGTCCTCCGTTTTTACATTGGCATAAAGCATAGAAGGTAGGACTGATTAGTGCAGAACCTTGGAGACTATCCCCAGGGTGAACAGATGATCCAAGAGCACCACAGTTAAACAAAAGGCACAATATGGATAAAGGTTCCAAGATATCACCAAAGGCAACTTGATTTATCTCAAAGCAACACATTCAAATGAGAAGCATGAGTCTGATGGTGTTGAAAAAATGTTTAGGAAAATGGTTTGAAACAAAAAACTCCTTGTTACCAGTAACCATAATGACTAAACTTTGTGGCTCTTTTCCATTATTTGCCAAATATGGCATTATTAAGTTTGCCTTCAACGAATAATGGATCATTAAATTGATTGCACATTTAAACAAATTATGCCAAAATAAAATTCTATATAAACTATATTTGCACCACAAGTGTTCTTGTATGAATAAGACAAAATGTTATTCACCTCATTTTGACCACATTCCAAATAACAACAATGACCATTAACTCATGAAAAAGAGCTAGTTCTCCAAAGAGGACCCTAAAAGGTAAACTATACATGAAGTGACACAAATAAGAGTGTGAGTTTAAAATGATCGTAAATATCATCCATGATGAGTTCAAATTTCAAAAAAACTTATGTTAATGGAAACAGTAAATAAGTGAATGCCAATTGAAACAAGACAAAATCTTAAAACATTAGGCCTAAGTCCCCAAAATTGGGAAAAAAGGATTTTTGAGTTTCAGTCAGAACTGAACCAAAACAGACACAAGTTCTGAAGTTTTAGGTGAAACTGACTTATGTGGTCAACTTTATTTGAGCTATTTATGCCAATTTTATTTACACTTTTTTTAGGAGAATCATATCATGATTCAAGGTACTTCTATGAGAATTGAGAAGTTTTTGGGAGCATCATGTATGTTCTGAAAGATTTAGAGGGAGAGTAAAAATAAGATGATTAAATCGAAAGTTGAAACTCGTTATACGGGAAAAACCAAAACCAAATTTTCAATGTTTACTTTTAGCTTATAGGTACATTTATGTGTACTTTCAATTTTACTTGAAGTAGACCTCATTACATAATTTTATAACAAGTTATGTATGAAAGGATTCTCTCTCTCTCTCTTCTGGGGAGCGGGGGATTGTTGGGGGGTAAAATGCATGAACGATCTTTCAAATAGAGTAATAGTAGCAATAGACTGAAATGCAGAGCAAACAATCTCTAAGGAAATGATTGTCAATGAAGGATCTATGTTGCTCCATTTGAGAATTCTTCAAACAACAATGATAAAGTCATATATATGACATAGGATTCCAATGATGGCTTAGTAATATCAGGTAATCTGTAGATTGATTCCTTAAGAAAAGTAAAAGCAGGATAAGCTGGAGTATCTGCAAGTAGAAGTGGTGCACATGATCTGTCATAGAACTGGGAGGGTTGGAGTAAAGAAATGCACTAAAAAGTTGACCCTGCCATGAAAGGACTAGATACAGTTGAACAGATTGAGATTCTATGGTTTCCATTGGCACCCATAGCTTCTGAAAATGGTGTGATAAAAAGGCATGATATAATGTTACTATGCAATGCGAGGCCAGAAGCCTTGTAACATTATACAGAGCACTTAATGATCATGTTGGTGATAAGAATTAAGATCAAATCAAATCAAATCTATCACCGAATTTAACTTCATGGGTAAGGCAGCTATTGTGGCGGCTTCCACATTGGAGGATCTTGGGAGGATTGCTAGGAGAGCAACATCAAAAAGATGTGAGTAAAACAAGCAAGAAAGCAGCTAGCAACTAAAAGAAACATGTTTCCCACCATCCCACCATTATGGTGCACTGCTGAAAATCTGTCTCATATCAAAACAGTGATGGTGATCAATGTCTTCCTCTTGAAGCACCTCAATAATTCAGAGATGGAAATATCTTCTTTTTTTTTTTTCCAAGGAAAAGGATGGTCTAGTTATGTGGAGAAATAGCTCATATTATCAAACTGCAAATACAGTCAGTAATTCAAAGTTCAAGTTCCAATGAATTTATCATAGATCATTCAACAAGGTCAAGTTCTTTTCCCATAGAAACTCCAAAGCCATAGCTGGTTTGGTCAAACATCACTGAAGTCATGGTCCTGACCGGATAGTTCTAGTGAAAAGTCCACACGGAATTCCAATTGAATCAAAATTATCCCACATAAAATTCAAAAAAAAGAAAAGAAAAAAAATTGAAAGAAATTTATAAGCACTGGACAAATCTTGTTAAAATATTTGCAGAATAAGAGGAAAACAAAAGAGAAAAAGAGAGGGATGAAGGAAAAGGATAGCTTTATAATCTTTATTTCGAATTTACTCCATATATTTCAGGAGTTATTTATAATAGTGTATGAAGACTATACAAGAAAACTAATAACAACTGATATAGAATTAAGCTAATAAAGAAAAATAATAACAATCAATACAGAATCATGCTAACAAAGAAAAATGATACAAAATCAAACTAACAAAGAAAAATATCATGGATCAAGTTAATAAAGAAAATTATGATGGATCAATATGTGATCCCTACAATTATGCTAACACTCCCTCAAATTCAAGGTGGTAATGTAGGTGCCAACTTGAGTTTAAAAATTATTATTTTTCTTGTAGACAAAAAAGTTATAAAAGAAAAGACCGGTAATCAAAGAGAAGTTTGTTGGAGATTGATAATCTTTATAGATAAAAATATCACAGAAGAGAAGATCAGTACTCAATATGAAAGGTGATTGAAAGTAGATGACCCTCGCAAACAAAAATGCCCCATATAAGAGAAGGCTGGTATTCAAATAGAAATTAGACAAAGATCAATGATCCTTGTAAATAAAAATACCATAGAATAAAAGAAAATTATATTAAACTGGATGATGAATGAGCTAAAGATAAAAAATATCCAAAAAGAAGGAAATACCTTAAAGTAGATGGTGTAATGCCCAAAATAAATCTCAAATTAGATAGCAAAATGTCCAAAGAAAAAAAAAATAAATCTCAAATTGAGTGGTAAAAAAGCTAGACAAAAAAATGCTCAAAGAAAAGAAAAATGTCCTAGGTGGCAAAATATTCAAAGAAAAAAAAGGGTAGTGAAGAATAGCTGCAAATTTATCTAAAAAATAAAGGATCTTCGGGGCATCTACCAAAAAATTGATAGTCTACAAATCCGCTAAAAATAAAGGATCTGCAACAAAATAGATCTGGTTCTGATACCATGTTAAAATATTTGTAGAATAAGAAAAAAACAAGGGAGAAAATGAGGGAGAAAGGAAAGGTACGTGTGTATTATTTATGTTTCAATTTTATTCAATACATTTCAGAAATTATTTATAATGGTGTATCAATACAAAAACAATAATAACAATTAATACAAAATCAAATTAATAAAGAAAAATAATAACAATCGATATAGGATCATGCTAACAAAGAAAAATGATATAGAATTAAACTAATAAAAGGAAAATATCATGGAATCACGTTAATAAAATATATATATA
This sequence comes from Areca catechu, assembly GCA_021397845.1. NCBI lineage: Eukaryota > Viridiplantae > Streptophyta > Magnoliopsida > Arecales > Arecaceae > Areca > Areca catechu. The sequence continues at coordinate 148,163,731 of CM038049.1, read as the reverse complement.
TATATATATGATTGGCCAATATGTGATCCCTGGAAACGTGCTAACATATCTCACCCCTGTTCGCTGCTGATTTAATCCACCACTAGTCGCAATCATCAAATACCGATTGGGTCGAGTGATGGCTTCCTCCTCTGTAAAATAAAAGTAATTAACCAACTACAATGACAAGAAACAAATATCAGTTTGCTTAGAAGGAAGTATAATCAAATAGAATAAAAATGAATTAATAATATGATTTAAAACCAAAAACTCAACCAACACAAATCATAAACCTCAAAATCATCAATCCCCGAGTAATCCGTGCATTCCATTACATTTTTCCAGCAAAACAACACCAAACCAGATTAAAAGTTAACACATACTCGCAAACTCACTGCTCGCATTGCTGCATCCGTAGAAGTCTCTGGCCTGCTTCGAACCCCACAGATCACTCACCAGACTGCCCCCTCCACTCTATATATGTATATAAAAATTTAAAGAAAAAATCCCAACTGAACTAACTATCAGCATTAGACGCATTCAGATCAATCGACATAATGAACAAAAATACGAACCGGAACGCGAAATGGATCGGCAGCAACCACATTCCTCTGCAGGTCCACCGGATTCTTAAGCTAAAAATTGGACCAAAAATGGCAATGAGAAACTCGAACAAAGAAAACAGATCAAGGAAGAGAAGGGATGGATAGAATACCAGGAGGGATGGGAGGTCGGAGCAGGGGTGGCGGAAGAGGGGATGGGGGAAGGATGGGTGGTCGGGGAGGGGCGGGGCGAGGAGGGAGAAGAAGGCGAAGACAACGAGGAGGAGGAGCGCGGCGGCGGAGAGGGCGCAGGTCGCCGGCACCGCCGGGATCACCCACCGGTCATGGTGGCGCCGCCGCCGCAAGCCCATGTCTTCCCTCTTACTTTCGCTATTTAGAAAGCTCTCTCGTTAAAAATATACGACGACGACGACGACGACGAAAACGATGACCAACTCTTGGTCTCCGGCGACAACGATTCCATTGGAAACGAGAAGACCTCGAAGGAACCGCGACTCGGGGAGCGAAAAAAATATATATGAGGGGGACCGGGAGGGGGGTACGGGTTGGTGGTTGTTTTATTCGTTCCGTTGGAGGTTAAAACGTAGGTGAGATGGTGGGAGGTTGGTCTGGGGGAGGCGGAGGAGGACGAAAGAGCCAGCGCCAGAATGGACGGCCTGATGTGGCCTGTCACGTGCCCAGCCGGAGTCGGTAGCGGTCCGTTATACGTTTCCGTCGTCCTCTCTCTCTCTATATATATATATCCTTCTCTCATGAAGAATAGGGGCATTATGGAAATTGTCCTTGATCGGTGGATACAAAATGGAGGGAAAAATTTGGAATCCGATGGATTCTGCACGAAACCTACAGCATTTTTTTTTTTCGTTTTTTTTTGTGCACACTGCAGCAATCTTCTTAGATGGAGATGCGTTACGGTGAATTTTGATAGTTAAGATTAGCGATGCAATTCAGTCAAGCTAAGTGAAGTAGTTAGAAGACCGGGTTTGACTCCGTTCAAAAAAAATAAATTTAAAAATTAATTCAAAATCGACCAAATCTTAATATTCAAATTCAAATTTTAATTTTAATTTATTAATGATGTATGATATATATTATAAATTTAAAAAAATATTATTATATATATTATTTATTTATTTAAATGAATTTGTAAATATTTAAATAAATTTTTTTTTTGTTCAGGTCCTACTTGAAAAATTATTCGAATCATCTGAATTTAATTCAAATTTGAGTAACTTGTAAACAACTCGACTGATTTGCATCTTCAAATAAGATTTTGAGATAAAATTTATGTAAATAAAATTTATTTAATTTTTTTTTATATTTTGATTTAAATCAAAGAGATGCATAACTCTTGAAATTAATAATTATTTTTTTATAAATTTATGCCAAGAATATACCCTTTTATCTTGATATCCATAGGAATGTGTCCCTTTCTTTGATATCTGCATATACCCTATAAACGGATAATTATAAGCCATTTTTATATATTTTATTTTATACATAACAGGTTATATTATAAAGAGTTCTCAGAGAGTATTGGAATAAGTAGCAAGTATAAATATAATCTCAAAAATAATACGAATACTTGGATGACAGCTAGCCTATCCCTCATATCCTAAGTACATAATTATAATATATATATTTTTTGGACCAACAAAAATATCGTTTATTTATGGATCCAAGAAAAAGCATCGATCCATGATTTCCACCGCAGAGTAGCACAGCACTCGACGTCCTGTGTAACTCCAGCTATCAAATGAAAAAATTTTGTATGCAATACACACCATTATTGATAGCCATCCAAGTTATAACGATGACGGTGTTCCGCAGCATTATACGGTGTAAATCATGGATCCGTTGCAGGAATTTTTTTTAAAAATAATATTTTTTAATTAATATTTATGAAAGTGATGCCATCTTAAATATATTTATAAATCTAGATTATTTTAGACACGTAGAAAGAAAGTATGGAAGGGATGTGGAAATGAGAAAACGCAGCCCGTGCATGCAATTTTTCATTGAAGTTGCAACTATAACATGCGAGTTCTCCGTTATGGATAGGCTCATCCTTATTCGCTCAGTCCTGGCCTCTCTTCCAGTATATATCATGTCCAATACTTTTATTTCTAAAGCCATTATCTGTAAGATCGAGTAGATGATTCGTTCTTTCCTTTGGGACTCCTTAGATCATAGGAGAATTCATCTTATGAGGTGGGATATGGTTTGTCGCCCTGTTCAGAGTGGCGGGTTGGGTATTCCCTCTTTTAGGGATAGAAGGGAGGCCTTCCTTACCAGACACGCCACCAGGTTCTTCTTAGCTCCAGATACTATGTGCTCTTCCTTCTTGAGGGCCAAATACGGGGACATTCCCATGGATCCCCAAGGTACTCCTCAGCCTACCAGCAGGTCCTCTGTTCTTTGGCACGAGATTTTCGCCAGGGCCTCGACTATCATCCCTCACATTACCTGGGTGGTAGGTGACAGCAGATCGATCAGACTTATGTATGACCCTTAGATCGAGGACATGACATCCCTCTGTATCGGTGGCCTACCTTCATTTCGGTCCTTACTCCACCAAATATGACCATTGCTGATCTTAGGCAGCCAGGGTGGGCTATATGGGATACGGACCGGGTACTGACCACTTTTGGAGAGATTCTCGGCTTCAGAGTTCTTTCTATTCCCCTTCCGGTTTATCAGTGCCCGGATACCAGAGTATGGCGTCACACCACTACTACGCGTGTGCCCATCTCTCATCTGATTGCTCGGCCCACTATGGATTCTCAGTTATCTCGGAGCTACCGTTGGATCTGGTCCCTGCCTGTGCATCCTAGGGTCTCCCTTTTTATCTGAAAGCTTGCTTGGCACCGCCTTCCTACTCGCGAGTTTCTGGCCTCGAGGGGCATCCAGCTTGCGATCGAGTGTCCTTTTTGTAGGGATCAAACAGAGACCCAGACTCATGCCATATTCTTATGTTATCGTGCAACAATGATCTGGGCTTTGGCAGGCCTCTACGATCCCTCTACCCACCCTTTTCACATTATAGACATCTTTTATACTTTGCTGCGGACGGCACCTAGGATCCAGGTATCCTTCACAGCTTATTTGGCTTATCATATGTGGATATCCAGGAACGGGCACATCTTTGTAGCCACAACATCTTCTCTGAGGATAGTGATGGAGAGAGCTAGAGCTGCTGCTATAGAATTCTGCAGATCTTCATTGATGCAGGTAGAGAACCGGGGTTCCCTTTCCTCTCCCCGAGCGAACCAGAGGGTTTTTGTTACCTGGAAACCCTCTCCTCCGCCATTGGCCATTGTTAGCTTCGATGGTAGCTTGCATCACAGGATGGGGGGCACTAGTTTTGTCATTCGGGACTACCGATCTGGATTCTTGGCGGCGGGGGGTATTCCTCTTATGGATCTATCGGTTCCGGCTCTGGAGTTGTATGCGGCTTGGGCTAGGATTAGATATGCTCGGCAAGTCCTCCATCTTGACAGCCTCGTCATCGAGGGAGATTCTACACAGTTATACACTGGCTTACACATGCCTCCGAGGCCGCGGCACATCCTTTGGTCAGGGATATCAGGCTTATGCTGCACGGCTGCCAGGATCTTGTCATTAGGCACATTTTTAGGGAGGCCAACTCAGCGGTGGACCGGGTTGCCTCTTTTGTTGCTCAGCACACGGGTTTAGTCCTTTGGCCAGATTTACACTCCGTCCATGTACAGCTTAGGGACATTTTATTAGCTGACTCTTTTGGTTGTATTCGTGTTCGGTCTGTACAATGAATACACCGTTTTATCAAAAAAAAAACATGGGAGTTCTCGTTCCAAAATTTAATAAAAAATAAATAAAATAATTTTTTTAAAAAAAATAATTAAAAAAATTAAAAAATATAATAACATGATATTATATAATATATTATAATAGATTTTATATTATAATAAAAATTTTATACTTTAAAATATAATAAATATATTATAATATATTAAATTATATATTATATATTATATTATAGTATATTTAATGATGTGTGTGTATCGACACAGTGGCAGCATCTAGGCGCGGGCCATACCAACTTTTCTAAGAAGAACAAAAAATATAAAAAAATATTAATAAAAAATTAAATTAATTTAAATATTTTTTATAAATATTATTTGAATTATACTCGACGTTGTTTTATAGAACTAAAATTATTAATAATAGAATCTACCGTAAAATCTTCAGCTATTTCCTTCTCGATATAAATGACTAAGTAATCGACAAGAAAATTATCTTTTATTTTTTTGTGTAATTTGATCATGATAATTTTCATTGCTGAAAATATTTTCTTTATGGTAGCAATCAAAATAGGAAGAGTCATAAGTATTTCGGACTCGTGGAGGATGTGCGCACCGACTGCAGTGTTGGTAGCGTCACATAAAGTGCTGTCAACGTGGAACAACTGGATCGGACATCTATCGAGCGACAAGGTCGGAGGTAATAGGGTACAAGCACGGCGACATCGATGCGAGCATGGGATGTGATGAGCACTTGCTCGCTCGTCCCTTCCGAGACCTGATCGCACTATGTGACAAGTCCGGCCGCTAAGGCGGTGCACGACTCCATCGCATACAGTGTTCATTGGTATGGTGAGACTAACGAAGGCCATCGAGATGGCAGCTACTATCTAGCAAGTCGATGGTATCCGACCTTGCGTACATGCAGTCGTTTGTTCACATTATAGGGACGTTCCTACTGATCGTGCCACGGGATGGATCTGGTCACCATGGCATCCGTCGATGCAAGGAATGGGATGGCACCGGTCACATGCGACAGCTTCGGCCATGGCAAGTTCCGAAGATGGGTGCCAGTCGAGTGATAAGAAAGAAATCTTTGTCTTCTCCTAATTAATTATGAAAAAAAATTAATAAAAAGAAAAGAAAGTTAGAATTGATCCAACTTTCAAGTAGAGAAAGTTAATTTATAGTATTTATTTTATTTTAAAACTTTTTTTTCTAAGATTCTCCAAGCAATATTTAATACTGGCTAATTTTAGGAGGGCCAGATAGGTAAAACCTATATATTTAAAATTTTATCTAAAAAATTAGCTTATAAATAAAAAATACCAAAATGCTAAGGGGGCCAAGATCCCCTTGCTCCCTTGGCGGTCCGCTGCTGGTGGCATTGCACCAAGTGCCATTGGTGCGATATGATGGGATAGGGCATCCATTGAGTGACGAGGTCGAAGGTGATAGGGCACGAGTACGATGGTGTCGAGACAAGCCCGGGACATGACGGGCACCTACCTGCCCATGCCCCTAAGACCTGATTGCACCGCATGATGGGTCCAACCACCAAGGTGGCGCGTAGCTCTACCGCATGCGGTATTCGTTGGTATGGCAAGGTTGATAGAGGCCACCAGGATGGCAATTATCGTCCGATGCATCAATGATATCCGATCTTGCACACTTGCAGCTGCCCAGTCGCATCGTAGGGGCATTTGCGGGGTAACATCGTACAACGAGTCTGGTCACCATCGAGGTGCGTGGCTCCACTACACGTGGCACTCGTCTGTGCGGCAAGGCTGATGGAGGCCACCTGAATGACAGCCACTGCCTAGTGCGTTGGTGGTATCCAACCTTACACATGTGCAACTGTTTGGTCGTATCATGGGGATGTTCCCACTGGTCGCACAGTGCGACGGGATCGACCGCCATGGTAGTATGCAACTTTATCGCATGCAGCAGCAATCGATGAGATGCAACTGATGAGAACACCCCATGTTAAAATAATATACTATAATATAAATAATAATATATATTATTACTTATATATTATAATATATAATGTTGCCGATCTAACTGCCGTGGCCTGTAGCTTCAAAGCTGGTACCGGTCTCAGACCGTCTCACCTCGAGGTCTCCGAGCTTCCGGTCCTGCAAAACAAGGTCAGAAACCCTGGCCGGGGGTCCCGGTGAGGGAGCTCCGACGGTCAAGTTAGAGAACGGCGAGATGGAACAGAATCTCTAAGGTGGGTCCCCCGAAGGAGCCCCAGACTTAGAGAAGATCTTAACAAAAGAGGTCTTGGGCAGAGTGGAAATTGGGCCAAGCTCCTTCACCGAGCTCATGCCGATGGACTCCTCTCGGGTCCTTGGGTCCTTCTCTCGATGCCTTCTTTTTCCCAGCCTTTTTTCCACTTACCTGGCTATCCGCTCTTCCCATCCTTTTATTCCATCACATTTCCTCCGGCTTCCGCCCCCGGGAGGCTCCCTCTCAGCCTTCACTTTTTCCTCTCTCTCTCTCCTTTTTCCTTTCCCCTTCAGGTCCGGGAACCCGGTGGCCTCTTTGTCTTGCTTGCCGAGCCCAGCAAGAAAAAGGGGAGAGGGAAGATACTGGCCAGGCCTTGGGCCGAGCGCAGTTGCTCTCCTTCCCAGGCATTGACGATGTTCGTTGCTGGCTCCTACCTGCCAGGACTCCGCTTCTCGGTTGCGGAACCCGTCGGGCCGATGTAAACGAGGTTTCGCACGTCACTGCGGACCGTACCGGTGCTCCTCGTGAGGCCCGGCGCACGCTGCCCGAGTGGCGATTTTGAAAGTCGTGCCCCCACTTCCCGGAAGCCTAACTACGCAGGGCCGGCTTCGGTCGAGGTGGACCCCTCATGGGCGGACACCTGGCAGAGCGGCAGAGAAATGCTCGACTTCGGCCGAGGTGGACCCGTCTCCGGGCGCCATCTGGCGAAGGAGCAGGAGGGCTCGGCTCGACCTCGGCCGAGGTGGACCGTCTCCGAGCGCCACCCGGCGAGGGAGCGAGGGGCCGCCAGCTTCGGCCTAGGTGGACCCCTCCTGGACGAACACCTAGCGGAGCGACAGAGGAGTGCTCGACTTCGGTCGAGGTGGACCCGTATCCGAGCGCCATCTGGCGAAGGAGCAGGAGGGCCCGGCTCGACCTCGGCCGAGGTGGACCCGTCTCCGGGCGCCACCCGGCGAGGGAGCGAGGGGCCGCCAACTTCGGCCGAGATAGACCCCTCCTGGGCGGACACCTGGCGGAGCGGCAGGGGAGTGCTCGACTTCGGTCGAGGTGGACCCGTCTCCGAACGCCATGTGGCGAAGGAGCGAGAGGGCCCGGCTCGACCTCGGTCGAGGTGGACCCGTCTCCGGGTGCCACTCGACGAGGGAGCGAGGGGCCGCCGGCCTCGACCGAGTTGGACCCCTCCTGGGCAGACCCTGGTTGGAGCGGCAGAGAAGTGCTCGACTTCGGCCGAGGTGGACCTGTATCCGGGCGCCATCTGGCGAAGGAGCAGGAGTGCCCGGCTCGACCTCGACCGAGGTGGACCCATCTGCGGGCGCCACTCGACGAGGGAGCGAGGGGTCGCCGGCTTCGGCCGAGGTGGACCCCTCCTGGGCGGACACCTGGCGGAGCGGCAGAGGAGTGCTCGACTTCGGCCAAGGTGGACCCGTATCTGGGCGCCATCTGGCGAAGGAGCAGGAGGGCCCGGCTCGACCTCGGCCGAGGTGGACCCGTCTCCGGGCGCCACTCGGTGAGGGAGCGAGGGGCCGCCAACTTCGGCCGAGGTGGACCCCTCCTGGGCGGACACCTGGCAGAGCGGCAGGGGAGTGCTCGACTTCGGTCGAGGTGGACCCGTCTCCGGGCGCCATCTAGCGAAGGAGCAGGAGGGCCCGGCTCGACCTCGGCTGAGGTGGACCCGTCTCCGGGCACCACTCGATGAGGGAGCGAGGGGCCGCCGGCTTCGGCCGAGGTGGACCCCTCCTGGGCGGACACCTGGCGGAGCGGCAGAGGAGTGCTCGACTTCGGCCGAGGTGGACCCGTCTCCGGGCGCCATCTGGCAAAGGAGCAGGAAGGCCCGGCTCGACCTCGGTCGAGGTGGACCCATCTCCGGGCGCCACTCGACGAGGGAGCGAGGGGCCGCCGGCTTCGACCGAGGTGGACCCCTCCCGGGCGGACACCTGGCGGAGCGGCAGAGAAGTGCTCGACTTCGGTCGAAGTGGACCCGGATCCGGGTGCCATTTGGCGAAGGAGCAGGAGGGCCCGGCTCGACCTTGGTTGAGGTGGACTTGTCTCCAGGCACCACTCGACGAGGGAGCGAGGGGCCGCCGGCTTCGGCCGAGGTGGACCCCTCCCGGGTGGACACCTGGCGGAGCGGCAGAGGAGTGCCCGACTTTGATCGAGGTGGACCCGTCTCCGGGCGCCAACTGGCGAAGGGGCAGGAAGACCCAGCTCGACATCAACCGAGGTGGACCCATCTCCGGGCGCCACCCGGTGAGGGAGCGAGGGGCCGCCAGCTTCGGTCGAGGTGGACCCCTCCTGAGCGAACACCTGACGGAGCGGCAGAGGAGTGCTCGACTTCGGCCGAGGTGGACCCGTATCCGAGCACCATCTAGTGAAGGAGCAGGAGGGCTCGGCTCGACCTCGGCCGAGGTGGACCCGTCTCCGATCTCGCTCGCTGAAAAAAAATCCACGTGGTTCGGACCACGTCCGGCGGGACCTGAGACACGCCACGTTAGCGAAACGGCCATATCATATAATATACCATATTATTATTTTAATATAAGAAATAAACTATATATTATATATTATAGTATATATTATATAGTATATTATACTATAAGTAATAATATATTATATACCATAGTATAACATATAATATATAAGTAATATATAATATACTATATATTATAATATACTAGATAATATATACTATAATATAGGATATTATATATTTAATATATAAGTAATAATATATATTATTATGTATATTATAGTATATTATTTTAACATGGGACATTCTTGCCGGCCACATCGCATCGACGAGCGTTGCATGTAGTAGAGCTGCGCACCGCCATGATGGCCATACCCATCACGTTGCATGACCAATGGGAATGCCTTATGGCATGATCGAGCGACTGCACGTGCATAAGATCGGATAACACCGATGCACTGGGCAGTAGTTGCAGTCTTGATGGCCTCCATCAACCTTGCTATACACCGAGGGGCACCACGTGTGGTAGAGTTGCGCACCTTTGTGGCAGTTGGACCTCTCACATGATGCAACCACCGGGAACACCTCCACAGCATGATCGGGTGGTAGCACATACGCAAGGTCGGATACCACCAATGTGCCAGATGGCGGTTGCTATCCTGGTGGCTTCCATCAGCCTTACCATACCGATGGATGCCTCGTGTGGTGGAGCCACGTACCATTCTGGTAGCTGGACCTGTCATGTGGTACAATCAAGTCTCGGGGGGCACGGGCAAGCGGGTGTCCTTTGTGCCCCGGGCTTGCACCGACACTACTGTACTCGTACCCGATTGCCTTCGATCCTATTGCTCAATGGACTTCGCATCCTATCATGCTGTGTCAACGGTACTATACGATACCACCGCCACCATGGCCGGTGCACATACTATTACCCAGTGAAGATGTAACCTAAGAGGGGGGGGGGTGAATTGGGTTTTATAAAACTTTCAAACTATTTACAATAAATTAAAGCAAGTATGTGCTAGATCAATTCAATGCTTGTATTTTGGCAATGTATTTGTGTGCTTCAAAATAATATGCAGCGGAATTAACAAAGTAAATGCACAAAGAAAATAATTACACAAGCAATCACAAACACAAAGAATATAGTGGTTCGGTGCACTCCAAGGCACCTACATCCACTCCCCAAGATCTCTTTGGAAATTCACTATAATCTCAACCGATTACAAACGATTAGTTTTCCAGGCTCACTAATCAAAACCCAACTTGTTTTTACAAGGCTCACAAGTCAAAACCTCACTTAGTTTTACGGGCTAACCAAGAACTTAAATGATTTTAAGGCTTACCACCAACCTCCCTTGGTTTTCTGGGCTAACCAAGAACCTAATTGGTTTTCAAAGACTCACCAATAACCTCCCTTGGTTTTGTGGGCTAACCAAGAACCTAACTGGTTTTAAGGCTCACCAACAACATTCCTTGGTTTTCCGGGCTAACCAAGAACCTTTACAACAAAGTAAGAATAAAAGTAAATAATACAATAAAGCTTTATAAAATAAAGTAAATATCTCTTTGAAGCTCTTAGATGATGTTGAAGAAGCTTGTCTCAATTTGTTGAAGCTTTTGAATGAAGCCTGATGTTGTGGACTTGGAAGTTCTTTTTGAAATTGGATGCTTGAAGGCTCAACTCTCTCAAAATATGAATCCTTAAAGTGTATGGAATTTTTTTCTTAAAGGATTACCTTCCCATTTGATTTGTGTTGATTATATGGCTCTCCAAACCTTAAATGACTGTTAGAAACCGTTGGAGAGGAAAAACTAGTTGTTACAAACATTTTGGGGAAGTTCTGTTCTTCAGAAAACTAGCTGTTGCAGAGTTATCGTCTGTTCAAGTGTCGACACTTCAGGTCATGTGTCGACACTGAGGGTCGACACTTGGATCAGTGAGTCGACACTTGACCAAAGAAATGTCTTCTGAAGTCTTATGTTCTGCACTGATGAGCCGACACTTCATCTGATGAGTCGACACTTTGAGTCGATACTTTGAGTCACACTTGTCATCTATGTGTCGACACTTCAGGCAAGTCTTCAACTTCAGCAAGTTCTGTAACCCAAAAATCTCAGGCGATGAGCTGATCCATGTGTCGACACTTTGAGTCGACACAACACATCTATGTGTTGACACTTCAGCCATACCAACTGAAACTTTCTCTGTGTGCCAGCATGTGTCGATACTTGGTGTCATGTGTCGACATTTTGAGTCGACACCTTGAGTCATGTGTCGACACTTTGAGTCGACACATCACTGAGATTTTCTTTAAAACTTCTGAACTTGTGCTGAATCAAGTTTGTGTTGAACTCATAAATCCATTCAAGCAATCTTCAACTATCGAAGTCTTCTTTGAGCAGATTTTTCATCTAAATTTGGACTTCTTCAACTGAATGACAATATTTTTAATCTTTCAATATTTAATGAGTGTTTCATAAATACTTTTAACATGCATTAGTACTCATATATACTTAAATATTTTATCAATCATCAAAATCAAGACTAGAATCAACCATACATCAACAAATATATATATTATAATATGTAATATATAATTTAATAAATTATAATATATTTATTATATTTTAAATATAAAATATTTATTATAATATCATATTATTATTATTATTAATTTTAAAATTTTAAAATTTTTTTAATTAATTTATTAAATTTTGAAGTGGGAACTTGTAGGTTGTAGTTGTGACTTTAATGTAGCAGGCATAACCTATTTTTTCTCCACATAATTTCCACCGCACACCCCTCGCATCCGTATTTTCCTTCTACGTGTCCAAAACCATTTAGATTTGTAAGTATGTTTAGGATGGCACTACTTTTCTAAATATTTTAACAAAAAATATTTTAAAAAATCTTCAATAAATGGTCTAGCATAAAATTAGGGCTGGAAGTGAATCGGGCCGGATCGAGCGACATCCCTACTTGAGCCCAGTTCGAAAAAAATTTTGGACTTCGGGTTGGGCTTAGGCCTGAATTTTTTTTAAAATATCAGGCTCGAGCCTAGCCCGAGCTCATTTGGGTCAGCCTAAATAAAAGCTCAAATGAAAAAAAAAAGACTCATCGTGAGATCTGGCTAGAGCACGGGGAGATGTGAGGGCACCGAAACTGTGAGATCGGAGTTGGGGAGGGAGGGCTGCGAGGTCGCGCGAGGGGCATATCAGAGCCGGAGAGGGGCCGTGGGATCGTCGGGTGCAAGTGCCAGGGTCGGAGGAGGCAGATCGGAGTAGGAGAGGGGCCGTGGGGTCGCACAGAAGGCGAGGGCGTTGGGGACGAGCATCGAGGCCGGGAAAAGGATATCGGAGCTAGAGGAGTGAGATCGGAGGCTCGGAGCCGAGGGGGGCCATGGGGTCGCACAAGAGGCTGGGACGTCAGGTGCTATCGTGCAAACACTGACCAGGGGAGGAGATTGAAGTCGGAGGCAGCATCGCCGTCGAGTGGCAAGGTGCATTGCTGTCGGAGGGAATGGAGAACTGAACCAGAGACTGAAAGAGACAGGAGGAAATCCTTTCGGGCCTGCCGACCTTAAAATGGGTTGGATGATTCGTGTCATGTCGGGCTTTTTGTCAGGCTTGGTTCAGGCCAGACTGGACCGGTCTCGGCCTTCTCTTTGACTTGGCTCGAAAATATAATGGACTTTAATTTGAGACCCGAGCCGGGCCTGATTTTCTTCGGGCCGGTCTGAGCCCACTTCCAGCCCTACATAAAATAGAGAGAATATTTCAAATTTAGAATAGAGAGGATCAGACAAGAATCTTGAAGAGATAATGGATAGGCACGAACATTGACGCAAGGCTGTGCGTTCTCTAATTAGGCTTCGCGGTTGGTGATCCGGAATCTGTTGGTTTCCTCTTAAGCGCGTTTGTTGTTTCTTATCATATTAGGGGCGTTGTGATGATCACTGCTGAGACGGGAGGAAATGGATGGACTCATGATGGGTGCACGAATCTCTAAACAAGATTGTGTGCATCCTTGGCTGGGTTCTTATCCTGCTGGATAAGGGCGTTGTAGGAATGGTGGTCTAGATTATTATGGGGGAAGGATGGCCAAATTTGGTGGGTGGAGTGTGCAAATTTTAAAGCAAGATCGTTTCATTTGTGACGTGTGGTTTTGAGGGTGGCCTTTGCTTTTGCCAAGTTTTGATGATCAACTACTTGTTTTAAGGAATTCTATGGATTGGCTAGGGCTGCAAATGAATCGGGTTGGATCATATCATGATTGATTCCAACTTGATCAAGAAACCGAATCGAGTCTTGAAATTGGATCAAAAAACAATCTAATAAAAAATCGGATCGGATCCATGATCAAGTTTCTTGATTCAACATATTATTCGGATCGGGTCGGGTCCATGTATAACATGACTCCAATCCATAAAATATGGATCTAGTTTGGGTCTAGTTTGGATTGGGTCGGGTCACAGGTTGTTTTCTCTAAACTTAAAGAAAAGTACTATATTGACCATATAACAAACACAACCAATAATAACCACAAAGATGGTAGCCCATCTAATTAGGATCTTGTCTCACAACCAATAGGTCATGAGTTCGAGGCATGACTCTGCAGAAGACTCAATTAAATTTAAGGATTACTTCCGGTTGGGTGAGTGAGAGGCCAGGATCCGGTAGATGAAGGCACTCATCAAGCAATTGGAAAGAGCTCGATCTAGTAGGCGAGGCATTCATCAACGATTTTGTCAACGCTTGGGCATCACACCAGTTTGGATACAACAGATTGGCATGCCAGGTAGGGGAAGACATAAGAATTTTCAAGAATCTAGAGAGAAAGATGGTGAAAGGCGATTTTGTTAATGCTTGGGCGTCACACCAACGCTTGGGCGTCACACCAGTTTGGATACAACAGATTGGCTCCCCAAGTAGGGGAAGACATAAGAATTTTCAAGAATCTAGAGGGAAAGATGGTGAAAAGTAATTTTGTCAATGCTTGGGCATCACATCAACGCTTGGGCGTCACACCAGTTTAGATACAACAGATTGGCGCACCAGGTAGGGGAAGACAAGAATTTTCAATAATCTAGAGAGAGATGGTGAAAGGCGATTTTGTCAACACTTGGGTGTCACATCAGTTTGGATACAACATATTGGCGCGCCAGGTAGGGGAAGACATAAGAATTTTCAAGAATCTAGAGGAAAAGATGGTGAAAGGCAGGGTGCAAAATTTTCATGCTGAAGAGGTAAGTGATACAACAGATTGGCACGCCATGCTGAGGAGGTTCATCACTCACCTAAGGAGAACGATCTTATTTTAGACAGAGAAGATGTTACTCCTACTGGTAACCTAGATCAGCAATAGTTAGGAATCCTTCTAAATAAAATGGAAGTTCTCATTGTGACTGTCCAGAATCTCCAGCCATCGGACCTCTCTCCTTTTTGATTTTCTCTTTTAATCTCTCTTTTCTTTTCTCTTTTTCAGATTTTGAAGACCTTCTCTAAGGTTTTTGGGTGAAAATAAAGGTAAAGTAAAGGAGGTATATCAATACTATATGTTTCGATACTTTTTTTTTTCACTCATACGCTCCATAAATAACCCACAGCTAAAAAATAAATTCCAGCCACTAATTATTTTGAAATTATTATGGATCTTAATCAGGATTAGGATGAGAGAGAGTCCTAATTAAATCCATAATTAATTAGATAGAGTTTTGGTGGAGACGATTCTGTTTTAGACAGAGAAGATGTTACTCCTACCGGTAACCTGGACAACAACAGTTAGGAATTCTTCTAAATAAAATGGAAGTTCTCACTATGGCTGTCCAGAATCTCCAAGAAATGGCTGTAAGTGGACAGCAACGACCCGCAGCTTCAAGGTGTAGCCGACGATCATCTTTTCATGGGAGTCGATGTCCGGGCCCAAGTTGTCACTCTCCTTATCGACATTCGTCAGGTCGGCGTTCTCCCATAAGATAGTATTACAAATCCCATAATCATGCAGAAGGATGGGATAAAGGAAAACACCGCCGATCATACTCAATATCTTCCAGTGAGTCAACCTCTGAAAGTGCTTGACGAACTCCAGATGCTAGGAAAAGTGATCACTTTGCAAAGAAGTTTCATAGGTTGTAATTACAGATCGCCTGGCTTGGCGAACAAAAGAAAATGGAGGACATGATTCTTACATGTGATATCTAACCTCCTTTCTTCAGAAAGATAATGGAAGAAAAGATTCCACATCATTTTAAAATTCCTCAAGTAAAACCGTATGATGGTTCGGCTGATCCTCTTGATCATCTGGGCAGCTTTAAAGCCCATATGTTAATCCAAGGAGCATCGGTTGCACTTCACTGCCTTGGTTTTCCAAATACTCTTAAAAAGATGGTGAGGATGTGGTACTTCAGCCTCTTCCAAGCATTATCCATTCTTTCAATCAATTGGAAAGGTTGTTCATCTCTCATTTCAGGACAAGTCGAAGAATGCCAAGAAACTCAGATAGTGTTTTCTTTATTCAACAACAAGAAGGAGAGACTTTGAGAGATTATGTAACTAGATTTAATTCTGCTATGTTGGAGATTCTAGATCTCAACGAGCATGTGGCAATGTCAGCTATAAAAAAAGGTCTGCGAGCATCCAGGTTCACATTTTCTTTAGATAAGAAATTTCCAATCAGTTATTCTGAATTGTTGGCCCATGCCCAGAAATATGCTCAGGCCAAAGAACAAGCCCTAAGTTGATGCTAGTTGGAAAGAAAGTTGGCATCGAACAAGAAAAATATCAAAAATGATTGACTACGATCCCTTGATGACCGACTGATTCAATGGCAAAATCAAAAGCCAAAGAACTTGATTGGCATAGGCTATGTCAATAAGTATGATGCCTATACCCCTTTGACTCTTCCGAGGAAAAAAATACTTATGGAAATAGAAAAAAAAAGTTTCCTTTAAAGGCAAAGGCCGATGCGAGCTCTGGTTGCCGTGCATAATAAAGCCAAGTATTATCATTTCCATCGGGATCACGGACACACCACTAAAGAGTATATCCAATTAAAAGATGAGATTTCAAGCATGGTTATTTGGGCAAATATGTTCATAATCAAAACTGTTGACTCTGGTCTTGATTTTGATGATTGACAAAATTTTAAGTATATTGAGTATTAATATGTGTTAAAAGTGTTTATTAGATACATATACTCATCAATGTTAAAAGATTGAAAAGGTTGTCATTTAGTTGAAGAAACCATGGATTTTCAAGTTAAGGGCTTTGGAATTGATAAGGAAGACTTGGAAGGATTTAAAATTTGATTTTGGAGAAATTTCGGCAAGTTTCAACACTGGCACACTCAAGTGTCGACTCATGAAGAAGTTCAAGTGTCGACTCAAGACCTGAGAACAAGAAAAATACAAAACCGTGAAAATCCATAATTTTTGCCTTGAGCTGACCTAAGTGTCAACTCACAGAAACTAAGTGTCGACTTACAGAAATCAAGTGTCGACTCATGAAGAACTCAAGTATCGACTTACTAGATTCAAGTGTCAACACTTGAAGTAATGGCTAGTTTTTCAAAAGTGCAAAATTAATTCCAACTTGCTTCAAACGGCTAGTTTTTCATCTCCAACGGTCATAAATGGTCATCTATGGGTTGGAGAGCTATATAAACACCAAAAATCAAATGGGGAAGTAATCCTTTGGTGAGATCATTAAATATCCTTCAAGGATTCAAGAGTTGAGTGGTTCAAGCCTTCAAGCTTCCAAAGATAAGAGAGTTGATCCAAGTCCACAACATCAAGCTTCAATCAAAGGCTTCAACAACTTGAAAACAAGTTCTATATCAACAATCAAGAACTTCAAAGAGATATTTGTTTTGTTTAAGAAAGCTTTTATTATGTTCTTTTCATATTGTGTTTACTTTATATTAAGGTTTTTGGTAAGCCTTGGAAAATCAAAGAGGTTTTTGGTGAGCCTTGGAAAACCAAAGAGGTTGTTGGTTAGCCTTTGTGTAAAACCAATATAGGTTGTTGGTGATCCCGTAAAACCAATATAGGTTGTTGATGAGCCCGCAAAACCAACAAGATTTTTGGTTAGCTGTGAAAATCAAGAGGTTGTTGGTTAGCCTAAGTTAGAAAACCAACAAGTGTTTTGACTTGTGAGCCTGATGAAAACAAGTTGGATTTTAATAGTGAGCCCGAAAAACTAATCGACTGTAATCTTGATGATTATAGTGGAATTCCAAGGAAAACTTGGGAAGTGGATATAGGTGCCTTGGAGTGCACCGAACCACTATAAATTTGTTGTATTTGTGTGATTGTTTTTCTTTGTGCATTTACTTTATTAATTCTGCTGTATATTATTTTGAAGCACACAAATACTTTGACAAAACATAAGCACTTAATTATAATTAGCACATACTTGTTTTATACCCATTAAAAAGTTCAAATAGTTTTATAAAATCCAATTCACCTCCCCTCTTGGGTTGCATCATCACTGGGCAACAAAAACCGCCCAAGTGAAGCTACAGCACCAAGGCCGATGGCCCCGAGGTTGATCACTGATGGTACGGAGCTCCCTAATCAACAACCTACTGACGGTATGGTCAGGATGCTGCACCACCGACCCCTTTATGATGATGGCAGTCCTTCAAAAGATTTTGAAGAAGCATCAGCTTTTCTGATGATGATTTACAAGGAGTTCAAATACCACATGATGATCCTGTTATGATTTCTGTAATAATAGCAAATTATGATGTACGACGAATTCTGATTGATAATGAAAGTTCAACTGAGGTTTTGCTTTACAACACCTTTGTTAAGATGAACTTACCTAGAGATAAGTTACGAAGAACTCGTGTGCCATTAACTAGATTCGGTGAAAACCCCGTAGGAGTAGAAGGAGAAATAATACTTTCTATGACCCTTGGAATTGTGCCAAAATAGAAAACTCTCCATATCACTTTTATGGTTGTCCAAATGCCTTCTATGTATAATGCCATCCTAGAACGGCCTGCCTTAAAGAAATTTCAAGCCATCGTCTCTACTTATCATCTGTCAGTACGATTCCCAACCCAAAATGGGATCGATGAAATAAGAGGAGATCAATAGATGACATGCCAATGTTTGATGATTCAAAACCAATAACCAATTGCTAGATTAACTCCAGAACAAATAGATCCTTGTGATTAGATTGAAGAAGCAGGAGTTCCAGTAGAAAGAACCATTCCTGCACCTCTGGCAAAAGATGATTCGACTAAGATGGTTCAGATTGGAAGCTCGCTTGATGAAGACCAAAGAATAAAATTGACCGACTTTCTACAAAAGAATGCTGATATATTTACATGGTCAGCCATTGATATGTCAGGGATTCCTCCTGAAGTAATCACACATAAACTTAAGGAGGACCCATTAAGTTGGCTAATCCGTCAGAAGAAGAGAAATTTTGCCCCGGAAAGGCAAAAGGTTATCAACGAGAAAGTGGCCAAGCTACTTGATGCTAGGTTTATCAGAGAAGTTCACTATCCCGTTTGGCTCGCTAACATAGTGATGGTGAAGAAAGCCAATGGAAAATGGAGAATATGTATCGATTACACCGATCTTAATAAGGCTTATCCCAAAGATAGTTTTCCTTTATCTAAGATTGATCAACTTGTCGATGCCACTACAGGACATAAGCTTCTAAGTTTCATGGATGCTTTTTCTGGATATAACCAAATACAAATGAGTCTTAAGATGAAGAAAAGACGTCCTTTGTTATGGACTGAGGGTATACCGCTTCATGGTAATGTCCTTTGGCCTCAAAAATGCTGGAGCAATATATCAGAGATTAGTTAACAAGATCTTTGAAGATCATGTTGGTAAAACCATGGAGGCGTATATGGACGATATGATCGTCAAAAGTACTCGAACCGATGATCATATTGGAGATCTCCATAAAGCCTTTGATACGCTTCGGAGGCATCAAATGAAACTGAATCCCACTAAATGCATTTTTGGCATAGCCTCTGAAAAGTTTTTGGATTTCATGGTTACAAACTAAGGAATTGAAGCTAACTCGGAGAAGATCCGAGCCATATTAGGTATGAGGCACCCTGTTAATAAGAAAGAGGTTCAACAGTTGACATGGCGGATTACTCATTAAGCCAATTTATATCTCGCTCGACTAAAAGGTGCTTGCCTTTTTTCAAAGCCCTGCATCAATCTAAAGACTTTAATTAGTCGGACAATTATCAACAAGCATTTGAAGAGCTCAAGAAATATCTGATGAATCTGATCTTATTATCTAAACCAGAAGAAGGAAAAAATCTATATCTTTACTTAGCTGCATCCGATGAAGCGGTTAGCTTGGTATTGGTAAGGGATCTGACGGATCGCATAAGCCCATTTGTTACATCAGCAAAGTATTTCATGATGCTGAGATAAGGTATCCAAAACTCCAAAAAATTATTTACACCTTGGTGATATCAGCAAAGTGACTCATACCTTACTTCCAGTCTCATATGATTATTGTGCTGACTGACCAACCTTTGAGGACTATTTTACAATGCCCTGACACTTTTGGCCGAGTGGCTAAGTGGGCAGTAAAGTTGGAAGAATTTGATATCTTATATCAACCTCGATCTACAATGAAAGCTTAAGTGTTGGCTGACTTCATAGCCGAATGCACCTGGAAGAGCAACGAGGACGATGCCCAGGCACCAGTTGACGCTGAGAAGAATGATTCTCCTTGGATTCTTCATGTGGATGGTGCTTGAAATTCTTCTGGTTATGGAGCTGGCTTGATTTTATCTAGTCCTAGCGGGGATGTCATTGAATATGCTCTTCGATTTTCCTTTAGAACTTCCAACAATCAAGCCGAATATGAGACCCTTTTAGCTGGCCTGAGGATTGCTAAAGAACTGGACGTTCGAAGGTTGAAAGTGCTATATGATTCTCAATTGATTGTAAATCAAGTAAAAGGGGACTTCGAAGCTCGTGATGCAACTTTGGCCCTATATTTGGAAAAAGTTTGAGAACTAAGTACCCAATTTGATTTCTGGGACATTAGTCATGTCCCTAGAGCTGAAAACTCTCGAGCTGACTCATTATCTCGGTTAGCCACTCTGGCACCCAATTCAATAGGTCGGACTTTTGTTGAACACCTGGAAGCTCCAAGTATTTTTATGGATAACAGGAAAAAAGTTTTTCATATAGGACAAGAATCGAATTGGATGAGCCTTATAATTGGATATTTAACTGAAGGAACTCTACCTAAAAACATTATGGAAGCCAAGCGACTTCGTAGAATAGATTCTCAATATCTCATCTTGAATGGCTCACTATACAAAAAATCGTTCTTCCAGCCATTGCTAAAATGTTTGGCCCCTTCGGATGCTGAGTATGCTCTAAGAGAAGTTCACGAAGGTATATGTGGTGACCATCTGGGGGGCGGTTATTGGCTTATAAAATCATAAGACAAGGATATTATTGGCTGACTATATAAAAAGATGTAGCAGATTTTATGAGGAGATGCGATCCATGCCAGAGGTATGCTAATATACAGAGGCATCCATCTAGTCATTTAACATAGCTGACTGCTCCATGGCCATTCATCCAATGAGGAATGAATATTCTTGGCCCATTTCTCCTAGCCGCTGGATAACGAAAATTTTTGATCGTAGCTATTGATTACTTTACTAAATGGGTGGAAGCTGAGCCTTTAGCCCAGATCACTGAAAGTAAAGTTGAGACGTTCATTAGAAATGCCATAATCTATAGATTTGGGATCCCTCACGTCATCCTTACTGATAATGAGAGGTAGTTCGACAATCAGAAATTCAGTGATTTCTGTGTCCAGTTCCACATTCTTTATAAACTAACTTCCGTCGGACACCTTCAAGCTAACAGAGAAGCAGAGGTAACCAATTGAACTATTCTTCATGGATTGAAGACCCGATTGAATGAAGCTAAAGGACTTTGGGCCGACAAACTTTACTCAATCCTTTGGGCCTATCGTATGACCCCCCGATCCATAATAGGGGAATCTCCGTTCAACCTCATCTATGGAAGTGAAGCCATGTTACCTGTGGAAATCATTCTCCATTCTAGGAGAACTGATTGCCTTGAAGAGTCAAATAATGCTAACCAAAGAAGAGTTGATCTGGATCTATTTGAAAGCTCCAGATTACAAGCACAATTAAGGATGGCGATGTATCGACAAAGGGTTGCCTGATATTATAATTCAATAGTCAAGGCCGGGGTCTTTTGGCCTGGAGATCTTGTTATACGAAAGACGGTGATATCCCGACCAACTAATCAGGATAAACTCATCCCAAATTAGGAAGATCTCTATCACATCACTAAAGTTGTGTGACCAGGAACTTATCAAATTGAAAGCCTAGATGGCTATCAAATGACTCGTCCTTGGAATGTAGAAAATCTTCGTAAGTACTATCAATAAAATGATCTCTTTTTTTTTCCATTCTTCTTATCTGAACAAAGATATTGAATTGGTATGTCCTATAAATTGAAAGGTTGGCCCGATACGCTGACCACAAGTCAACAACAGAGTTGGTCCGACCTACCATCTCATCAGTATTATTACATCGATATATTCGATCAACTGAAAGGTTGGCCCGATATGCTGACCATAATTCGATAAATAGAGTTAGTCTGACCCACCTCTCATCGATATTATTACATCAGTATATCCGATCAATTGAAAGTTTGGCCTGATACGCTGACCACAATCTGACAAACAAAGTTGGTCTGACCTACCATCTCATTGGTATTATGATATCAGTATATCCGATTAACTTATAGGTTGGCCTGATACGTTGATCACAAACCGACAAACAGAGTTGGTCTAACCCACCTCTTATTGGTATTATTATATCTGATCAACTTGTAAGTTGGCCTAATACGCTAACAACAATCCAACGTATAGAATTGGTGTGACCCACTAGTTCGTCAGTCTTATTTAATCCTGTTACCATCAAGATCGTTGTGGCCTGTAGCTGAGGTCGAGGTCGGGACGCGCTCCTGTCATTCGGGATCCTGTTCGAGTGTCCGATCCTGCAAAACAAAGTCAGTGACCTAGACCGGGGATTCCGGCAGGGGTACTTCGACGGTCAAGTCAGTAATGATCCAAGGGAACAGATCTCCTGGTCAAGCCCTGAAGGTGGACTCCATGCTAGGAGGAGAATTTGTGATGTGAGAGAGCACAAGTGGGCCGAGCACAGATTGCGGGAGTGATAGCAGAAGAGAGCTCGAGCTGGGTGGCTGTGTCTGTCGAAACCCCTCATGGGGGTTTCGTGGTAGCCTCGAGCGTTGTCTTCCTGTGCGCTGCCCCCTTCTCACTCGTTGGGCCTCACTCGACTGAATCTTAGCTTGAGTTAAAACTTGAATACTCACATTGCTTGAATCTGAGAGACCCCTTTTAGCTGGGGGCGTTGCGTGCCGCTTACCTCAGGGTCTTCCCCATGCTCATGGGTGCGTGCGGCGATGTTTCGTGCCATGGATGGGTTGTCTTTCCATTTTGGTGGTGTGAAAACTATCGTTCATGCTGACATTCCTTCTAGTCGCTCCCTTTTGGGTAATTTGGAAGGACCTCGATCGATGGGCTGCCGCCTCCTGGATCTGGATCTACTGGTTGACTTCCAATTTTGGAGGGTGCAGACAGTTGGTGAAGGATGCAGGGCCTCAATCGGAGGATTCCTTTCATTTTGGCGTAAGTGGCAGCTGGGATCATCATCGAGGCATGGCAGACATCTTTTCACGATCCTCGAGCATCGAGCCACCATCCAGGGAGAGCGGTGACTTCCTTTGATTACAGATCTCTTCGTCCGAGGTGAAGCCGATCTGGAGAGGAGGAGCTCAACTTCGGCCTTGGCTTCTCGACCCAGAGGGAGTGCGGTAGGGTGAAGGAGGACGAAGCTCGACTTCGGCCATGGCATCTCGACCCAAAGGGAGAGTGGTCGGGCGAAGGAGGGGGGAGCTCGACTTTGGCCACGGCATCTCGACCCGAAAGGAGCGCGATCGGGTGAAGGAGAGTGGAGCTCGACTTTGGCCATGACATCTCAAGCCGAAGGGAGCATGGCTGGGCGAAGGAGGGTGGAGCTCGACTTTGGCCATGGCATCTCGACCCGAATGGAGCGCAGCCGGGCGAAGAAGTCTGGGCAGAGGCATCCCATATGGCGGCTTCGTCCGACGTGGCATTCGACAAGGATCCCACATCAGCGATCCAGCCACATCATTTGCCCCCCACTCCCGAGGCCTGTTGGCACACGGTGCTCGGGGCGAAGGGAGTAAATATGGTACTGATATGGAAAGGCAGAAATCCAGTATAATAATGATCACGATCATCGGCGCTTCGTGAGGCAGTTCTTCAAGCCAGTACGGAGGAGCCACGTGGACATGTTTGAGGAGTAGTTATTGCTGGCACGGAATTCATATCGGCAGTGGTCAAAGCGAGGCATCCCCTTCGCTGATGGTCGACACGTGGCATAGATCCGTCGGTGGAGATGCTATAACGGTATGGTTAGGCATTCGGTCACTTCGAAATGAAAGGCAGATTTTTCCAAAATGTCTCCTCTTTCAAATCTCGCGTGCCCGCCATCGTACCAAAGTTTCTTCTTCTCTCCCAGCTATCTTAGACTCCCCCAGTTAACCAGGTTCGTCTCTTTCTTCCCCCATCTCCCAGCAGGGTAGGATTTCCCTCTAAGCTTAGGGTCTTCTCGGATGTAGTCCGTCTTCCTCTTCTTCTTCAGCCTTCATCTTTCTCATCCTTTTAGATGTCTCGTTTCGGCCCCCACTTCCGTCCCTCGACCAACCAGGGTGAGGCGGGGCCTTCTAGGCCGAGGTCACCTTCTTCCTTCGATGAGGAGGAGGGAGAGAACATGCTTCGAGTTTAGCATAAGGCGCCCCCATTGGAATGGTCATTAGGGAGCCTATAGCTAGCCCCCCTCCTCCTCCACCTGAACCCACCCCCGAACCTCCTTGGTCAACAGGTCCTGGCGGGATTGTTTCGATAATCTCTGTTAAGGAACTGGCAACCATCTGGGATGTCTATGGCATTCCGCACTCTGTTCGGCTCTCAGTCCCTCGACTGGGGGAATGGGTCACCTTCAATGGCTCGGGCTGGATCGCCCTCTACGAAGAGACCTTCGTAGGGGGACTTCGATTTTCCTTCTATCCTTTCTTTCTTTCAGTGCTGAGCAATTACCATCTTGTCCCTACTCAGCTCATCGTGAATGCTGTGAAGACCATTTTTTGCTTTATAATACTCTGTCACTTTCACGGGATTGTAGCCAGTTTTTCCTTGTTCAGGGCATTTTTTATCCTGAAGCGCCACCTTTCCGAGAAGGGGTGGTGGTCCATTTCTTCTTGCTCGAGGGGCATTAAATTCAAACTCCCTTCTTCCATCAAAGGATGGAAGAATAAGTACTTTTTTTGCATCGGTCGAGGGGGTCGACTAGGTTTGGAGCGACCCAGATCGGTCCCCTAACTGAGACTCCGTGGTCAAAGCAGCTGACCGAGAGGTCTTCGAGCAGCTCCGCACCGTTTAGATTCCTTCCCTTGAGATTCTGCTGTCAGAGCAGAACCTCTCCAGGTTGGGGTCGACCCAACGAGAGAGTTGGGTGAGTTCAGCTTGAACTTTTCTCCTTGTGCTTTTCCTTTTTTCTTTTTGAGCTTGGAGCTGACTTTCTTCCTTTTGTGTGTAGGTATGAAGTTCTCATTGGATGACCTACTCTCGATCCAAGAAGAGGGGTCCTCCAGTGGCGGTCGGCAAGTCCCCCTCGAAGAGGGCTCGCGATGAAAGTGGCGCGGTGACCGCTCCCGCCGCTCTGACTGAGTCGAGCAGGTGGGAAGTTGAAACCGTCCCTGAACAAGGAAGGAGAGCGGTCGAGGTGAAGCCTGAGCTGGGCTAGAGGGCTTCTGAGCCCGTGCTTGAGCGGCCGAGGTGGCGAGAGCCGGTCCCGGCCTTGGAGCCTGAGGTGGTCGTCCGGGCTAGGGCCGCTGCCGTAGCCGCCGCCATGGTGTCTCCTCCTCCCCCAGAGATCATTGTCATCGAGGAGGAGGAAGAGCAAGGGGGAACAGAGCCGGTGCTGGGTGTGTCGTCTGAGGAGGTGCCGAGCTCCCACCACACCCCTGAAGCTTCTTCTATCGGCAGAGTGGGTGACTCCGCATCTGGGGCGAGCAGGAGGGAGAGGGACTACCACAGAGTCTCCTTCAAACTGGCACCAAATGTCTCCCGGTCCGGGACCAAGGTCTGGTGGAGCGCATGATGGATTTTGCAATCCAATCATGCGACTGACGGGAGAAGGCTGGAAAACTACTGGGGGACGCAATCGGCAGTACATTCCCCCAGCTCTTCTCGGTAAGCAACTTCCTCTGCTTCATTTTTTCCTTCACTCTTCTGCATTGGTTGCTAAGACTTTCTTTGGTGCAGCTTGGCGCTGAGCTCCTTCTAATCAGAGACTACTGCAAGAACTGGTTGAAGAAGGACAAGCAGCGGAGCTCGAGTCTTTAAAGACCGAGCTAAGATAGAAGAATGATGACTCCTACAAGCTCAGCATGAAGAACAAGGAGCTTCAAGGGGAGCTCACAAGTGCCGAAAGGCATGTGAAGGAGCTCTAGGAGAGTCTTGATCAGGAACGAAACCAGTCAAAGAGCAAGGCAGAGGAGCTCTAGGCAACCGAGTCGAGGTTGACCAAGTTCAATGCCGAAGCTCTCCGACAGAAGGGGCGTGCCCAATCTCTCCAGGCCGAGCTGGAGGTGGCAAGGGAGAGATTGATTGCCACCGAGAAGAGGGTCATCGTCGCTGAGAAAGAGGCAGTTGTGGTGGTTGAGGCAGCAGAGGCGGCAAAGAAGGAGGCCACCGAGGTGGTTGGATAGGCTGAGACCACCAAGAAGGGAGCCGCAGAGGCCGTGGTGAGGTACAGGGCTTTGGAGGAGTTCGTCGCAGAGTTCCACGAGATAGCGTCGGATTCCTTCTACAAGGGCTTCACGTATCTCCACTCTAGGGTGGAGGGCTTCGTCTCGGATAAGGACCGAAGGTTCCTCAGATACCCCGGGGCTTCGGACGAGGAGCCGACCCCAGGCTTGGATGCTGCTGAGAAGCCGACTGCAGCCTCCAAACTTGCTTCGACAGTGGTGGCCGCCGAAGTCGAAGCTGAAGTCGTGCAGCCCGAGGCCCTTGAAAGTGACGTCCCGATGGCACATCATCTCGGAAAGGGGCCGGCCCAGAAGCATAGGGGCCTTTATGGCTATTTTTCTTTTCTTCATTTTCTTGCCTTTGGTCTGGGCTACCCGGCATGTCGGGGCCCAGGAACACTTGTATTAAACTGTTGGTTATCAATAAAGAAACATTTTCAGTTATCTCTTGCTTGAATCTCCTTCTCTCTTCTTCTCTTTCCCTTCTCTCTCTTTTTTTTTAAAGTCCTGAACATGTGTTGGGGTTAGAGAGAAGTTCTTCAACTTGTCAAGTTGTTCCCACCTCACGGTCAGGAAGCCAAAAGATTTTGAGTGCTTTGCTGGATGAGATCCGCATGGTTCTGGTCGGGGCCGGCTCCAGGAGTAAACAGCAAGGCTTGAGATGCCGGTTTGTCCGGTCTTTGGTGCCGTAGTTTTCGGTCTTAGGTGTCGGGGTGACCGGTCTTAGATGCCGGGGTTTCCGATCTTTAGTACCGGGGTGACCGATCTTAGGTGCTGGGGTTTCCAGTTTTTAGTGGCAGGGTGACCAGTCTTAGATGCCGGAGAGCTGGACTCCGGGCTTTGGTGCCAGGCTTCAAGAGTTTCTGGTCTTTGGTGCCGGGGTTTCTGGTTTTAGGGGCCGGATGACCGGTCTTAGGTGCCAGGGTTTCGGTCTTTAGTGTCGGGCTGACCGGTCTTAGGTGCCGGAGAGCTGGACTCTGAGCTTTGGTGCCGGGTTTGAAGAGTTTCTGGTCTTCGATGCCGGAGAGCATGGGATCCAGGCTTCGGTGCCGGACAGTGTGGGATTCGAGCTTCGGTGCCAGAGAGCATGGGATCCGGGCTTGAGTGTTAGAGAGCTGGGCTTCGGGCCTTCATGCCGGAGAGCATGGGATCCGGGCTTCGGTGCCGGAGAGCGTGGGATCCGAGGTTGAGTGCTAAAGAGCTGGACTCCGGGCTTCGGTGCTGGAAAGCTGGACTCCGGGCTTCGGTGCCGGAAAGCTGGACTCCGGGCTTTAGTGCTGGAAAGCTGGACTCCAGGCTTCGGTGCCGGAGATTTGGACTCCAAGATTTGGTGTCAGAGGATTGGACTCCGGGCTTGAGCATGCCAGACCTCGGGTCGAGCAGCGACATCCATTACTGATAGTATATTCTCAGGTTGCAGGCATTCCATGTCTACGGAAATTTGGCATCGTCCAGACTCGCGAGATAGTAAGCAAAATGTCGAAGAGCTCCGACCACCTTGTAGGGGCCTTCTTAGTTTGGAAGAGCTTGCCACACTCTCGAGGTTGAGACGCTTCGGCTCGGCACAGCACCAGATCACCGGGATTGAAGACCTTCGGCTTTATCCATGCATTTTAGTACCGGGCCACATGCTGCCGGTAAGCCACCATCCGGAGTCGGGCCTTGTCCCTGGTTTCCTCGAGGAGGTCCAGGTTGAGAAGAAGGCACGCCGAATTCTCTGCTTCATTGTATTGCTGTGTCCGTAGTGTGGGCACGTCGAGTTTGACTGGAACAACGGCTTTTAAGCCAAAAGTGAGGTTGAAAGGCATTTCATTCGTTGCTATCCTGGGCATTGTGTGGTAGGCCCAAAGAATGCTATGGAGTTCTTCTGCCCACCTGCCCTTGGCTTGGTCTAGTCTGGGTCTGAACCCTTGGAGAATGGTCCATTTGGTCACCTCGGCTTCTCCATTGGTCTGGGGGTGAGCCACCGAAGTGAAACAATGCTAGATGCCGAGCTCGGCACAAAATTTTTCGAACTCCCGATTGTCGAACTACCGCCCATTATCAGTGATGACATTGTAGGGAAGCCCAAAGTGACAGATGATCGACTTCCATAAGAACTAGCGGACCTTTGCTTCCATGATCTGCGCCAGTGGCTCTGCTTCTACCCACTTGGTGAAGTAGTTAATGGCCACTATCAAAAACTTTCGTTGCCCGGATGCAGGGGGAAATGGACCCAGGATGTCCATTCCCCACTGGGCGAATGGCCATGAAGCGGAGAGCTGGGAGAGTGGCATCACTGGTTGACGCTATATGTGGGCATGGCGCTGGCACTGGTCATACCTCTTCACGAAGTCAGCGGTGTCCTCCCTCATGGTCTCCCAGTAGTATCCTTGTCGGAGGGCCTTGTATGCAAGAGTCCTTCCCCCGACGTGGTTTCCGCAAAGGCCTTCGTGTATCTCTTGGAACACGATGGTTGCCTCTGAAGGTCTCAGGCATTTCAGGAGCAAGTAGGAATAGGATAGGTGGTAGAGCTGTCCTTCCATGAGGATGAACCGCGAGGCCTTCTTCTTAATAAGGCCGGCCTCTGCTCGGTCTTCCGGCAGGATGCTATCGATGATGTATCTGATGTACCTATACATCCAGCTCGGCTCCGAGTTGACTTGCTGCACCTCTGTGGGAGCTTCGTTGCTTGGATTCTCGAGGTACTCGATGTGGGCATGCCCCAATGACGAGTCCGGCAGGGTTGCAAGTCTTGACAGTGTATCGGTGCGAGCATTCTCACCTCGGGGGATGTGAGAGATGTTGAAGCATCGAAAACCTGTCGTGCTCGAGTGGACCCACTCTGAGTACTTCATCATCTGGGGATCTCTGGCTTCATACTCTCTAGAGACTTGTCCGGCCACCAGTTGGGAGTCGGTGAAGACCTTCAGGCTTCGTACACCCAGCTCGTGGGAGACCCTAAGGCCCGTGAGGAGTGCCTCGTATTTTGCCTGGTTATTTGTTGCGGCAAACTGGAAGCAAAGTGCGCATTCAGCTACAACTCCATCGCTGTTAGTGAGGATCAGTCCTGCTCCACTTCCGCCTATGTTGGATGTGCCATCGACATGGAGGATCCAGGACTCCTCCTCGGCACCGGGATCCACTTGGTGCTCCAGATTGTCTGCTCTGGCTCTTCGACAAGTCCCGCGCACTCGACCAGGAAGTCGGCCAGTACCTGGGCCTTCTGAGATGACCTCAGTCTGTACGCAATGTCGAACTCGTTGAGCTTTAGTGCCCATTTAGCCAAACATTCGGATGTGTCTAGGACAACAAAGCATAGCCCTCAGGGGTTGGTCCGTCAGGACTACGATCGCGTGCACTTGGAAGTACGGCCTGAAATGCTGAGCAAACATGATAAGAGCAAAAATTAGTTTTTTGGATTGAGTGTACCTAATCTTGGCATCCCGAAGGATCTTGTTGGCATAGTACACTAGCCTCTGGGATCCGTCCTGATCCATACTAATGAGGACCGAACTGATGGCTCCAGGGGTGACCGCCAGGCACAGTAGGAGATCCTCTCCTGTCTCTGGCCTAGAGAGCAGTGGTGGTGACTCCAGGAAGTCTTTAAGCTCCTCGAAGGCCATCTTGCACTCATCTGTCCAGGTGAAGTCGTTCATCTTATGCAGCACATTGAAGAAAGGAAGGCAGCGGTCTGCCAACCTCGAGATGAACTGACTCAGTGCGGCGATCCGACTCGTCAGGCGTTGCACCTGCTTCTTTGAGGTCGGGTGCTCCATGTTGATGATCACCTAGTCCTTCTCCGGGTTGGCCTCGATTCTCCTTTGGGTCACCATGAAGCCAAGGAACTTTCTTGCTACTACTCCGAAAGCATATTTTGCTGGGTTCAGCTTCATCTTATGCTCCCGAGGTTTTGAAAAGCCTCAGTGAGGTCGGCAACGTGGTCCGACCTCGGCTTGCTCATGACGAGCATGTCGTCCACATATACTTGCATGTTCCTGCCGATCTGGTCCTTAAAGACTCGATTGACTAGGCGCTAGTATGTGGTGCCAGCATTCTTCAAGCTGAACGGCATCATCTGGTAGTAGTATGTCCCTTGATCGATGATAAAGGCAATGTGCTCCTCGTATTTAGGGTGCATTCGGATCTAGTTGTATCGGGAGAATGCATCCATAAAACAGAGTAAGCGGTGCCCCGAGGTTGCGTCCACTAACTGGTCGATCTTCGACAAAAGGAAGCTATCTTTTGGACAGGCTCGGTTGAGATCAGTGTAGTCCACATAGATCCTCCACTTTCCATTATTCTTCTTTACCATAACCACATTTGCCAGCCAGCTCGGATAATGCACTTCCCGTACAAAGCTGGCTGCAAGGAGTTTGTCCACCTCCTCGTTGATCTCCCTTTGCCTCTCCGATGCAAAACTTCTTTTCTTTTGCCGCACAGGATGATACTTCGGGTCGATGCTCAGCTTGTGGGTTATGTTCTCAGGTGGGATCCCAGGCATGTTGGCCATCGTCCAAGTGAACACGTCGGTGTTTTCCCGGAGAAAATCCAACAGGTGGGCTCGCTCATCATCTTGCAGCTGCGCCCCAATCTGCACTATCTTCATCGGGTCGATCTTGAGTGGATATGATAGCAGGCACTCAACCAGGCCTCCTCTGGGGTCCTGCACCCTTTGGTAGAGGTCGTTTGCACTGGGGTCGTCCTCAGCAACCTTGGCCCTGGGGATGGTTTGGAAGCAATGTTAGATTGGCTGAGGTGCACCCCTCATCTCCTCGACACCGCAGGGAGTTGGAAACTGCACCAACAGCCATTTTGTAGAAATGATCGTATCAAGCAGGTTGAGCCCGGGCTGGCCAAGGATCATGTTGTAGGCTGAGGGAAGCCTGACAACCGTGAAGGTCATCATGATGGTACTTTGCTAAGATGGCATCCTGGCAATGACGGGGAGAGTGATCTCTCCCTCGACTCCTACAGAGTCACCTGTGAAACGAACGAGGGGTGTATGCACAGGTCTGAGCTGAGCAAAGGATATATTTATCACGGAGAAAGTATCGTAAAAAAGCACATCCGTGGAGCTCCCACTATCAACCATGATGTATTTTACAGGATGCTTTGCGATCGTCATCTCGACCATAGTATCATTATTTACATTTTTATTTTCATCCCCCCCTTTCCTTGCAAATGAAAGTACATTCTCAAAACTTTCCCCACCTCGGGCCTTCTTGGAAGCGTGCTCGACTCCCCAGCATATCATCCCCATCGGCTTCTCAGAAGGGTGGTTATCGACTGCAGGGACTGGAGGGAGAGCAGCGAGCGCCTGAGGTTCCGCAGGATCTCTGCCCCCCATGAACCTTCTAAGGTAGCCTCTCTTTATGAGTTCTTCTATCTTCTTTTTGAGGTGCCGGCATTCCTCGATGTCGTGGCCAGGGTCATGGTGAAATTGGCATTACTTCGTCCTATCATGGCTGGTGGACAGCTTCAGTGGAGGCGGGTGCCTCAAATAGCATTCACCCTCGATCTCCATGAGGATCTTCACCCTTGGGGCGAGAAGAGGCGTGAAACTCTCTTCTGGGATGGGGTCTCTCCTCGGCTTTGGCCTCTGGCGAAAGTTCGGTGTGGATGGTCTGGGCTTCCACATCCCGGGGGCCTCCCTGAAAGCTAGCTTTTTCAGAGGCATTCCGTCCATCTCCCTCCTCATGCAATCCACCTCCTCGGCGTGGATGTACTTCTGGACTTGGAGGAGAAGCTCGAAGTAAGTTTTGGAGGGTTTCTTGTCGAGAGAGTAGGTTAGGCGGGAA
The DNA here is from genome assembly GCA_021397845.1 of Areca catechu. Classification (NCBI taxonomy): domain Eukaryota; kingdom Viridiplantae; phylum Streptophyta; class Magnoliopsida; order Arecales; family Arecaceae; genus Areca; species Areca catechu. The sequence goes on along the minus strand of CM038049.1, from coordinate 148,132,018 downwards.
GTCTTGAGCCCTCTCTTCAGTGCCAATATAGCAACTGGCTCATCAAGGTTGTAAATCTCCAGTGCGGCAACCTGAAGCGGGCCACGTAGTCCTGTAGGAGCTCATGGTATTGTTTCCTGATGGAGAAGAGGCTATCCGCCTCCCGTGGCACCTTCCGGCATGCATCGAAGTGAGCCATGAGCTTTCACTCCAGCTGAGCGAAGTAACTGATGCTCTCCGACTCGAGACGGGTGAACTATACCCGAGTTGCCTTCCAGAGAGTAGCAGGAAAGGCAATGCAGAGGAGGGCGTCGATCGTGCCCTAGACTCTCATGAGGGCCTTGTAGCTCTCAAGATGATCCAGGGGGTCGGTGGTCCTGTCGTAGGGGTCCACCTACGGCATGCGAAACCGACTCCTTTTGGATTTCTCGGGAGAAAGGGGGACGGGCGTCATAGCCTGCCGGCTCGCTGGTGGAGCCCTGCAAATTTGCAAACTGGCGAGAGAGCTCCGCTAGCTTACGCTCCTGCTCCTCTAGGTACTTCTCTGCCATGCATCTGATGGCCTCATCGGTTGAACCTTCTACGGAGGCTGACAAGAGCGGAGAAGGTGACATGTGAAGGGTGTCATGATGGGGAATCTTACCTCTTCGACCACGGTGGGGTTTAGCAGCGACTCGCTCCAAGGCCGAGAACCAACTTTCTCGATCGGTAGATCCGGCCTGTTGCCGCTTCGCTGGTGTCTGGTGGCTTTCCCGGTGGTCAGTGGTGGCCCATAGCTATGAAGGCCTTCCTTGGAAGAAATGCAGGCTATCGCGGGATGCTGCAGCATGGGTCGTGGAAGTCCTTGGCTGCTGGTGGGTAGCCAAGGACCGGTGTTGGTGCTGGAGCTGGCACACTGCTATAGTGAGAATCTGCATCTACTGGACGAGTGCGGCCAGCTGAGTTTCCGCTGGAGGTGGTTGAGTTGGAGCGAGGAGCTCCCCTTCTAAACTGTGCGGGTCCCCACGAGAAGGGGGATCTCCTACATGGCTGGTGGAGACTTCTCTCGCTCGCGTCGTCACCATCCTCCCGGTGAGCTGCTTGCAAGAGGATTGGGTTGGATCATAATATGTCGTGCCCCCCTCCTGGCGTGCCAATCTGTTACCGCCAAGATCATCGTGGCATGTAGCTGAGGTCAAGGTGATGTAGAACGAAGGACACGAAGAAAACCTATATTTATTTTGAAAAGAGAAAAAACACCTAAAGCAAATCAAGGATCGTGGGAGGGCTAAGAAGCCTCCGGGACTAGGATAGAATGACCCCCGAAAATCCTAAAATGACTGGGCTCTTTTTTTTTTTTTTTAATTTTTCTTGGCGGAGATGGCGAAGGAACGATGGGGATGGGAGGCTGGGACGGGAACTCCTAGACCTTGGGACTCATCCTAACGAAGAGACCGTCCACCTCTAAGGCATTACGCCCTCCTCAATACTTAGAGGCGCTAGGATGGATCTCAAGGTCATGAAGGACGGGGGTGGGGGAGAACTCCTAGACCTTGGGACTCATCCTAACGAAGAGACCGTCCACCTCTAAGGCATTACGCCCTCCTCAATACTTAGAGGCGCTAGGATGGATCTCAAGGTCATGAAGGACGGGGGTGGGGGAGAACTCATGGATCTTGGGACTCATCCTAACGAAGAGACCGTCCACCTCTAAGGCATTACGCCCTCCTCAGTACTTAGAGGCGCTAGGATGGTTCTCAAGGCCACGAGGGGAAGGCATGAAGGTGGGAGGGAGAAAGGAGATACTTGGGGCCTCACACCCCTCGACATCCCGAAGGACGAAGGAAAAAGGGCCTCAGCCCAGAACCACACACTGAAAGAACACTCAAAAATTTTATTTAACTATTTTTTTTTACAAGAGGAGTATGGGTATTTATAGATGCCCATATCCCTTTTGAAATTCAAAAATAAAATCCCCTGAAATTCTCCCTTGATTTTTGAAATCAAATTCAAAATTTAAATCCCCAAATTTCCCAAATTATATTTATTAAAAGAATTACCAAATAAATCCCGTTATTTGAATTTTGAAATCCCATCCGCTCTGAAACTCGTGCTACTCCAAAAATCATGCAAAACAACTCTTCTTCCACCGCTTTGAGAAGCATGCAGAAGCTTCATTTGGCTGCTCTGAAAAGTGTGCGAAGCTCCTTCACGGCCGAGCAACAGGGGCACCTGGATCTTCGGCACCCGGCCCAGCGGGCGACGGCGGGGCGGCCTGGTGGCGCGCCGGTGGGCGGATGGCGGCGGTGGGGCGGCACGACGGCGGCGGCCGTGGATGACCGTTGGTCTTCCACGATCTGCGGGGTCTTCCCACGGGCCTGAGGCCAGGGATGCCGGCGGCGGGGCGGCCTGGTGGCGCGCCGGCGGGCGGACGGCGGCGGCGGGCGGCACGACGGCGGTGGCGAAACGGCGGCGGCGGCCGTGGGCGACCGTTGGTCTTCCACGGACCGCGGGTCTTCCCACGGGCGTGAGGCCCTAGAGATGCCGGCGGGGCGGCGGATCGACGGAGCGCCGGTGGGCGGGCGGTAGTGGCGGGGGTCGGGCACGGCCGATCGCGGACCGGTGGGGCAGAAAAATCGGAAAAAAAAGGCCTCTGTGATTTTTTCTGGAGGTTGAAGGAGATAGGAATAGCTTGGAATAAAGTTGAAATAACATCGGGATAACATGGGAATAAAGGGAATAGGTGGAATAGCATGAATAACAAAAATACAAAAATTCTAAAAACTTTTTTAAAATTCTAAAAAAAATAAAAGGTGAAACCCGGATAGGTTTCGGGTCCCCCATCACAAGGTCGGGATGCGCTCTTGTCATCCAGGATCCTGCTCAGGTGCCCGGTCCTGCAAAATAGAGTTAGTGACCCAAGCCGGGGATTCTGGCGGGGGCGCTCCGACGGTCAAGTCAGTAACGATCCAGGAAATATATCCTCCTGGTCGAGCCCCGAAGGTGGACTCCATGCTAGGAGGAGAATTTGTGATGTGAGAGAGCACGAGTGGGCCGAGCATAGATTACGGGAGTGACAACAGAGGAGAGCTCGAGCTAGGTGGCTGTGTCCGTCTAGACCCCTCCTGGGGGTTTCGCGGTAGCCTCGAGCGTTGTCTTTCCTGTGCACTGCCCCCTTCTCGCTCGTTGGGCCTCACTCAACTGAATCTCAACTTGAGTTAAAACTTGAAAACTCACCTTGCTTGAATCTGAGAGACCCCTTTTTGATGGGGGCATTGCATGCCACTTACCTCAGGGTCTTCCCTATGCTCATGGGCGCGTGCGGCGATGTTTCATGCCATGGACGGGTATCTTTCCATTTTAGTGGTGCGGAAGCTGCCGTTTATGCTAATATTCCTTCTGGTCACTCCCTTTTGGATAATTTGGCAGGGCCTCGATCGACGGCCGCCATCTCCTGGATCCGGATCTACTAGTTGACTTCCAATTTTGGAGGGTGCAGACGATTGGTGGAGGATGCAGGGCCTCGATCGGAGGATTCCTTCCATTTTAGCGTAAGTGGTAGCTGGGATCATCATGGAGGCCTGACAAATATCTTTTTATGGTCCTCGAGCATCAGGCCACCATCCAAGGAGAGCGGCGACTTCCTTTGATTGCAGATCTCTTCGTCCGAGGTTGAGCCAATCTGGAGAGGAGGAGCTTGACTTCGGCCTCAACATCTTGACCCGGAGGGAGCACGGCCGGGTGAAGGAGGACGGAGCTCGACTTCGGCCATGGTGCTCGACCTGAAGAGAGCGCGGTCGAGCGAAGGAGGGCGGAGCTCGACTTCGGCCACGGCATCTCAACCCGAAGGGAGCGCGTCCGGGTGAAGGAGGGTGGAGCTCGACTTCGACCACGGCATCTCGACCCGAAGGGAGCATGGCCGGGCGAAGGAGGACGGAGCTTGACTTCGGCCACGGCGTCTTGACCCGAAGGGAGCACGTCCAGGCGAAGGAGGGCGGAGCTCTACTTTGGCCATGGTGTCTTGACCCGAAGGGAGCACAACCGGGCGAAGGAGGGTGGATCTCGACTTCAACCACGACATCTTGACCCGAAGGGAGCACAGTTTGGCGAAGGAGTCTGGGTAGAGGCATCCCACGTGGTAGCTTCATCCGACATGGCATCTGACAGGGGTCCCACGTCAGCGATCCATCCACATCAAATCCATATATCAGATAAATTTGAAGGTTATTATAAGTTGGCCTAATATGTTGACTATAATCTATCAAGCTGAATTGATCTAGCCTTCCATATCATCGGCATGCATGAAACGGCACTGCCAATATTTTGAAGGTTATTATATCTGGTGAAATTGATCCATTAAACTCGAACTTAGTAGTTTTCGAGATCATTTTATGTAACAGTGAAAACAAAAGAAAGAAGAAGCTTCATTGATAATCGAAAAAAAGAAGTACGTTAAAAGATTCACAAGGAATGTGCATCTACAAATACTATTCTTTTTTCTCTTCGACTGAATCAGGAATCGAGGCAGGAGCGGTTGTTTCCTGAATGGATGTTTCTTCGGCTGAGGGATCAACAGGATCATTGATCAGCTTTTTTACCTCATTTACCTCAAATTCATCAATGTTAATGGAGGAAATATCAAGATCAGGATATAGTTTCTTGATCTTCTCAATACAATCTTTGAAGCCGATCTTATAACCTTCTATCCTGCTCCGTTTATTTCATCATTAAAAGTCTCAGATTTCTTAAATTTGTCAACTGCATGAAGGCCTTCTTGGATCGCCAAAGTAGCCCTTTGTTCAGCTTGTTCAAATTTCTGCTCAAGAAGGGCTGCTTTCTCTTCTATTTCGGTCTTTTGCATCATGATCTCGGCATAGACACGAGTTTTCTCTTCTATTGTTATTTCCATCAGTTAAAGTTTCTTCCTCCTCTTTGCATCAGCCAAAAGTTTCATAGCCTGGTCTTCAACTTTCTTTAATTATTTCTCCAGCGACAGGTTGACAGTTGTGGCTTGGACTAATTTTGACTCTATGATCGCTCGACATTTATCGGCCTTGTCTTTCTCTTCTTTAACTGATGCCAACTGATTTTGAAGATCTTTTTGAGTATCAACCAGTTTAAGCATGTTTTCTTTGATCATAGAGACATCATTGATGAACTAACAAAGGGTGTAAAGATGAAGTTATAAATAGAGTTAGAAAATTCTCAGGGGGAAAGTTGATACTTACTTTCAATATCCCTAGATTAATGGAGGAGAAAATATCTCCCATTCCATGCTTATGTATCGCTTCCCAGTCCCTTCGAAGAATAGTGGATTGCAGCATAACCTTTGCTAGTCTCGGGTTATCAAAACCTGCATCTGTAATGTATACTTGGACACATTTTTCTTCCTTCTCTTTTGAACCTAAGTCGGTTCCCTGTTCAGGTGTTGCTTCTGCGATAAGAACTTTTCCCTTACTTTTTGAAGTTGGTCTATTAGATGGACTGATATCTGGTGGAGATGCGGATGCATGTGGGGGAGGAGGACTCGTCAATAATTTTCCTGATGGAAGTTTAGGTAAGTGTGACTTCTCTTCATCAGAAGAAGATGCAACATATTCAGGAGATTCCTGTTTAGAAGAAGCTCTAGAAAGGCTCTTGGATAAACGGGCTCTTTTTACACATGTTCTTTGGTCTCTGAAGCGAGTGGATTTAGCTCTCTCTTTGAACGCATGTCGGAGCCTCTCACCATCCGGTTTCATTTCCGAAAGGTGATGAGAGTTCCAAGGTTTTTTCAAAATAGAATGTTTGAAAAAGGAGAAGCTTGAATTGCTCAAAATAAAATTGGCTTGAAAAGTAGACCTAGAGCCCCTTTATATAAGAATTGTCGACGGTCAAGATTCATGATCCAAATCTCGAGCAATCTAGAGATCATGATATGTCTATGCCCCTGATTTGGTGGGGATTAATATATCAATTTCGATTCTTAAAAAATCAGTTATGGAAAGAGAAAAGATAGTTGTTGGTTTGAATTCAAATTATGTATGATTCCTGGAAAGTTGACCGACACGATCTCACAACCTACAGAATAACTATCCCTCCAATGGGAGTGTGACATTTGGTAAGAATAATACGCCTTTTTGTTATGGTGTATCAAAATTGATATTCAGATATCCTATAAAAATTCTCTTTTTTGAAGAAGAATGATAGAGGAAACGAGAAATATCTGATGGATCCGATTAAAAGATCGATTCATTACAGGCTCAAATAGCCTGGAAAGTTAAGGAAATGGCATATTTCTAAATTACCTCCAAGGGCCGACTGATTTTAAATAATTAGCTCCCTTAATGGAACGACAACTAATTACTTGTTCCTATCAGAAGAATCTGATGACTTTACACCTGTGCGAAATCTTTCTTATTGAAGACTCTGGTATACCGGGTTTTCTTAAATAGGGGGATTGTTTTGGTCGGATTTTTCAAAATATATCAATGATTTTTGAAATCCAATAATTTCATACGATAATCTATCTTATTTGGATAACCACATAGTTGGATTGATTTTTTTCAAAAATTTATTTATTCTATGTGTGATCCTACAGTTCCATACTTAGAAAAAAATTTTGCTTATAAAGGTTTATAAAATGATTTATCCTGTTCGATATTCGGATGAAATTTTTCTTAAGAGATATTTGTTCTGTTTAATGTTTTATGGTTTTGGTCAAGTTTTTTTTAGAAATATTAAACAAGTCGACTTATTCGTATTTGTTGAAATTCATCACACTGTCATATGATTTGAAAAAGAAGAAGAGATTTTTCATCATTCATGTTAACATAAAGAAGAAAACAAAAATATACATCAATTTTCTGGGTTTTGTTCAGAAACTATTACATCAGCATTTTTAGTCTCCTCTAAAAATGGAATTAGAGTTGTCGTATCTTGAGCCGAAGCATCTTTCATCAGCTCTTCGATTTGATTCTCAGTCTGCTCCTCTGTGCGATCTTCTTTATCGGTTTCATCTATTATTTTGGAGATGTCTAAGTCAGGATAACACTCCATCTTTTCTAGACCTTCATAACTGATGTCATAGCTCTCGACTCTAGCTTCATGAAGTTTATCTTGAAAAGCTTCTGAATTCTCATAATTACCAATGGCCTCTTAAGCAATTGATTCTGCTTTCTTTTCTGCTGCTTTGGCCCTTTCTTCGGCTTTTTCAACTTTGGTTATAGCCGATTGAAACTTTTTCTTTTTCTTCTTTAATTTCAATTCTGCATTGGCTAACCTTGATTGAGTTAGCCCAAGTTCTTTCTCCAAAATTGAGAGTTGAGCTATACTTTGTTCCAATTTATTTTTTACAGCCTGCTTCAACTCTTCGGCGATGTCCCTTTCTGCCTTGGCTGCATCTAATTCGTTCGCATCTCTCGCATCAGCAATAGTTGCTCAAGTGACCAGAAGCATATCATCCGCAAATAGGGGATGCGAGAGATGTGAACCATTGATGCCCAGAACAAAGGATTTGAGTTTTGACAAAATGCAAAGTGCATAAATTTAGAGAAGATATCAGTGCATAAAATGAAAAGGTAAGGCGATAGGGGGAAACCTTGGCAGAGACCTCTGGTCGGCGAGATTCAAGGAGTAGGGGTTCCATTGATCAGGATAGCATATTGATAGTTGGTAATACAAAGGGTGACTAGATCAATGAATTTTGGATGAAATCTAGCGAGCTACATGACTTTAATGAGAAAAGACCATAACATCTTATCGTAAGCCTTTTTCAAGTCAACCTTCATAGCCATGAGGCCACAGCTCTTAGGAGCCAAATACAGGGAGTGGATGATTTCTTGGGTGAGAAGAATATTTTTCATAATACTGCGGCCAGAAAAAAAAGCTCCTTGCTCGATGGATATTAGCAACGGAAGAATAGATTGTAATTGGTTCACCAAAATTTTAGCAACAATTTTGTAAGTAGTATCACATAAACTGATTGGGTGATAATCGGTAATGACCTTGGGTTACTCTTCTTGGGAATAAGAGTAATGAAAGTTCTCTTCCATTTGCAAGGCATACAGTTCTGGTTAAACACGAATAACATAGCTTGAATAACCTCCTTGTGGATGATGGACCATAAGTTTTGGAAGAAGAGTGGTTGGAACCCATCTTGTCTCGGAGCTTTATCAGAGGACATCTCCTTAACCACCTGCAAAATTTCCTGCACAGTAATAGGTTGAATTAGCATGTCATTCTGCATGGAAGTTATTATGCTAGTGGAGAAAGTAAGATCGTCAGACTGGTCTAGGTCAGAAGTCTGCCATCTGTGAAGGAAATGCATGTAAATCGTGCTTCTTATTGTATCATCATCATGAATTAGGTTGCCCTCCTAATCTTGAAGACTGTGAATAGAATTCTGTCTTCTTCTCAGAATTGTCGAATGATGAAAGGATTTGGTATTGGAGTCGCCCTCCTTGAGCCAAGCTATTCTAGACTTCTGACACCAAAAGGTCTCTTGAGCTTGAAGATTAGCATTGTAATTCCGAATCAGAGTAAGATGATACATATGATCATGAGATGATAGACCCCCTGAGGCGGTTTCTTTGATTTGAAGATCATAAATGCTTTGTTGCAATTTTTGACCTTTCCAAAAGATATTTTCTAAATGTTTCTTCCATTTAGTCAATGCATTCTTAGTTCTGTAAAGAAGTTTAGATAATCTTATAGGAGGTGAGCCCATAACATTTGAATGCCAAGCTTTGGTGATGGTGTGATGGATCCCCTCGCACTTAAGCCACATCTTCTCAAATCTAAATGGAGTCCTTGCACCTCTATGTTGCGTGAGCACTGTCAAAAGAATGGGACAATGATCAGATGTAAATCTAATAAGATGCTGAAGTTTAGATTCAGGAAATAGAGCTAGCCAACTCTGTGAAACAAATGCTTGGTCAAGTCTCTCTCATACTCTAGCATTGCCAAGTCTATTATTACACCAAGTGAACGGAGGACCTTGAAACATAAGATTAGTAAGCCCTGCCCCGATTATGCAATGATTGAATTCTCTGATATCTCTGGTCACGTGACAGGGTTTACCTCCTTTCTTGTCTTTCCTGTGGAGAATGCAATTAAAATCACCAATAACAAGTAGCGGTAAAGTAATAGAGCTGGCTAAAAAAACTTGATCTCATAGCTCCTTTCGTTCAATACCCTTCATACTAGCATACACAAAAGCCATCATCCAGGATTGACCCATGGTAGGCATAAAGATCCCAAAGGCCACTTGTCTGTTAGTATGCATAAAGTCTAGTTGACCTAGGTCAAGCTTCCAAATAATAATGATACCCCCAGACAAGCCAATAGCGGTAATCATGTAAGCCCCCCATTTGGGACCCATGATACACTTAACACGTTCAAGCGCCTAGATGGACAACCGGGTTTCAAGAAAATAGCAAATATCAGGATTATAGGTACGTAACATATTCTTCATATAATTAACAAACGGAGCCTTTGCAGTCCCCTACAGTTCAGACTAAGAGCTTCATTTGGGAATACTGGAACCGTGCTCCCCCCTGGAACTCTCCAGGGAAGGAAGAGTAATCACTGAAGACTCAACAATAGGTACATCAACTAAAAGAGTAGCATGCAAAGATAGTACCTGATCCCCAAGATGAGGTGGGCGTTAGCACATCCGCTAATTGAGAAAGATAGCTCTTGTGCGTACCTCTATTTTCCTGCTTCTGTGTCTTGGATTCAGCTGGAAGGGTCAGGCGAGGTTGATCGCATTCAATCATTATGTTGGCTGTTGAAATTGGTGAAGTTGTAACTGGCTGCCATATCTCCCATGCACTTGCATTCTTCCTCCCTGGCTTTGGCATGTACAAGACCAATTGCTTGCTAGGATCTTGAGTATAGCCCCCCTCCTCATGGATGAGGACTTTAGAAGAGGGAAGCACATCAAACCGTGGAGGACTTCCTTTGGAAATTATTTTGAGAAGAGATCGCTTTTGTTTCTCCTTAATAGCACCCTCAGCAGATGATTCAGCTTGATAGGGGGGATGTAGAGGTCTTCGTTGCTGTGTTTACATTCTCCCCTTGGTCTTGGTTCAAAGGAGCAAAATGAGTCCTTTAAGTAGCTCATCCGGCATTGTATAATTGTTTTTAGTGGGGGATGTTCTTTTGGCCTGTTTATTGACCTGGATCCATGGAGAGTTTTGCATATCTTTATCAATATTACTATTAGTCTTAGTGCTTTTGTTAGATGCAAGAGGTTACACCAAAACTCTCACAGCATGGATCCGGGACCCATATATAGGCTTGGACTTGAGATGCTCAAGTAAGTCCAAGCATTTACAGTCAATATTTGGGTCTAATTGGAAATGACTACATGTGAAACAGATTTCTGGAAGCTCCTCATAAATAAACTCTTGCCACAAGCTATCATCATTAACCCTAATTCTGGTTCCCGGACAGATAGGTAAAGAGAAATCAATGAGAACACCGACTCTAGCAAACCCCATCCTAGTGGAAGATTCAATCCATTCATCAAGGAATAGAGGTGTGCCCATATCTTAGGCCACTTTTAAGATCTTCTCCCTTTCCTATAGTTCCACAGGTAGAACTGGCATCCGAATCCAAATCCTAAGTTGATTAATCCCATCAGGCTAGGTTTGAAGTTCGGATGCAATTCCTCAAGGACCAGAAGTTGGCTAGCTAGGGACCAAGGACCTTTATTGAGGATTCTCAATTTTTTCTCTTCGAACGATAGCCAAAAAAGCATAACCCCCTCCGAAAAAGAGGCGACATTGAAATCTCCTTTTATACCCCATCGGAGTTTAAGCTCCTTTTGGATAAACTCTAGGGGAAGACCCCATCCCAAGAATTTCCCTATAAGCGTAGATTTAAGAAGTAATCGAGCGGTACTTGTTGGAAAAAGTGAATAGAAATTTTTTATTCCAAAACTACCTTTTGGGATGGGAAACTATCCTATGGGAAGGGAAACTATCCTGTTGGATGGAAACTTTTAGTCCCACATGGAAAGATTGGAAAAAGAGAAGGCTCTTTATAAGAAAATCTTTTCCCAAGCTCTTACTTCTAAGCTCACCATAGGTGGAGAGCTTGAGGGTGATGCGAACGCACGCATACGCGCGTGTGCGACGGGCAATAAGGGCGCAATGGATGCTTTGTAGGTATATACGCATCGTCGCGAGGAGCTTGAGGAGCCTTTAAATTTTTCTTGATCAAACAGATCAGATGGTTGAGATTGATTGGCACCACATCAGGGTTGCAGGGAGGAGAGTCGACTCGAGTGGTTCGAGCTGACTCTAGATGAGTCGACTCGACCAGGGTCGAGCTAGCTCGGATCCATAGAGCCGTATCATGCGGTCTGGACGAGTCGACTCGAGAGAATCGAGCCGACTCGACCATGGCGCTCTCTGCAATAAGGAGCCGACTCGATGAATTCGAGCCGACTCGGATGATGGGATTTCAGAATCGTGAAACAATGGATTACGCATCCGAGATGTAATCACACGTCCATTCATGGATCAACATCTCTTTTGAGATTAGGGATGCCATCGAATCGTGAAACAATGTATTGAGAAGCATGCTGATCACGTGATCTAGAGATCATGGTACGAATCAGCGTATCATGGTATCCGATCATGATTGAAGAAACGTATCGATCGTGTAAAGGTATATCTCACTACGAAACGATATCAGAAACTTCCTTCGATGAAATCAGAAGGTTGCTTCCAAGGGGAACCTTAAGGCTATAAATAGATCCCCATTCCTCATTCATTTTTATTCCATTCAATCCAGTTTTTTCTTCATTCTCTTAGGTATTTGCATACTCTGAATAATAGAGTATAGCTATAGTGCATCGTAAGTCTCTTAGGCATTTGCATACTCTGAAAACAGAGTATAGCTATAGTACATACAAAGAGAGAAAAGCATTTCTGGTTCAAATTTTTGGTGAATTGTAGTGCTGCTTTCACCAGAAGAAGACTATTGTATCCTGGGAGACAATCATCATAAAACTGTAAGCACCATTGCAGGACGAAATTGTCTTAAGGACATAGAGTGTAACTCTAGACTCGATCTTGTCAATTAGGTAGCCATTGTTCATGTACATCTACTAACAAACAATCTTAAGACAATTTCATACTGAAGTGCTGCTCAAGTGATGGCAACAATGGCTGCACCAGTTCAGGCCGAGAAGCCAGAGAAGTTTGTCGGTACCGACTTCAAGAGATGGCAACAGAAGATGATGTTATATCTGACAACTTTGAATCTAGTAAGAGTTCTCAACAAAGATCCACCAGTCCTAAAGGAAGGAGAGAACGACAAGCAAATTGTCGCTGCTGTGGATGCATGGAAGCATTCAGACTTCCTATGCAAAAACTATATCCTTAATGGATTAGAGAATACTCTGTACAATGTGTACAGTAGATAAGCACAGCAAAAAAGCTGTGGACATCCTTGGATAAGAAGTACAAGATTGAGGATGCAGGCCATAAGAAATTTATGGTCGGCAAGTTTTTTGACTACAAGATGGTAGATTCAAGATCGTCTTGGAGCATGTTCAAGAACTGCATATCATACTGCATGAGATACATGCAGAAAGGATGTCTCTGAGTGAGTCATTCCAGGTAGCCGCTATAATTGGGAAGCTACCTCTATCATGAAAAGACTTCAAGAACTACCTGAAGCATAAGCGGAAGGAGATGTGACTTGAAGATCTGATTGTTCGCCTAAGGATCGAGGAAGATAACAAGAGCCATGATAAGAAGACAGGAAGACATCTTGCTGAGCCTAAGGCCAACCTCATGGAAGGAAAGGTCAATAAGAAGAAATGCAAGTTTCTTGGAGAAGGCTACAAATAGAAGAAAGACAATCCTAAGAAGTTCAAAGGAAAGTACTTCATTTGTGGTAAAATAGGCCACAAATCCAAGGTTTGTCGTTTCAAGGGGAAAGAAAAGAAGGAAGTCAATACTACTAAATATACCCTATCCCATAAAGTGTCAGGGATGATATTGTCAGCAGTTATGTTTGAAGCAAACATGGTTGATAAACCAAATGAATGGTATGTTGACACTGGAGCTACTCGACATGTCTACTCTGATAAGAGTATGTTCTCATCATATACTCCTATCAGAGGTAGAAATCTACTAATGGGTAACTCCGCTACATCGAAGATAGAAAGAATTGGCTGCATTATTCTAAAGATAACATCTGGCAAAGAACTTCTACTGAACGATGTATTGCATATTCCTGACATCTGTAAGAACTTAGTATCAGGCTCCCTCCTAAGCATACATGGATTTAGGATGGTGTTTGAGTCTGATAAATTTGTACTTATTAAAGGAGAGATCTTTCTAGGTAAAGGTTACTTGAATAATAGATTATTCAAGATGAATGTAATGACTGTACATCGCAATCTTGAAAAGAATAAAGATGTTTCTTCTATTTATATGGTTGACTCCTCTTACTTATGGTATGATAGATTAGGTCATGTGAATTTATTAAGGAAATTAATGAATTTAGAATTGTTGCCTAATCATGAAATCTATCTACATTACAAATGTGAGATATGTGTTGAAGCTAAACTAGCCAAAATACCATTTCATTCAGTCGAAAGAAATACTGAACCTCTAGATCTGATCCACAGTGATCTATGTGACTCGAAGTCAGAACAATCTAGAGGAGGTAAAAAGTATTATATAGCATTTATTGATGATTCAACAAGATACTGTTATGTGTATCTACTAGAGTCTAAAGATGAGGCTTTAGATATGTTTAAATGTTATAAGAATGAGGTTGAAAATCAGCTTGGTAAAAAGATCAAGGCTATAAGGAGTGATAGAGGTGGTGAATACGATGCACTGTTTAATATCTTTTGTCAAGAACATGGCATTATTCATCAAACTACAGCTCCTTATTCATCTCAATCTAATGGAATTGCTGAACGTAAAAATCGAACATTGAAAAAGATGATGAATGCCATGTTGATAAATTCTGGTACACCACATAATTTATGGGGAGAAGCAATTCTCTCGGCTAATCATATTCTTAACAAAATACCTCTTAAGAAGAAGGACATCATTCCATATGAGTTATGGAAAAGGAAAAAGCCTTCTTATAATTACCTAAAAGTATGGGGGTGTCTACCTAAAGTAGCTATTCCATATCCCAAAAAGGTCAAAATAGGACCTAAAATGGTTGATTGTATTTTCATTGGTTATGCACAAAACAGTAGTGCATATCACTTTCTTGTATATAAATTAGATACATCTGATATACAATAAAATACAATTATGGAATCAAGAAATGCATCATTTTTTGAAGAGATATTTCCTTATAAATTGATATCTGGTACAAGTTCAAATAAAAGAACTTATGATAATTTGGCAAGTAGTAGTCATCAGGAAAAACATCCTGAAGATGAACCTAGACATAGTAAGAGACCTAAAGTTACAAAATCTTTTGGTCCTAACTACCTTACGTACATAATAGAAAATATACCTCAGACATTCAAAGAGGCAATGTCTATACCAGAAGCACCCTTTTGGAAAGAAGCTATTAATAACAAAATTGAGTCCATCATACATAATCATACCTGGAAATTGGTAGATTTACCATCAGGTATGAAGCCTTTGGGGTGTAAATAGATCTCCAAGAAGAAGTTAAAGGCTGATGGATCAATTGATAAGTATAAAGCCAGATTAGTAGCTAAAGGTTTCAAACAAAAGGAAGGTCTAGGCTTCTTTGATACTTATTCATCTGTAACAAGGATAACATCCATAAGAATGTTAATCGCTATTGCAGCCATTAACAATCTTGAAATATATCAAATGGATGTTAAAACAGCTTTCTTTAATGGTGAATTAGAGGAAGAAATTTATATTGAGCAACCTGAAGGGTTTGTGATTCCAAGCAAAGAAAAAAAGGTGTGCAGACTTGTGAAATCCTTATATGGATTAAAACAAGCACCTAAACAATGGCCATATAAAGACAATGTCATGTTGTCCAATGGATTCAAAATCAATGAATGTGACAAATGTGTATATGCCAAAACCATACCTACAGGGTATGTGTTAGTCTGCTTATACGTGGATGATTTGTTAATCATAGAAAGTGATACTGATATGATTAAATAAACAAAAAAATGTTGATCAAACATTTTGATATGAAAGATATGGGTATCGTAGACGTCATACTAGGGATTAAAATCACTAGAACGTCTGATGGAATAATATTATCTCAATCTCACTATATTAAGAAAATATTAGATAAATTCGATGAGTATGATACTAGCCCGCTTAGAACACATGTAGATATTAATCTACATCTTGTAAGCATACTGGGCAACCTATATCATAATTAGAATATTCACGTATAATTGGCAGTTTAATGTATGTCATGAATTGCACCCGTTCTGACATAGCATATGTTGTCAATAAGTTAAGCAGGTTTACTAATAATCCAGGTCCAAATCATTGGATAGTACTAGTAAGGGTATTACAATATCTACGATATACCCTACATTATGGATTACATTATACAATATATCCAGTTATACTAGAAGGATATAGTGATGCTAACTGGATATCTTCTTCAAAAGACACTAAATCTACTAGTGGATATGTGTTCACCTTAGGAGGAGGTG
This sequence comes from Areca catechu, assembly GCA_021397845.1. Taxonomy (NCBI): domain Eukaryota; kingdom Viridiplantae; phylum Streptophyta; class Magnoliopsida; order Arecales; family Arecaceae; genus Areca; species Areca catechu. Next base: position 148,116,429 of record CM038049.1, on the reverse strand, counting down.
CAGTGTCATGAAAATCCTCAAAACAAACTTGTATAGCTTGGTCCACTATGAAATCAGAGTTTATAGCTTTAGATAAAGCTGGAGAAGAAGCAGAATGGCTTCGAAATTTTTTGGAGGATATTCCATGTTGGACAAAACCTGTGTCTGCAATATGTTTCCATTGTGATAATCAATCAGCTATTTACAGAGTATAAAATAAAATGTATAATGGTAAGTCTAGATACATACGTCGCAGACATAATACCATTAAGCAATTACTTGAAAATGGAATAATCTTTATTGACTACATTCATTCAAAGAGAAACCTTGCGGATCCACTGATAAAAGGTTTACCAAGAGATCAAGTAAATTATTTATCGAGGGGAATGGGCTTAAAGCCTATAACAAAGTAATCTTCATAGTGGATACCCAACCTAGTTGATTGGAGATCCCAAGATCTAGGTTCAAAAAGAATAACTAAATTATGAAGAGGTCAATGAAGCACTAAGGATGTAAAATCCTACTCATTCCTATGATAATCAGTGCTACCCGCTAAAGGTAATAGGATAAGCATAGCTTTTAATGATTCTTATGACATGAATATCATGTAGGATATAGCAGGATACTCTTAATAAGAATCATCTATGTGAGTGTGAACTGGGCCAATTCTATGAGAATTTTAAAGGCTTTAATTCTCTAAAGTACTCATGAGACCAGGAGTTGTTCATGACCAAAATGAACACAACCATAAGAACCAAAAGGAATGCTCGGAAAGAAGTTGTGTGATTGTTATTGTCTTAGTTTACATCAAACACTAAAAGCTCAAGACATCACGTTCACTTTTAGCAAGTAAACTTGATAACAAAACATTAAGGAAGGTTCAAAGCCACAAGCTACCTATCCTGATACAACTTCATTCCACTTCTCTCTTTAAGTGTCTGCATATTCATTTGCATTTAAAAATCTATGTTTGTGGGATATCGCCTTTACTGATCTTTGATCTTACTCCAAAATTCCATTCATGTGGGGGATTGTTGAAAAAAGTGAATAGAAATTTTTTATTCCTAAACTACCCTTTGGGATGGAAAACTATTTTGTGAGAAGGGAAACTATCTTATGGGATGGAAACTATCCTGTGGGATGGAAACTTTTAGTCCCACATGGAAAGATTGAAAAAAGAGAAGGCTCTTTATAAGAAAACTTTTTTCCAAGCTCTTACTTCTAGGCTCACCATAGGTGGAGAGCTTGAGGGTGATGTTCGCATCACCCGCACGCGCAGCGTGTGTGCGATGGGCGACAAGGGCGCAATGGACGCTTTGTAGGTGCACTTTGCACTTATGCATCGTCGCGAGGAGCTTGAGGAGCCTTTAAATTTTTCCTGATCAAATATATCAAACGGTCGAGATTGATTGGTACCATATCAGGGTTGCAGGGAGGAGAGTCGGTTCTGAGACGAGTCGACTCGGATGACTGGGAGTCGACTCGGATCCACAGAATGGGAATACACGGTCTGGACGAGTCGACTCGACCAGGATCGAGCTGGCTCGGATCCACAGAGCCGTATCATGCGGTCTGGACGAGCCGACTCGAGAAATTCGAGCCGACTTGGATGACGGGGTTTCAGAATCGTGAAATAATGGATCATACATCTGGAGACGTAATCACACATCCGTTCACGGATCAACATCTCTTCTAAGATCATGGATACCATCGGATCGTGAAACGATGCATTGAGAAGCATGCTGATCGCTTGATCTAGAGATCATGGTACGAATCAACGTATTATGGCGTCCGATCGTGATTGAAGAAACGTATCGATCGCGTAAAGATATATCTCACTACGAAATGACATCGGAAACTCCCTCTGATGAAATCAGAAGGTTGCTTCCAAGGGGCACCTTAAGGCTATAAATAGGTCCCCATTCCTCATTTATTTTTATTCCATTCAATCCAGTTTTTCTTTCCTTCTCTTAAGCATTTGCATACTCTGAATAAGAGAGTATAGCTATAGTGCATCGTAAGTCTCTTAGACATTTGCATACTCTGAAACCAGATTATAGCTATAGTACATACAAAGAGAGAAAATCATTCCTGGTTCGAATTTCTGGTAAATTATAGTGCTGCTTTCACCAGAAGAAGACCGTTGTATTCTGGGAGACAATCGTCATTAAACCGTAAGTACCATTGCTGGACGAAATTGTCTTAAGGACATAGAGCGTAACTCTAGACTCGGTCTTGTCAATTAGGTAGCCATTGTCCATATACATCTACCAACAAATAGTACTTACCCTATCATCAAAGATGCTATGACCATCGAGAATCTTTCTTCCAAAGCCTTAATGTCCCTCGAAAAAGCTCTTGATGACTCCTATCTATATCTTCGAACCCCTTGGACCACCTGGCCCAGCTTCATGATAGATCTGAAAACCCTTCTTTGCTCTTGGTATTTGTGGTCGACGAAGCTTTTAGGCTTGACGAGGGAGCTGAGGAAGCTCCTTTGTCCTCCTTGTTGAGCGATCTAGTCACAGGTCGAGTTTGAGGCGGCTCCACCACCGTCGGCCCCTTGACAGGTCGAGATGATGACCCCTATCCTTTGCCATCCCCATTCTTTGAGCTAAGCCCCTGGAGACCAGGGCTCTTTCCCCTTGCTCGCAGACCCCTCTTCCATCCCCCTCGGGAGAACAGAGGAAATCCTAAGCGGTGATTTTCCTTTGTCACCCATACGCACGAGATGCTCTTTCAAAATTTGGTTGTTGCAGTACATGAATGGGCCTTTGATCCCTGTGACCAAATTTTTACAAAACCAAGCAAGCAAATGGACCAAGGGAACCTAAGTTGGGGGATATTTCATTGTCAAAATGGTAACGTCATCTATTCATTGATTAACAAGTAAGGTAAGCTGTCCTTTACGCATATAACTCCAAATCCTAGTAATTAATCATTGTTGAGAATACTCTGTAACTGTGTTATCTTCTCTCCAAACCCCATCTGGTTTGTTTAACTTACAACTGAAATTAAAATTAGAATTGAAATCAAAATTGATTGAAATGAAAATTAAACTAACCATATCCTTCGACCTATATAATTCGTAATCGAAATTAAAATAAAACTTAATTATTAGAAAAGAGTAAAGATTAAATTTTGAAGCCCGGAATAATTTAATTTTTTACGAGGTCAAACAAACCCAACATACTGACAAATGGCATTTTGGTCTTGCAAATCTAATGCTTGGGTTAAATATTTAATCACTCAATACGAGATGTTCCCATGGGACTTTAAACATTGCTATATTTCCCAAAGGTATCCCCATAAGACCAGATACATTACAAGATCACCTAGTTGTTGTCTATAATCTTAATCAAATAAATTGATAAATAATAAGTTTGTTTGGGATTTGTTGAAGCTTGATTTCTCGAGGTATTATAAATTCACAAAGTCCAAGCGACTCAAAACTTTTGCGCAGCCAACTCCAATGCAATTCACAACAGCTCCATTGACCACCACCTTTGAATGGACGGCTACTCCGCTCCCCTACATTTCACCAAAAATTGACCATCTAACAATTTTATATACTTTTGGTTGATAAGACTTGGAGTGCACACAAGGGATTGCAATATATACATATATAATGCACTATACTTGATCACTACTTAACAAGGCCATAATTGGGAGTTCAAAAATTTGAAATTTTGAAATATTGCATCAAAGAGTTGGTGGGTGGGGCTGGGGCAGTCCACCATCCTTGCCTTGGCTTATATGTTTGTCTCCACGTAATTATGAAATGGTTA